>OW569406.1:106387512-107001365 GCA_937654795.1 Cistogaster globosa | reverse complement strand
TTAAAATTTTTTTTTGTACCTAAAAAGTGCTTTTTACTATTGAAAACTTTTAAAACTCAATTATCTCGTAAACTAGAGGGTCCTAGAGCCTTAAAACCGATTTTTTCTGATCACATTTTTAAGGTATTTTATGGATTTTATATTTTAGAAAAAGAAAAAGTTAAAAAAAAATTTTTTTGTACTTAAAAAAGTGCTTTTTACTATTGAAAACTATTAAAACTCAATTATCTCGTAAACTAGAGGTCCTAGAGCCTTAAAACCGATTTTTTCTGATCACATTTTTAAAGTATTTTATGCATTTTATATTTTAGAAAAAGAAAAAGTTAAAAAAAAAAATTTTTTTGTACCTAAAAAGTGCTTTTTAATATTGAAAACTTTAAAACTCAATTATCTCGTAAACTAAAGGTCCTAGAGCCTTAAAACCGATTTTTTCTGATCACATTTTTAAAGTATTTTATGCATTTTTATATTTTAGAAAAAGAAAAAGTTAAAAAAAAAAATTTTTTTTGTACCTAAAAAGTGCTTTTTACTATTGAAAACTTTAAAACTCAATTATCTCGTAAACTAGAGGTCCTAGAGCCTTAAAACCGATTTTTTCTGATCACATTTTTAAGGTATTTTATGGATTTTATATTTTAGAAAAAGAAAAAGTTAAAAAAAAAATTTTTTGTACTTAAAAGTGCTTTTTACTATTGAAAACTTTAAAACTCAATTATCTCGTAAACTAGAGGTCCTAGAGCCTTAAAACCGATTTTTTTCTGATCACATTTTTAAAGTATTTTATGCATTTTATATTTTAGAAAAAGAAAAAGTTAAAAAAAAATTTTTTTGTACTTAAAAAGTGCTTTTTACTATTGAAAACTTTAAAACTCAATTATCTCGTAAACTAGAGGTCCTAGAGCCTTTAAAACCGATTTTTTCTGATCACATTTTTAAAGTATTTTATGCATTTTATATTTTAGAAAAAGAAAAAGTTAAAAAAAAATTTTTTTGTACTTAAAAAGTGCTTTTTACTATTGAAAACTATAAAACTCAATTATCTCGTAAACTAGGAGGTCCTAGAGCCTTAAAAACCGATTTTTTCTGATCACATTTTTAAAGTATTTTATGCATTTTATATTTTAGAAAAAGAAAAAGTTAAAAAAAATTTGTTTGTACTTAAAAAGTGCTTTTTACTATTGAAAACTATAAAACTCAATTATCTCGTAAACTAGAGGTCCTAGAGCCTTAAAACCGATTTTTCTGATCACATTTTTAAAGTATTTTATGCATTTTATATTTTAGAAAAAGAAAAAGTTAAAAAAAAATTTTTTTGTACCTAAAAAGTGCTTTTTACTATTGAAAACTTTAAAACTCAATTATCTCGTAAACTAGAGGTCTTAGAGCCTTAAAACCGATTTTTTTCTGATCACATTTTTAAAGTATTTTATGCATTTTATATTTTAGAAAAAGAAAAAGTTAAAAAAAAAATTTTTTTGTACTTAAAAAGTGCTTTTTACTATTGAAAACTTTAAAACTCAATTATCTCGTAAACTAGAGGTCCTAGAGCCTTAAAACCGATTTTTTCTGATCACATTTTTAAAGTATTTTATGCATTTTATATTTTTAGAAAAAGAAAAAGTTAAAAAAAAATTTTTTTGTACTTAAAAAGTGCTTTTTACTATTGAAAACTATAAAACTCAATTATCTCGTAAACTAGAGGTCCTAGAGCCTTAAAACCGATTTTTTCTGATCACATTTTTAAAGTATTTTATGCATTTTATATTTTAGAAAAAGAAAAAGTTAAAAAAAAATTTTTTTGTACCTAAAAAGTGCTTTTTACTATTGAAAACTTAAAACTCAATTATCTCGTAAACTAGAGGTCTTAGAGCCTTAAACCGATTTTTTCTGATCACATTTTTAAAGTATTTTATGCATTTTATATTTTAGAAAAAGAAAAAGTTAAAAAAAAAATTTTTTGTACTTAAAAAGTGCTTTTTACTATTGAAAACTATAAAACTCAATTATCTCGTAAACTAGAGGTCCTAGAGCCTTAAAACCGATTTTTTCTGATCACATTTTTAAAGTATTTTATGCATTTTATATTTTAGAAAAAGAAAAAGTTAAAAAAAAATTTTTTTGTACCTAAAAAGTGCTTTTTAATATTGAAAACTTTAAAACTCAATTATCTCGTAAACTAAAGGTCCTAGAGCCTTAAAACCGATTTTTTCTGATCACATTTTTAAAGTATTTTATGCATTTTATATTTTAGAAAAAGAAAAAGTTAAAAAAAAAAAATTTTTTTTGTACCTAAAAAGTGCTTTTTACTATTGAAAACTTTTAAAACTCAATTATCTCGTAAACTAGAGGTCCTAGAGCCTTAAAACCGATTTTTTCTGATCACATTTTTAAGGTATTTTATGGATTTTATATTTTAGAAAAAGAAAAAGTTAAAAAAAAAATTTTTTGTACTTAAAAAGTGCTTTTTACTATTGAAAACTTTAAAACTCAATTATCTCGTAAACTAGAGGTCCCTAGAGCCTTAAAACCGATTTTTTCTGATCACATTTTTTAAAGTATTTTATGCATTTTATATTTAGAAAAAGAAAAAGTTAAAAAAAAATTTTTTTGTACTTAAAAAGTGCTTTTTACTATTGAAAACTTTAAAACTCAATTATCTCGTAAACTAGAGGTCCTAGAGCCTTAAAACCGATTTTTTCTGATCACATTTTTAAAGTATTTTATGCATTTATATTTTAGAAAAAGAAAAAGTTAAAAAAAAATTTTTTTGTACCTAAAAAGTGCTTTTTACTATTGAAAACTATAAAACTCAATTATCTCGTAAACTAGAGGTCCTAGAGCCTTAAAACCGATTTTTTCTGATCACATTTTTAAAGTATTTTATGCATTTTATATTTTAGAAGAAGAAAAAGTTAAAAAAAAATTTTTTTGTACCTAAAAAGTGCTTTTTACTATTAAAAACTTTTAAAACTCAATTATCTCGTAAACTAGAGGTCTTAGAGCCTTAAAACCGATTTTTTCTGATCACATTTTTAAAGTATTTTATGCATTTTATATTTTAGAAAAAGAAAAAGTTAAAAAAAAATTTTTTTGTACTTAAAAAGTGCTTTTTACTATTGAAAACTTTAAAACTCAATTATCTCGTAAACTAGAGGTCCCTAGAGCTTAAAACCGATTTTTTCTGATCACATTTTTAAAGTATTTTTATGCATTTTATATTTTAGAAAAAGAAAAAGTTAAAAAAAAATTTTTTTTGTACCTAAAAAGTGCTTTTTAATATTGAAAAACTTTAAAACTCAATTATCTCGTAAACTAGAGGTCTTAGAGCCTAAAACCGATTTTTTCTGATCACATTTTTAAAGTATTTTATGCATTTTATATTTTAGAAAAAGAAAAAGTTAAAAAAAAATTTTTTTGTACTTAAAAAAGTGCTTTTTACTATTGAAAACTTTAAAACTCAATTATCTCGTAAACTAGAGGTCCTAGAGCCTTAAAACCGATTTTTTCTGATCACATTTTTAAAGTATTTTATGCATTTTATATTTTAGAAAAAGAAAAAGTTAAAAAAAAAATTTTTTTGTACCTAAAAAGTGCTTTTTAATATTGGAAAACTTTAAAACTCAATTATCTCGTAAACTAAAGGTCCTAGAGCCTTAAAACCGATTTTTTCTGATCACATTTTTAAAGTATTTTATGCATTTTATATTTTAGAAAAAGAAAAAGTTAAAAAAAAAAATTTTTTTTTGTACCTAAAAAGTGCTTTTTACTATTGAAAACTTTAAAAATCAATTATCTCGTAAACTAGAGGTCCTAGAGCCTTAAAACCGATTTTTTCTGATCACATTTTTAAAGTATTTTATGCATTTTATATTTTAGAAAAAGAAAAAGTTAAAAAAAAAATTTTTTTTTGTACCTAAAAAGTGCTTTTTACTATTGAAAACTTTAAAACTCAATTATCTCGTAAACTAGAGGTCCTAGAGCCTTAAAACCGATTTTTTCTGATCACATTTTTAAAGTATTTTATGCATTTTATATTTTAGAAAAAGAAAAAGTTAAAAAAAAATTTTTTTTGTACCTAAAAAGTGCTTTTTACTATTGAAAACTTTAAAACTCAATTATCTCGTAAACTAGAGGTCCTAGAGCCTTAAAACCGATTTTTTCTGATCACATTTTTAAAGGTATTTTATGCATTTTATATTTTAGAAAAAGAAAAAGTTAAAAAAAAAAATTGTTTTTTGTACCTAAAAAGTGCTTTTTACTATTGAAAACTTTAAAACTCAATTATCTCGTAAACTAGAGGTCCTAGAGCCTTAAAACCGATTTTTTCTGATCACATTTTTAAAGTATTTTATGCATTTTATATTTTAGAAAAAGAAAAAGTTAAAAAAAAATTTTTTTTGTACCTAAAAAGTGCTTTTTACTATTGAAAACTTTAAAACTCAATTATCTCGTAAACTAGAGGTCCTAGAGCCTTAAAACCGATTTTTTCTGATCACATTTTTTAAAGTATTTTATGCATTTTATATTTTAGAAAAAGAAAAAGTTAAAAAAAAATTTTTTTTGTACCTAAAAAGTGCTTTTTACTATTGAAAACTTTAAAACTCAATTATCTCGTAAACTAGAGGTCCTAGAGCCTTAAAACCGATTTTTTCTGATCACATTTTTAAAGTATTTTATGCATTTTATATTTTAGAAAAAGAAAAAGTTAAAAAAAAAATTTTTTTGTACCTAAAAAGTGCTTTTTACTATTGAAAACTTTAAAACTCAATTATCTCGTAAACTAGAGGTCCTAGAGCCTTAAAACCGATTTTTTCTGATCACATTTTTAAAGTATTTTATGCATTTTATATTTTAGAAAAAGAAAAAGTTAAAAAAAAATTTTTTTGTACTTAAAAAGTGCTTTTTTACTATTGAAAAACTATAAAACTCAATTATCTCGTAAACTAGAGGTCCTAGAGCCTTAAAACCGATTTTTTCTGATCACATTTTTAAAGTATTTTATGCATTTTATATTTTAGAAAAAGAAAAAGTTAAAAAAAAAAATTTTTTTGTACCTAAAAAGTGCTTTTTAATATTGAAAACTTTAAAACTCAATATCTCGTAAACTAAAGGTCCTAGAGCCTTAAAACCGATTTTTTCTGATCACATTTTTAAAGTATTTTATGCATTTTATATTTTAGAAAAAGAAAAAGTTAAAAAAAAAAATTTTTTTTGTACCTAAAAAGTGCTTTTTACTATTGAAAACTTTAAAAACTCAATTATCTCGTAAACTAGAGGTCCTAGAGCCTTAAAACCGATTTTTTCTGATCACATTTTTAAAGTATTTTATGCATTTTATATTTTAGAAAAAGAAAAAGTTAAAAAAAAATTTTTTTTTGTACCTAAAAAGTGCTTTTTACTATTGAAAACTTTAAAACTCAATTATCTCGTAAACTAGAGGTCCTAGAGCCTTAAAACCGATTTTTTTCTGATCACATTTTTAAAGTATTTTATGCATTTTATATTTTAGAAAAAGAAAAAGTTAAAAAAAAATTTTTTTTGTACCTAAAAAGTGCTTTTTACTATTGAAAACTTTAAAACTCAATTATCTCGTAAACTAGAGGTCCTAGAGCCTTAAAACCGATTTTTTCTGATCACATTTTTAAAGTATTTTATGCATTTTATATTTTAGAAAAAGAAAAAGTTAAAAAAAAAATTTTTTTGTACCTAAAAGTGCTTTTTTACTATTGAAAACTTTAAAACTCAATTATCTCGTAAACTAGAGGTTCCTAGAGCCTTAAAACCGATTTTTTCTGATCACATTTTTAAAGTATTTTATGCATTTTATATTTTAGAAAAAGAAAAAGTTAAAAAAAAATTTTTTTGTACTTAAAAAGTGCTTTTTACTATTGAAAACTATAAAACTCAATTATCTCGTAAACTAGAGGTCCTAGAGCCTTAAAACCGATTTTTTCTGATCACATTTTTAAAGTATTTTATGCATTTTATATTTTAGAAAAAGAAAAAGTTAAAAAAAAAATTTTTTTGTACCTAAAAAGTGCTTTTTAATATTGAAAACTTTAAAACTCAATTATCTCGTAAACTAAAGGTCCTAGAGCCTTAAAACCGATTTTTTCTGATCACATTTTTAAAGTATTTTATGCATTTTATATTTTAGAAAAAGAAAAAGTTAAAAAAAAAAATTTTTTTTGTACCTAAAAAGTGCTTTTTACTATTGAAAACTTTAAAACTCAATTATCTCGTAAACTAGAGGTCCTAGAGCCTTAAAACCGATTTTTTCTGATCACATTTTTAAAGTATTTTATGCATTTTATATTTTAGAAAAAGAAAAAGTTAAAAAAAAATTTTTTTTGTACCTAAAAAGTGCTTTTTACTATTGAAAACTTTAAAACTCAATTATCTCGTAAACTAGAGGTCCTAGAGCCTTAAAACCGATTTTTTCTGATCACATTTTTAAAGTATTTTACGCATTTTATATTTTAGAAAAAGAAAAAGTTAAAAAAAAATTTTTTTTGTACCTAAAAAGTGCTTTTTACTATTGAAAACTTTAAAACTCAATTATCTCGTAAACTAGAGGTCCTAGAGCCTTAAAACCGATTTTTTCTGATCACATTTTTAAAGTATTTTATGCATTTTATATTTTAGAAAAAGAAAAAGTTAAAAAAAAAATTGTTTTTGTACCTAAAAAGTGCTTTTTACTATTGAAAACTTTAAAACTCAATTATCTCGTAAACTAGAGGTCCTAGAGCCTTAAAACCGATTTTTTCTGATCACATTTTTAAAGTATTTTATGCATTTTATATTTTAGAAAAAGAAAAAGTTAAAAAAAAATTTTTTTTGTACCTAAAAAGTGCTTTTTACTATTGAAAACTTTAAAACTCAATTATCTCGTAAACTAGAGGTCCTAGAGCCTTAAAACCGATTTTTTCTGATCACATTTTTAAAGTATTTTATGCATTTTATATTTTAGAAAAAGAAAAAGTTAAAAAAAAATTTTTTTTGTACCTAAAAAGTGCTTTTTACTATTGAAAACTTTAAAACTCAATTATCTCGTAAACTAGAGGTCCTAGAGCCTTAAAACCGATTTTTTCTGATCACATTTTTTAAAGTATTTTATGCATTTTATATTTTAGAAAAAGAAAAAGTTAAAAAAAAAATTTTTTTGTACCTAAAAAGTGCTTTTTACTATTGAAAACTTTAAAACTCAATTATCTCGTAAACTAGAGGTCCTAGAGCCTTAAAACCGATTTTTTCTGATCACATTTTTAAAGTATTTTATGCATTTTATATTTTAGAAAAAGAAAAAGTTAAAAAAAAAAATTGTTTTTTGTACCTAAAAAGTGCTTTTTACTATTGAAAACTTTAAAACTCAATTATCTCGTAAACTAGAGGTCCTAGAGCCTTAAAACCGATTTTTTCTGATCACATTTTTAAAGTATTTTATGCATTTTATATTTTAGAAAAAGAAAAAGTTAAAAAAAATTTTTTTTTGTACCTAAAAAGTGCTTTTTACTATTGAAAACTTTAAAACTCAATTATCTCGTAAACTAGAGGTCCTAGAGCCTTAAAACCGATTTTTTCTGATCACATTTTTAAAGTATTTTATGCATTTTATATTTTAGAAAAAGAAAAAGTTAAAAAAAAATTTTTTTGTACCTAAAAAGTGCTTTTTACTTATTGAAAACTTTAAACTCAATTATCTCGTAAACTAGAGGGTCCTAGAGCCTTAAAACCGATTTTTCTGATCACATTTTTAAAGTATTTTATGCATTTATATTTTAGAAAAAGAAAAAGTTAAAAAAAAATTTTTTTTGTACCTAAAAAGTGCTTTTTACTATTGAAAAACTTTAAAACTCAATTATCTCGTAAACTAGAGGTTCTAGAGCCTTAAAACCGATTTTTTCTGATCACATTTTTAAAGTATTTTATGCATTTTATATTTTAGAAAAAGAAAAAGTTAAAAAAAATTTTTTTTGTACCTAAAAAGTGCTTTTTACTATTGAAAACTTTAAAACTCAATTATCTCGTAAACTAGAGGTCCTAGAGCCTTAAAACCGATTTTTTCTGATCACATTTTTAAAGTATTTTTATGCATTTTATATTTTAGAAAAAGAAAAAGTTAAAAAAAAATTTTTTTTGTACCTAAAAAGTGCTTTTTACTATTGAAAACTTTAAAACTCAATTATCTCGTAAACTAGAGGTCCTAGAGCCTTAAAACCGATTTTTTCTGACCACATTTTTAAATAAAGTATTTTATGCATTTTATATTTAAAAAAAAAAAAATGTTAAAAAAAAATTTTTTTTGTACCTAAAAAGTGCTTTTTACTATTGAAAACTTTAAAACTCAATTATCTCGTAAACTAGAGGTCCTAGAGCCTTAAAACCGATTTTTTCTGATCACATTTTTAAAGTATTTTATGCATTTTATATTTTAGAAAAAGAAAAAGTTAAAAAAAAAATTTTTTTTCACCTAAAAAGTGCTTTTTACTATTGAAAACTTTAAAAATCAATTACCTCGTAAACTAGAGGTCCTACAGCCTTAAAACCGATTTTTTCTGATCACATTTTTAAAGTATTTTATGCATTTTATATTTTAGAAAAATAAAAAGTTAAAAAAAAAAATTTTTGACCTAAAAAGTGCTTTTTACTATTGAAAACTTTAAAACTCAATTATCTCGTAAACTAGAGGTCCTAGAGCCTTAAAACCGATTTTTTCTGATCACATTTTTAAAGTATTTTATGCATTTTATATTTTAGAAAAAGAAAAAGTTAAAAAAAATTTTTTTTTGTACCTAAAAAGTGCTTTTTACTATTGAAAACTTTAAAACTCAACTATCTCGTAAACTAGAGGTCCTAGAGCCTTAAAACCGATTTTTTCTGATCACATTTTTAAAGTATTTTATGCATTTTATATTTTAGAAAAAGAAAAAGTTAAAAAAAAAATTTTTTTTGTACCTAAAAAGTGCTTTTACTATTGAAAACTTTAAAACTCAATTATCTCGTAAACTAGAGGTCCTAGAGCCTTAAAACCGATTTTTTCTGACCACATTTTTAAAGTATTTTATGCATTTTATATTTTAGAAAAAAAAAAGTTAAAAAAAAATTTTTTTGTACCTAAAAAGTGCTTTTTACTATTGAAAACTTTAAAACTCAATTATCTCGTAAACTAGAGGTCCTAGAGCCTTAAAAACCGATTTTTTCTGACCACATTTTTAAAGTATTTTATGCATTTTATATTTTAGAAAAAAAAAAAGTTAAAAAAATTTTTTTTTTGTACCTAAAAAGTGCTTTTTACTATTGAAAACTTTAAAACTCAATTATCTCGTAAACTAGAGGTCCTAGAGCCTTAAAACCGATTTTTTCTGACCACATTTTTAAAGTATTTTATGCATTTTATATTTTAGAAAAAAAAAAGTTAAAAAAAAATTTTTTTTGTACCTAAAAAGTGCTTTTTTACTATTGAAAACTTTAAAACTCAATTATCTCGTAAACTAGAGGTCCTATAGCCTTAAAACCGATTTTTTCTGATCACATTTTTAAAGTATTTTATGCATTTTATATTTTAGAAAAAGAAAAAGTTAAAAAAAAAATTTTTTTGTACCTAAAAAGTGCTTTTTACTATTGAAAACTTTAAAACTCAATTATCTCGTAAACTAGAGGTTCTAGAGCCTTAAAACCGATTTTTTCTGATCACATTTTTAAAGTATTTTATGCATTTTATATTTTAGAAAAATAAAAAGTTAAAAAAAAAATTTTTTTGTACCTAAAAAGTGCTTTTTACTATTGAAAACTTTAAAAATCAATTATCTCGTAAACTAGAGGTCCTACAGCCTTAAAACCGATTTTTTCTGATCACATTTTTAAAGTATTTTATGCATTTTATATTTTAGAAAAATAAAAAGTTAAAAAAAAAAAATTTTTGACCTAAAAAGTGCTTTTTACTATTGAAAACTTTAAAACTCAATTATCTCGTAAACTAGAGGTCCTAGAGCCTTAAAACCGATTTTTTCTGATCACATTTTTAAAGTATTTTATGCATTTTATATTTTAGAAAAAGAAAAAGTTAAAAAAAAATTTTTTTTTGTACCTAAAAAGTGCTTTTTACTATTGAAAACTTTAAAACTCAACTATCTCGTAAACTAGAGGTCCTAGAGCCTTAAAACCGATTTTTTCTGATCACATTTTTAAAGTATTTTATGCATTTTATATTTTAGAAAAAGAAAAAGTTAAAAAAAAAATTTTTTTTGTACCTAAAAAGTGCTTTTTACTATTGAAAACTTTAAAACTCAATTATCTCGTAAACTAGAGGTCCTAGAGCCTTAAAACCGATTTTTTCTGACCACATTTTTAAAGTATTTTATGCATTTTATATTTTAGAAAAAAAAAAGTTAAAAAAAAATTTTTTTGTACCTAAAAAGTGCTTTTTACTATTGAAAACTTTAAAACTCAATTATCTCGTAAACTAGAGGTCCTAGAGCCTTAAAACCGATTTTTTCTGACCACATTTTTAAAGTATTTTATGCATTTTATATTTTAGAAAAAAAAAAGTTAAAAAAATTTTTTTTTTGTACCTAAAAAGTGCTTTTTACTATTGAAAACTTTAAAACTCAATTATCTCGTAAACTAGAGGTCCTAGAGCCTTAAAACCGATTTTTTCTGACCACATTTTTAAAGTATTTTATGCATTTTATATTTTAGAAAAAAAAAAGTTAAAAAAAAAATTTTTTTTGTACCTAAAAAGTGCTTTTTACTATTGAAAACTTTAAAACTCAATTATCTCGTAAACTAGAGGTCCTATAGCCTTAAAACCGATTTTTTCTGATCACATTTTTAAAGTATTTTATGCATTTTATATTTTAGAAAAAGAAAAAGTTAAAAAAAAAATTTTTTGTACCTAAAAAGTGCTTTTTACTATTGAAAACTTTAAAACTCAATTATCTCGTAAACTAGAGGTTCTAGAGCCTTAAAACCGATTTTTTCTGATCACATTTTTAAAGTATTTTATGCATTTTATATTTTAGAAAAATAAAAAGTTAAAAAAAAAATTTTTTGACCTATAAAGTGCTTTTTACTATTGAAAACTTTAAAACTCAATTATCTCGTAAACTAGAGGTCCTAGAGCCTTAAAACCGATTTTTTCTGATCACATTTTTAAAGTATTTTATGCATTTTATATTTTAGAAAAAGAAAAAGTTTAAAAAAAATTTTTTTTACCTAAAAAGTGCTTTTTACTATTGAAAACTTTAAAACTCAATTATCTCGTAAACTAGAGGTCCTAGAGCCTTAAAACCGATTTTTTCTGCTCACATTTTTAAAGTTTTTTATGCATTTTATATTTTAGAAAAAGAAAAAGTTAAAAAAAAAGTTTTTTTTGTACCTAAAAAGTGCTTTTTACTATTGAAAACTTTAAAAATCAATTATCTCGTAAACTAGAGGTCCTAGAGCCTTAAAACCGATTTTTTCTGATCATATTTTTAAAGTATTTTATGCATTTTATATTTTAGAAAAAGAAAAAGTTAAAAAAAAAATTTTTTTGTACCTAAAAAGTGCTTTTTACTATTGAAAACTTTAAAACTCAATTATCTCGTAAACTAGAGGTCCTAGAGCCTTAAAACCGATTTTTTCTGCTCACATTTTTAAAGTATTTTATGCATTTTATATTTTAGAAAAAGAAAAAGTTAAAAAAAAAATTTTTTTTGTACCTAAAAAGTGCTTTTTACTATTGAAAACTTTAAAAATCAATTATCTCGTAAACTAGAGGTCCTAGAGCCTTAAAACCGATTTTTTCTGATCACATTTTTAAAGTATTTTATGCATTTTATATTTTAGAAAAAGAAAAAGTTAAAAAAAAAATTTTTTTGTACCTAAAAAGTGCTTTTTACTATTGAAAACTTTAAAACTCAATTATCTCGTAAACTAGAGGTCCTAGAGCCTTAAAACCGATTTTTTCTGCTCACATTTTTAAAGTATTTTATGCATTTTATATTTTAGAAAAAGAAAAAGTTAAAAAAAAAAATTTTTTTGTACCTAAAAAGTGCTTTTTACTATTGAAAACTTTAAAAATCAATTATCTCGTAAACTAGAGGTCCTAGAGCCTTAAAACCGATTTTTTCTGATCACATTTTTAAAGTATTTTATGCATTTTATATTTTAGAAAAAGAAAAAGTTAAAAAAAAAATTTTTTTGTACCTAAAAAGTGCTTTTTACTATTGAAAACTTTAAAACTCAATTATCTCGTAAACTAGAGGTCCTAGAGCCTTAAAACCGATTTTTTCTGCTCACATTTTTAAAGTATTTTATGCATTTTATATTTTAGAAAAAGAAAAAGTTAAAAAAAAAATTTTTTTTGTACCTAAAAAGTGCTTTTTACTATTGAAAACTTTAAAAATCAATTATCTCGTAAACTAGAGGTCCTAGAGCCTTAAAACCGATTTTTTCTGATCACATTTTTAAAGTATTTTATGCATTTTATATTTTAGAAAAAGAAAAAGTTAAAAAAAAAAATTTTTTGTACCTAAAAAGTGCTTTTTACTATTGAAAACTTTAAAACTCAATTATCTCGTAAACTAGAGGTCCTAGAGCCTTAAAACCGATTTTTTCTGCTCACATTTTTAAAGTATTTTATGCATTTTATATTTTAGAAAAAGAAAAAGTTAAAAAAAAAATTTTTTTTGTACCTAAAAAGTGCTTTTTACTATTGAAAACTTTAAAAATCAATTATCTCGTAAACTAGAGGTCCTAGAGCCTTAAAACCGATTTTTTCTGATCACATTTTTAAAGTATTTTATGCATTTTATATTTTAGAAAAAGAAAAAGTTAAAAAAAAAATTTTTTTGTACCTAAAAAGTGCTTTTTACTATTGAAAACTTTAAAACTCAATTATCTCGTAAACTAGAGGTCCTAGAGCCTTAAAACCGATTTTTTCTGCTCACATTTTTAAAGTATTTTATGCATTTTATATTTTAGAAAAAGAAAAAGTTAAAAAAAAAATTTTTTTTGTACCTAAAAAGTGCTTTTTACTATTGAAAACTTTAAAAATCAATTATCTCGTAAACTAGAGGTCCTAGAGCCTTAAAACCGATTTTTTCTGATCACATTTTTAAAGTATTTTATGCATTTTAAATTTTAGAAAAAGAAAAAGTTAAAAAAAAAATTTTTTTGTACCTAAAAAGTGCTTTTTACTATTGAAAACTTTAAAACTCAATTATCTCGTAAACTAGAGGTCCTAGAGCCTTAAAACCGATTTTTTCTGCTCACATTTTTAAAGTATTTTATGCATTTTATATTTTAGAAAAAGAAAAAGTTAAAAAAAAAATTTTTTTTGTACCTAAAAAGTGCTTTTTACTATTGAAAACTTTAAAAATCAATTATCTCGTAAACTAGAGGTCCTATAGCCTTAAAACCGATTTTTTCTGATCACATTTTTAAAGTATTTTATGCATTTTATATTTTAGAAAAAGAAAAAGTTAAAAAAAAAAATTTTTTTGTACCTAAAAAGTGCTTTTTACTATTGAAAACTTTAAAACTCAATTATCTCGTAAACTAGAGGTTCTAGAGCCTTAAAACCGATTTTTTCTGATCACATTTTTAAAGTATTTTATGCATTTTATATTTTAGAAAAAGAAAAAGTTAAAAAAAAATTTTTTTTGTACCTAAAAAGTGCTTTTTACTATTGAAAACTTTAAAACTCAATTATCTCGTAAACTAGAGGTCCTAGAGCCTTAAAACCGATTTTTTCTGATCACATTTTTAAAGTATTTTATGCATTTTATATTTTAGAAAAATAAAAAGTTAAAAAAAAAAATTTTTGACCTATAAAGTGCTTTTTACTATTGAAAACTTTAAAACTCAATTATCTCGTAAACTAGAGGTCCTAGAGCCTTAAAACCGATTTTTTCTGATCACATTTTTAAAGTATTTTATGCATTTTATATTTTAGAAAAAGAAAAAGTTAAAAAAAAATTTTTTTTTACCTAAAAAGTGCTTTTTACTATTGAAAACTTTAAAACTCAATTATCTCGTAAACTAGAGGTCCTAGAGCCTTAAAACCGATTTTTTCTGCTCACATTTTTAAAGTTTTTTATGCATTTTATATTTTAGAAAAAGAAAAAGTTAAAAAAAAATTTTTTTTTGTACCTAAAAAGTGCTTTTTACTATTGAAAACTTTAAAAATCAATTATCTCGTAAACTAGAGGTCCTAGAGCCTTAAAACCGATTTTTTCTGATCACATTTTTAAAGTATTTTATGCATTTTATATTTTAGAAAAAGAAAAAGTTAAAAAAAAAATTTTTTTGTACCTAAAAAGTGCTTTTTACTATTGAAAACTTTAAAACTCAATTATCTCGTAAACTAGAGGTCCTAGAGCCTTAAAACCGATTTTTTCTGCTCACATTTTTAAAGTATTTTATGCATTTTATATTTTAGAAAAAGAAAAAGTTAAAAAAAAAATTTTTTTTGTACCTAAAAAGTGCTTTTTACTATTGAAAACTTTAAAAATCAATTATCTCGTAAACTAGAGGTCCTAGAGCCTTAAAACCGATTTTTTCTGATCACATTTTTAAAGTATTTTATGCATTTTATATTTTAGAAAAAGAAAAAGTTAAAAAAAAAATTTTTTTGTACCTAAAAAGTGCTTTTTACTATTGAAAACTTTAAAACTCAATTATCTCGTAAACTAGAGGTCCTAGAGCCTTAAAACCGATTTTTTCTGCTCACATTTTTAAAGTATTTTATGCATTTTATATTTTAGAAAAAGAAAAAGTTAAAAAAAAAATTTTTTTTGTACCTAAAAAGTGCTTTTTACTATTGAAAACTTTAAAAATCAATTATCTCGTAAACTAGAGGTCCTAGAGCCTTAAAACCGATTTTTTCTGATCACATTTTTAAAGTATTTTATGCATTTTATATTTTAGAAAAAGAAAAAGTTAAAAAAAAATTTTTTTGTACCTAAAAAGTGCTTTTTACTATTGAAAACTTTAAAACTCAATTATCTCGTAAACTAGAGGTCCTAGAGCCTTAAAACCGATTTTTTCTGATCACATTTTTAAAGTATTTTATGCATTTTATATTTTAGAAAAAGAAAAAGTTAAAAAAAAATTTTTTTGTACCTAAAAAGTGCTTTTTACTATTGAAAACTTTAAAACTCAATTATCTCGTAAACTAGAGGTCCTAGAGCCTTAAAACCGATTTTTTCTGCTCACATTTTTAAAGTATTTTATGCATTTTATATTTTAGAGAAAGAAAAAGTTAAAATAAAATTTTTTTTGTACCTAAAAAGTGCTTTTTACTATTGAAAACTTTAAAACTCAATTATCTCGTAAACTAGAGGTTCTAGAGCCTTAAAACCGATTTTTTCTGATCACATTTTTAAAGTATTTTATGCATTTTATATTTTAGAAAAAGAAAAAATTAAAAAAATCAAAATTATTTGCCTTGTAAAAAGCTTGTAATTGTCTAATAGCAATATTATTGAAAAAGTATTATTACTTGAGTCAAAAACCTCTCTGATAACCGCTTTTCTTAACATATGAATTAATTAACAAGGACTATACACTCGTAGATGCTATCAAAATCCCACACAAAAAATTAGTTCGAAATAAACAAAAAATAATGTTTTTTGAATTGATTTTTTTTTTATTTGGGTAATATCAAGAAATGTTTCTTGCTTCATATTTATAAACAACAAAATTTTCTTGACAACAATTTTTTCCAACTATACAAAAACTAAGTACTCTGCTTAAAATTGCGAAAATTGTAAGCCATAATATGGAATAAAATTATATACTGTACTTTATATAAATTACATTAAATACTAATTTAATTTACTCAAGGATAACTTCAAAATTAACTTCGAATAAAAATGTAACTTTTTTGATAGAAAAGCATAACGTTTCCTTGTCTTTCCCCAGCACGATTTGTCCATGTTATGCTGATAGTTATTTGATGCCAGAAGCAGGAATTCCAGACTTTTTTCTAGAAAAATTGCCATAAATTCGACAATTCATCATAAAAATTAAAAACTAACGCAAAAAAATAAGAGTGCTATATTCGGCAATGCTATGCTCCTATCAAAAAAACAAATATCGGCGTGACAGAGAATTAAGAAAGAAAACTAAGTACTGTAAATTATTTTACATAACAATGACAATCAATGTTTATATTTCCTGAAAAATTTTCTTCAAATGCTCTTAAATGAGACCCATATTAATAATCGAGACCCATAACTCGAAAAATATAAGCGATCGCCAGTTTTTTCATTTGTTGTTTTTTTTCTTATTTTTAATTCTCTATCGCTCCATATATTTGTTGTTCTGATTGGAGTTACTTCATTGTTCCAAATGATATAGAAAAATTTAAGACAGGCGAGGTGTTTTGCCTCGAGGGTCATAGACCGATCTTTCTGATTTTCAATAGCAACTCTTCGAAACTATGTCTGATCGATTGGCGTGTTTAAATTTTCTGTAGCTCATTCAGTGCTTTGGCAAAGTTGATTTCAACACTAAACCGGACGGACAGACGGACATCGCTCAATCAACTTCGCTATACATAAGACTTAGAATACATTTATTTTATGGGATGGGAAATGGATATTGTAGAAATTATAAACAGAATGACATGCCCTTTTTTTACTTTTTGTGTTCAAGGGTATTACTTACTTTCATTGTATATTGGGTTATCATTTATATTTTGTAATTTTCTTTTGCCGCATCGATGCCATTGATACTAACAGCAAAAGTAAATATGTACATTATAAGGATAGTATTTTATTTCGCATATCTACTATGTGTCTCTTAGGTTTAAAATATCAAAATCTTAATTCTTCGTGAAGAAAATTTTAAAGATTAATGAACACATGAATCTTTTTGTAGAGTAATTTCGACTTCACTAAAAATTTGTCAAAATACGTGCAATCTTAAAACAAAATTAGCTCTTAACTAAAAACTCGATAAAAATCTCTGCCGCGATTCGAACCACGTCTCTTCGGTTTGAAAATTGGCACTCTAACCAATATACCATCAATAAAACAAATGAAGCTCAATGGCAAATAAGGACAAATCTTTTTTTATGTTATTATGTCATCTTAAAGGTTTTCATTTATTACTCTACCCAGTATTTGATACACCAGTAAATTCCTCGCATAAAATAACTTTTCTATTGGCTTTTGTGTCACTTCAAAATCTAGTAAAATTAACAATCAATATAGTATTTATATTATTAATGTATTTCAAACGTTTTCACACTCTAAATGTTAAATAATTCAATTTTTTTGATTCTCTGGTAAATATAACATTTATATTATTAATTTATATTTCATGCTAGCAGTGTCCACGATTTCGGCCGCATTTCATTTTCAATTTTCTTGAAAGGCCCCTCTCGTAAATACGCCAGTTACGTGTATACATATGTCGCCTTCCAAATATGCATGAGTAAATGGATTAGATTAAATTAGCTTTTGAGGCTTGTAATCAGATTAAATACAAATAAATAAACAAATAGGCCTTTTTTAAAATAAATATTTTAATAAAGATCAATTTATTATAATTTTGAATTTTTGAAGGGCTTCAGCCCGAAAGCCCCTCTGATAAATCCGCCACTGTTATATGTATAGATATGTCGCCTTTCAAATATACATGAGTAAATCTTCAATCGAAGTTATTTAAATTCTTTCATTTTTATATCAAAGAAATATTCCACAAAAAATCTATATACAAATAATACAATTCCATTGATGAAGAGTATACTAAATTTGGCACAGTCGTATATATAAGTTTTATGTGTATAATATTACAATTGAATTGATTTATTTAAAAAAATTTTGTAAACTTGTGTACATACAGATTTATTTTAATATAAAATTTTTTATTTGCAAAAATGTTTTTATTAATAAGGCTAATACATTGGTGGATTCATATACCAGGTGGTGCAGTGACGAATTCATTCATTTTCTGCATCGGCGAAACACGCTGTGCCTTGCGTGTTTTAAAATTTTTTTTTTTTAATTATTTCCCAGCCAGGGGTTGAACGCAAGGCACAGTGCATATACATTCATACCTAACTCATCACCAGTTAATATGATACTGGAACAGCATCTATACTGTTGTGAGGAAACAAGTATAAATGATTAAAAATACAAAATTTGCATTTCGTGACTATACCGAAGGTGTAGTACAAAATTGCTACAAACGTACAAGACGTGTTGAAAAGAAGACAACAAAGAAATGCTTTGAGTTGTGTGTGAATTTCGTCCAACCAAATTAGTATTGATTAGTTGGTTAAATGGATGATATTTACAATATACGCAACTCAAGGTGATGGATGCGAAGAATGCTGATGATGGATTTGGCGGTGCTGAAAATGCGGCATTACATTCTGCTAGTGTCTAATTTTTCTTGTTTTCTTTGGAAAACGTCTGCGTACATTTGAAAAATTATTTTTCTTTATAAAAATTAAATTAAAAAATGAGCCAAAGTCGAAAAAGTAAATTTTAATTGATTTATGAATTTAACATTTTTTTCATTTTTTTAAATGGCGCGTCAAAATTTAGAAATGACACGTAGACGAAGTAGTTGACACTGCTAGTAAATAACAAAATGTTAATAATTAAAACAAGAGAAATGAAAAAGATTTGAAAATGGATGTTTAATGGGATTTGGAATTATTAATAATTTTTAGTTTTTTTGCATTTTCTAATTGAAATACATATTTTTGCGATTGTTAAGTGAAATTCTGCTGTTCTTGGTAAAATAGCTTTTATTTTCTAACTTGTTTTAAACAATAAAAATTCGATCACCTGCCCTATTAGTTTTACCTAGTATTCAATTTGCCTTAAGTAAAACTAATAGGGCAGGTGATCGAATTTGTATTGTTGAAAACAAGTTAGAAAATAAAAACTATTTTACCAAGAACAGCAGAATTTCACTTAACAATCGCAAAAAAATGTATTAGTGAATGTCAAAAAAAAACATTGTGTGATAAGTAAAAAGGGTGTGTGTGCCCAATTACAGTTAAAATATAAATTAAAAGAAACAAAAAACAATATTTATTGAAAAGAAAACGTTTCTTTCCGAAACATTTTAAACAAATTGTTTATTTTTTTATCAAAATATGTGTATGTGTGTATTTACATTTATAAAAAAAAAATATTTAAAGAAATATTTGAGTGGTTTGCAAAATAAGAAGTGCGGGAGTGTAACTTTGTTCAATATGTCGAAAGGCACCAGAGGAAAAATAAAATGAAGTAGAATTTGTTCAGTAAATTGAATTTTCTTCTCTGTTTTTTATATTATATATTCTTACTGACACGTATACGTAAATTTACACAAACAAAATACTCGCGTTTTTTGTTTTTGTCCTGATGCGGTTACTTAGTATTCAATTTGGTTCAAATAATTCATTTTTGTTTTTTATATAAAATTCAAATTTTCATGACACAAATTGAATTGAAATTATGAAGGAAATAAATGAATTAAAATTTATTTTTGGCTTTAAGTTCAATTTTCAATTTCTAAAAGCCTTTTTTCAAAAAGAAAGACAAGTTTCAAAGAGAACAATGAAAAAAGAACTTTTGTTTGCGTGTCCACTTCAATTAACCAGATGATGTTTACAGTGTGCACAACCTACGGTAAATAGATACGAAAAATGCTGATGAAGGATGTAGCGCTCCAGGAAATTCAGCATAATATTCTACTGTTGTCTAATTTTACTTGTTTTCTTTGAAAAACGTCCGCATACAATTGTAAAACAATTTGTCTTCCTGAAAAAAGGTTTTGAGAAAAAATAAAAACGAACTTAAAGCCAATTCGTTTGTAATTTTCACAATATCCATTTGCGACCTTATAAAGTATATATATATATATATATATATATATATATATATATATATATATATATATATATATATATTCTGAGTCCTTACACACAAAAAAAAAACTGTAATGCCAAGAAAATTTGATTTTGATTCAAATAGAATTTACATTCGGATTGTGCCCAACAACATTTTGCATTTGTATCAACAAGTCTGTTTCTTTTGTCTCAAAGTGTAAATTCATTGTAGAGACAAAGTTAAAATTGTTGCCTAAAATGTCATATTTGTTACCCCAACGGTTCAGTTGCTGTTGTCGCAACTGCAACAATTGTTGTCTCAATTGTTCAATATACTTTTGTCGCAAATGCAGAAATTGTTGCCTCAACAGTTCAATATACTTTTGTCGCAAATGCAGAAATTGTTGCCTCAACAGTTCAATATACTTTTGTTGCAAATGCAGAAATTGTTGCCTCAACAGTTCAATATACTTTTGTCGCAAATGCAGAAATTGTTGCCTCAACAGTTTAATATACTTTTGTTGCAAATGCAGAAATTGTTGCCTCAACAGTTCAATATACTTTTGTCGCAAATGCAGAAATTGTTGCCTCAACAGTTTAATATACTTTTGTCGCAAATGCAAATATTGGTAAGTTATATACATAATATAAATGAAAACATTATATTTAGTTTGAGAATATTTATTTTAAATTCTTGCAATTTTAAGTTTATTGTTTAATATATTTATTTTTCGGGGTTTTGAGTTTAAAAATAATTCAATTTTTTTTAAATAATATGAATTCATTTCTTGTAATATTTAGTTGAAATATTGGTTCTTCAGTTGATTTTGTACAGGTGGTAAGACTTGTTGTTGGTAGATTTTTATTTATGTTGTCTTCGTATGTTGTCTTTTGAGAATATACCATACACTTGTCGTGTTTTATAACATGTTGTTTGAATTTATAAAAATTTTGATAATACTTATTGCATTCGTTAAAATTACAATAATATTGAAAGGTATTTGGAGTCATATGTACATCCTTTAAATGAGAAAGTAACAAATAAGCATTGTCAAAAACGTCGGAGCAAATAGAGCAATTATGTGTGGGCATTTTTTAATAAAATTTTTTGATAACGTTTAAAGTTTTTTAAGTTTGTTTAATATAGTTTCTAATTTTGCAATTTTATCTTGTGAAGGAATGTTATAAACGTAATTTTGTAAAAATACCCATACATATTTGCTCTTTTTGGAATATTCTAAATCCATGACGAAACATATTTTAATTATCAAATCGACAGCACGAAGTAAGGTTTCGACCTTATATCGTACGCCACTAAAAAGTACGTAAAATTCGCTCAACTTATCCAACGATTCACCAACCACTAGTATTTTAGGCTGCAATATAAGCTTTTCTTTCGCAGCAAGAGATCTGGCATCATCTTCCCACTGGATCAAATTGTTTATATTTATTATATGGCCAATCATATCGTTTTGTGCATCGGATATAGATGGTTTCGCTCCCTTGTTGATGCGTGGAGGAGTTATAACCGCATGTAGTAAATAAAATAAATATAGATGTCGCGAATCTGTAAAAATATTTTTCATGCAATAAATTAAAGCAAATAATATACTTATCTCATCAACTTACCAAGATTTTCTGCCGATTTATATTTTTCAAAATTCTGCAAATTTAATTTATCTTTGATACTTGTTGCGAATAATATTTCGGAAACGTTTTTCTCAAAGGAATCAATTTTTTCAAGCAATAAAGATTTTTTTCCTGGATGCATTGTTTCGAAATCCACATCAATAAGTTCAAATCCGTTAGGGTCTTTGTATCTGGGCCATGCTTTTAAAAATTCGTCCAGTGATGTTTTATTTTCTTTTAGCCGATTTTCAGATGTTTGCTGCCATATTTCTTTCAAATTTGTAGGAATATTGTGTACTAGCCAATTTTTATTAGACATGAAGTCATTATATTCTTTTAAATTCAACTCAGGCATTTCTACAGTGCTTTCCTCAGCAGATTTAAACTTTTTTGACGAATTTGAGTCCATTGCATTGCGCCTGTGTTTTTCATTATAGTATCTGTCATATAGTTTTCCTGATGCATTTTTTTTGCCACTACGTGGAATGAAATAAGTGCATTCATTTTCGTTCGGGAAAACAAAAGTAATTGCCTGTGCCACTGCCGTCATGACTTTGGCATCCATTTTAATACCACTCATGATAAAATTATCAATAACAATGCGAACCACATTATTTTGTTCAATGTCAGTTAACATATAATTTTTTTCATAATTTTTCAGAATGTCTATTCCTGTAATTGTTTTACTTAGAATGATTTTTATGTCATAATTATGAGAGTAAGATTGATTGGTATTAACCCAATTGTTCACTTCGTTTGAAGTTTGACTTGAATTAGTGATTGTTATGTCCGATCCGCAGCAAGATAGTAATGGTAGCTGTCCATATTGATAAATATAAAACATAAAATAATTATAATAATTTTTCATAATTGTACAATAATATGTATTAGCATTTATTGTCTTTTCTTATAACAGCACGGTAACACTATTTTTTTGTTTACATTTTTCTTTATTCGTAATGTTGATTAATCAATAATACGTGCATGCAAAAGGGGGAATCCCAAAAAGATAAAAAGCCTGTTGTCTCGAATGTAGTAAATACATACAAACATTTAAAGATTCTTATTGTATGTACATTTGAATTACAGTGTAATAATGAAAATTTTGTCTATTTTCTCTTATTTTCATATGTATGTTTTATGTTTTGGAAATATGAAATAGTGTTTAAAGATTTTTAATATACATAGTTTATGTATAGTAACTTTTGTTACAAGCGTGCAAAAAGTTCACAAGAATGTACAAGTAAATGAACAAATTAACACCTTACGTACCTTATTTTGATTCCGCCACTTTTGCAATTCATGGCGAAAAATGATTTTTTCTCCGATAAACCCACTTCCTAATTTTTAAAATACTTCGTCGATGTCTTTTGAATGCATTATTTTCAAAATATCGACTTTGTTGATGCCGCATTCTATGAATGTAGAAATTGTTTCCATTGAAATATTCATTGTTGAAAGCAATGCAACCACTTCATTGGATAAATCCACCGTACAAATAATTGTTTCCTGAAAAATATCTTCCGACATTGTTGTTTGTTTATTTGTAACACTTTAATTTTTATTTTAATTATTTTAAAACCAAAAAGCACACTTTTCACTTGTTTCACTCTGAAAAACTACTCAATACTGATCGCAATGATAATAAAATACCAATCATTAGAGTTGTGCCGCAACTCTACCGTCATTGCCAAATGCACATTTTTTTACGACAACAGTAATATTATTTGATTTAAAAAATAAATATTTTATGGCAACAAAAATTGTTATTTCCTGCAAATGCAAATCATTTAAGTTAACAGCAATTTTCAATGTGCCGTTATTTCAGAGGAAAACCTTTAACGACGAAAGTTATTCTATTTGCAACAAATAATTTTGCTGTTAAAAAACTTCAAATACTTTCATGTTGTTGCGGTAAAAAAAATATTGTTGGAAAATTTCTTGCGACAAAAGGTTTTCATTTGCTCCAACAAGTTTTTATTTACCCCAATAGCAAAATCATCAAATGCTAAAATTATTTGCCGTCACAATATTTTTTTTTTGTGTGTATGCGTAGCAAAGTCAATTGAGCGATGTCCGTCTGTCCGTCCGTGTTAGTGTTAAAATCAACTTTAACAAGGCACTAGAAAACCAGCAAGATCGGACCATGTTCCTTAAGGCAGCGGGTAAAAGACCACCCCTGCCTTTAATTTTTCCCTATCATTTGAAACAATGAAGTAACTGTAGTTAAAAAAACAAATATAATAAGAAAAAATCATCAAGTGAAAAAATTGGCGCTTTCCCCATACTTTTCGAGTTACGAGCATTTGAATTTTTTTTTTGTTATTATATTTAATAAATAGACAAAAAATATGTTTTTAATTATATACAATTATTAAAACGTTAATATACTTTAAAAATGACATTTTTTTTTATTTTTTGATTGGATTTAGATTTAGATAAATGGTGAACGGTATATAAGATTTGTCATAGCGGATTATAGCACTCTTACTTGTTTTTCTTATTTAAAATTTTTGTTTACCTCAATATATGTTTTTTTTATTAGGGTTAGTTCACACTAGATTTACAAACATAGTAAAGGGTTTATCTTATTTGATTTTCACTAGAATAAATACTTCTTAAGACAAAATATTTCTCTTATACCCAAAGTTTATTAAGGAAATTTTTGCTACATAGCACAGCCTTTAAATCCATTATCTGAAAAAGTTTTAGAAATCCCAGCTATATAAATTTACCGTAATCTGAAAAATACAATAACACCAAATTAATTGAAGAAGCAGGAGGAAGTGAAGACGCCATACTAGGTAACAAATATTACCTATTTATATACAAAACTTTTGTAAAATTAAAAAAGCAATCACAGGAAAATAGCTATAAAGACGTGTTGTTGTGTCTTGTAAATATTATCAGCCTTTAGAAAATCAGCAGACGTCCTTTTATGAACCTGTAAGTAAAAGATGATCTAATTTTTTATTTATTCTCTATAATTTTAAATTTTTTTTGTTCTCTGATTAGAGTTACTTCATTGCTTCAAATGAAATGAAAAATTAGAGGCATGCGTTGTGTTTTGCCTGCTCCCTCGAAGGATAAACGATCTTGTTGATTTGGAATTTTCAAATTTTTTAAATTTCAATATGGGTATCATTTTAAAGCTTTCAAAGAGATCTTTAAGGAAATACTAAAAATTTAAAAAAATGTTTAACCCCTTAAGAGTAATAATATTATAAGGGTATAGAACACGAAAGAGTTCTCATTTTTTAAAACTGCTATTAAATTCAAAAACATGATTCTTCCAATAGAAATAAGAGGCAGTACATTTTATTTCTGCTAATTAAATTTATTACTTTTTCAGATTATATTGTATGGTTAAATTGTATAGCCTACTCAATTCATAGTTTTTTTTTTACAAAAACATAAACTCTGTTTTAAGATGTAGTCAGTTTATATCTGCTTACTTTCATTATAATAATTTAATTTAACACATTGGCATTTATAATTTTTTATTTGTTAACCTAATAAAGTAAATATGATTTTGTTTTAGTCAAAAATGTTGCCATTAGCCTTTACAATAATTAACAAACAAGCATTTTTTCGGCTAAATTTTATGTGCATAATAAGTATTTATAAGAACGAAGTAATTTATTTTTTTTAAAGAAAATAAACACTTTGATAAAATTTATCAAAGTAATAACATTTTTAAAATTTTAACAAAACCCACTTAATAAACTATTTAGTGAAACAAATAGGCTGTTTATGTAAATACGAACGAAAATGTCTTTTTAATCTTATATAAAACAAACAAAACTTTTTATTTTGTTATCGTTTTTATTATATAGAGAGAAAAAAAAATCGTATGCATTTACGTAAATAGATTTGTTTATTATTTATAACAATTTTCTATGAAAAGCTCTAACAAATTGAAACAAAATATTGCGTTAAAAGGACTTTTATTGTTATATATATATTTTTGTTTTTTTGTTAATTAAGATATTTTATAAATAGACAAAAAAAAAAATGATATACATTTATTAAAACGTGAATATATATACATAAAAATATGAATAATATTGTTTTACATTTTTTTTTTGTTATATTCATTTTTTTAACGAATATTGCTTATAAGAAAAAAAATTTAAATTAATGAAATCAGTCCATAGTTATTAATAATAACTAAATATAAAAACAAAAATGTCAATAACTAACAAGAAAAATAAAAAGTGCTAATACAAAACAAAATTAAAAACAAATATTAAAAAATTTACAAACAACTTTTGATTATATTTTTTAAATTTAAAACTTACGAGTGCTTTTCTTTCGGTTTAAAAAAAACACAATGTTTAAAGAGCTTAATAATTTGCATACATTTTTATTCTAAAATAATACCAGAATAATTAAAAGTTTTACGTAAACACATGCCATATTTTAGTGATTAAAAATTTTTTATTGAATTTCTTTAGTTGAGTACTATTCTAGTGCAAAATGAAAACTACGCTTCAAGAGAACTTAAAAAGTTAATACATTTTAATTCTCTTTTAATCTAAACCAGAAGGTTGAAAGCAAACAAGACTAAATTACTATTTGAAGCACTTTAAAATTATTAAAAACACAAAATAATCTTTAAGTAGAAAACAAAAAATTACAACAATAAAATAATAGTAATAAAATGTTTCATTTATTTCTTTTAATAAGGTGTACTAAACTCAATTACGATTAAATTCAAATGCTTGAAATTTTGATTCGCATGCAAGATTTTAAAACTATTTAATATGAGTATAAGACATGCAAACAAGAAAAAAAAAAATATTCAAACACTTTTTATGTCTGAAATATTGGAATTTTACACATTAATATAAAAGTTTTCGAGAACACCTGAAAAAGTGGTTCATCCTTATTTCATTTGATTATCTCTGGATCTTTAAAGCGTATTATTTACTTGTATTTGTTATGTTGATTGTTAAAATTAAATTTGATATAAAAGTCGGGATAATATTTACTGGTTTTTCGTATTGAATGTAAATTTCATTGATAATATTCATATACAAAATAAATCACTTGTAATGGTAAATATAATCTTTGATTAATTTGTATTAATTTAAATTTCTAAAAAAAAATTCTTTTAAAACCCTGCAATCATTTTTTAACGAAACAAACAAGTTAGTTATTTATTCTTTAAGTTAAAGAATATTAAGAAATCGTTGGAAGGAAAGAAATTCCTTAAATGTTTTAAAGACGAAAAAATATGTTAAGAAATAGAAGAAATAGTGTTTTATATGATCGGCGGGAAAGAGAAAGTTTTCCGTAAACAAGCCTTTTCGAGCTTTGTGTAAAAAAAATTAACGTTTATTTCAACGTTTATATTCTACAGAGCATTATATTTTAGACTCCTACAAATCCATAGACTTCTAAAACGCGTATTTCAAAATCACCCGATGGGCAGAGAGGTGGATTATTGAAGGTTTTGCAGCTATCGGTTTTGCCAAAACGAATATTTTCATCCATCCAAATAGCTTGTCCCTCTCTGAAAAGACAAAAATGCGATTTTAGTATATAATTTATAAAATAAACATTTATATTTGAATTCACCCTCCTCCTACATCATCTTTGAATCGGCTGCCATAAAAAGCTCGGACGAATGGCCTAAGTCCTTATCATTCTCAATACCCACCCAGGGATATTTTGCTCGTTCAGGATAAAAAGAGATCAAAAAAGTTTCTCCTGTGCCGAAGTAGGATTGTCTTTGTCCTTTGTCGTCTTTAATGTTACGCTCAAACCAACGTGATAAACAGTAGGCTCCAAATACCTAGAGAAAGAGTAAAAGAGAAAAAAGGAAATAAAAGGAACAAAAAACAAGTAAGAGTGCAATGATCGGCTATGACGATTCCTATATATATACGAACGATGTCCGTCTGTGTTAGTGTTGCCGCGGCAAACTTGATTTCACAAAAAAATAAATACGTCATTCGATCAGGAATAGTGTCGAAAGAGGTGCTATTGGAAATCAGCATTATCGGTCCATGTCCTTCGAGTCAGTAAGCAAATCACCACGCCTACCTCTAATTTTTTCGTGTCATTTGGAACAATTTTTTAACTCCAATCAAAAAAATAAATGTATGGGGCGATAGAGAATTAAGAAACAAGAAAAAAAAACAAGAAAAAAATCAAGTGAAAAAATTGACGATCGCTCATATTTCCGAGTTACGGGGCTCTGAAATTTTTAAAATTTTTAAAATATCAATATGGGTATCACTTTAAAACTTCTGAAGAGGTCTTTAAGGAAATGCTAAAATTATTCAAAAATGCTTAACCCATTAAGAGCCGATGTCATTTCTATGTAAAATTATATATATGAAGCACCAAATTTTTTAGTTTTTAATTCTCTGTCACCCCAATATTTGCGTTT
Organism: Cistogaster globosa; assembly: GCA_937654795.1. Lineage (NCBI taxonomy): Eukaryota > Metazoa > Arthropoda > Insecta > Diptera > Tachinidae > Cistogaster > Cistogaster globosa. Next base: position 106,973,514 of record OW569406.1, on the reverse strand, counting down.
TTGATCGGAGTTACTTCACTAAACTATATTTACATAGATAGTGAAGTATAAATAAGATTCGGTATAGTCAAATATAGCACTCTTACTTGTTAATTTTCTATCTCCCCATTTATTTGTTTCACTTGCCGAGTTTCTTTATTGTTCCAAATTATATTGCAAAATTTAAGACAGGCGTAGTGTCTTTCCCGCTACCTTGACGAACATAGATCCATCTCACTGATTTTCTTTATCGATTTTCGAAACTATGTTTGATCGATTGACGTATTTAAATGTTCTCTAGCTCATCTAGTAAAAGTAAATTACCCATAGTGTAACTATTTTAATAAACGTTGAGACAAAACTCAAAAAAGTACTCTTCTATTAAAAATTTTAGTGCATATTATAATTATAACTAAAAGTTATAACTATATTTAATTTTATTAAATTTATTTAAGTGCGTAATTAAAAAAACGCAATATAAAACTTAATTTCGATTGAACTGGGACAGTTACAATGTTCCGGTTAACTCCAAGGGATTAGATTTGTCTTGCAGTCAGAACATCACTAACAACTCTGTGTTGCCTAGTTTCTTTATCTTATAATTAAATTAGTAAATTAATTCTTCCTATTTACATTCAAAGTGCACTGATAGCCTACATTATTTTGATTAATTTTGTATTAAAGGAAACACAAATTCCACGGGAAATTTATAATTCCGTTGGAGAAGCAAATTTTCTTTTTATTTTTTGAGTACTTAGTAATTTTTACTGCACAAACTTTTTTCAATTTTAGATGAAATTATGTTATTCTACAAGTAAGAGAGCCGAATCTTATAGGCCCTTAACCATATATGTATAACCACATGTATCATTCCGCATATTTTCTATTAAATTATTTAAATAAAAATCGGCATAAGAATTCTTTCCTACCATAAAGTCATCAAGTATTTTGGCAAAGTTGATTTCAACCCGAACACGGACATACAGAAGAACTTCACTCAATCGACTTCGCTATGTATTAAAACTCAGAATAAAAATACTTTATATGGTCGAAAGAAAGACCTAATCAATCTGTTAGGTTATTTACGGTGGGATTATTATTGGGTTATGTGGTTATTAAGAAGGAATAACTGCAAGAAATGTTTGGGAGAAAATAACTAACTTTCTCTATTTTACGCAAAAAAAAAAAACAGCGTCACAACCATATCAAACTAATTAATGTGCTACCACGTACAACAAGATTTATTTGTATAAATTTTACATATTTATTAATATTTGGTTGACATTTGAAACCCTCGCAACGATATTAACAACAATTTTCACAAGCTGATATAAATAAACTGATCCTGGATATACATGTGCGCTTGCATGTAGTTCAGAACTTTTTTTATTTCTTCATCCTTCTATTTCTTAACTTCTTTTTTCCTTTTTGGTTTAGGAACTTTATTGCCACTGAAAAATAAAAACATTCAAACTGACAACTTATTCTATGCTGTAGCTTATGTGCATTTGACATCATTCAATAACGTTCTTCTTTAACAAAAAAATATATAATTTATTGGAAAAATTTACGTTCAGTAGTTTTAAAACTAAGAAATCGAAAAACACTTAATTTTTTCACCCCACAGCTTATTTTATGCAGGTACTTATGATTTTATATAGCTCGAGCTTAGAAACGGTAACTAAATGAATTAATATTTAGTGTGTTAGCCTTGATTGTCTGACAGATTTTAGGCGGTTTGACATAGATGCTACCAGTTTTTGTGTAACACTGGGCGAAACATTCTCCCACTCTATCTTCAGCGCTTCCTTTAAATCATTTTTAAAATTTTGTGTTTCCCTCTATGACGTTAAGGTCGGGTGACTGTGGTGGCGGCGTCATCAAATGTAAACAGTTATAAATTAACCAAGTTTGGACAATAGTTGATTTGTGCTTAGAATCGTTATCCTCGTAAAATCTAAAATTTTTCTTTATACCCATATTTTTCCACTCTCCAACAAGGTATCATTTAAGATATCAAGGTACCTAAATTTGTCCATAGTTGTTTCAATAAGTATCAAATTTTCGGAACCAGCAGTCGACATACAGGCCCAAACCATAACACTGCCACCACCATGTTTCATTGTTGCTTTTATGTTTTCTTTGTTTAGCTTCGTATTTGGTTTTCGCCATACATTAGACATGCCATCTGAATATGTTGAATTTTGATTCGTCGGCAAAGATAACCGAATTCCAAAATTCTGAATCCTTGGTAACATGTTCTTTAGCGAAATTTAATCTGCAAAGTCTATTTTTCGGGTTGATTAAAGGTTTCTGACGTGCAATTCGGCCATGAAAATCATGTTGGCGCAAAACACGCAGAACAGTTTCGATGCAACATTGTTTTCCCAGTTCAGCTTTAACTTCAGCAGCTAGTTTTGGAGCAGAGAGCTTTGAATTTGCTCTTATTTTTCTTAAAATATATCGCTCGTTATGTTCAGTGAAAATTTTATTTAGTACATTTCTTCCTTTGTTATGGACCCTATTTCTATGAATAAAACGCTAGATGATTTTTTCTACTGTAAAAGCATTAATGTTAACCATTTCTGCTATTTTTCGCTGTGAGTGGCCGTTTTTGAAATGGTTTAAAATTAATTCCCGTTGTAGGCGGACTCATTTGACAATTTTAAAACTGACTCTTCACATAAAAAAATCAGACTGAAAATCCAATGCAAGACATCGCCAAAAGTAAAATAAAGAAAAGCTAAATAATAATGATGCATTGATGTACCGTTACAGAAACAAATGGCTGCATAATATAAGCTGTGAGGTGGAAAAAAGGAGTATTTTTTATTTTATTATATTTTAAGTTTTAAATGTAGATTATTGCAGTAAATGGTTTTTGTTTGTTTTTTATTTTATGCTAGTTTCGTTCTTATAGCGATTTAAAATTAAAAAATGTCATTGCCTAAAATAAGCTGTGAGCCACTGTATGTACCCAGTTAGCATTTAAAAGATTGTTTGATCAAGACTTCCCAAGATAACTAAAAGCTGATTAATCAGTAGTGCGTTTAAAAACAGACTCGAATATAATTCCGACAAACGACAAAAATGTGACTCTAAAAAGTTTTGATTAAAATGATTAAATTCGAAAGTTTTCTTGCTTTTTGAGACAACGAGATAAAGTGCAACAACAAGTAAATAAAGCAACCAAAAAGTCCGATTTAGTTTTAAAAAATGTAAAGCTGCCTTAGAGCGTTATGCAAGAGCCAAAGTCTAACAGTTTCCGCTGTATGCTTTGGATCCTTATTTTTTAAAATATATGAACATCGCCATTTATTCATTGTTCAGTTAATAAATTGCTGTTGGCCCACACCTAATGTCGCCATTCATAACCAAACCACAACCTTTTCACCATTGCTTTTGACTGTATCAACAAGATTTTAAGTTTCATGTACAGTTCCTGGCCTACGCCACGTAATTAAACGGCCTTTTATACAAAATGCACAGAACATGCTTTTGTCTGAAAATATACATAACTTATTTTGCTTTCGTCTGTTTACAAGTGAATGTTTAGTTTTTTTCAAGCGACTTTACCAAGATATTTAGCCTTATGCAATATTTTTCTAGCGGTTTCGTAACAAATATACTTTCGAAATGCTTGCTTTACATTATCAATGATCTTAGAAAATATTATTCGAGACGTTACTATTATCATATGGAGAGCTTGGCTTTCTTTCCGGGTTGTTAATACTTTTAGACGCCTAGATCGTGGCTTAGATGGTAGATGTATACACTCAAAAATATTTAATTCGCTTTGTATACACTCATATGAAGTGAAAACTAAACAAGTAGGAGTGCTATATTCGGCTATGCCAAATCTTATATAAATAACTGAATATAACAGAATATAAGAAAAAAAAATTAAAATAATGCCATCGGTTTTTAAGGTGTGAACATTTTTAAAAAAATTTTAGTATTTAGTGAAAGAAATCTTCAAAAGCTTTAAAATGATACCCATACTGATATCTTAAATAATATGGGGCACAATCGTACTTTTCTATGAAAAGTTCATAGGCCCATAACTCGGAAAATATGGGCGAGAGCAAATTTTTTTCACTTAAAGTTTTATTCTTATTTTTTAATTCTTTATCTCCCCATATATATTTTTGTTTTGATTAAGTTACTTCGTTGTTCCAAATGATATGGAAAAATTAGAGGCAGGCGTGGTGTTTTGTCCGCTGCTTCGAATAACATGGACCGATCTTGCCAATAGCAAAATTTTCGAAACTGGCGTATTTAAATTTTCTCTAGGTCATTTAGTGCTTTGGCAAAGTTGATATCAACACTAACACGGACGGACAGACGGAATTACATGCGGAATGACAAACTTAGGTATACTCTTTTTCCACTTTTTGTGGTAAAGAGTATACAAAAGCCACAATCATATGTTTTTTTACTTTTTGAATTTATTTTATTATATTTACAAATATTTTTATTGTGAATAATTTCAAAGGAACCGGTTACCCTACTAAGCACACACTATTCTTTAAAGCAATTTATTTCCTATCAAATCTCTCTACTTTTTTTTTAGGAAACACAAACAAAAAGCTTTAGCTAAAAGCTCATGTTTCTTTCAAAATCACACAAGCGCGTATGCATATCAGCAGCAAATCAAAAGAAAAGTTTAGTCTCAACCGTAAATAGAAATAATGAACAACTAAATTTATTTTGTATCAGTTTGTTTTCTACAAATAAAGAAAATAAAAATAAAATGAACACAACCAATTTTAGTCGAAATATATCGGCCCTTGGTGCTCATTTTTTGCCATCAACTTCTGGCTCGACTTACGACATCAACTTGAAATTAAATGCGGATGTTCCAAGCACATCTGATAAACAGCTGAAATATTTAATGGAGAATAAAATTAAAAATAAGGAATTATTTTATGGCATAGAAATACTTGCGAAAAATCATGAAGCCAATCAATTATTAGATTATAAGCAATTTGGTTCCTTGATGCCTCTATTTACATCCATTGTATGGTTAGGTTCAAAATATTGGTCAGAGAAAAATATAGCAGATGTGGAATCAATAAAATTGGCGCGTAAACTACAGCCTTATAGTATAGTGTTGCCACACTTTTCCTGCTATCGCTTGAAACTGGACAAACTGCAAGATTTTCTTAATTTGAATTTTTCTAATGTTTTTGCAATACGTGGAGATGTTCATGAAGAAAATCAAACATATAAATATTCAATGGATTTAGTTGAAAATGTACGTAAGCTGAGAGGAGGTAAGGGTGTACATAATTTTATGTCTAATAAGAAATTTTTGCAAACTTATTTAAATCTGTAATCATAATATTACAAATATTGTTTTACTTATTTTTCTTTAAAGATTCAATAACAATTGGAGTTGCTGGTTATCCAGGTCATCCAGAATGTTCGTCAAAGGAAAATGATTTAGATAATTTAGTTAAAAAGGTAAAGAATGTAAAATATTACATTAATAGTAGCATCGCATTAATTGTATTTTTAAATAATGTTAACCCGTTAATAGAAAATACCTGAGTCAGAGACTGGCATTTATAGTACCATTAAAAATTTTATCAGTTGATTTTGACCTACCGTTAGATAGTTTAATGCGTTTAACAACCCTGAAATACAAAATATTTCTTTGACCCTTTTTTCTGCTTATCAAGTATTCATTTATCCCCAGAATAGAGTTTCTGTCGATTTATATAACAGAAGCCAATGATCTTTGACCTCATGTTCTGGCGCTGTATTAGATTGCACGGCAGTTGGACGAGCCAAGTCCTAGTTGATTTAGATTCGAACTTCCAGGCTTAGTATTTAGGAACATCTTTGCCAGTGCGCTTACTTACGAAGAAGTAGTTCGTGATAGGGATTAACATTAGCGCCTGCCTAGATGGCCTAATCTAAAGACTTACAACTAAGTGAAATACAATGCGTTGACTAGCTCCCTCCACTGACGTAGCAAAACGAAGTAGCAAATTTTTGGAACATGGCTTGCTGGACCATGAACTTTATTTCGGTGCCTGCACACTAGAGGACTTGTTTCCTTTAAAACCCCGAAAGCACTGCGTCAAAGCTTTAGACATTATTTTCCTCAACAATTAGTACCCACGGGGGGAACGAAGAAGTGTTGTCGCAAATTTCTCTACGGCCTTGTTTCCTTCTTCTCTGCTTTAAGTGCCTAAATGAATGCGTTCAGGTGCAAATATAAGTCCTCGACGCACAGTTAAGAATTTGGTAAAAGAAACGGAAATAATAAGCCCAATCATGAATATTCTCGGGGAAATAAATTTTCTCGAGAAAATATTCCTCCAATTATGAATTCCTTGGGAAAAAAAAGGTAAAAAATGGCATTCTCTTTCATAATTCATAATAACTGCTTTTTTCCCTCGAACTTTCTTCACTTTCCGTAGCCAATAAAAAGGAGAACAAATTTATAATAGGAGAAAAGGAAAAAGAGAGAAAACTCGCACGGAATTTCTGTTTATAATTGGGCTGGATAGTGTAGTTTTTTAACGGCTGCCCTAATTGATTTTGTATAACAAAAGCTTTCAAAGAAGTATTAACACTAAATGCTTTTAAGCGAAGGCAAAAAAGTTCAAACATTGATTTTTTTTAATTTAAGTTTTGACTTAGATAGGATTTTTTAATAGCTTTTATTTTTCAATGCTTGATTTTTTTCTTTGAAATTTTTTATTATCTAAAATTCTCTAGAAACATAAAGCTAGAAAAAAGTTAGTCAAAAAATTAAATTTTTATTTTTAAAGCCAAATATCTTTTTAATCATATTCACCATATTTTTAGAACTCGACTAGAGCTTCAGCTGCGGTAATAAAAAAGCACTAAGTGCAACGCTAATCGTAATATGTTAATTTAACTTTTCTTGAGTTATATAATTATTCCATAATCACATAATTGGAATAAAAGAAATATTAAGACCACATAAGATAGATCTTTATCAGATTTATTAACTTTTATTGAAATAAATTACGCTCAAATGTCAAATTTTTAGCGGTGAAAATAATACCACTATTGAGGTTAAACTGCACAAAAAGTACCAACAACTAAAACACACACTAAAGAAAATTATGTTACAAAATTAATAAATTGTTGCAGGGCTTTTATTGACAATAACAAAGAAGAAGCGTGTTGGAATTGAGTCAACCAAGTCTTTTCTTTTTTTTTTAATTCTTTTTTAGGACTCCTTAACTAAAATCCTAAATTTTCTACTGTTGGTTGTTGTTACTTGACGTTAGTACAAAGATTCTTGATCGAGCTTTGGTCAGGCAACTGTGCAGATCATGCCATAATGTTAATATTTTAGTTTGAGCATTTTTTCTACTCGTATGTTTTGGGTCTTTTTCGTTAAAGCTGCCTTTAGACGAAATGTTTTTTTACATATGACTTGTCAGATTTTCCATAACAAAATACATATGTATCGTGTAAGCAGTTTAAAACAGTTCTTATGTTGAATACATATGTAAAAGTCATATGACAAATTTTTGTTTAGAGCGTGTTCTATTTTTATATTCTTTCTTCAGTTTTAGCGTTTTTAAATCACCAAGAAATGTGAAAAGCACTAAAATAGATGAAAACAGAACCAAGTTGTCATCTTTTTTAGCATCAGCTGTGGCATTATCAACAAGCAAAAAAAAAGTGCAGTAAGAATTCAATAGAAAAGTGAAAAAATAGTTAAATAAAATAAATTGCAGCTATTTTTGACACAATGCTGGATAATACAGTTGTATAATCTTTTGTTTCCATTTTGCACTTTTTACATTTTTTATAAACTTAAGGATTAATTTCCTATATTAAAATTTTTGTGGAAAAACAGCTGTTAACATTGATTTACTTCATAAAAATGGCAACTTTGACATTCAGATGAAATTACATATGGATTTTCGAAGTGACAAGTCATATGTAAAAAAACATGTCGTCTAAAGGCAGCTTAATTCAAAACAAAAACATTTCTTCTTCTATATGAAGTAGCACCAAACTTTTGAATATTAAAACATAAAATAAATTGGTTTCATTGTGAAATTGAAAATCATATCCAACACAATTTGCTTGAACCTTCGTGCTTTGTTGTCTTGAACTTAACTTTTGGATCAAATTTCGTATTCGGAGATCCTCTAAAACACAACGAGTTTAGTTCCATCTCATTCTTTTTTTAAAAATTAACCACTTACTAAAAAAATATTTGTATACCTAACAGTGCTATTACTTTTGCCGGCTCTGTATATCCAAAGTTAGAAATTTTCTAATTTACAGCAAAACTAAGCATTAAGCTACAGTTTTAGTTATATCTATACCCAAAGGTTTTCCGCATCTTTCTTATGTGGCGCGACCATAAAGATTAATTTTTCTTCATCCCTTGAAACGTGTTGCCGTCCGTCTCCCCGTCATTTATTAATGCCATTAATGGTTTATTTCGTATAAATTACACAAGTTTTATTTTATATAAGTAATCATGTATGGAGTCCTCCTATTACCTTCATTCGATTTACATGTTTAGCAGGCAGATGCACGACCTACTTGGAGTCCATTTAATCAGCGGCAAAAGCCAGCTGACGGCCATGACTCAAGAATACGATTATATAAATCAGCACATGTTTTCGTAAATTAAATATACATTCCTGTTTAAAATTAGTCATGCAATATATGTATTAAGAAAATCTAATATTTTACTTGGTCTTAAAAACATCAAAACTTAGTTCAACAAACAAACAATAAAATTGCAAGAAGGCACAGAGGTGATACGTCATGGAAAACCCCCTACATTAAAAATATTAAAATTAATTACATTTTTAATTATAAATAACAAATACATTTTGTATTAAATTATTTTTGTTTTTATTTCTTTTGTTTTGTTTTTACAACAGGTTAAAGCAGGTGCTGACTTTATAATAACACAAATATGTTTTACGCCTCAAGCTGTTATTGATTTTATTAAAAATTGCCGCACAAAATTAATTAAAGTACCAATTTTAGCCGGCATATTTGTACCGCACAATTTCCACATGTTGGAGACAGTATTACGTGTCACCAAAATTAATATGCCCGAAGAGTTGCTGGAGGAATATAGAAAACAAAGTTTCTTAGGTCATGACAATTTTACGGAATATGCTGTTCTCAAAGCTATCGAAATGATAGATATGATACTTTCAAGCGATGTAGAGGTGTACGGACTGCAATTTTATACTTTTAATAATTTCAATAATATACCAAAAGTTTTAAATGGGATAAAATTTAATAAAGATATATTGAGAAAATAAGAAATTACTTAAATTGAAATTGTAAAAAGTTTACACAAAAAAACAAAGAAAAAGAACACGAAAAGTATTCATGTATATTAATTTTATTTAATCAAATGCTTAATGGTGTCAAGTGATGTTTTAATCTCTACCTCTAGTTGACCTATTGACGAATTTAATTTACAGTTATCACCGATGGTCTAAAAGATTGAGGTGACAAAGAATTAAAAATTAAGAAAAAGAATTAATGCCTTCTATACTTAAATTTATATAAAATTATTGCCGCCGGGTTTAATATTTTTAAAAAATTTTAGCATTTCCTGAAAGATCTCTTCAAAAGCTTTTAAATGATATTCATATTGATATCTTAAAAAATATGTCGCACAATCGTTCTTTTCTGTGAAAAACTCAGAGGCTTACACAAGGTGTGTGAGAAAAGTAATTAGACAGATTTCATACTAACCAAAGTTTTTATTATTTTCAAACAAAAATGTTATCCCCTTCAAAGTAGCTACCTTGGGCAGTTATACATCGGTGGATTATTCGTTTCTACTCTTCGTAGCAGCGCTGGAAGTCTTTAATTGGTTTGGCTTTTAACTGGTCGGTCAGAATCTTTTGAATTTTCTCCAGAGTTCCAAAATGACGTCCTTTTAGAACATGTTTTAATTTCCGGAAGAAGAAAAGGTCATAAGGACTTAAATCAGGGGAATAGGGGGTTAAGAAACAACAGTTATGCGTGTTGAGGTAAAAAATTCACTAATGGAAATGGTTGTGTGACATGGAGCATTGTCATGATGAAGCATCTACTTGTCTGAAATTTCTGGTCTCACTCTGATCACTCTTTTCGTCAACTTTTCAAGGACACTTGGTTGACAGTTTGTCCTGGTAGAACAAATTCTTTGTGCACGTTATCCTTCTTGTCAAAAAAAAAAATAAATCAGCATGGTCTTGATCCATTTCTGTGACGCACAACGAAAACACAACTTTACTAATGGCGCTGTCAAAACTAATGTGTTAACTGTATGGAGTTTTAACTCAGACTGAGAAAATGGAAGGGGTCAACAATCAAAATTAGCATCGGCCGATAGACACAATGTTGTAGATCTCTCGCAGTGCCAATCTCATTACTTTATTTTACACACTTAATGTTTTTTTTTCTTATTTTTAAAACTCTATCGCCCTACATATCTGTTTGTTGATTGGACTTACTTCATTTGCTTGTGCGCGCTGCCTCGATGAACGTGGAAAGATTTTTTTAAATTTTCAATAGCAAAATTTTCGAAACTATGTCTGATCGATTTTACGTATTTAAATGTTATTAACTCATCTATGTAGTGCCATGGCAAAGTTGATTTCAACACTAAGACGGACGGACAGATCGACATTGCTCGATTGACTTTGCTATGCAAAGAATATATAAAGTTTATGGGATCGAAAATGGATATTGTAGAAATTATAAACAAAATGACAAACTTAAGGTACGGTCAGATTAGTCAAATATTTGACCAATAAAGTGTAACAACTATTATGATTTATAATAAATGTAAATCTTGTAATGTCTTACCATTTGTTTTGAATTGAGCAGGATCTTTCTTAATAAGTATTTGAGAAATATTTGACTATTTTGACCGTGGTGAAGGGTAAAAAAATAATAATATTATGAATATCACATAACTTTCAGAACACCTCTTAATTTTTAATATTATAATATAGTAATTATACATGGTCTTGCAGGCCTTTTCAACAACTATAAAATTACATTTTTATCCGTATGTTTGCGTTTTCAAAATCGAGTCATTAACATTTTAAAATTTAAATTTTTTATTTTTCGATACCCTGATTCAGCTTTTTTAAAATATTGGAAACAATTTTTAGCAAATTTGTCAAAGTTTTTATCGAAGTTAGCAAGCAAAAAATATTTCAAGATTATATACTTTTTAGCTTAAAATTTATACGATTTTCAATTTAAAAAATCAAACTTATTACACGGCCATCAATTATTTTTTTTTCTTATATAATAAAAATTTTCTGACGAAGCATAATTTTTTTTATTTTTTTTAGCTAATTATACTTATTAATTTGATCATCCTTGTAGAAGATGAAGGTTCTCTAATTTGACCTATTTTACATTAAAATTTTGATTTCACCTCATATGTTCTAAAATCCCAAAGCTGAGATCGCGAAAAGAAAACTACTGTAAGAAAGCTATATGCACTCCGAATTGTTACTGAAAGTATTTCACGAAAAGAGTATTTGTGGAAAAGAGTTAACAAATTCCAATTTTGGGATTTCTGGTTCTTAAGCTATGCTCATGTGAAATTTTGAATCAGTCGTCCTAGCCTTTTACAAACGGCTGAGTTATTTCCAAATTATTTTGATTATGCCACACTGTGCAAATAATATTTAAAATACAAATGCTTAAAAAATTTTACTATTGCATTAAATTTTGAGACGAGAGGTCTCTGTGTTAAACGTATCAACTCATTTCTGTAAAAATTCAAGGTAGAGTCTTTCTACATAAGATCAGCGATATGAAATGTTCGAAAAAACCTGAAGAGCTAAGTAAGCGGAAGCGAAATGGCCTTCGAGACGTACTTTCACCTCCAATAATCAATATCGGGAAAATAGCACAAAAAAATTTAAAGTTTAATTAATTTAATTTAATATTCCCGTATTATAATTTGTAATTATTAAATTATTGCAAGTGCCTGTGGATTAAGCAAAAATAAAATATCATAGTGTTTTGTGATGTTTTATTTGTTGTTTTTAATTTTTAACATCTTTAAAACTATAAAAAGAGCTGAAAAAAGTCAGCCGAATACAGTGGATAAAGAAAAGTAAAATCAAGGTTGATTATTATTTAGACAAAAATCTTTAGTTCTTTTAAAATAATTGTGAGAGGTTTCCTGAAGAGCTAAGTAAGCGGTAGCAAAATGGCCATCGAAACGTGCTTTCACCTCCAATAATCAATATGTAGCATACCTTTCACGCTTTTCAATAAGTTTAATCAATTAAGATAGCGTTTTGGACTGTTGGCTGTTTGTTTGATTTTCTTTTCACAATTGCTTTTGTTGTTATTAGAAAGTAATGACAATTAAGTTATTTGCAGGCCAATTTAGCGATTTTAGGCATAAGTTTACAATGACTGTTGATAGCCTTGTTTAAATTATATGAACGTATGTTGAACATGTGTACGTAAGTATGTATACGTGAATGTGTGTATGTATTTTTGTATGTACATGCATAGATATATGTATCGTAGCATTGTTTCTATTGAAGTGTTAATAGTTGATAACAATAATAATAGTTAAAACAGCTTTTTACCTCTAAACTATACTTTTACTTATTTATAGCAATAGTAAGCAAAATATATACTCAGAAATTTTTTATTTACAACCCCTAAAGTATACTTTAGTTATATTTGATTTTGAGCCACGATAGTTTAGAAATAATTGCCAAAAAAGTGTTACACTCAAATATTATGTTAGCAAAATAATATTAAAAATAAATTCACTTTTAATAATTACTATTTTGTTTAAAAACAGTTGTTTTGTGAAATAACGCACAAAAAGCCAGGTCAAATAGAGGTCACAAAATAAATAATATCAAATACAATAAAGCTATCTCTGAGCAACACTTCTTCATAAATACAATACGCCTCTGGAGCCAGCTTCCCTCTCAAATACAAATTATTAATAATGCAAGCAAATTTAAAACTGCCATATTCCAGTATTTTTCTTAAATTTTGATTGTATCTTTGTATGTATATTGTTTTTTTTTACTTTTTTATATTTTTTTACTTTATTAATTGTAATTTCAAATTGTCTGCCAAATCACTACCCAATACTGTAATAAAAGACTTGCTCTTGTTGTATTGTATTACCTAAACCACAAATAAAAAAAAAAAAAAATAAAAAAAAAAAAAGAAACAAGCCACTATTTTTTTACTTCTAAGTCCCAATTCACACGAGCGAACATTTGGAAGGGAAACATTTAGTTTGGAAGCAAATTACGGGTGGGGAAGAGAGCATCGTTTTTGTGTTCGGTACTCGGCGATACGCTTTGTTGGCATATTCTTTGCATGCATTTTAAAGCCAAACAATAACAACACTAATGAAATGTTGTCGACAACATGTTCGCCTGTGTGAACGCGAATGAAAAGACAAAAGAGAATTCCAGATGTTTTCCTTCCAAATGTTCGCTCGTGTGAATCGGGACTAACCTACATAAAAAACCTATCAGACCAGTGAAAGTATTAAATATGATTTCTTAAGCAAAGTACGGTCGGTTTCGTTGTTTGCTTAAGAAAATCACACTTGACAAAACTTGGCGAAATGTCGCCTAAGTATATTATAGTTATACACATTTGATTAAGTATAATTGCACAGTTGTTTAAGCTATCTTAAGCACATTATAGTTAGGCCGTAAATGAGAATTATAACGTAACAAAAACAAGTATCCAGATTTTCACAATTTATTTCGGTTGTCCTGAGGAAAATAAATGCCTATAAAAATCTAAGTCCAAAATCTTCTACAAACAGCACTAAGAATATAAGTCTAGGACAAAAGTTTTTTTTGCCACTGTTATTTGATAACAGTTGTGTTTTTTTTTTGTTTAAACAAGCTGTCATATTTTTTAACAGTTCTGATTTTTTTCTTTTAAATTTTAAAGCTGTTGCAAAATAGTATTTTTCTACTGACGAAGTATTTTTTTAATTTAATATATTAGTTTTACTGAAAGAAAATTGAAACGTACTGATAATTTTGACGGCAACAAAATTTAGTATTTTTTGTCGTTTATTTTTTTAAAGAAGTCGTGAAAAACTAAATAAAATGTTTTGCCTAAAACAACTATTATTTTATTTATTTTTAACTTAACTGAAAAGTTCTCAGATAAACTGCAAACAGTTAATGTTTAAGTTTTTTGAGTGTATAAAAGTTTGTTTTGTTTATTGTTTTTTTTGCTAAACAAGTTTTTCTTAACATATGAAAATAAAAATAACTTAAAAATATGGTTATTTCTATAAAAGTAGCATGTTGAACAGTCATTTATAAGCTTGCAATTTGAGGCAACAAATAAAGATAATGAGAAATAAACTGAAAATTAGTTTAAACTCTTCAAGGTGTCTATTTAAATAGGCTATACATCGCCTGCTACTAAACTAACAAAAAGGAAACTCCAAAACTTTTTTCAACGGTTATGATATTTTGTAGAAATAGAAATGTAGTTTATAGTCTTTTCATTATTTGAATCTTGAAATATCCTTTAAATAAAACAAGTAAATCAATATATGAAATGTCTTAAAGCAAAAACAAGAAAAAAAAAATTGATGGAAAGTATACTACTATTAAAAATAGCTGCAATATAATTATGAAAAACTGAAAAGTATGTTCAAACTAAGATAAAACAGGAGCAACACCCTTTGATTTAAATTCTATTGGTAGAACTAAGTCAATGAAATAAAGTGGATGCGCTGTAATTCACACTTGTTTTATGCGCAGAAAAAATATCTTGTGTTAGGGTAACAGTAACAATATTTTGTTCTCTGTAACAATGTTTAGTTGTGGCAAACAAATTATAGTTATTTTCAACAATACATCATTCACGAAAAAAATTTTTTTTGTTAAAGCTTAATTATTATATGGTTACCCTGGACAAAAAATGCAACCTGGTAATTTCTAACAAAATAACAATTCTAACCACAGCAAAACTTTTATAACTTATTAAAAAATCATTCAATTAATTTAACCAGAATATATTAATTATCAAAGTATAATTAAAAGTAAAAAATTAATGTTTGATTCTTAAAATTTTTTACTCTAGAACTCGACAGTATGCTTTTGTTTGTGTGAAATATTTTCCTCAAAAATATATAATAAAAACAAATGAGTTTTAATTTAGGGTTTTTTCTATTTATTATTTTGTGAAACTTACGTTCGGGTTGGCGGGTAGAACAAAAGTGAAAAAAAAGAAGGTAAAAAGAGATTTTATACAAATTTAAAGCATAGGCGCCAAAGAAAAAAAAGGAGAGGGAAGATTAAAAAGAGAAATGTCAGAGAAAGTGGAAGATGAAAAAAAAGGGTTTTTCGCACATAAACATCCCGCCCCCCTTGCACTCGTGCAACAAGGGTAAGGAGTTAGTTTAATTAAAATAAGTAATAATAATTTACAAAAAAAAAAAAAAATGTACTAATAAAAATTCAAATTCAGAACACAATTCAATTATTAAAAAGAGAGGAAAAAAAATACAATAAGTAAAAAAAAAGAAAAAAAATTCCTAGGATATACGTCCATTCGAAACTTTGATTATAATCGTCGCAGTCTCCTTGGCATAATTAGAATGCTGTGGCTGGGCATACGGCTGGACTTGTGGTTGAATTTGTTGTGAATTCTGTTGTAATTGTGCTAGTTCTTGTTTCAATTGTTCTATTTGTTGCTCCAAGTGTTGAGTGTTTGTATCGACCTTGTTACGTTTCGTTTTTTTTGGCTTTCTTCTTCTTGTTCTTCTTTTCTTGGTTCTTCGTCTGAGTCCCTTCAGGGCGATCAGTGCGTGTTTTTCGTCTGTCATCTCGAAAACGGTGCAGAAGCGTGTGGTGCTCTGCTGTGCATTCCATACACCGTTCTCTACTGACGCACTTATCCCTCATATGAGAGTGAGCCAGACAATTAAAACAGTAGCGATATTTTGCAACAACTTTCCATCGCTCTGCTACCGACATTTTACGGAACTTTGGGCATTTTCGAATGGGGTGTTCACTTTTACAAATGCGGCAGTCTCTAAGGCTTTCATCACGTAGTTTTATTTCGGGTTTACTCCCTGCTGAACCATTGACAGGACGGTGAACTTCAAAACGGGCCGAAGTTTGAGACATTTTAAAAATCTAGGGGTTATAAAAAATAAGAGAATAGGGAGAAAAGAAAAAAAAATTATTAATTTGGGTTTGAATTAGGAAGGAGAACAAGCTTCACAATTGGCCGGGTAATAATGCCAGAAGCTGTTCTCACGTCAGCGACTCTAACTTTAGAATCCTGACCAGAAAAGACCTTCTCTAAGCGACCTAATCTCCAACAATTTGGGGGCAAATTATCTTGACGGATTACAACCAAATCGCCAACTACAAAGTCCCTATTAGGAAACTTCCACTTTGTGCGTTTGTGGAGCTCCTTCAAATATTCCTCTTTCCACCTTATGGCAAATTGGTGGTGAAGAATTTTAAGCTTCTGCCACCTGTTGGCAAGGCTTAAGGATAATTCTGAGTGGTCAGGCTCTGCAGTCCCCAGTAGCGGACGTCCGACTAAAAAATGACCAGGGGTTAAAGGAACCAAATCAGTTGGGATATCACTCATTGCACATAAGGGTCTGGAGTTCAAACAAGCTTCAATACGAGTCAACATGGTTTCAAATTCGGGGTAAGTAAATTTCTGTGAATTATAAATTCTTTTCAAATGGGTTTTGAAACTCTTTACCCCGGCTTCCCATAAACCACCCATGTGAGGAGCGCCAGGGGGAATAAAATGCCATTTAAACGGATTATCGGGACTAAGGGTCTGAACTTTAGATCCTATTTCTTGTAAGAACTTTCTTCGATCAATACTGAGTAACTTTGCAGCACCAACGAAAGCTGTGCCATTATCAGAGTACATATGTCGAGGTGCCGAACGACGGGATATAAAACGGGTAAATGCTGCCAGAAAAGCTTCTGAGCTCATATCCTCGGTCACTTCTAAATGTATTGCTTTTGTACTAAAGCAAACAAACACTACGACATAACCTTTGGACATTCGACAACCTCTTCCACTGTAGGATTTAATATCAAATGGACCTGCAAAGTCGACGCCAGTATAATCAAAGGGCTTCCCAATAGACGTTCTTTCCGGGGGTTAAGCAGCCATCATCTGATGACTAGTCTGCTTACGATGAATAACGCATTCCTTGCAGTTGTTCACAATCGTACGAAATAAATTTCTGAGTTTAGGGACCCAAAATTCAATTCTAACAAGTCGTGCCAATAACGCATTTCCACTATGCAGCGAGTATTTGTGGACAAAGGTTAAGTATAACCGAGTAAAAGGTGCAAAATAGGGTAGAATTTTTGGAAAACGTTCATCATACGTCAGACCTACTGCCTGAGCAAGGCGACCATTTACTCTCATGAGTCCACTTGAATCAAGGAAAGGATTCAACGAGATTAATTTACTATTTCGGGGTAAACTCTCGCCCTTCAGAAGGCATGAGTATTCAGGTAAGTAAAAATGTTGAGATAAAAGGGTTAAGCGTGTTTTCACAAATATTATCTCCGACCTAGATAACTGCTGGGAATCATAAACACAATCACACTTTCGCACTCTATTATAGAAACGAAAAATATAGGCAATGACTCTCATAGCTCGTGGTAAACTAGAAAACCTCTTCAGAATATCATCAGTGCTATTAGAGTGGGTAAAAAGAGTCATTATATTTTTTGTCTCGAGATTAGTGTGATAAGTAATTTTCGTCCGGGGCCAATTTTCCTCAGGCTGGCTTAACCACTGCGGGCCATTCCACCATAAAGTGTTTTCAACTAAATCTTGAGCAAGAGATCCTCGGCTTGCCATATCAGCGGGGTTATTCCAAGAGTCAACATGAGACCAATTCTCAGTGCCGTCTTTTTCCAGAATCAACGCAACTCTATTTGCAACAAAAGTAGGCCAGTGGCACGGGGGTTTTTAAAGCCAGGATAAAACTATGGTAGAATCAGTCCAAAAATGAATCCTTTTTCTGGCTAGATTCATTTGAGAATAAAGCGATTCTGCCATAGTCGCCAATAATGCTGCTCCGCAGAGCTCTAGACGGGGTAATGTCTCACATTTAACCGGCGCAACTTTTGTCTTAGCCATAAGCAGATGTGCTGTTATTTTCTTATTAGGGCAAATAGCTCGTATATACAGAGTTGCTGAGTATGCCTTCTCAGAAGCATCGCAAAAACCATGGATCTCTACATCAAAATCGGGGTGAAAATTAACCCATCTTAGAATGTTAATTTTCTCAATTTGCGGGTAGTCCTCTAAAAAAGCGTGCCATTGGTTTAGAGTTAAGCGGTTTAAACATTCATCCCAATCTGTCTTGTCTTTCCAAATCTGTTGCATTATTATCTTAGCGACAATAATCTTAGGGGCAAGCCAACCGGCTGGGTCAAATAGCTTTGCTATTTCTGACAAGACAGCACGTTTTGTAACAAAGTCCCTATTCGGCTGCGCAACAAATTTAAAATAGAAGCTGTCGGAACAGGCATTCCATCGCAGGCCAACTGTCTTAGTCGTGCTCGCGTCCAAAAATTTGAAGAAGTCTGCTGCTAACAGACTCTCACAGGGTAAATCCTCTAATAAACGTTTATGATTCGCAGTCCATTTCCGCAGAACAAAGCCAGCAGAGCCAAGAACGTTTATTAGATCATTACGTCGTATTATTGCTTCTTCTAGCTCATATGAACCAGCAAGAACATCATCGACGTATATTTGGGTTCGCAATATTTCGGACACTGCAGAATTTTGAGCTTCGCATTCGCATGCCAATTGGATTAGAGTCCGAATGGCAAGATACGGCGCACAGTTCACTCCGAATGTCACCGTTTGAAGCTCGAAATCCTTGACTTCGAATTCGGGACTTTCGCGGAATAGTATCCGCTGAAAGGGGGTATGATTAGGATGAACAATAATTTGCCGATACATTTTCTCAATGTCAGCATTAAACACGAATCGATAAAGACGTCACCGTAGAATTAAGATTGTAAGGTCAGCCTGTAGTACAGGGCCTGGGTAGAGGGTATCGTTTAAGCTGACGCCGTTTGAAGACGGGCTGGATGCATTAAACACGACACGAAGTTTCGTCGTCACACTATCGGGTTTGTACACAGCATGATGGGGTAAGTAATAAGAGTTCATTTCTAAACGGCAGGAAGAAATTTCCCGCAAATGACCCAATTCAATATACTCGCCAATTACTTTGTCATACTGTGATTTAAGTTCGGGGTTTCGTAAAAGGCGAGCTTCATTTCGTTTAAATTGAGAAAGCGCAATCTCACGGGAATTACCTAAACAAAGGTTTTTTGAAAATTCCTGTTTAAAGGGTAGGGAAACTACATAACGGCCATCGGGGTTTCTGAAGGTTGTCGACTGGTAATATTGTTCACAAAATATCTCAGCTTCGGACAATTGAGTTGCTTTCGGTACCTCTTCGAGTTCCTAAAACCGAGATAGTTGATTATTCAAATCAATATGGCTAAAATATGAATTAACCGTATTCAGGGGGTTGCAGTGAAAAACTTTACCAGTAACAATCCAACCAAACATTGTATTTTGAGCAATAAGGTTGCCATCGGGGTGCTTTTCTACTTCGGGTAATAATATCTGGGGGTATACATCTCCCCCTAGGAGCAGATCCATTCGGGTAAAACTAACGTCAGTCTAATCGATTTTAGAGAAATTAGACGGGTTGATGTTAGCAATTGTACATGTTGGCAACCGGCCAGTCAACTTCTCTACGACATATGCCTCACATTGAAGTCTAAAATCTGGGTTTGATTTAGAACCAATTGTGATTAAGCATATCTTAGAAGTAGTCGCCGTTAAACTGCCATTAAGACCAGTAATTTTCGCCATAGCAGACTGCATTGTGGGTAAACATAATTTCCTCTGCAACTTTTGGGAAATAAAAGTGGCTTGAGAAGCAGGATCGATTAGCGCCCGTGCCATGCATTTCATATCGCCGACAAAAACTTCACAAGTTGTTGTCCCTAGCAATACTGTAGATTGGGGGTTTGAATCGACATGCGAGGCATAAGACTGAAACGATCGAGCTGCGCTTGAAGTCGAGGGTCTCTCATCAGAGTTAACTTTGGGTGGACTGTAATTTGAGCCATGAGTGCCAGAACTTCTGAAAGTATTTCCATTACTGGAAGGATTAGGAGGGTTCGAGCGAGATGGATTAGGATGCGTAAAGTTACTTGGGCGGTCAGGGTTTGGAGTAGAATTTTTATGCAAAAGAGAGTGATGTTTCTGCTTACAAATATAACAAACATTAACGCTTTTGCACGCTCTATATTCATGGGATGACGCTAGACAGTTTGCGCAAAATCTAAGCCTCTCTACAGTGGATAATCGATCATTAACAGTTTGACCTAAAAATACCGGACAAAGCCTAAGGGGATGTTTCTCGGAACATGAAACGCACTGCGTCACATTCTGACTCTGATTTGTCTTAGCAACAAATGCTTTAACTTTTCGGGAATCATTAGAGGGTTTTTTCGTGTTACTCGAAACATGATTCTTAACGGGGTTTTGAGGGGGATTTAGATGGGATCCTCTAATATCATAAACGGATTCCAGGGTCTTGTAACGCAATGTTAGGAACTTATCCATTTCATCCCATAATGGCATGTCCACATCACGCTTCTCTGACTGTTCCCACAGACTTAATGTGGTATCGGGGAGTTTTGTAGAAGCAATGTAGACAAAAATAACGTCCCAGCTATCAGTTTTTACATTGAGCAGCGACAGATTAGTAATACAATCATTAACGGTTCTCTGCAGTTCTTTAATATTTGGGCCAGTTTCGCGGGTAATGGGGTTGATATTAAAAAGAATTTTCAACTGGGCGTTAATGAGAACGCGTTTGTTCTCATATCTGTCCATGAGATTTTTCCATGCAATGGGAAAACCATCTTTAGTCAATGGGCATGTACGGATCATTTTATGTGGCTCCCCTTTAGTGTATTGCAAAAGGAAATACATTTTCGAAGCAGGGTCAATTCTGGGGTTATCCGCTACCATACATTTAAATGATTCGCGGAGTGAAGGCTTCTTCAAATAATCTCCGTAAAAGGGATCTATTTCGCAAGGGGGTAAATGAGCAGATGGAATAAAATTAGGCTCCTGAGCCTTCTCGTTTTTCGAGGATTCCTTTAAACGCTCTAAGTGATCCGTTATGAGGGAGGCGCCACGTACATACGTACCGTACGAACTCATGTATGTTTGCTTCACCTCAATAATCTGAATCTTCGGATCACTTTCGGCTAAAATTAATAAAGCATCGTAGGATTTTCTTACTACTTCCCATAAGCGATGCAATTCTTTCTCATGGATACTTAAAGAACCAATGCTATGTTCCGCGGGTGGAACAATACTAACGTAGGCCTCAAAATCGACCAAACGATCGCAATTCCTAATCAAATCATTTAGTGTCGCCATCTTAAAAATTGGTTTGTGGATAAATAATTGCAAATATTATTAGCTAATTAACGAAATATGGGTGCAGGATTACTTTTGAGGAAAAAAAAAAATACCGACAAAAGCTAATAAATTAGGCAATAAATATAAACGGGTAAAAAATAAAACTTTTGAAAAAAAAGCAAACAATAATTGAGTAAAAAATCAAACTGAATTTGATAAAACGTGATATATTTTTTTCTTTGAAACATTTTTATATTTAAATAAAAAATAATTAAAGTAAATTTACACTGTCAGGCTTAAAACCGAGCAAAAACGACAGTACTAAAAAATATATTCAATAATGAATACACTTTTCTCACAGTGTAACAGCACTTTATCAAAAATAAAAAGGTATAAAATTAAAAAACATCAAAAGTGTTGCACGAATAAACGATGAGTACTTGTTTCGGGTACAAAAAATATATATTTAATTACCAAAAAACGGCTTTAAATCAAAAAATTCCAAATAAATATGAGTAAAATAATTAATTGGCACGTAATGCGCAATATTTTATTAGAATTTTAATTTTTCTTGGGTAAAAATTAATATAGATATTTTAAAACAACCGAGTACTCGTATTATTCGTTCACTCTGAACTTTTGCAACACCAATGTAATGTGTGTTACAATATAAAAGCAAGCAAAAAATAAATAGCAAAAAAAAATAAATAACAAACAAACAACAACCGAGAGAGAGAGAAAGAATTATGCATGCATTAACATACAAACAAACGTTTAGAAAATTTTTATTTAATTTTGTTTGTGTTTTAAACCACACTTCACAAATTGCATTTAATATAAAATTAAATTAAAAATCACAACACGGCCGTCCGTCTGTTTTGTTTACTAAAAAACAACGAGTAAAATTATTTTCTTTTTCGCTATGTGCGTATTTATTAAAAACAGCTTTAGAAGCACTGGGTTAATGCTTTACAAAAGCTTTTATTAAAACCGAGTAAACAAACAAAACAGACTTTAGGTAACATACAGCACAAATTATGTTAAAAATTATAAAATTCACACGGGTAGCCGACTATTGTTTTTTGTAAAAATGCACTTCGCTTTTTTCAATATGGTTGATATTTGTTTATTCTTAAATGCACAATTTATTTTCTCCACTTTTTTTTTGCCTTATAATGTAACACTTTTTTTTGTAAATAAATCACTTGTTAATTTAAAACAAATGACTTACCCTTCTTTCGTACAAAAATAGGGCTGTGTTTTAAATGTTGAAATATATAATGAAGAGGCAAGAAGAGCTGCTGTCTTCCTTCGGGTTTGTTGTTCTGCAAATAAAAAATATTTTTAAAGAAAAATATTTCACCGGGGTTTGGTAAATCCGGGTCGATTGGACCAAAAAATGTTTGTGTGAAATATTTTCCTCAAAAATATATAATAAAAACAAATGAGTTTTAATTTAGGGTTTTTTCTATTTATTATTTTGTAAAACTTACGTTCGGGTTGGCGGGTAGAACAAAAGTGAAAAAAAGAAGGTAAAAAGAGATTTTATACAAATTTAAAGCATAGGCGCCAAAGAAAAAAAAGGAAAGGGAAGATTAAAAAGAGAAATGTCAGAGAAAGTGGAAGATGAAAAAAAAGGGTTTTTCGCACATAAACAGTTTTCTTTTTATCAGTTTAGTGATTTGTTTTTTATTTATCAGTTCAGGTGAAATTCTTAAAATTTAATAGTAATTTACTGTTAAAGAAATAAACTAAAAATTAATACAGATAATGAATAAATAAAAATAATAAAACAATAAAAAAATTAATATATTTTCTTTGAATTTATGATCTTAAATAATTTTTTATAACAACTCATTAATAAATAAAACAATAAATAACTCCATCCTTTCTTTCCGCAAATGTTTACACTTACAAAACTTATTTATGAATTAACTATATTACCTGACATTTTCAACCATAATATGGTATATTAACTTAACTGTTAAATGTTTTTATTTTAACATAATATTGTTAAATTTAATTATAATATGTTTACATTTTAAACTAATTATGTTTATGCTTTACTATATTATTATTCTTGTAGACTTTAATATGGTTCCAAGAGCATCAATATTATTAAATGTAACAATACTATTTTTTGCTTACAAACATACAATACAACCATAACCTATGGTTACTTCAAATATTTGTTTTTTGGTACGAATAGGTTAAATAAGAATAAAAAAAGACTGTATAGTTTTAAAATTCAGAAAATTTTTTTTCAAAATAGTGAAAAATTTTTCCAATTTTAAAGTAGTGTAAATTTTTGTTACCCTTTTAAAATTCTCTACAAGGTACTCATTCATGAACAGTGAAAAAATAGTTTACTGATGATCTGGATCGATCACTTATATTGAAAAATACATAGACACCACCTTGTCCCTAAAAAATAAACTTTTTTTTTTAATTCGCTTTGCAGGCCTTGCGTGCTACTTTGTGTGCCGACTAGCGATTTTTTCCAAAATATTTTTTTGATATTAAACTTCACAAAACACTTATATGCAATTTATTATTATTTTAATTTAAAATTTGTACAGTGACACAGATTTTTTATTTAGCAATTTATTGTACTTCGTTTCTTTCAATCCACCAACAATTTTTAGTTGTGTTTGCAAATAACAAAATTTTTTGTTAAAATAAACGACTTTAAAGCAGAGTCGAGCGTAGTCGATTATAAATCGATTATAACGTTTCAAAGATAGGGCAATATAATTCAAATTTTTTCAGTTATGACGACCCCTTTAACGAAATTTAACACTTATGGGGACACCCCTTTACAATTTTAAATACATAAACTTGCTGTTATAACAGTCATGAAGATTACATTCTGTGTAATTTTCAAGTGTTCAAATAACGTCACCTATAGGAAGACTCTTTACTATTAAAGTTTATATTTTTATTTCCTTCTGTTACAGTGATATCTTCAGTGTTAAAGTATTTTATGAGAATCCATTAAGCTTTAACAGAAATGTTAAGGTCATGTGTATTTTTACAGTTAATGTAAATAAAATTTACTGATTACAGACTTGTTTTTCAGTAAACCGTAAAATTTTACTGGTAAGAATAAATGAATTGCAGTATCAGAAGAAATATATTTTTACAAATATTTAAGAAATGAAGTTTGATGGAGGATGAGTTTGATGTGATAAGCAAAAAAGAAATATAAAACAATACATTCATAAAGTTTATTTAAACAGCTGGATGTGTCGTCATAGCGGCTTAGACGTTTTCACATCTTAATTAATTATTACTTCCTTAAAATATGCAACAGAAGTTAACATAAGTTAAGACAAGTGAGTGTGCTGTACTTGGCTATGCCGAATCTTGTATACCCTTCACCACTTATTTAAATCTATGTATTTTAGTGAAGTAATAAAACTAAGACCGAAAAGCTTATTTTCAAAAACAATGTCATAAAATAAAAATACAAAAACTGAATGTTTTATTATTTTTAAATATCAATATGTACAGTATGGCCACATGAAAATATCACCGGCCTTTAGTGGGAAAAATTTGTTAAAATTTTTTTATCATTTCCTAAAGGATCTCTTAAAAATCCTTAAATTGTTACCCATATTGATGTCTTTTAAAAACGTGGTGCAGAATCGTACTTTTCTATGAAAAGTTTTTTTACTTCATGTTTGTTTTTTTTTTACCTAAATTTGTTTTAAATGATTTGGAAAAATTAGTGGCAGGAGTGGTGTTTTGCCTGCTGCCTTGCAACAGATGGAGTGATCTTAATGATTGTCAATATTAAGCTGATAGGCGGAATCGAATTAAACCAGTAATCAGAGCTGTAAATACATCATTCATTCCTGAATTAATTCGCCAATCATTCATGCACTGAATAAGCAGTCCCAATCCTTTTTTAACCTGTGGCAAAGGGTATAAAAAATTGATTCATTTATAGCTCTACTATTGATGCCCAGAAAATATAAAAATGTATTTATATTGGTGTGAACAATAAAGTTGCATTTTACGAAAAGTTGATTAATTTAAAAGGAAAATTTTTTTGTTTTTTATGGTTTTAAAAAGGTTGTAAAATATAATTACTTAACAATCTTCAAGCAAAAAGAGCAGCATATATTTTTGAAAAAGAGTTGAAACTAGCTGCTTCAAATAATGAAGAAGGCACAATTTTTTATAAAATATATTTTCAGCAACCAAAATTTTTCCAAAAAAAATTCTGCTACCATTTAATTATAGACTAGTTGTTACAACAAATTTAAAAACTGCGATTAAAATCGATATTTTGATTTTTCATTTTTATACCCTTCACCACAAAAAGTTGAAAAAAGGGTATATCTAGTGGCGTTTTCTTTTCCGACAAAAATTTTGAGTATGTTTAACATTTTTTACACCCTTGTGTTTTTTTCTAAAAAAAAGTTTGAGAGTGTTAATTAAAGGTGTAAAAAGTGTTGTACATTTTACCCTCAATTTTATGTAGGGGTAAATATGCTACACTTTTTTTTAGTAGTTATTACTGTAGATAACTGATGTTTGCTTTGTTTTTAAACACAGTGTTACATTGCTTTATGTTTGAAACGCTAGTTAAACTTTACTGATATGTAAAGATAGTAAAAAAATTTAATAACATTTTTATTTCTATTGTGGCTATAAAATGTTTAGGCAACATGAAAACAACTCAATGTGATTGTTGGGTAACATTTATTTTCAGAAAAAAACCCTAAAAGTTTGTCATTCCGTTAGTAATTTCTACAATATCCATTGCGATCCCTTAAAGCAGGGGTTCTCATCAAATTCCTGCTCACGGACCCCTAGTAAATTAATTTTTTTTCGCGGACCCCTCTGAAGCCCAAACTCATAATTAAAGTTTGAAAACACTGTTTTTTCGGTTCTTCATGCGGACCTATTGGATGGTTGCTACGGACCCCTAGGGAACCACGGACCCCCATTTGAGAATGTTGCCTTAAAGTATATATATTCTGAGTCCTTATGCATAGCGAATATGACTGAGCGATGTTCGTCTGTCTATCTTTCCGTTCGTGTTAGTGTTGAGATTAACTTTGCCATCGCACTACAAGAGCTAGAGAAAATTTAGATGTGCCAATTGATCAAACATAGTTTCAAAGTTTTTGCTATTGAAAATCAGCAAAATCAATAACAATTGGGACTCGCCCATTTTGTAGTAGGACATTTTTGGTGCCATTAGTGTTGCCAGCAAATCTATAGCAAATAGCTGATGGTGGTGATGAACAAAAATTCAAATTGTGGCCAGATTGTCCGCAGGGCTGGCATGATGGCGTATGCTCCGGCTTGAGCTGGCCGTACGGGGTGGGGTTTTTGCGAACCAATACAAGGTCTTTTTTAGTACTACAAAAAATTAAAACATGCCAGTCTTGACTGGCTGATGGAGAAACTGTAAAAAATAGATATTGAGCCTGAAGTGAGTACTAAATAAAAACTAAAATACACACACAAATAAATAACGTAATTGGTCGTTAGCATTTTTGCACTATAACTGGCTGCTGTTTTTGCCAACTAGATTACTCTCCCCTTTCAGAGTTAATACCGATTCTTCCATGGCAACTTCTATATCTTTTTGTTGCCCCTAACTTACCTCTGAATTTTACACGGCTTACCTGTCCATCACCAAACTTTGGCTTAAGCCATCCTTTTGATCAACAAGATTATTCAAAATTTATATTATTTTCCAAATTCATTATAAATAAATTTTTATTCTTTCATTATTAACAAATATTGAAAAAAAGAACTAAAATTTTTAACAAAGATGCAAAGATTGTGCTTTATATTTTTAAGAGATGAATATGGGTGTCATTTTAAAGCTTTTGAAGAGATCTTTCAGGAAATGCTAAAGTTTAAAAAAAATGCTTAACCCATTGAGAGCCGGTGACATTTTTAAGTAAAATTATATATCGTCCTTAATTTTTTTTCTTATTTTTTAATTCTCTGTCATCCCAATAAATTTTTTTGGAGTTACTTCACTAAATTAGATTTCAATATATGGTGAAGGCTATATATGATTCGGCATAGCCGAAGCACTCTTACTTGTTTTGTTTTTTATTCAATATTCTAGTTAAACTCAATTTCTGTAAACTAATTCATTTACCGTTATGGAAAGTCTTGAAATGCATTTTTAAACCACAACCCTCCGTTTTTTTATTTACAATTAACTTAAAAGCACCAAAAGATTTTTAATAATAAAAAACTTTTTGTATATCGTCTTGCAATTTAATGCAGTGCATCTTGAAAAAAACGCTCAAATTGCGCTCTTTTCGATGACTAAACATAAGAGCATAAAAATTCGTGTGACTTTAGCCTGCACAGTTATGTTATGGATGGACTTTAATGATTTAAACTATAGCCTAAAAAATTTTTTTTACCACGTACTGAGAAATAAATAGTTTTCGATTTATCAAATAAAAAATCCTAATTTGGTTAAGGAAGACTTTTTCAGCTCCTCTTGATGTACATACATACATGTGTATGATTATGTACAAAGTGAGCAGCCAAAAACAACTGTAGTAAAAAAATCAAAAGGCTAAAAAATTTTTTTTACAACACATCCAAACGTTTCTCCCTCAATTTAACGTTAAAAATAGGAAAAAGAACAAAACATGAGTAAGTTTTCTTATCACATGCTCATCTCGTTATGCCATTCAAATCAAGAGAGAGATTATTTTAGCTAAATGAGAAGAAACTGAGAGTAGAAATTTCAACGAAAAAACTTATACTATTAACAGTGTAACAAAAAGCTTTGCCGAAGGTCAGTGATACCGGTGCATGCAATATGAATAGATAAAGAAAAACAAAAAACATAAAACTATGGAAAAGAATAAAACCAAAATACTAACAACAAAAACAATTGTACAGAAAGAAAAAAGTTTTATAACAAAAGATATTTTGATTGCAAACAGTTTACAAAATAAAAGTAAATGAGTGCAAAATTTTTAAATACAAATGAAGGAAATTTGCATTGTTTTTGTAAGTTTAAACTAAGTGTGTACAAATATATGTATATGTATGTATATGTTATTAAGCCAGAACACCCTACAAGCATTTTATATCAAAAAGTCATTAATTATATCGTTACTCGAAGGCGTTTAAATGTGTCGCAAATAATATAGAATTCTGATCTTTTAGTATCTCCAGTCGGAAACGAATGTACAAGTACAGTTATACATCTATTCGGAAACTATTTAGCATCTCTTAGAAGGATTGAAATTAAATATTCTGGTGATACCGAATATGTGTCTGTTAGAAGTACAAAAGGTGTTTCTTTTAAAATTATCGAACATATAAATTCTTAAAGTAAAGAAATTCTGCTTTATGAAAACGAAAAATGTAAATTTTAACATAATAAAAAAGTTTAAAGATAACAAGTAAGAGTGTTATATTCGGCTATTCCAAATCTTATAGAGGGGACAGGGAATTAAAAAAAAAAAAATACACAAAAATGCCAATGGCTCTTAGTGGGTTAAGCATTTTTTAAAAATTTTAGTATTTCCTTAAAGATCTCTTCAAAAGCTTTAAAATGATATCCATATTAAAATTTTAAAAATTTTAGAGGGCCCTAACTCGGAAAATATAGGTAGGCGCCTATTTTTTCCTTTGATGTTTTTTTTTTCTTGTTTGTAAATCTCTATTTCGCCATATATTAATTTTTTTTGATTGGTGTTACCTCATTTTTCCAAATGATATAAAAAAATTAGAGGTAGGCGTGGTGTTTCTCCTGCTGCGTCGAAGCATATGGACCGATCTCGCTGATTTCCAATAGCGCCTCTTTCGACACTATGTCTGATCGATTGGCGTATTTAATCTTTTTCTAGCTGATCTAGTGCCTCGGCAAACTTGATATCAACACTAACGCGGACAGGCCGACATCACTTAATTGACTTCGCTATGCAGAATATATACGCTTTGTGGGGTCGGAATTGGTTACTGTAAAAATTACAAACGAAATGACAAACATAGATACAACCCTTTTCCGCTTTTTTTGGTGAAGAGTATAAGAAGCTAACGTTAAAATTTTAAGAACTTGTTAAACCTCAATACGAAACATAATCATTTCTGTTCTGAGTTTCAATTCAAATTGAAAATTTCTTCGTATGACAACCTTGGAATTGTGCGTTTCGATTCCGCTCAGTTTCTTTCGATTTTATGTATTCTGCATTACGATCGGAGCTTCGTTTTTCTCACTTGTTTTTTTTTTTTTTTGTTAACGGAGGGGCGTTCTTTATTTGTGTTTTTTAGTTAAAAGTTAAAAATTTAAAACAGTGTAAGTAGAAAATGAGATAAAATGTTCAGAAACGATAAAAAAACACTTAAAATAATTTTAAACTAATGTATTTAATTAAATTAATTTTCTTTTGTTTTAAATTTTTAATTTTTGTACCCGAATCTGATGTGGTTTTTTACAACAACTGGCAGATGTAATAGCATCTAAAGCAGACATTACATGTGGATACCACCAGCGATCGAAGGAAGAAGTAGCAGCGTTCTGAGAGGAAGTTGCAAGAATCCTCAATGAACTAAGTCCTCCAACAAAAAACGCCAGCGCAAAAATTACTTACCATGAATAACTAATTTTTATATTGTTTTTATTTTTTTAAATTTTTTTTTATTAAACTTTATCAAGAAATTATTTTTAATTATGTAGACTACAACTTTTTGTATTAAATTTGACATTTGTTTATGAAAATGATAACAAACTTGTTTATTTTGCTTCTTCTTTCTTTTTTCGATTCCGTTTTTCCATAGAATACCAATTTACGAACTGAATGCGGAGATTTTATCGAAATGCAGAATAGGGGTGAATAATTAGATAAAAAATATTTATTTTGTGTCCAAATTTATAAATAACTATTTGCTAACATAAATCTACTAACACGTAAAAATAAATTTCCACTTTACTTTTATCAGTTTATTTTTTTTGCAAGGCGAATTAATTTTATCAGGTGGCATCGTTGCGGCAGCTGACTATTTTTTGCTTGATTTTTTATGTGTAGAGAAGCGGTCAAAAGTATATAATTTTCTATTATAAAAGTTTTTTTTTAATATTTTTAAAATATAATTACAATAAGAGTTTTAAGTTAATTAAAAAATTAAGGCTTGTTAAAAACATTAATAAAAAGGGTGAGAACAAAGTGCAGTAATTGAATGTGTTTTAAAGTTTACCACACACTAAAGTGTCCGCTTTTCTTTTTATTGTTGTATTGTTGTAGTGGCGCTGCCACCTTATGTGAATTCTCCTTGATTTTTTTTTTTTTTTTTTAACTGTTTTCCATCACACGCAGTTAACGTAACCGAACACTTTACAAGTTGAATTAAATGACATTAATGTTTTTGTTTCTCTGTTACATTAATTAATTCACCCATAAGAGAGTCGAAGAGGTGATCTATAAGAGATCAATATTCGATGTATATGCATATTAGCTTGTGGTAGAGACAAAATAGCGTTCGTTAGAAGAAAATACTTTATTTTGTTTTTGTAAAATTTAGTTTTTAGTCAAAAAAGTAACGAATGAATTACGTCTATCGAAAAATGCTATGCAAAATGTAGACAAATTCAAAACTAACAAGGAAGAGTGGTATATTTGGCTCTTATTATCCTTTATCAATAGATTTGTGCATTCACTTTTTCAAAATATATATTTTTTATAATTCTGTTATTTTGTGTATATTTTCGATTTTGAATAAAATGGTAATTTTTTGTTGCAAGTACAATTTTTTGAAAATATATAAATTTTTTGTGAAATCTTTATAGAAATCGTTATTAGGTAAAATTTTAATCATTTAGAGAACTAGAGTTTTTTTTTTTTTAAATTTTCAGTGCTTAATTAAAATTGAAATTTTTGATCGCAAAAAATAATTTTTTAGCAAGATTTAATTTTTTTGGGTAAAATTTAGATGGTTAAGTCATTTTTGAACTAACTAATAATTTATAGTTTTTTTTTGGAGTTTCGGTTTTAAATACCAGAAAGCGGAAATCAACAGAAACCAACAAAAAAACAGCATTTAATCTAGAAAACTGAAGGAAAATAGAGCTGCTCGCTATTTTTTTAACATAATTTCACCATTTATGGACCGATGTTTTTTTAAATTGCGATAGTACCTTTTTGGAAACTAAGAAACTCTGAGAGAATGGTGGTCATAAATTTGCGTAGCTCTCCTGGAGACGTGGCAAAACTGATTTCAACCCGATAAGGGACAGACGGACGGACCTATGAACATTGTTAAATTGATTTCCTCTTTTAAAATGGTCAGGGTCGAAAATTAGGGTTATAGAAATTACAAATGAAATGAAAAACTAACATATTTTTTTTGTTAGATATCTTTGCAAAGTTTTGGGCCAGTGTAAAGAGTTAAGAAAAAGATATGTGTTAAAAGCAAAATTATTATATTAATAAGAAAACTTAAAAAACTTGTTATTTCAAAGATAACCTCTATGTTTGCTGGGTGTTTGTGTATAGTTAACTGCTTCTCAAGGTGTGATTAAGTGGTGTGATTTTACATGAATTTTAAACCTTTATTTTAAGAACATCACGTGCTTTAAACACATATTCGCTTAAAACAAAAGCAACTTAATTGTTCTACATTATGCAATTTAATTACAAAATGGGTTTATAAACAATACATTTGTAATCATATAAAAATTAAATTGTTTCCTTTTATACTTAATTTTGCAAAGTGTTTTATTTTTTTTTTTTTATTTTCCGCAATGAAAGTGATATGAAAGTCCCCTGGAATAGGTTCACATTTTGTATAAATTATTTTATAACTAAACGTTGGATCGATTAAGGTGATATTGTTATTAAAAAAATTAAGGCAAACGTTCTTTTGAGTCTTAACAAGTAAGAGTGATATATTCTGTTAAGATGAATCTTCTTTATCAAGTTTAATTAAGTAACTTCAAATCAAACAGTAAATATTTGGGTGACAGAGAACTAAAAAACAAGAAAAAAAAATAGTTACTACAAAAAATTTTACACAAAAATGTTATTGCTTCTTAATGGGTTGAGCATTTTTAAAAAATGTAAGTGTGTCCTGAAAGATTTCTTCGAAAGCTTTTAAATGGGCCCATATTGATATTTTAAAAAACATGGTTC
Organism: Cistogaster globosa; assembly: GCA_937654795.1. Classification (NCBI taxonomy): domain Eukaryota; kingdom Metazoa; phylum Arthropoda; class Insecta; order Diptera; family Tachinidae; genus Cistogaster; species Cistogaster globosa. The sequence continues at coordinate 106,940,923 of OW569406.1, read as the reverse complement.
ATAATCTTACTCTTCTATGAAAATTTCAGAGGCCAATGCTCGAAAAATATGGGCAATCGATAATTTTTCTTACTGTTTAAACTTCTGACGCACCATATCTTTGTTTTCTTGAAATTTCGAAGTAGGTATGATATTTTGGCCGCTGACTCGAACGTTATAAGCCGATCTTATAATTTTCGAACCTATGTGTGATCAACTACCGTATTTAAAAATTTTCTAGCTGATCTATTGCCTTGGCAAACGTGATTTCAACTCGAGCACGAACGACAGATGGACATCGCTCCATCGACTTCGCTCTGCATAAGAACCTAAAATATATACTTTAATCCACTTGTAATAAAGGGCAAATAACTTACAAAATTTTCATAGAAAACGAAAAGTGAAAAAAATCAGATAGCAAAATAAAAAAAGTCTTTATATTTATATTTCCATCTAAACAGTGAAATTTTGCATTCCATAGCAATTATCATTCATTAATTATTATCACAATATGATAACGATCATTGCAAGCTTACACAAAAAGAGCTTTTTCTGAAATCAAAAATAGAAAATTATTGTTTTTTTGTCACAAATATTTTTGCCTATCATTGCATCGAGTATAGTACTGTAAGTTATAAAACATTAAAAATTTAGGCGAAAACACAAACTTTGTTTAAAATAGATAAAACTACAATAAAAATTTACTAATTATTTTTGTGGACTTCGTCTAAGTAGTGTCTAGTTTTTCTTGTTATTTTTTTTTTTTTTTTTGGAAAACTTCATAATACATTTGTAAAAAATTTTTCTTTCTAAAATATTTTAGAAATTAAATTAAAAAATAAATCTAACAGCCATACCTAAATTAGCGCGTAAGTTGCGACGCAAAATAACGCATGGCTTTTAAGCTAAAATGACATACCTAAATAAAAGCGCAACGTTTTGTTGTGAACAGTAATGTTAAGTTATCATTTTCAATAAAACCCTATAAAATAAAATGCAAAACAGTGATAAAAACGCTAGATAAAGCCGAACAAAGCTAAAATGTTATTACTGTTTTGCAACGTTTTTTAAATACTACAAAAAAAATATATGTAAACAACAGTAGCTTGCAACCAACTTCACTATCTTACGCGCTGTCAAAACTGGATTTTCCAATTGCTGAGCATTGACGCTGTGATATTTAGGGATGGTTTATAAATTTTGTATGTACATGAGAAAATTTGACAGATATCTTGCGCTTTACGCGCTTATTTAGGGATGGCAGTATGCCGAAAAAAGAAAATTTTAATTCATTTTATATAAAAATTTTCCTAAACCACCGTTTTAGAAAAAAGAAAAACATTTTTTTTTTTGTTAAAAGTAATTCGTCTTAAGTTTATTTTAATTCCTAAAATTTTTTTATTGATCTTTCTCAATTTACTTACTAACCTTCTGCAGATGTTTTTTTTAACGAAAACAGATAAACGCAAACAGCAGCAGTATAGAATTTCTTAAACTTGTGTTAAATCTAAATATCTGCCTACTACGGTTGAAAGAAAAGTAAAGTCTCTAAAAAACACCCTTTATATTTTATATTTGTTCTTTTACCGGATGAAAACGTTTTTAGACTTTAAATGTCTGTTTATTGCGGCTTAAATACAAGGCCACTTACTTCAAGTAGTTATTGGAATACCCCATAATTTTACTGTAGCTGTGCAAATTTGATGTGTCTGACTGTCACAGTTCAAAAACAATGTTTTTATTATGACAGCTACTAGCTATTTCTGGTATATTTTGCTATCCTAATGAAAATAATCGTACCACAACCTATCCACCCAGTTTATTATTTAATTATGCACAAAAAAATCAGGGCTCTACGTGTTAATTTTCTCTAGACGCATAATGATAATTTTTTACATTGTATGGGAGGTACCACACCTACTGTTTCAAATTAGAAAAGTATTTCTTTAACTATAAATATTAATAGCAGACTAACTTGGGCAAAATTTTCGAATTGAAATTGTTTTGCTCTAGGTACACGATAATAACGCTTGAACAACGCTGGAAAATATTGCGACATTACTTTGAAAATTATAGTAAGGAATGTTAGCGAAAATTGCGTACGGATTTTGGAATAAGAGAAGCACCGTCAGCTCCATATGTTCCTTATCTTGTAAAAAAAAGTGAAAGAAACTGGCATCCTCATCAATAAACCAAAGCGTGAAAAGCCAAAAACAGTGCGTACACCCGAGAATATTGCTGCCGTGGGAGAAAGTGTGCGTAAAACTTCATCAACATCAATTTACCGTCGTTCTCAACAATTGAACATTTGGGAGACATCAATGAGATGAATTTTGCATAAAGATCTTGGTATGACGCCATACAAAGTACAATTGGTTCAGGAGTTAAAGCCAACTGACCATCCAATGCGTTTTTTATGGAATTAAAAAAAAAAAGTTATTTGGCGGACCCTTTAGGTTATGTCAGACGTAGTTTGCATGTAAGTTTAAACGCAAAATCTTAAGCCATGTTTAAAAATGACTGCTTTGACATACATAAAACTGAAAAACTGACAGGTGATGTGTAAAAAGCATTTTGTCTATAGGCACTTTAAGATGAGGCTTACAAGTGTAACATTTCAAGACTCTACCCATTGTGTTCTCTTTTTACGCGGTTAAACATTTTCCATTAAACTTTGAAATTGTCGTGCTACTTTTCCGGATAAATTATTTTAATCATCGATATTGATTATTGAAGATAGAGCACGACTCGATGGCCATTTCGCTACCGCTTACTTAGCTCTTCAGGAAACTTCTTACAATTATTTTAAATGGACAATAAACAATAAAGTACAGACACTTTGTATGGGAGGTATCATGTCTATTATTCCAATCCAGCAAATTTTTTGTTACATTATGTATTTTAATAAGAAAGTTATTTGAATAAATTTTCAACCTGATAGATTTTACTTTGTATGGGAAGTGCCACGCCCCCGCGAAATATCAAAATATAATTACTCGTTTTTACCAACCGTATAAAACCAAACACTTTTAATATTGAGTAACCAATAATAAAAACATAAAACTTAAAAAAGGTTAGTCCGTAGATGTAGATACAGTTGATTTATAAAGTAGTAAATTTTATTAGTTGTGTAGTAAAAAATTCATGTCCACCTTAATTTTTGAATTCGGCAGAGAATGGCAATACCTGCAAAAAGAAATTTACCTTTATTTTTCTAAATTCTAAACTTTCCTTATAAGAACATAAATAAGAATGTATATATATACATAACATTGTGCTGCCTTTTTTAGTATTATTTTCTTTCTTGACAGTAATGCGTATTTTTGTTGATATTTCAACTATCCATTTTTTTGTTTCGTTTTGTAAATGGTCATGCTCATTATTACATTTGTATAGAAATTGAGAAGAAGAGTACTAGTTTTGCTCACTTACTCAATTTGCTATTTCTCTGCTTCATAAGCTCACATGGCAATGATTCTGCAACAGCAGCAACAGCAATAAAACTAACAACTTTGTATGTAATATTGAAAGTTTAGAAAAGAAATAAAAATGTTAAAACACAGAAAACCTTGTTAAAGCAACAGCAGCAGTAGCAGAAGCAATATTAGAAGACAAAATAATAGGAAATTTTTTATGAGTATGAGTATGTGTGTGTGTGTGTTCAAGTTGCTATGATGATGTTTTTGCACAAAAATTCAGAGTGTTTCTCACTACAAACGAGTGCGGTTCACAAGGTGGATTAAAGCGCATAATGCAACAATTATATTAAAAAATAAACCTCAAATAATAAATAAATTAAATAAAGATTTTTAAAAAGAAAAAATCTGTGAAAAAATGTATATAAAATAATTGAAAAATAATGAAATTATTATAAAATTGCAAGTAAAATAAAAATGCTAAAAATAAATATTCAAATGAAAGTATTAAAATTGAAATAAAAAATTCAAGTCTTAAGCTTAACCAAAGATGTCTTTGCTAAATGAAAATTTAAATTAAGGGTGTTAATGTCTTTCTTTTCTTTGTTGTTGCCTGTGTGTTTTGTGTATAAAAATATTCGAGTGTGTATGTGCAGTGATACAATATACAGACAAAGTATATTTATTAATAGAAAAATGCATCAAAAATATAAATTTTAACAAATAACAAGAAAATATTAATCTACCATATCAAAACTCAAATTGGTTTTTTATTTAATTTCACTGGCAGAAGCAAGAAAAAAATATATTCAAATTGTATTGGTTTACAAAGGCGACCACGGTGCGTATGAGCATTTTAGTATATTTTCAGTGTTTTATCAGTTGAGTGTTATATTACACGTATACGTGTTACATGTATAGGATTCTTGGGATTCTATTATTCTTAGAGATTTTTGTAAACTTTCTTGTTTTTTTTACGAAAAAAAAACAAACGATAATCCAACATAATGCCAGCAACAACACATAATAGTGGTAAAGGTCATGCTGAACAAATGAAAAAAAGAAAGAAAATAAAAGAAAACAAAACTGCACACTTAACTTTTTTTAATTCCCAGGCCTTTTTTAACTTGCATGTTAGTAGTGCCAGTTTAACAGAAAATTAGTTTTTGAATTTAACACAAAATTTTTTGTTTGTTTATTAAATTGATTGTGTGCTTTTTGAATAGGAAAATCAGTTAAAATAATTAAAGGCATATTTTGGAAATAAATAAATAAATAAATATAAAAATCTGTCAAATGTAAGTTATGAGCATCATTTACGGTTGAGCCGCTCTATAATTTCTTAGTTAAGATTAAAAAAAAAAATTTTTAGCGGCCATAGTAACACTTATTTGAAATAAGTTTAAAATGAGGCCTTGTGAAAATAACGTTGATAATGGGACTTCCTTAAAATTTCATTTGTTCTAATTGTTTTTTTCAAAGTAGTTATACATGTAAATTTATAGTCACAGACTGTTACAGTTGAAAAATCTATATTCGTGAAAATCACGTTACTATTGGGACACCCTTTATTTAATTTTATTTCCGTTTTTTGTACTTTTCTTTATAGCAGATATATTTGTAAATACCCTGTGTAATATTCACTCGTCTTGCTTCAAAAATAAGGTCATACTCGCCAAAGTCATTGGTTCTGTGGAAACACCCTTTAATTTTTAATTAAACTAATTATTTATTAATTATTGTTCAGACTTATTTTTATAGCAGACATAATTATACATACTCCATGTAAATATTTAATGTCTGCCCACTACGATGGAGCAACACCCTTTATATTTTAATTTTATTATTAATTTTTATTACCTGCATGTTCTTATAGCAGACAATTTTTAAGCTTAAGGTGTCTGCCTATTGTGGTTCAAAATTAAGGCTACTTACGTAAAATTCATGTCACTATTAAGACGCGCTTTAATTTAATTTTTTTTTCTTCTTGCTGCTATAGCACACACAATTTTACTGACACTATGCAAATATTACGTATCTGCCTATAAGAGTCCAAAAAATTACAACATTTATATAAATATTGCCTCACTTTCAGAACACTCTTTAATATTAAGTATTTTCTGTTATAGCAACTATAACAATACATCTTCTGTGTATATTTCAAGAGCTTACCTTTTCGGATTTTAATGATAGATGACTGTGAAAGACGGACATACGGACAGACATTATAGAGAAAAAATAGGGTTAAATTTTTTACACTTTTTGTATCCTAAAATAAAACTTAAGCAGTCATGACTAAATAAGCTCATATATCTTCGCAGGTTGCTTTAAAAGCTAGTAAAACAATAATAATAATAATTATAATAATAATAATAATAATAATAATAATAATAATAATAATAATAATTATAATAACACAAAAACAACACCAACAATAATAACATTAACAATAAAAGTAAAAATTCTTACAAAAAAAAAAACGTTTCTTTAGGATGGTTATTATATATTGATAATGTAATGAAAAGAAAATTGCATCAGTTGTGGGTATACCCTTTAATTTCTAAATTCAAATTGTTAATTTGTTAATATAGCGGACTAAGCAATACAGGTTGCTTAAAATTTTTCAACCGTCTGTCTACAACTGTTCAAAAGTATAGCCATATATGAGCTGTTTATTTTGAAAGTGTCATAAGTCACTTAAAAAAAATTAATTAATTATTTAAATGTTAAGAGCTGCTATGGTTTTATGTTGACCGAAGTTTTCATTGTGGAAAAAATAAGCATCTTGAGATAATTTGTACTTTTATTTCTTTTCGAGATTAAACCGTAATATTTTTGAAACCTTTGAAATACAGGTCGTTAAATATGTGCATCAGCTAAAAAGCAAAGTGACTTATGTCACTTTCATATATCAAGTTAAATAAACTATTTTTAACTATTTTTATTTATAATTTCGAATATTTTTATTTCTTATTTTGATGGTCATAGTACTCGATTAGATTTTTTTCGTATAGCAAAAGTGCTGTTGCCTATATCCAGTGATACCCAGTTTATTTTTAAATCTTAAGTAATGGCATGTACATATGTTATGTCGGCATACCCTTTAATTCTTAAAATTGTTAACGGGAATAATCTGTAAATATGAATAAGTGAGTTTGGCTGGCATAATCATTGAAAAAGCAACATTAAGAGGAATTGACAACCTTCTTCTTTAAAACCGACTTCAAAACAAGAAGCAGGTTATCAATTCGTCTGAATGTTGCTTTTTTAATGTTTGTGCCCGCAGAACTCAGTCACTTCTGAATCGATTTAAATTTTTTTCCCCTTTAGTTACATATTGGTCCCGTTTTAAAAACATTTCATAATCTTAAAAAATAAAGAGTGTCTCATTACAACAACTATGTTCTTTACGTGCATTATGAACCTTATGGGCATCACTTTAAAACTAAAAAACTGCGTATAATTGATTATCTAGCTCCAATGGAAAAAAGTAATACAAAAATAATTCTAATACTAAAGGATGTCCCAGTAGGTGGCGTAAATTCTTTTAAACCGTTATAGAAAAACGCTTGAAAATTCGACAGATTTTTGATTGGTATAGCTATTATTACTCAAAATTATAAACTAAAGGGTGCCGCAATAGTTCTTCAAATTTGATGTAATTGGTCACATTTTTGAACAGTGTTAGATAGATGGTAAAAATTTACAAAGAAACTGTATTGCTAACTTCGCTATAATAACAGATATAAAATTTTGATTTAGAAATTAAAGGGTGTTCCAATAATTGATGTGATTTGATGCATGTGGGCAAATTGATTAACACACAGCTGAAATTTACAAGCGATCTGTGTTAATTAGTCCGCTATAACAGCAAGTCTACAGTTTGAATTTGGAAATTAAAGGGTGTTCCCAAAATAATATTTTGACCGTAAATTTTTAACCTTTATTTACAAATATTTTAAAACTAAACAGAATGTCCACATCTTTGTTTGGTATAAGAAACATAAAAATTAAAAATTATAATTTAAAGGGTTTTCCAATTGTCGATGTAATTTGATGTTTATGATCAAACTGTTGAAACTCTAAGGACGGGCGGTTGAAATGTAAAAAACACCTGATTGCTAAGCTTACTATAACAGCAATGAAAAATTTGAATTTGGAAACTATTGAAATTTAAAAGGAGATGTAGTACTAAGTCCCCAATAACAATTAAACAGTTTGGAGATGGAATATAAAAGTCTCTCAATAATTTGTGAAATTTGATGTAAGTGGCCATGCTTCTTAACCGTTATTGACAGACAGATGAAATCAGTTTTGAAGTCGGATTTTTTTAAAGAGTTATTTGGAAATTTTTTTAAAAGTACATTTATTACATTGTGGTACAAAATATTAAGCAAAAAAATGATTCACCGTATGTAACATAAAACGAAGGTTATTTTGAGGTATTACTAAATAAAAACGAAATTTTGTAAAATTAGAGAGATTAAGTTTTTTTTTGTTTTATCTTTTTATTTTTTCCCAACCAGAATTTGAATCGTGGATATTACAAATGAATTAAAATGTTACTTTTTTCTACTTAGAGTTAATTTTTTAATTTAATTTTTAAATATTTTAAGAAAGAAAAATTAGACACTGGCAGAATGAAATGCAATATTTTCTGGATCGCTACAGCTTTTGTCAGCATCCTTCGTACCTATCTACCTCAGGTTGTGAGATTTAATTTTTTTATATTTTTACTAAGCTTAGTGTATTTTTTCTTAGGCTTTGGACGATTCTATAATGAATAAAATTGAATATCGTTCGTATAAAAGTTTTTCTTTCATAGTATATCTCGTGTTGAACTTTAATTTCGGATAACATGCGACCGACCAAATACATATGACGTGGACAATTATTGTTCCTTACGACGTGTATATGTCATATTTTAATAACATTTAAGGCAAATAAAAAACTGCCACTAACCGAAAAATATCTTTTATTTTATTTGTTGTAACGTGCACTGCAGCAAAGCTGTAAATGAATCATTCATTTCTTAATTATTTCGCGAATCTTTCATACACTGAATTAGTAGTTTTTGAATTATTTCTTTTAACACAAAAAATTAATTAAATGAAATTAAAGTTAGGAGTGGCAGCCTCTCGCGACGAAGCTCACTTGAGCACAAACGAATGGCCCGTTGTGATAAAGAAATTTAAGTTAATTCAAATAAATATGATACAAATGAGTTGCAAATCGTTTCTAATTTAAACGAATTTGTAAAATAAATTGAAATTAGTTTTTAAATAAAAGTTTTTTTTAAATAAAGTTCTTAAAGTGAATTGCAATTCATTTCCAATTTATTTGAATTGAATTAACTTTCAATTAATTCAATTGCTTCGAATTAAGCAATTAGAATTTCATTACGAACTCATTGATTGAAATTTAAATCGATTTTGTAAATAGATAAGCAGTAAGCATCTCCATGTTTTCTTCGACCTTTGATCATTGAATAGTTTTTGTTAAGTAATAGAATTTTCCATTTTTCATCACCCCCATATCTGCTCTTGAATTCGTTTGATTGCAAACTGATTCTAAAATTCAATAATTTAAATTGCAATTTCTTCTTTTAACTCATTTAAGTGAATTCATAATCAATTCAGTACAAATGAATTGCAATTCACTTGGTCAAATTCATTTGAATTAGAAACGAATTGCAATTCTTTTTACAAATTCGTTTGATTTGAAAACATTTTGAAATTAATTTTGCCTAATTCGTTTGAATTATTTTAAATTTATTCAATTCTTTAAAAAAATAGTTTAAACTTTAGTATGACTCATTTACAGCTCCACACTGCACATGTTTAAAATACCCCGATTTAATCTCTAGATGAACACTTTAAACTATTGTTTTGCGCTCTTTAATATTGAAAAATATAGCTTGAATAGCTCACTTTCTTCTTGGGTAACATTATCAAGAATTAATTCAAAAATTGTTCATATAAAATCTCATACAAATAACTATTCTACAGCTTGTTCGAATCAGTCAGTTAAAGAACTTTAACTTTCTATAGAATAGAAACAAGCGAACAAAAGGCTTTATTAAGTCCCTGTTTGATGTTGGTAATAGAAATATTTTTTTAGTTTATAACATTTGAAAATATAAATCGCAGTTTATTAATTCGGATTATGAATAAATGTGCATTAAACCTTCAACAATGTTAAGCCCTACATAAAATAATTACAAGAAAAAAAAATGTAAATATACTAATAAAATCAAGAATACTTTATTATTTATGGCTCATAAAAGTTGTTTTTTTTTCAGATTAAGCATTTAATGATGTATTCAGTTTATTGCTTGCACACAAACTAAGTTGCATATAATTTCAAGGCTACTCAAAGAAAAACTAGTACAAAACTCAAATATTTTACAACATTGTTAAACCAATCTATATTAGATTTAAAAATTTTTCTTTTCTTATTTTTCTATAAAAATTATTTAAATTTCACAAAGCTTTCAGTAACTTGATTTATTAATTTAGCAGCATTTGAAGGACAAATTCATCAAATTGATATTTTAAGAAGTTATGTAAATTACAGAGAGTAAAATGTCTAATAAAATGTTTTAAACAATAACGGTATGACAACCATAATAATTTTTAATACCAAATTAGAGAACAAAAAAAAAAAACAGTTCTTGTCCGTAGAGGAAATATATAGTTTAGGTGACCATTTATAGGAGAAATATTTAATAATTAAATCATATCCCTAGGCACCATTTTTTGAAAAAGGAAAGCGTTAGGTGAAATTTTAGTGAGTATAAATATTTTGGTGAAATTTTAATCGTTAGTAATTTCTAAAATATCCATTTCCGACCCCATGAAGTATATATTTTCTGAACTCTATGCATAGCGAAGTCGATTGAGCGATGTCCGTCTGTCCGTCAGTGTTCTTGTTGAAACTAACTTTACCGAGACAAAGGTCAGACATAGTTTTGCAAATTTCGCTATAGAAAATCAGCAAAATCGGTTCATGTCCTTTGAACCAGTTGACACAACATCACGCCACTCTCTAAATTTTCCAATACATTACGAAGTAATTTCAATCCAACAAAAAAAAAAAAAAAAAAAATATATATATATGGGGCGATAGAGAAACAAGTGAGAGTGATATATTCGGCATTGCCGAATCTTAAATACCATTCACCATGTGTGGTTATACACGCATGTATCTATATATACTTTTTTTCGATGTAAACATTTTCTATAAAATTGTCATCGGCTCTTAATGGGTTAAGCATTTAAAAAAAAAATTTATTACCTTAAAGATCTCCTCAAAAGCTTTAATATGATACCCATATTGATATTTTTAAAAATTGGATAAGTTCAGAGGCCCGTAATTCGGAAGATGTGGGCAAGCGCCAATTATTTTACTTAATATATATATTTTTTAATCTCTATCGCCCCATATATTAGTTTCTTTGATTGGAGTACTTCATTGTTTCAAATGATATAGAAAAATTAGAGGTAGGCTTGGTGTTTTGCCCGCTGCGTCGAAGGACACGGACTGATCTTACTGATTTCTAATATCACCTCTTTCGACATTATATCTGATCGATTTGCGTATTTTAATTTTTTGTAACTTATCTAGTGCCTCAGAAAACTTGATTTTATTACTAACACAGACGGACATCGCTCAATCGTCTTCGCTATACATAAGGACTCAAAATATATCTACTTTATGGGTGGGTAATGGATATAGTAAAAATTAAAAACGGAATGAAAAAATTAGTTATACCCTTTTTCAACTTTTTGCGGTGAAGGGTATAAAAATAAGACCAAATGACTGAACAGATTTAAGTGAAATTTGAATAACAGGTAGATATTTATTCTCATGATAAAGTAGGATATTTATATTTTTATAAAGTTGACCAGTAGATAAGAAAATTGAGAAACAGGCATATTTATGTGTCTGATTCAATTTTAACAAAGTCTCGGCTAATCGATTTTAATAAAATTCGCAAAATTTAACGCGTTTTAACTGTTTTAAAAAAAAATCAGATTTTAAATAAGGGTAAGGTAAGGGTATATATATATATATAAGGTAAGGGTATATACCGAATTATAAGATACACCCTGATTGCACATGATAAGTGGTTTCACTTTTAAGATTCTTAATGTAATTATTTCCAAAATTTATCCTTTGATATTAAAATATTTTTTCCACTGCAAAAAGAATCTAAAATTGGCACCAGGAAACGGCGGGTATTATTTTCATACTCGTAGTTGGTTACAACCCTATTTATATATGTTTTCCTCTCACGTAGTGCAAAAACATGCTTGCGGTATGAACATAAGAATTATATTCTCTGTAACAATAAAATTACAAATTTGCCAAAAAAAAAATAGTATTTTTATATAATAATCTAGTCTGCAATACAAAAATATATTAAATTTGTTTAAATGTAATGTCACTGACTGATACTTTTTTCTATTAGTTTAACCTATTGTTTCTAGTTAAATGGCAAAATTACAATTAGACCTACATGCCTTTAAATCGAGTAGGTTTGTAGCGTAGTTAGTGATTGAACTAAAGACCAAGACTCTCATTTTCTGATTTTCTCTTGCGGTGCAGTAATTTTTTTTTATTTGTTCTTTAAGAAAAAGTAAAAAAAAAATCAGTCATAATATCTTTTAATTTTATAAATCATTTAAAATTATTGTTTATGTTTTTAATTCTGTATAAAAACGAGAAAACAGAAGCAACAACAATGACAACATTTTGTATAAAATCATACTAAAACATGTAAAAGGGCTATACTCGGCTATGCCGAATCTTACACACCCTTTACCATATAAGTAAATCTAGTATAGCTACTTCATCCAAAAAAAAAAAATTTATGCTATTCAAAGTTTAACTTAAAAATGTCATCGGCTCTTAATGGGTTAAGCATTTTTAATAAAATTTTGTATTTTCTGAAATATCCCTTCAAAAGCTTTTAAATGATGTCCATATTAATATCTTATCTTATCTGTGGTGAGCAATTGTACTTTTCTATAAAATGTGTAAAGGATCCATAATTCCGAAAAAATAGGAATGCGCCAATTTTTTTACTTGATGTTTTTTTTATTGTTTTTAATTCTCTATATTTTTTTGTGATTGGAGTTACTTCACTAAACTAATTTCTTTCAAATAATATGGAAAAATTTGAGGCGGGCGTGGTGTTTTGCTCGCTCTCTCTAAAAACATGGACAGATATTTTTTTTTTGTTTTTTAAGGAGAAATAGCACTTCAGGCAATAATGCCTATGTAGTTAATTTTTTTCTAACCCTGCTAAATTCTTTAGGAAAGAGATAGATGAGAGTTAAGACAGGTGATGAAAAGAGAAAGATAGATATGCTATCTGATTAGTTATTTTACTTCGCCGGCGAATATTCATGAAGAAGTACCGACAAAGAAGGCTGCATGTTTATTGTAAATTCTAAATATGAATTTATACTATTTAATAGAAAAAACATATTTATGTTTTGGTTGCCGCAGGGGTTGAACCCTCGTCAACTAGGTTTGTAGTCAACGTGTTTACCACTTTGACTACAGCAGCCTTATCTTGCTGATTTTCTATAGCAATAAAAAAAACTAAGTCCGATATATTGGCTATTCTCTAGTTGAACTAGTGCCTTGGCAAAATTGGAAAAGACGGACATTGCTCAATCGACTTCGCTATGCATAAGAACTCAGAATATAAATATTGTAAAAATTTCAAACGGAATGACAAACTTAAATATACCCTTTTTCAATCTGTGATGAAGGGTATATAAGGCAACAAGTCGACAGTAATTTAAATAGCAAAATATATTTTCCTTCTGTTGTCTTGTACACTACCAACCAACACAACACTTTACACACTGATAAATGAAATGACTGAAAATGTAAAACAGGCAAAAAAAAAAAAACAAAACAAAATGACAAAATTATAAAGATAACGTGACATAAATAAATGGTGACAGACATCAACAATGATGCAAGTGGCTAAAAAGCGTTAAAATAGAAAAGCAAAAATAAAAATGGAAACATTAAAGAAGGAATAGGAAATGGTAAAAAGAAAATAAGAAATATATTAAACAATTATACTCGTTGTGTGTGCATCTACTTTATTAGCTAAAAAAAAAATAAAAATAATCGGTTTGTGTCTTTCTTACTTTCATATATTTAATTTGTTGTTCGTAAAAAATTTGAGCTTAACACTTTTTTAATTGAGTTGTATTTCTTTTGTACTTTTATAATGGCGTTAATGTAAAAATTTTTAGCACTCCTTATTAAATTAAGGGTGATTTGTTAAGCTTTTGCTTATTTTTTTTTTTTTTGTCAAACTTTTTAATATACTCTGAAGGCATGACCAAATCAATTAAAAACTTTATGTAAAAATTGAACTACAACTGAAAATCACTCATATCTTAGTTCAGAATAGAAGTGAAGTACTTTTTGTAAATTAATGGTATGAGTACAAACGGGACGAACAATGAATTTTTGGTCGCGAATATTCGTTATAAAAAAAGCACATTTCCGTATATGAAAATGCACACAATCATGACGTCGTACGAAATTCGTCATACGCGGCAAACTTTTTAATAGGTTTCTATTACTTACGCTGGCGAATGACTAACAAATCAGTACAATGTGACTATGTTTGTTTTTACTTTCGAAGTAATTCAGTAAATAAATTTATGTTACTTGAATAATTTCTTTCTTTGTATCTTATAGCACTAAACGTAAGTGCACAAATTAATAGTTAAATATACAATATGTTTTAAGTTTTTTTTTTAAGTTTAATTTTTAAATATTATTTTTTATATGGTCACCTCATCAACTAACGAAAAGTAAACAAAAGTAAGAAAGTAAGCAAATTTTATCGTCGTTATTGGGTTCCATACGATGAACTTACACAACGAAGTTTTAATGTCGACTTCATCATGTTGGACGAAATTCGTCGTTCGTCCCGGTTGAATTCCAAGCATTAGAAGGAAACTGTGTTTCGATTAAGATTGTGGTCGATAACTTTTAGATTTCGGCAAAGGTGTCGAAAATTAATTTTTTTTTAAGTTATAATAAATAAATAAATAATTTTTTTATGTTCATAAACAGCTCTTAAATGAATATCCCATCTCTGTGAAAATATTCTTAAATTTTAATTTTAATACTTGTTTCAAAAGTGGATACAGTCCTTTAAACGCTGTGTAATTTTCACACATCTGCCTATAATGGGGACAACGACATGCTTGAGAGCTTCGACTTCTTGACGTTATTGCTTTTCGCAGCATCAGTCGTCTGGTATACAATCAACTTTCGAAGGCTTTTGGTATCATTCGAGGAACGTTGCGGTGATCGTGGATAATGTGCTCTTGCAAAATAGAATACTATTAACAACTCTGCAATGCAGTTTGGATGATCTGCAAAAAGCGAGGAGTGAAGCATTAATCCTCAAGCCGTGGGAACGTAGTTACTATTTGATCCCTCAAGGCGCTTAAAAACTTATTGTATTTACGCGGTACTAACGCTAGTCTGTATCATATTGGTTTCTAAGGGAACACCCTATAATTTTATTTTTTATTTTTAGAACTTGTCCTTATAGCTGACATAGTACTTCGCAAAATATTCAAGACCTTGCACATAACGGTTTAAGAGACTAGGTCATATACGTGAAAATTACGTCTCTAATTGCACACCCTTTGTATTTTATATTCAAAATTTCAATTTTCAAGCAGTTATGCTTCCAGTGGCAGACAAACAATCAGAGAGATGCTTTTGCGATGAAATTTAGTTAACTTTTTAGCCGTCGGGAACGGAACTATAGCAATAAGAAGTGTTAAAATTATGAACATGCCCGTGATGAGGAGCCACTAAGCCATTCCTAAGGAGTGCAGAGATTTAACCTAAATTTTTTTTTCTTTTTTGTCATGTTTTATTTTATGTCAAGCAAATAGGCAGCTAAGAAAATGTTTATTTATATCTAGAATATTTTTATTTCTCAACACTGTGGAGTCAGATGTTTGTAAAATATTTTGTTTGAATCTTGAGTTATTTTTTAGACTTTTTAGACTAAAGAATGCGCCAAATAAAAAAAATATTTATAACGGTGGTTCAAAATCAAATAAATAAATAAAACTTAATTGTAATTGGTATATTACGAATGGCTCGGACGATGGCAGTTTTAAGATGGAACCCTACTGGACTAGTCGCATATCATTAGTCTTTAACTGTACCCTGGAAGGGAAAGTCTTATGGGTTCAAATGGAGGCATAATTCAAGGTCCGATACTTTACTTAAGGCCAGAAAAATTGCGTAATCATGACTCTGTAATGCGCGCCAATAATTGAAATGGCTTTGACTGAAATGGTTTTGACCCTATTACCCAAACTAAATTGTCATTCTCTGTGGATGTCACGCCCTTTCGACAATAACTTGCGAGTTTTTCAAACCCCAGATGCGACAATTTTGTTTGGTAAAAATGAGTCTCATCAGAAAACATGAGTTTCGTCCCAATTCAATGCTCGATTAAAACTTTTGACGCCCCAATTGAGAAGCTAAAACGAAGTGGATGGTCATTTTCTTGTAATTTCTAAATTAATTGGAGCGAATAATTGAAGATTTCATAATGCTGCTGCATGAAATGCCAAATGTTGAGATTGCAAGATGGCAAGTCAACGTTCTTAAATGTGGATACACACTTTCGGTCAAAGCTGCCATATTCTCGTCGGTACGTACTGTATGGTAAAGGTGATAAGCATGTCTGCAAAAACTTCTTTTATAAAAGCGTAGTTTGAATAACATGGCACTTACTCTAGAAATAAGTTTGCAATGATTCCAAATATTGTTCAAGCATTTAGCGATTGATTTTGCATCGAGGAGGTAGGAGATTGACTGTCACTATTATAATGAAAATAGGATCTGGCAACCCCTATCTATTTGAAGACAACCGCATTATTGTGTACATCAGAGGTGAATAAAGTTACTTCTGTTTTACAGAAGATCATGAAGTTTATGAGTTCGAGCCTAACATCGAACATGAGTGCAAAGAAATAATAGTAATTGCAGTACTAAAGTCAAATTAATGAAAGGCAGTAATACAAATCTCCTCGAAAGGAAAGACAATTATTGTGTGAAGTCATGGCAGATAAGCTGTTAAAGGTGTCTGTCTATTTAATATTAAAGAAACGAAATAAAGCTTCAAGGTTGGTTGGCACAAATAGCCTTAAGAAGTGGTCTGTCTGGAAGGGTTGAGGTTACTTAAAAGGAAGGCATCGGTTAGTTGTTATCTTGCCGGAGTAACACAGCAGTGTAGCGTAGATAACTGCTAAGAACAGAGTGTATTTAGTAAGCAAGAGACCAGACAGTAGCGTAGGATCAAGTAACTGCGCTCTACGTATTACAGAGGAAATTCGTTTTTTAACCGAACAGAAACTCCCTGCAGAGGTATTTCCTGCAACCTCCTTCCCACGATCTAATTTGCTACTTCTGGCACAGTCCATTGCATAAGTAGAGTCATACCCTGAATGCAGGTCCTAATAAAAAAACAAAGGCACAGAATGAGAAATACAGAAGTTATAATGTGCGACTAAAGACTTGTATTTAGTTTGTCCACAGTTTTTTAGTTTGTCCACTGGTCAAAAATATCGACGAGTGTAAAAATAACTGTGATTTAAAAACTCACTTCCCTTTAAGATTAGTCAGTGAGTTAGAAAGAAATTCTATTGACATTCCAACAAATCGATATATAATTTCTACCACCTCCTTTATAAATAACTTTTCGAAGTGTGTGTGTATGGTGATATAAGGTCTTGTACAATTATTAATAAGAAGCCAGTGTTTTCTTATACAGCCCACTCCTTTTAATTATTTTGATAATCTTTATTTTCATTTATGTCTGCATGATAATAAAAATAAACACGAGTATCTTTTATGACAAAATAAGTGTCAGCAGACAGCTATTTAGTAGGGTGCGGTTAGAAGATTTGTCACGGCTCTTCAATTTAACTTAATAGACAAATCAGTTGTTGCGATATGCCTTAATTTCTCTGTTTAAATACATAACCTTAATGAAATACATAACCTTGTTATTGCGCTTAATGGCTCGTGCTGCTCTTGATATTTCTCTGTTTGTACCAGGGTGATTAATAATAAAGGGAGAAGTCAAAATAGTACTTATCCACAGTGAATAACAACAAAGCTTTATTGGCCATTACATTCAAAATAAATTTAATATTGTTATTAATGATGTTGATGGCAGATATGCTGATGCTTAATTCTATAGAAATTATGTTTTAATAGAGGGGTTAGTTTTAATTAATAAAAATTTTATGATTGTTTGAAGCAGCATTATCAGTTTCAGTTTATTAATTTTAGCAAACAAATGAATTATACAAAAGTAATAATGCACAATAAATTATATTAAAGTTATGTTCACTAAATTATAAATTGAATGAGAACAATTTAATTACTTTAGGTTTATTATAGGCCACTAATCAAAATTACTCGTTTACTAGAAGGGTACATGTACTTTTAGTTCACAATATTTTAACTGCATTAAATATTGCAGTAACCAATAAATTTTCACTTAAAATAAAAATTTGTTTGCATTACCAATTTGTTTTCACTAATTTGGCTGGTACTGCAGTTCAATTTCAGAATTACTCCATTTGCAGTAAAATTTTAATTACTACTGCAATTTTTTCAGTAACCATTAAACATTTCATAACTAATAGATATTTTCAAAATTCATATTTTTTAAAATTTAATAAGCCAATAAAAACAAGATTTACTAAATTAGGTTTTAAATGTTATTTTACATAAAAATGTCATCCGCTCCTAATCACTGAAGCGTTTAAAAAAATTTTTAGCATATCCTAAAAGATCTTTTCAACAGCTTTTAAATGATACCCATATGGGTATCTTAAAAAATGGTGATCAATAGAAATTTTCTATAAAAAGTTCAAAGGCCCATAACTTTTTTTTTACTTGACATTTTTTTATCTTTAAATTTTCCGTTTTTTTTAGTTTTTGACTAGAGTTACTTCACCGACCTTTCTGATTTTTAACAGCAAAATTTTCGAAACTATGTCTGATCGATTAGCGTAAGTCTTTTTTGCTTTATCTAGTGCCTTGGTAAAGTTAATTTTAACTCGATCAAATTCAAACCTTTACCCTTTTTTTGAAATTTTTCACGGTGCACTTGGAAAACTTATACAGCAAAAATGTTTATTTTTTCATTTTTTATCGCCATTACAGATTTTTTTCTCAATCGTTTTCTCAAAATATAGGCATTAGTTTAATACAAGTGTGTGTTAAGATTTCATCCACGTTCTGTGAGAGCTCGCCTGCACGTGTTAATTTTAATTAAAACGTTTCACAGTTAATTCGTTTTATTAATTTCAATATGTTACTGCTACAACTACTCCTTTATAGAGGTTTATAAATAAAAATCTTCTGTAAAATATTTTAATGTTTGTAAAACTGACACTTGAAATATTTTCCCGTCAACCTTTTTGCTCTTTCAAATCATAACCTTTTTTTTGTTAGTGAAAGAAAAAGTCATTAATTTTAAATGAACTTTTACATTTTCATTGCTCTATTTATTTCCTGTATGTTTTTATGGAGTAAAACTCTTTTTTTTGCCCTTTTTTAGCTTTAGTGCTTACATAAATGCATACGTCCATTCAATCAGTTTTCTAAAAATAGATTAATTAACAGGAAAAAAATACAGTCTTTTTTTCACTTTCTGTATCCACAAAACAAAAAAATAAATAAATAAAGTTTTTATACTGTCATTTTTAACATGCGAACACACAACAAGTTGCTGTAATTTTTGACGTTCTATTAAGCATTTACTCTCACAATTCCTAGTTTAAGCTTTAATTTTTTTTGTGGCATGTCAACATCATCTTTTTTATACCCTTCGCCACAGGTGGAAAAAGGAAATGTTTAAGTTAGCATTCCGTTTGTAACATCTACAATATCCATTTCTGACCTTATATATATATTTGGAGTTCTTATGCATATCCGATTGAGTGATGTCTGTCTGTCGGTCCATGTTCGTGTTGAAGTCAACTTTGTGAAGGCACTAGATGAGCTAAAGAAAATATAAATACGCCAATCGATTATACAAAGTTTTGAAAATTTTGCTATTGAAAATCAGCATAATCGGTTCATGTTCACGCCAGCCTCTAAATCTCCATATCAGTTGGAACAATGAAGTAACTTCAATAAAAAAAAAAAAAAAGAAACTAAAATATGGGGCAATAGAGATTTCAAAAATAAGAAAAAACCATCAAGTGAAAAACTTGCGCTATTCTATATTTTCTTAGTTATGGGCCTCTGAACTTTTTATGGAAAAGTACGATTAAGCACCATATTTTTTATGATATTAGAATAGGTGTCATTTGAAAGCTTTTGAAGAAATCTTTCACGATAAACAAAATTTTTTTAAAAAGGTTTAATCCATTAATAGCCGATGCTATTTTTATGTAAAATTATATAAAGCACTAAAATTTTTTCTTCTTATTTTGTAATTCGCTGTCACCCCAATATTTGTGTGTTTGATTTGAGTTACTACACTTAACTAGATTTACATATATGGTGAAGGGTATAAAGGATTTGGCATAGCCAAAAACTTTTTAGTTTTTATTAGTTTGAAAGGACAAATAATTGTATTAAAAAAAATACAAATCCAAAAGAGTAAATTTATGGAGGGCTGATGTGTGAAATTACAAACCAAAACAGTTTACTAAGAAATGTATAGTGGAGCAGAATAAAGACATTTGGGAAATAAAGGTGCCACTTCTAAACAAACTATTTGAAACAGATAGACACATAAATAGTGTGATGAAGAAGTCGACGGTTAGCAGAAAGAAGAAAAAAACATGTGACGATTAATAAAAAGAAAAACGAAAAATAAACTTTGGGTTGTGCTTGAGACTCGTCCACATCGTATATTCTGCGCATTCTTATTTATAAAATTTTGTAAATAAATTTTTTTCTTAATAAATTAAAAAAAGAAATTAATATGAAATATGAATTAAAGCCAAATTAAAATTATTAATTTAAGATTTACATTTCGCGATTTTGGCTTTGGTCAAAGTTTTCCAAAGAGTTGACATGATTTTTAGTATTAAAAAATACTAAAATTTACTAAAAGACTTTAATTAATAATTATAGTTATTTCAAATGTCTTGTTATTGTTATTATTGTTAGGTTTATATATTCACATAAAATTGAATATATGATGTGAATGTGAAACAATCTTTCATACTACGTTAAATTTTTGACTTTTTTGATTAGTATACAAACTGTTATGTTTATATTGACGGTTGAATAACGCTGCAAAATAATTCAGATTTATTAACTCATGTAACTTATAAAGGCAAAGTCGTGCTTACGTTGAGACTAACTTTTGCATAAACAATAAATTGAGGCATATGGAGTAAACCAATTCCCAACAAAAACTCCATCACATTCAGAAAATTGCATAAATTTTTTTTATGGTCAATGGAGATTAATGATTTTTGTTTTAAAAATATGGATGACATAGAGTCGAATGAGATGTGGTTTCAACAGGATGACACTACGTACAATACGGTGGCTTTTACCATTAATTAATCGAAATAAAAGCCTAGAGATAAGATAATTTCAAGAAATAGACCTGTAAAATTTGCCATTAGGGTTATATGGTTTGACATCTCTCGTTCAGTTCATGTATCGCTATGCAAATCACTGATTTGTACTAATAAACCAGCATCCATTGAAACCTTGTTACTGTTATTCTTGACAAACGACCAGCAGTATTTTAAAAATGACTCAAAATTAGACCCACAAGATAAACTTCGACAATTCGTCAAAAACAGCTTCGGTGCCCATAAGATTAAAATAATTTTAAGCTTTAATTTAATTTTTTAATTTTTCGAATAATTTTTTTTTTTATTAAAATATTATTTTCTGTGTTTTACAATATAAAGTTTTTATCGTTTTTGAAAGGTTTTGGATCTACACTACGAGAAACACATTTAAATGTGTGAATTTATCGAAATTTTACTTAAAAATATTGGTGGGAATCATACTTAAGTGCAGCAAGTTAATGGAAATAAATAATAAAATATCTCCAACATTTTAATATATTTAAAATATTCCAAATAAAAATATAAAAATAATAATATAATAAAGTAAATTAAAATAAATATTAAAGCTGAAAATAAATAAGTACAACAACTTTTTTCTGTGATGTAATAATATTTTCAATGCCTGTTGAAAAGAGCAGTATTGTCATTTCAGTTAATAGGCGGAAAAGTTTTTACTTCTAAGGTCATGATTCTGTACTTTAAAAATTTATTTTGATTGTTTAAATTTTATGTTAATGATTAAACTTAAAAATTTAAGGTTTTCTCGCACTTAAATACTTTAACAATTAATTCAATTTTAAGGATAATAAATAATTTATTATGAAACATATTAAATTTCCAACTGATGATTTTTTAAGAAAAATCTTACATGAGTGCCTTTTAAAGTATAAACTACAAGGTGCCACGAAAGTAGTTTTTTTTTATAAATATAGTATTTGACATTAAATTGAAAACATTTTACTTTCCAAGTTACAGCATACCTCTGCTCTTTTAATGATATATTAGGTTACTGTCCACAAAACATCTCGCTTCAATTGGGCAATTTTCTCTTCACTGCTAACCTCCTAGGCCTGGAAGTTTTGTAGCTTTTTGTAGTAAAAGCAGGATTTAGAAAGTCTAGCTCCCTTAGATTTTGATATTTGGAGGGCCAGTTTAAGTCTTTGAAACGAAAGATCAATCGACCTGAAAATTAGTGTCTAAAAATCTTTGCTTTTCCCTAAACTGTGTAACGGTCATGGAAACAACAAAACAATCACTTTGTTTATCCCTAGGAATTGAGCTCACTATTATATTGAATTGAATGCCAGCAGGCTATTGCTTTTTGCTGCAACATCTTCTAATCGTTGCAAAGAACGTTCACTGATGTCGTAAAAGGTGTAGCTTCGTCATCTCGTTGACGTTTGTGGATACACTCTGAAGTGATCGGCAGCGGTAACGGTGTTCTCGGGAGAAAAAGCAATTCGAAACTGGCCACTTCTTGCCACATATTTAAAGACCCAGTGTGCAGGAGGGGCTTCACACTTCCTGCAGGTGGATTTCGATGATGTAGTAAATATCAGATCCAAAACTGGGCAAATAATAACAACTCAACATTCTTCTTCATATGCAATATTGCGCCATTGCTAATTGTAAGCTAATTTTCTATCTGTCTGCAACATTATCGTATATAACAAGACACAATGAAATTTATCGCCATTTGCAAGAATTAAGAAACATCCACAATATATCCTTACTTTTTCGCTACCTGCTATAAAACTCATAAGATCCATATATGCAGCACTAAGAAGCTTAAGAGCAAAAGAGAAATGTAAAAAAGAGCGAACGGATTGAAAAGATTGAAAAGGACGAAAAGGATTATCTTTCATAATGACTAGTGACGTATAAAAAATCCAAAAAAAATGATTGCATTCATAAGTTGCATAAAAAATGTGGTTGTTAAGAAACGTGACTTCATTCACATCGCTTAATGTGTGCAAGTATTGGTAAATCTGTGCAGCAAACGAAGGCATCAAAAGTGTCAACAGCAGATTTAAATGGAATATTTGATATGTGATAAAAAATAAATGTTTAAATTCATTGTAAATAAGCTGACGTTTTTTTTTATCAATGTGTTAGAAAAAAATTAATCAGATGCCTGTTGCTTTTTTGTGTGCTTGATCAGGAATCGAATGATTTTAAAAATATACACAATTTTTTTTTTGTTTAAAAAGTTTTGGGAAAGTAATTGGGATTTTATAGACAATTTAGGAAAGGAACTCATAAATTGAAAGTACATTTTTTATATATTTTGTTAATCAAATAAAATTTGAATAATACTTTTCTTAATCGTTTTTAGCCATTAGCTAAATTTTTTTAATTAAAACTGCATTTATAATTGCAGCAACCAGTAAATTTTTAACTGACTTATAAAACAGGTCTAAATTCGACTGAATGTCGCTTTTTTATATTTGTGTCTACACAACTCAGTCATTTCTGGATCGAATTTGATTTTCTTTGTATTTGAAAGGTGATGCTTACCGATTGGCCCCGTTTGGTCCATAATATAAAAAATTAAAGGGTGTCCCCATAAGTGACGTATATTCGCAATCTTTGGAACCGTTATAGATAAACGCTTGCAAATTGGAAAAAATTTCGATTGATATGACCGTGTTAGTAACAGGTATGAATATTCAAAATTAAAAATTAAAGGGTGTCCCAATAGGTCATTTACTTTGATGTACACGGCCATATTTTTGAACAGTTGTAAGCCGACGCTTGAAATGTACAACTAACTCGACTATAACAAGTATAAAATTTCGATTTGTAAATTAAAGGGCGTCCCATTAAATATCGTATTTGATGCATGTGACCAAACTGTTGAACCGTTATAGACAGAATGCTGAAGCTTAAGAGGGACCTGTATTGCTGAGCCCGATATAACAACAAGTTCATAATTTGAGTTTAGAAATTATAAGGTGTTCCCTAAATTAGTATTATTTGACCTCTATGGCCATATCTTTTGAAATGTTTTATATAAACATAAAAATAAGATAGAATATCCACAGCTTTGTTTTGTAAATTACGAGGGCTGCTCTCTATATTTCTGGCCTAATAGTGAAAATGCGAATATTTATAAATTAAAATGGTTTTATGGTTTTTCAAAGTATTCTCCAGCATGATTTATACAATTTTGCATGCGCTCAAACCAGTTGTCGAAGCACTTTTTCCACTCCGATTGAGACACCTCTAAAACAAGGTTTTTGAACACTTCAACAGCTTCTTCTGGCGACGAAAATCGTTGACCAGGCATTTTTTTCTTGATGTGCGGAAACAAGAAGAAGTCATTTGGTGCCAAGTCAGGGCTGTAGGGCGGATGACCCAATAATTCGACGTTTTGGCCAGTCAAAAACGCTCTGGTTTGAGCCGATGTGTGAGAGCTCGCATTGTCATGGTGAACAATGATTCGTCTTCTCTAATTGGTTTTTCGAATTTCTCCGATGACTTCAGGCAAACAAATTGTAGTGTACCACTCATAAGTGACCGTCCTACGTTGCTCTAGCGGAACAGTCGCCACATAACCAGTTTTGCCGAAGAAACAGGCGACCATTTGCTTCGAAGTGCTTCTTCCACAAACAACTTTCGTTGGATTTTGCTCGTCTTTGAAGACCCACACGTCGATTGTTGTTTCGTTTCGGGCTCATAGATCCATGATTCGTCACCTGTGACGATCTTATAAACGTCTTTTGAAGCACCGCAATCGTATTTTTGCAACATTTCTTGGCACCAATCGACACGAGCCTTTTTTTAAGCGAGTTTCAAATTGTGCGGGATCCAACGAGAACAAACCTTTTTTACGGCCAGGTGTTCATGCGGTATCGAATGTATGCTGGTGAAACAAATGTCCAAGGATGTCTCTATCTCTCGGTATGTCGCATGTCGATCTTGCTTACGTGTTCACGCACGGCATCAATGTTCTCTGGCACAACAGCCGTTTTTGGATGGCCTTCACGGAATTCGTCTTTGAGCGAGCTTCGGCTACGATTAAATTCATTATACCAATTTTTCACAGTGCTATAGGATGGTGCTTCATCGCCATACAAAGATTTAAGTTCATCAATGCACTCTTGTCGTTATAATCCACGTCGAAAGTTGTGAAAAATGATGGCACGAAAATGTTCACGTGTTAATTCCATTTTTTTCTATATTAATTTTTTCAAGTCTCTGTAAACAACACAAATAATGGTCGTACGTCAAAACGTTTTGAGTACGATTATGCTTAAGAATGACAAACTTTCCAATGGAAATGTCAGATCGCACTTGGCAGCACTCAGTGTTGCCAGGCCAGAAATATATATAGCAGCCCTCGTATGAAGTAAAAATGTTTAAAATTACAAATTAAAGGGTATTACAATAGTTCAGAATATTTGATGTTTATGACCAAACTATTGATTCTTTATAGATAGACGGTTGAAATTTACAAAGGACCTGATTGCTAAGTCTACTATAGAATATTGTGAAAAACATATAAAGTCTTATTAACCCGAATGCTGGACAGTTAAATTTTAATAAATAAATTCGCCACACACAAAGGGCACCCTACCATACTTGAACCACCCTTTAATTTTTAATTTTTTATTAAATATTAAAAAAAATTTAAAGTGTCTGCCAATAACGGTGAAAACTAAGGCTGTATACGGGAGGTTTTAAATATATCTTGTGTACTTTGATACATACTATACATACATACTATGTGTAAATATCGAAAGATTGTTTTTTGTTTTTTAAGTAGTAATTTAATGTATTTAAAAATCACGCCCGCCTTGACGGGATCACCCTTAATCTTTTATTTTGTATACCTCCCGTTATAGCGAACATAGTGAAACATTTTCTACATAAATTTTAATTGTCAGGTTTTAATAGCCGATCTACACATAATAATAACTCCATGGAAACACCCTGTAATTTTAAAATTTATTTTTTACTCTTATTTTCGTACATTATTATACATACTCTGTGAAACCTATAATAGTCTGGCTACTACAGTTGAAAAGCTAAAACCGTACACATTAAAATCTCATACCCATGAGAACACCCTTTATAATTCAGTTTTATTTTGTAGTTGCTTTTTTAGTGCTTATAAAGAGATATTAACATAATGTGTGTGCCTAAGGCAGTACTTGAAAAAATCCTCACTATTGGGAAGGACTTTGGTTAAACAAATTTTTAAGTTTTACATGCGCTGTGCAAATTTTACAAGTCTGCTTATCACAGTTCAAAAATAACAATATTATTTTCTGTTATAGAGGTTATAGTAATAACCCTTTTATGAAAGCTTTAATTCACCTTATTCGGTTTCAGAAATAGAAAGCTGCGACAGCCAGAAAAAAAATGGGTGCGAGCGAAACAATTTACAAATTAAAAGAATTAAATTCTTAAGCTTTTCGTTTACATATATTGAATTTTTTATTACTAAAGTGTTGTGAAAATTTTTTTATTTTATGGAATATACTCGTAAGCAATAAATTTCGTTTAATTTTTTAATACCAGAAATAATACCACATAAGTTTTGATGGTCGCAATTTGTAAATAATAAAATATGTTTTCATTGCAATGAACAATTATTACATTTCCATATTTATTTATTAATTTATTTACAGGTCAAATTAAACATTTCAACGGTAAACGAAACATATCGCTATTGTATTCATTAAAAATATTTAATAATAATAATAATAAAGTAAATACATTTTAAGATTGTTTAATAAATATAAATTAATAATGTAAAGAAATAATTATTTGATATAACAAAAATAAAAAAATTAAAAAAGAAATAAAAAATAAATAAATAAATAAATAAATAAAAAATAAAGAAATAAAATTTAAGCGAACTAATTAAAAAACTTATGTTCGCAACTCTGGCATTTGAAGAGCAAGGGAAATAACCACCTGATTATTTTAAAGCGTCATATAAAACACGTTTTAAAAATTATACTTCAACTTGTGAAACATCTCTTACCATATCAAACACAATCTCGAATGCAGTTTGGTTTCTTTCTTTAATGTCTATTTAGAATCTTCAATGTGTTTTGAGTGGCGTCTTAAATATCATTATTTCTAGCAAGTATTTACACCTGAAAAATACTACATATCAAAGGAATTTGTAAGCTGGTAAGTATTAAAAAAATAGAAAACCAAAAAAAAAAAAATTATAGTCTAAAAAAAAAAATTAATAAATACATTAGCACTCAAAGAAAAGACGTTAAGAGTACAACATAAGGTTCTTTGGAACATTGAATTTTTGTGTCTGAAATATTGTAGTTATTGTTATTATATCATTTGTCACAATAAAAAAATTGTAGGAAACATCTAATAATCACTTGAATTTAGTCGTGTCGTAAAGAAGTTTAATATTTTTTTCTTTTTTTTTTAACCAAAAACAAAATGTTAAAATAAGCTAAGCCTAGTATTTTTTCGAATTTAAAATTTGTTTACCAATATTCAATTTTTTAAACAAAATTTAACATGAAAAATTTCATTTTCTGGCTGAAAAAAAAACAAATGAATTAAAAACAAAAAGTGGAAATATAATTTTTTTAGATTATAGAAATTAAAATCGGCTGGTTATTGACATACGCACTTGCTCTTTTGCTGCATTGGTTTTTCATTCATATGAAAGCAAAAACCTAATTTCCTGTTAAAACAAAATGACTACTTCAGATTTCATTAATTTTTTTCTTATTTTTTTCAATATTGTAAACATTTTTTAAAGCAGATTTAAATTTAAATATTTTTCCCCTATTAAAAAAAATACTTTTTTTTATAAAACCGTTACCACACAAAATTTGTATAGAAATTTTTTTTATCAAATCGAATTAATAATTAATGAATATGACGGTTTTTCCTGTGTGTTTAAAATTTAATATCCTTCACAAGAATCAAGCACAAATTATGTAATTAAAAACCTTTAAATTATAATTTCATTCAACATTTTATGTAAATATGTATTTAATATAAAAAAATTTCAACGATTATGATTTTACACTATGACTCTAGCAAGAACCATACAATTTGTTTTAAAAAAAAGACAAAAAAATGCATGTTCAAAATTGTAGTGTTGCAAAAAATGACCCAGTTATTTACAATGTCAAAACGTTTTAAATTCCACAAACAAATACTTGAAATTTTCCTTTGAAATCTTTTTATTGCATGATGTCGATTGAATTACATTTTTTTTCTAAAACAAAACCTTAAGAGCAGCTGTTTTTAATGTATTATTTAGGGTTTAACAATAAGATACTTCCTCCTTTGTTACATTGCTTGCAATTAATAAACGTATTTGTGCGGGTTTTTTTTCTAAATATTGAAAAAGAAAGAAAAAAAGGCTAAAGGAAACATAACATGCAATGTCAACACAATAATCAACAATAATAGAAAAAAGGGAGCGTAGATTTTAATTAATTTTGTTTTTACAAGTATTAGAGAATAGCAGGAAACTTCTAGGTCACTATGAAAATCTTTATTATTAGGTTTTTCAAACCCAGTGGGTAAAAATGTTACCCCGCAGCTTTTGCTACAATATTCGTCAGGCACAGACCTCTATTCCGTCTGTCACAGACCTCTGTTCCTGGACTATAACCGCTATAGAAACAAGTACAAGAAATAAAAACTTTAAATTTAATAGTGACGTAAATTTCATGTACGTGACCTTGTTTTTGAACCACAAAAGACAGACACTTTAAGCATTTTATGTTCTCTATTAGAACAAGCATAGGAAATTGAGAATAAGACTATAATATAAAGAGTGTTCCTATATTAACGCGATTTAAACATATGTAGGCTTTGTTTTTCAAATAGAATGTACAAATATGCCAGCTATAAATATAAAAGATTAACGGGTATTTTCATAGAAACTGTGGTTTTGTCTTTTAAACAGTTGAATGCAGACATTTGCAATTTTCAGAGAGCATACAAAACTATGTTCTCTATAAAGACAAGTGTAAGAAATAACAATAGAAATTCAATGGTGTTCCATAGATTGTACATATGATCCTTTGTGTATGAATCCAGCCCACATTTGGCGGGTTTATTTTTGATACTTAATATGTGATCTTTTAATTACGATTTAGCGTCTCAGGTGTAAACTTTCACCCCTCTAACCTGAAATTGCACACAGATGTAAGCCATTAAATAATTTCCTTTTAGAGTGCTTGCCTGATTTCAGTACAGTAGCACTTGAGTATAAAGGAGTTGCAGGAGCTAAAGTTAAATTCGGTACGCTGCCGGCTACACAAGACAGCCGCCACAGTAAATAATTTTAAGAAATCTTGTGTTTAAATAATTTAGCTGTTGTCTTATAATGTTTAGAAGCCGATGAAACGTGTTAATTCAATCCTTATTACTTTTTGCAGTGTAATTCTAATGATATTCTGAAAGCGTACGATCAAGTTTATTATTGAAGTATTTTGTCATTTTCAAATAACATACTTTACGACTTCAAATAATTGAAATTGTAAGTTGTTAAATTTCTTTTTGGTAGTTATTTACTTTGCAACTTGTTATGTTTTTATTTACTACTTGGTTTATTTTAATCGCAAAATCAAACGGCCCAATTTTCTTTTCTTTGATGTTATTTTATTAACTCAGCACTGAATAGTTTTGTTAAATATCACACACTTTAATACCATACAGAAGCAACTTCTGTGTTCAACTCTTTGCTAAATACTGCTGTGATGCCGTACCGCTTAAAACTTAGAATGATTCTTAAGCGATTTTAAACGTCTAGATTTTTTAAATGTGGAAAGAGCTGGCAGCTCTTTCTAGTTGTTACTTTTATACTTGTGTTTATTTATTTTTATTAATGTTCTCTATTAAATGAATAGTGCAACAATAACTAAGAGAAAGTTTTGTAAATGTATTTTAGTTTTTAATTTTTTCTTTAATTAAACAATTGCTGAACGTTTATTCCCCACGAATAAAAACATTCAAATGATCCCAGTTAGCAATTACTTAACGTTCATGGGTGCACCGGAAAACAGTACTTAAAAACATTTTTCCATTATAAATACATTTTAAGGGAGTTTTTTACTTACATAAAAAATATGAAACAAAATTAAATAATAAAATAAAACGGTTCATAAAATCAATATGAGTTGTAAACAAAACAGTTTTTATTTAGTTTTAATGATGAATATTTGCAAAAAGGGAAATAAAGTTCGGAGAAATTTGTGTTTTTTTAATTGTTTTTAAATATAGTTATTTCTTTTATATAAAAGTGTTCAATAAATAAAACAGGTAAAAAAATATACATTTAATAAGGAAACAGCACTTTTGTAGCTTTTATTTTTAATTGAAATTAAAATAGAGTTGCACTAAACCCAAAATTTATTATCTGAAATTGAATATTAAATTAAGAAAGCAAAAAAAAAAAAAAAATAATTAACAACATAAAACAAATAACTAAAAAATATAAGAAAACATTCAGTGATATCTGTAAAGTTTTTCGCAACATTGATTATTTCATTTGAAAAATTTGACATTTAAAATGCACACTCTATCATACGATTTGGAAGACTTTAACGTTTTATTGTTTTTACGCATACTTCATTGTTTTGGAAATGTAAAAAAAAAGGCATATGATCAGCTGTGAAAAAATCAGCTGTGTGAAAAATTCCTCATGAAATAATGCCTTTTCAGTTTTAGTAAAATGTTGCCAGAAACATTTCATTTGTTTTCCACAGTAAAACAGAGTACTACTTCTACAACATTTTTTCATGACTTTGTCATACAAATTTTTTATGTGTGTAGCATTCCGCATGAAAAGCTGAACAGAAATATTGCTGAAGATTTGCTAATGATATGACGGGCGAATCTTCGTGCACGAAAGTGTTGCTACTATAAACTAAGTGACAAGAGAAAATTAAAAAAATTAAGTAAAGCTCGCAGACCATTTTATTAACGAATATCATGATCAAGGAAAAACAATTTTTGCACCTATTAAAGGTTTTGTTTGTTCTTAGTTTGGTTCAATTATATATTTAACTAAAAAAGAAAGAAATTCTTATTAAATAATTAATTGAATGAATTAAAATTTAATCAATAAAAAAAGGATAATTATTTAATTACATAAATAATTGAGTAAATTTAAATTTATAGCTAAATTACATAACTAAATTACATAATCTTGCAAATATTCCATAACGTTTTTAAATAAAAACGCCATTTGTTTGTTGATTGGATGATCAGGTATCTATAAAGTATTTCGGTGGTTGCTAATGCTCATCAGGAAATCCATATATTTAGAAAAGCCAAAAAAATTTTTTTAAATTTAAAAACTTTAAAAACAGCATAATCGTTAGCTTAGAAGCCAATATAAAAAATGTTAAGGCTCTAACAAAAATTAACAAAAAAGAAGCCACGTTTTTATTTTTTCTTACATGCCCTTCTGCAACAGGTTTGTTACATTAAGTTTCATTTTGAAAATAAAATCTTTAACAAATACAAAAATCATTTTTCTATGAAGTCAAGCATTGGTACCGATCGTTTTTAATTTTTTACTCAGATTACTGACGACCAAGAAATTAAAGAAATTGTTAAATTTGAGTCAGATGTACATACGAAGGGTGCTGTAACACCGCTCACTGAAAAAGAATACCATCATTAAATGTTATTACTAATTGTTCTAACACTAACACTATGAAAACTTAAGGCCGGGACACGTAGAATCCGTCATACGTTAAACTTTGACAAATTGAAATGACAAGTCAGTTAAAATACATGTTTTTTATGAGCGTTGTCACAATCAATACGTGTCCGTCAACGCAAAGTACGAAAGTTGGTCAACTTTCAAGTTTTAACGAATGTTGAATACATTGACAACTATAAACTGCTTCTTCTTTTCTGTTTTCCTTTAACTCGTGCTGTGTTTCAATTGTGTTTTGTGATTTTAATAAAACAATTTTGGTGGCAAACAATAAAATACAAATTTAATTAAACTAACAAGTGAATAAAATACAAATTAAATTTTTAAAGTGAATACAAATAGGGAGCAAACTTTGATTTAACATTCGTCAGCAAAGTATTTTTTATGCCAACCGCATCCGTCGTTACTTTGACTTTAGTTGAATTTGTCAAAGTACAACGTATGACGGATTCTTTGTGCCCCGGCCTTTATTACAGCCTTCTTCAAGACTAACTTGCTTTGTCGAGTTACGGCTTGCATGGAAGTAATTAATTAGATGAACTAATTAATTACAAGTTACTTGCTAATGAATTTAAATGATAAATAGTGCTAATAAATTTTTTGCATTACCAATATTTTTACTAATTATATTTCTTTTTAATAAAAAGTTTTCATTGGTAATTAGTTTAAAAAAACAAAATCAATATTATTGATTTAAAATGACTTAATGATTTCAAAGCATTATTATCACACGTCACTCCTTGTCTTTGTACTTTAAATAAATACCATAAAGTACAAACATACCTCGCATAGTACTGCTTCCATTAGTACGATTTTGAGATTTCCAAAAAAATCAAATTTTCAAAATAATCTTCTTTTATATAATGTGTAACAAAACAACAAAGTTTTTAACTCAATTATCATCACTTCCTTAAACCCTCTGATGTTCGGTGCCTTATGGTGCGGTAAATGCATCATAAGGGTCTGGCCAGACCCATAAGAAATAGCGTTAGAAATAATGTTTTAGAAATTTAATTTTTTATATTTGAGCGTTTTCTTATACATTACAAAGAGCGATTGGGCTTGGAACTATGAAATGGCATGGAGTGTTCATTAAAACATATAGGACGATTACATTTGCTGCAGTTATAGCGAGTTTTACATCTCTTTTTCGAAGAAGAAGTAAAGCAAAGGTAGCATGATGAACGCGTTAAGGCTACTTAAAAATATGTTTGTTGCTGTTCTGCGTATGATATCGACGGGCGAGTGTCGAGAAATATTTAATTATAAATTAGTATACATATGTATGTGTGTATACTATTCATA
This sequence comes from Cistogaster globosa, assembly GCA_937654795.1. Lineage (NCBI taxonomy): Eukaryota > Metazoa > Arthropoda > Insecta > Diptera > Tachinidae > Cistogaster > Cistogaster globosa. Next base: position 106,907,903 of record OW569406.1, on the reverse strand, counting down.
CTCACATCTAATTGAAAAGATTCATTAATTGTCTTATGTGAGCAAATCTCCATACTAAAGAGTTAGTCGCTCGTTCCGTCATTTGTGGAATAACTAGCTGCCGCGCCAATTCAATGACATATGAGCGGCGTTTAGCACTCGGTTTTGCTGGGTTCAATTCGTCATAGATGATGAATGAAGCTAAACTGGCGATATCAAGCATATTGAAAAACATTGCCAGTGGCCAACGATTTGTCGATCGTTTGCACGAATAGCCAGCCAGTCAACATCTGGTCCATTGTATCAACGCCCGCTTTAAACTTATTGTAGTCCAAAATTTGATCTGGATTAAACCCTTTCAATGGATCGATGTTTTGACGGCAATGGACTGTGGAGCACAGAGCGATGTTATTATTGTGGTAACAAAATAAAGTGCTTTTAAAATTACGTTTTTGGTCAAGTAATCTTTCTGACGGTACCCACGAAGGCTACTCTACGATTCATCAACATTTCTGCCAAGTTATATATTGAAAAAAAGTTGTCAGCAAAAACAGTCCTACCACTGTCCATATATTTTTCCATCAATTTCATGACAACTCGTTCGCCTTGATTCGTTTCTCGCTGGCCAACCAGTGGTTTCCCCGTATAAATTTTACCTTTTAAAGGGTAATTTGAAACAGAGTCGCAAATCCACCACACTTTTTTAATGTTGCATCATCGAATTTCAGTCACATTGACGCAAAGAGTTGATATAAAATTGAGACTAAGGAAGTCGTACGCGCTAGTGAAAAAGTAGTCACTATTTCGCTAATGCGCTCATTTAACAATTCTCTATAATTTTTAAGTCAATAAAGAAACAACAATGTTAAGGTAATTTTGTCTTAACTTTTTTAAGTAAATCAGGCGTAAATGTTATTCCACCTTTTATATGTTTTTAAGCTTGAATTATTCTTATTACATTGAATACAACTTAGTACGCTGTGTGGTTTTATTAAGTAAAAAATATTTTGTTTTTACATAATTGTGTAAATGCTATCGAAGGAATTTTTAAACCTTTTGATTCTTTTAACTGTTTCACCTGCAAAGTTTCTTGTTTTTTTTTTTGGGGAGACTTTACCAAAAGAATTTTGCGAATATAAAAATATTTACAATTACATTTTCAAGGTGCTTCGACTGCTGGAGCGTTTATTTATTTAAAATTTTCAAACAATAAGTTTTCCTGATGCAAAGACAACCACAAAAACAAAAATATTTTTTCTTTTGGTTAGTTGGCTTTGAAATGGGTTAATTAAATTCCTTGTAAGTTTTTATGTTATTTCTTAACTTTAAATCTTAATTTCCTTCGTTCTAAGAACTTATTTTTCAACACATTCTCACTTTGCCAATAAAAAATTCATTATATTTTGCTTCATTATTCTACTTGACTAGAACAGACCAAAAATAAAATGTCGATGAGTATTAAAATATAACAGGTGGTGCAAAAGTAAAGTCTTCTTATAATGTAAATGATAAGAAATAAATAGAAATTATTATCGTTGCTCCCAAAATATCTGGCTTTAAATTGACGAGTTCTTTTTCCAACTTTAAAAAAACAGCCCGAAAATTTATCAAAAGTAAAGTGTAAATATTTCTATGTGTTTCAGATGTTTCTCGTTCTATTAATTGATTTAAACAAATTCTCAATCATTATATCACCATTATACTCGAAATCATTCGCAAAAATAAATTAGCACACATTCTTATTATAGAATTACATTCGTGCCACCCTGTTCAAGAAAATCTTGAAATTTATTACCTTATTTTCAAAGATAAAATTTAATATTTTAACAAAGAAAATCGATGTGGGTATTGTTTTGAAAAATAATCTGCGCTAAATTGTGTTTAATGTTTCTAAGGCACTTAAGAAGAAAATTGTTTGAAAATGTTGTTCGCACGGTAATAAATTTAAGCTCAATTTCCTCCATTTTCTGTCTACATATGCAGACAAATTCTTAAATTACTGATTTATTTTACTGTTATAAAAATAAATTTCAAATTAAGTATTTTAAAATATCAATGCAATATAATTTTACTAAAATTAGTAAATCTAAATTGGTAAAAAATTTTATTGCATTAAAATTTATTTTATTTAGGAAAAATGAGTTAAAATGTCAACAGGAATTAAACTAAAATAAATTAAAATGTAAATTTATTAAATTAAAATTTAAAATAATTTATCTAATGAATATTTGGTAAAAATTAAGTTTAATGCAATGACAACATACATATGCACAATGAATTTAAATCATATATTTTTTATTGTTTAAGGCCGCAGAGAAGCATGGGAGGTAAGAAAAAAGACACAGCAATTTTTTTCAGTTTAGTACAATATGTGTTTGTTTACATTTTTAATTTTTATATATAAAATGAGCAAAAAAAACCATTGGGAGTCGAGGTTTGTAGCGCTTCTTTAGCTTAAATATATGCCCTATGCCCGATATACATGTTTGTGGTATCAAAGAAAAGCTTATAACTTTTAGGTTATTAATATTGAAATTATTTTTTAGCGCTCTATTTTTTTAATGACAACACGTTAAGGTGTTTCTTTGCGAAATAAAATATGGAATTAAAACGGATCGAGATATCCTTACAAATTACATAGATAAAATAGTTTTTAGTGAAATGGTAAAATAAAACTTGAAACTTTTTAACGTATAAATTCCTAGAACGGGTAGATACCCTTTCTTTATTAATTAATGGGCTGTAAAATCATTTGTTAATTATCTAGCCAAGAATTGTGGCTTTAAAAATTCATTTACGCGTTTTTAATCGGTGCTTTCTACTTCGACGAAATTAACAATAATTTACAAATTTTGTTTTAAGATGGGCTACGTTTGGTTAGGACTCTAGGCAGAATAGTTATAATTTCTTAGCTAATTTTTCTCTTATTTTAGTTTACTATAGGTTGTCTTTGAAAAAGAGAATACCACCATTTTGGGAAAAATTCCTAAAAAAAACTGTAGTTTTTTCATTTTCTCAATTTCGAGGCTTGTAACTTGTTACCGACAAGCGCTATTATAACAAAATTTGAATTTAGTTTTTTCTAACTTTTATAAAGAATATAGCAAATGTTTTAAAGTAGAAATTCCATAACTTATAAGTGCACTATGCCAAAAATATTATGTTAAGGTTAAAAAAAAATTGTAAGCCAATTTCTCTCAAACTAAAAGAGATAACCTACACATATACGCGGATTTTTTTAGATATTTTCAAGGTTTAAAATTTGATTTAAAAATAAACTTCTTATTACATTTTCAAAAAATTAGGTCTCTGAGGTACCCAATTTGGGTGGCCTACCCAGAAGCTCCCCTTTACCCAAGGGTGCCGACCATTTGCAGATTTACTGAAAGTACTTCTGCTTTGCCTCTGCGAAATTTCACTAAGATAAAAGTGGTTCAAAACATACCGAATTTTGTCAAAAAAAAAAAAAAAAAAACGTTTTCAAGCCGCTGTGTATAGGAAAGCTTAGAATGCATAGAGAATTGAATAAAATATAATATATAAACATACGACTTCCTTATTCGCAGTGTTTCGTCAATAGTATGCGTAAATCTGACTAAAAATCGTTAAGGAAACACTGAATTTCTTCTATAAGCTTCATCTGTCTAAATTTAGTTATAGGTTGTTTATATAACAAATGTTACAAAAATGTTACATTACAATTTTTTTGACCAAATGAGAATTATATTTATATAATGTTCTGTGAATTTTTTAATATGCTAATTGAATAAGAAAATGACACTTGACATACAAGATTTTGTGAATTTTTTTTTTTTTATATTTGTTTATGAATATATGTATGTATGAATGTATGTATATATATGGATGTATGTATGTATATATGTATGTATGACTGTATGAATCTTTGTACGTATATTTGTTTGAATGTACGTGGTTATGTAAAAATGTATGTGTGTACTTATGTATGCATGTGTATGTGGCCGGAATTATAGATGGAAGTAGTAAGATTTTCAAAGGTCCATTAATCGACATTTAGTCAGATTTTGGGGAATAAAGAGAAGTTTGTTAAATGTGTAATACCTAAATAAAGGACTAGCATATGAAACATAATCCATTGAAGCAAAAAAAACAAAAAAAAAAAAAAACTAAATTATAGCTTGTAAGGGATATGTTTTTAAGCCTGATCCAGACCAGTCCTTTACTCACAACCAAATTATCGCCCCATTTAAATTTCAGTAAGTCGATGGTAATGGTTGTTGTATGGCACAAAGTATCATTCCGTTAAACCGCATTTCGTCTTTTCCGTGTCATACGAGTAATATTTTCAAACAAAAGTTTATTGATCATGATGCCGTTACGATTTGCTTTGGCCGTAACACCAGAGAAATAAATTTAAATCTTCTATCACACTTTCGCTTACAGCGGCGATATTCTTATTAGTTTTACAAGTCTTCGTGTTGGTATTATTGCATTTTTCAGACAGTGTATGGTATCCACAGTTCGGCAGATGGTTTGCTAATCCGGATGTTTATAATCGACATTAAAATAATTAATTCGTCTATAAGTTGGCGTGATTGGGTGACTGATTTTCAAACTGAATGTGGATAATTTGGTAGCGTTTGTTTAAGCGTTAATCTATTTATGATAATTTACAAGAGAATACTGGTTATAAATGTTTATCTGCTCGTTTAATTATCATGTCAAAAATATTCATCAGGTAAAAATAGATCTTTCACGATTAAAAAAATGTGTTTTATATTTTATTTAATATTTCAAGCAATTGGTTGTTTTTTATTTTTAGTTTTCTATTTTCGATATTTATTTTAACACTAGCAGTGCTCACGACTTCGTCTGCGTACTATTTCTTATTTTCTTAAAATGAAAATTTAGAAAAATATGTTTTTAAACATTTGTTGAGTTCTGTAGACAGTGTTAAAAACTTTCCATCTACAAAAAAAAAAAAAAAAAAAAAAAAAAAAAAAATTTACTGTTCTACTGTTATAGTACCATTTACCGGCATAAGTTAATTATTTTCACATTTGTATCTCTAGTTTCTCTACAAAATGATCTAGCAGTTTTTACGTAATGCGAACACAGACAGCTGGACAGACAGAAAGAAAGAAAAAAAAATTCCAATAACATACTTACACATTTTGCTATTTTCTTTAGGATATGACATATTTTTATGAAATAAAAATATTCCATATTTAAACCAAGCTTCTTAGAAACCTTTTCACAAAATTTTTTTCACATCCCACCAGCAGTTTTTACGTGATGCGAACACAGACAAACAGGCAAAAATTCCAAAAATCTTATTTTATTTTGTCAAAATATTTTTTTTTTTTTTTGAAACAAATGCAAAGTATCAAATTAATAACTTAAAGTACCGTAACGTTTTTTAAAATTCAATTTTGTTGCTGTTGTAACTTCTTGCAAATGCAATTAAAATATTCAAACTAAATTGCACACTCACACTTTATAATAGAAGAGAAAGACTTAAAAAAATAAAGCGGCTGAAGCCATATTACAATTCATAGAAAAACGAAAAAAAGTCACTGTATTTGGTGTGAAATCGTAAAGAATTTTTTTTTGTGTGTTTCCATTGCCATTCTTTCTGGTTGCCTCACCAAAAGAGTTCATATACAATTGTTTGTGTGAAGTTATGTGACAAGTGACTAAAAGTTCAAAAATATTTCACAGTGTTTATGCAAAAGCAATGTTTCCGTTTCCTTTTATATTGAATGCTTACTGTTTACGAATGCATGCTCATGTTTTATATTCGTAAGTTCGTGTGTATGCACTAATGGGAATATGTAAATTTAGCAGTATAAATTTGTGTTAAAAAATGCTTGTCTGCTTTCGCGCATATAAAAACAAATTTATTTTTTTATTAAAATTTTAAAATAAATTTAGTTTCGTACTTTGCATGAATTGGAATGTGTACTTCGAACAGCTTAGGGGGGAAAAAAGGCAGAACAGATATACAAATTAAAAAAGGGGTTTAATTAAAAAAAAAATAAATAAATTTACAGAAACTGAAGGATGCTTACAGGTTTCTTTGATATATTTTTTACTTTTCAATTATATTTTTTGGTAAAAAGAAATTATAAATCGTCAGCTTGAAAATTTCAAATTACAAGCTACTCCTTCCACAGCAGAATAGGATTTAATAATTCCTTCTATTGTTTTGTTTTTTAACCACAACAATGCCTTGTAATGATTATTATTTCATACACTAATACACCAACAACTTTTTCTTATACGGGATAACTTATGTGTGATATGGAGTTTCATTAACCTTTTCGCGGAGGATACAATCAAAAATTCAAATAATATTTTTTTGTGAGGGTTACCAAATCAAAAATTTAAATTATCTGATATGAGAGATAATAATTCACTAGATAATCTAAGCTGTTTGTTGACTCTGTATAATATTTGACATTCAGTTTTAATACAGTCTTATGTTTCTGTGCAGGTTAGAAGGAATAGAAATAAATTCCTCTACTTGAGTGAAGGAAATATTTAAAAAAGAGGGAAATTAATTGCCATTGGAAACAGAAACGTTAACATTTCTGAGCTGAGCAGAGCAGGATAATAAGAAAATAAATAAGAAGAGTAATTTAATCCTTTGAACACCAAAGAAAGATGGCAAGCGAAAGATTAAAAAAATAATTAATTTAAGAAGGACGAGAAAAGGGTAGATCATTTTTAGAAGAATGGGAAGAATAAGGGAAAAAGAAGGAATCAATCCCTTAAGTGCGAGTGGAACAGTAGTATAGATGTAGGGATACTGGCTCAAGGTATTTTTTAAGAGAAAATTTTGAAGAAAACTATGTAGGGATACAGGCTCAAGGTATTTTTTAAGAGAGGATTTTGAAGAGACAGTTATTTTTTAAGAGAGGATTTTAAAGAGACAGTTATTTTTTAAGAGACTGATAAATGAAGAGACGGAAATGAAATTGTATTTAAGAGCGTGGTAATGAACATGATTATGAAAATTTATAATACAAAAATCTTAAATTCAAGGAAAAAACCAATTAAAGAATTTTTATGCAACAAGAAAATAGGGTAAGTGTATAGAGACAGACAAGTGTTAGGAAATATAAAAAATCTAGGAGGTCACTGAATTTTGATTTTTGGTTTTATTAAGCAGAAGCAAAATGTGATAAGAATGTTTAAGAAAAAATGTTGTCTAGTGTAATGTTCAGTAGTATTATTTATGTTTATGAAAGGAATAGCAAACAGTGAAAGGGTAAGTGTATAGAGACAGACAAGTGTTAGGAAATATAAAAAATCTAGGAGGTCACTGAATTTTGATTTTTGGTTTATTGATTTTGTTATTATTATTGTCTTATTGTTTTCTTTTAGTATGCAGAATTATCAGGTTGTTGTTTTAGTGGTTATTTACTTATTGATTTCATTATAATTAACTTTTATATAAATTCGGTAAAAATTCAAAAAATTTTGACAGTTTATTATAAATTATACAACGATGAACAGCAACACGGAATTAATTACAACTTTTAACAAGTTAAACGTAAGACAGAGGCTAAGTATCAAGGATATGATAGATTTAGAAGACTATCATATAACTGGAGCAGCACGAATAACAACAAAATATGGAGAATCTATTGTGCTAGAGTTGGGAACGAGTATATTTTACCTTCCAAAGAGATACAATTCGTTGAGCGACAAAGATGTTGAACTCTTATCTACGGGCGCTTACATGATAACAAAATTTCCTTTGAACGATGACAGGCATAGCTCTCTCTGCAGGCTGGAGTTAAAACCAGTTCCTCCAATGAGAGACTATTATCCTTTTAATACATTTAAATGAAAATTATTTAAATAAAGCAATCATTATTATAACAAAAAGAAAAAAAAAACTGTTTTGTTTTTCATTTACAATTTAATTGAATTCAGGCTATAAGAGTTGGCTATGATTAATCTATTTATTCAGTATTAAATGAAATTTTAACCTAGAAAGATGAATACTATTGAAGACTTTCTAGAGAAATTTGGAAGTGAAATTTTCAAAGAACATTTAGAAGAAATACAAGCGTTTAAAAATAAATATGCAGATTTTAGTGATTATAATGTAGCTTGCGAACATGATACTTCAAACGGAGATGTTGTTGGCATGTGTGGATGTTATTTCTTTCATAAAAGAAAACTAAAAGTGATGAAAATTATCGAGCAGTATAAAAAATTATTCAACCTATTGTCATCAAGATCCGAAAATCAAAAAGAAGAGTAATAAAGATGAAGTTACTGTACTTTGAAATTTTATAATTAAATAAACAACACACTTTTATATTTAAAAACAAAAAATGTTTATTTTTCGTTATTCATATTTGTACATATGTGTATATTAAAATTATTGTAATAAGATTAGTTTAGTTCTTTTATACTTATTATTAGTAAGGCATAAGAGTTAGAAGTCTTCTTTAAAAGGCGAGTTTTGAAATGAAAAAGTCAACAGTTTACAACTAACCATCAAAGAGAATGAATAAAATAATAAAAAATGCTCTGCAGTGTAGTCAGGAACGTCAACCGCAAATATATGACGTTGTGTTTGAGATGGAGTACTTTCTCAACTTAAAATTAAAAGTTTCCTGCGGATTTTCAACCCTCCATGGATTTAAGCCGATGATATGGTTCCATTATAAGAACAAGCATTTTATTGGATTTGGACAAGAAGAATGGCTACACCTAATGAGTTACAAGGACTACATTAGCAGCACACTTTCTCAGCGTGAATTTTTATCTTCAATTAATCTAATTGAAAATACAAGCGAGGAGACCACTGAGTACACATTCAAATATAAAAGGGATGTATGCTACTTAGTAATCCAGCAAGGAAAATTTAAAATAAAAATTAGTCCTGAAACATGGAAATCGATAATAAGGATAGGAGTTTTTTTAACAACGATACTCTGTTGGAATGGAATTCTAAGGAAGCAAATACTGCATTTTTATTATAACTATTACATACCAACATGCTCGAAGCTAAAAAAGACTCAAATCCTCTTAAGTGATATCAATGGATTAAATGAAAGAGATATCGAAATAGATTTAATACGCCTCTGTTATGAGATTGGGAAAAAAATGCAAAGAAAAATAATAACCGATGTAAAAATTCATAGATTATATTTAAGGATGGAAAATAAATAAAAAATAAAATTGTAAAAACAAATTATGTGTATGTGTTTTTTATTTCTTTACTTTAAAATGAAGTAGAAACTGCAAACATAAGTGACCACAATTAAAGGAATTACTTTTCTGATATCTTTTATAGTTATATTTTATATTATATCCTAAATATCTTAAAACTTCTAGAGGTGGTTGAAGATTTCCAAAACTGTCGAAATATTCCACATAATCATTATCTTTATAATAGGCTACCCAATGTGTACCATCTCCTCTATGAGAGTCTAAATTGATTATTCCGCATTCAGTTTGCCGTGGAGTTTTAGGGAGTGTATCTCTCATATAAACTCCCCTAAAACAAGGAATATACTTTTTTCCAAACATTTTTAAATCCACATCGGTAAGAGGTCTATTAGGTAGCTGCTGTATTAGTTTTTTGATGCTTTCCTTTTATTATAAAATATTCCATATCCCTTCTTATAAGGTTTGAGATAGAGACCTTTTCCCATTGCTATTGCCTCTAATGTTCTATTATGACGCTTATTCTCCTCGAACTGCTGCTTAGCATTGCTAGCTGTAGTAATAGCCTTAGCAATCGACGAGCCACCAGAAGCTAAAGCACCCAATGCTCCAAGTGCTGTAAGTATAGGTACAAGCGGTAGAAAGCCCCCAATTTTAGGAACGGTAATAACTCTTGGAATTTTCACTTCTGATTTTTTGCTAAGAAATGATTCATCAATAATTTTTTTTGCAGTTTTTATTGCCTTTTTGACATTTGTTGGTTTTTCTTTCCTTAAGACCAAAGTTGCTGATTTAATTGCATTGCGAAAAAGGTTTCGTTTGCAAGTTTTTTTAAGATTATTCACTTTAACCCCTAAACCAAATTTAACTTTAGACTTCATTGCGTTAGTAACAAGGTATGCATTTAGTTTTTCACCAAGTGTGCTATCTTTAGCTTTCACTCTCTTCCAAGCTTTATCAGCTAGTTCTCTATCAGCTTGATGTCGTTTATTAATATCAGAGTTCTGTGAATAAGCAATATCATGAATTTTACAAGCAGCATCCAAGGGATTGATTCCTTTATCTCCCCTTTGGATACGTTTATCTAATTTCGTTCCAGGTCCGCAAAATTGATAACCAGGTAGGTGAACCTCAACTGGTAGCAAATTAATTAGCTTATTTAGTAGTCCTTCTCCACTAACTATCTGTTTACCAATAACATTTTTCTTTGTATACACCTTCATTTATAACATATAGTTTCTGAAAATATGTACGTAAGTAGTAATTAATATAAAGAAAGAGATGTTCACTTGCTTTAACTTTTCATTTGCAAAGATGCGTTTGATTAAACAACATTCAAATATTGTAGTGAGAAATTTAGATTTCAGTGAACAAAATAATGTAACTAAACATAGTTGCCTTTTACCAAACTCTATAAGAGCATTAATAGTGGGACCGTCCAATTGCGGAAAAACTAACGTTATGCTTAGTTTGATTGAAAGCCCTAATGGATTGAAATTCAGAAATATTTACCTTTATTCTAAATCTCTACATCAACCCAAATATCAGTATCTACGAAAACTAATATCTTCGGTAAGGGGTATGGGTATATATACATTTTCAGAAAACGAAGATGTTTTACCACCTAATGATGCTAAAGTAAACTCTGTAATGATATTTGATGATGTTGCTTGTGAAAAGCAAAACAATATCAGATCATATTTTTGCATGGGGAGACATAAAGATATCGATGCATTTTATTTATGTCAAACATATACACATATTCCAAAACATTTAGTACGTGATAATGCAAACTTAATTATAGTGTTTAAGCAAGATGAACTAAACCTTAAACATATATATAAAGATCATGTTGGAAGTGACATGAGCTTCGAAATGTTTCAAAACATATGTAAAGAATGTTGGAGGGATAAATATGGATTTCTTGTAATAAACAAAGATGATGAAATAAGTAACGGACGTTATAGAAAAGGTTTCGATATATTCATTCAAGCTTAGTCATAGTTGATTGTTAAACTGCTTCAGACGTATAAGAATTTATGTTTATTTGTTTATCACACATTAAGAGCTAGTTTACTGTTAATATAAACTGTTTGTCTGTTAAAAGAAGCTGTTTATCTGTTTAAAGAAGCTGTTTATCTGTTCCAAAAAGCTGTTTACCTATTTAAAGAAGCTGTTGAGCTGTTCAAAGAAGCTATTAAGCTATTTTAGATATCATAAACTTTTTTAATAATAAAGTCTCTTACACAATAACATGGAGGAAAATGTTTTAAAAGAGTTGGTAAAATCCAGAAAAATTTTAAAAAATAAATTTGAAGCTGTTAAGCGCGGGGAAGCAGAAACAATAAACAAGTTAGAAAATACATTTAAACCTCTAACAGAACCGTTAAAAAAATTAGTCAAGTTATCTAGCGAAAGAACATTTAAACCAAACGAGGTTACAAGTCTAAAAACTACGTTTAAACATGATAATATAACTAAGAACAGTGATAATGGTATTGCGACTAGCACCCCGAAGAAAAAAGAATATTTAGATTCGTTCCCAAAAACAAGTGGTGCAAAAGAAGAAGAAGAAGAAGAAGAAGATGTTGACTTAGATAATGAATCCTTTTATTCACAATCTGATGATTGGCAATTTGATTTAACAGACTTATATGAAAACAAAAAGCTTGATACAATATTTGGACCTTACAAAAATCAAAATGGTGACTGGAAATTTGGAAATTCTGATCTAAAGATAAGTAATGAAAAAATAATGATAGGAAATAAATCTTGGGCGTTAACTCCTGGTCTATACTCATTACTCTTTCATAAAAGGCCAGAGCACTATGACTCATCAGAATTAGATATATATAAACGAATTTTGATGGATACAAGTGCACACAGAAGAAACTTTGATCCTAATAATCAACTAAAAGGAAATAGAGGTTATAAATATAAGGAAATAATTAATAAGCTATTTGCTACTACTCACATTGGTGAAGGTTTAATGAAAGTAAACCTTAATAAACCAAACTATATATACTGGGATGATCCTAATGAAATAGTAGACCGGTTAAAGCTGTTGATGGCATCACAACAAGCTGGTAACAAAAACCATTCTAATGAGATAATATCAATAATTGAGGAATTAAAAGAATCAAATATAATTGAGTAGTTGTAGTAATAATAAGAATGACTATTGATAAATTTGGCCATTACTTCAAAAAGCATAGTAGTGACTTGAAAACTAAAAATCTTTTAAAAAAATTTAGTTTTATTCTCGATGGAAGCAATATAAACGTAGAGAATAGAAGAATTATAAATATAGCCTCACCGTTGGACGAATTTGATGCTGTTAACAAAACTTATATTAACTTAGAAATCAAACGTATACAAGAAGATTTGAAAAGTTATATAAGCGAAGCATTGAAATATTCAAACACAAACTTTATAAACAAGTTCGAAGAAAGAATTAATAAAATTGAACAATACATTTCCAATAATAATGAAACGGAAAAACTTAAGGAGGAATATGATTCCCAGTTGAATATAATTAAAACTAACATAAAACTGTTACAAAATTCGTTGACAAAGGATATTGATAATGATGTTAAAATCATTGAAAAAGCTGTGAATGATCAGATATACAGTGCAAATAAAGACTTTATAAACAGTATCGAAGAGAGATTTAATAAGATTGAGGATTATATTTTCAAGTGGATTAATGACAACTCTATTAAAGTGGACGTTATAAAAAAACAAAAGCTGGAACCACCACCTCCAATTAAATTATCATAATATAAAGCAAGCATATTTAATATTTAAGAGTAATACAACGCTCATGTAATCTATATAGACATGAATACGGATAAGAGAGAAATAGTTAATGAACTACATTCACGAGCGCGGAAAAAGTTCTTACGACGTCGAGTTATAACGAAGGGAATTGACGATCTCTGGCAAGCTGATTTGGTAGAAATGGGGAATTATTCACCTAAAAACAATGGATATAAATATATGCTAACAGTCATTGATACATTTTCAAAATATGCTTGGGCCGAATCACTTAAGTCAAAAACTGCATCAGAAGTTTGTAAGGCATTTCACAAAATATTTCGTATGGGGCGTATACCTAGAAATTTACAGACAGACGATGGCAAAGAATTTTTTAATAAGGAGTTTGAAGCATTAATGAGAAAATATTCAATAAATCATTACTCTACATATAGTGTTATGAAAGCTTCAATTGTTGAACGCTTCAATAGGACATTGAAAGAAATGATGTGGAAAGAGTTTAGTAACAATGGGTCTTATAGATGGATTAGCATTTATAAAGGTTTAATTAATCAATATAATAAAAAAATACACGGAACGATCAAAATGGCTCCTATTCAAGTAACTCATGAACATGAAAAACATTTACTGAATACTGTATACAATCATTTAAAACTATTTAAAGCTTCACGGTTTAAGGTTGGAGACTATGTACGTATTAGTAAATATAAGCACGTCTTTGAAAAGGGGTATACACCAAATTGGACAACAGAAATATTTAAAATAAGATCGGTACAAAATACTTACCCAGTCACATTTATACTCCAAGACTATGAAGGAAATGAAATAAAAGGTGGATTTTACAAGGAGGAGTTACTACGCACTCGTTTTCCTAATACATACTTAGTTGAAAAAGTATTAAAAACTAAGGGTGATAAAGCATATGTAAAATGGTTGGGATTTCCAGGTCAGCATAATTCTTGGATAAGTAAAAATGAAATATTGTAAAACTAGCAATAAGTTAAAATAAATGCATATATTAAATAAAAAACAAACTGCAAATAGCGTTTTTTATTTATTTACATTCAATCATTCGTTATGTCAATAACATTAGCACTGAGCGGGAATTCTTCAATTTTAACGGCAAATTTCTTTCCACCAATAGAGTTAGCGGGAGGTTATGAATGTTCTCTAATTGATTTTCATTCATATAATTCGATTCCCAATGTAGACTATGATAATAATCTTTTCCATATTGGAGATCAAATAATTGAAATTCCTATAGGTTCTTATGAGTTGCAAGATATAGCTGATTATATTATCGCAGAATATAAGGAAAAAAATGATAATAAATCAATTATGATTGAAGCCAATAACAACACTCTACAAATTGAAATAACATCCTCACATGAAACAATTTTCTTTGATCGAAAAAGATCTGTTGGTAGATTACTTGGTTTTAGTGGTGGTGTTTTAAAGCCTGGTATAAAACATTTATCGAATCATCCAGTAAATATTTTAAAAGTTAATGCTGTGCAAGTTAAATGTAATATAATACGAGGAGCATATATGAATAACTTTCCAGCACACATACTTCATGAGTTTGCGGTGGATGTTCCCCCAGGTTATAAATTAGATGTTATCCCGAATAATCTAATCTATTTACCAGTGAATGTGAAAGAAATAACATATCTCAAAGTTTGGATTGTTGACCAAGAGGATCGCTTAATAAACTTTAGAGGAGAAGAAATAACAATTAGATTGCATTTGAGACCAAGGGAGATATGATTATTTACAATAAAACGGCGCAAATAAAAGTTAGCGAAAACATTCCACTAGACACTGTTAAAGCTAAAAGACCTAAATTAACAGAAGAAAATAAGAGTTTTCTAAGATTACTTAATTTAAAAGTAAAGAAAAATGTCTGATATACTAAATGTTATGGAAACTCCTATTTCGGATGAGAATATAATAAAAAAGGATTATCATAGTTACGTACCATACATTCAATCATTTAAAAATAATGATGAGATACGAATTACTCTGCAAAATCAAGACTTGTATGTTCTTCCTAGTGAAAGCTACTTGTATATAGAGGGAAATATAAAAAACTCTAACGGGGAGAACTCTCCAAATACCAGACTAAGAAATAATTGTGTTGCGTACTTATTTGATGAAATACGTTATGAAATTAATGGTGTTGAAATTGATCGTACACGATACTTGGGAATGTCTAGCACAATTAAAAACTATGTTTCCCTTAATGAATTTGAAAGCAATATGATGAGAAATGCTGGATGGAGTGTTTCTGGAGACTTAGCCATGCAAATATTTAATTTTTATGTACCCCTTAAACTGTTTTTGGGATTTGCCGAGGATTTCAATAAAATAATATTAAATAGCAAACATGAACTTATTCTCTTACGGAGTTCAAATGATGAGAACGTTTATTACTCAACAAATGATAAAGAAAATCTTACTTTATTGATTACGAATATTACGTGGAGAATTCCACACGTACAAGTCTCAGACTCTAAAAAACTGCAAATAATGAAGATTATTAAGGATGGTATCTCTTTACCCATAGCATTTCGGAGTTGGGACTGTTATTTTAATCCTACATTCTCTGGCGGAAGAAATCATATTTGGAATGTTAAGCTATCAATTAACCGAGAGAGGCCTAGATTTCTATTATTCGTGTTAGAAAACAATAAGAAATATATTCACTCTGATTTAAAAAATATAAAAGTACATTTAAATTCAGATTCTTATCCGTACGATGATTTAAATTTAAAGATTGCAGAGAATCGCTATGCTATTTTATATGATATGTATGCGAAATTTCAACAAAGTTATTATATGAAGTCTGCACAACCACTTCTTTCCTGTGAGAAGTTTAAGGAAACCCCAATTGTCGTTATTGATCTAAGCTATCAAAATGAAATGATTAAGAGCGGGCCTATTGATGTGAAAATTGAGTTTGAGACTGCCATCCCGATTCCTATAAACACAAATGCTTATTGTTTAATTCTCTACGATCGCTTGATGAAGTACACTCCATTAACTGGAATTGTCCAGAAAGTTATTTAATGAATTTCATTACTTACGTTGTTTATTTATTTATTTTCCAATTTAATGTAAAATGAAAGACATAATAAAGTTTTTTTTTTTTTCTAACTAAAAATTTTTTATTTTTATTTTTTAACAAAGAAACGTATAAATATCTTAAAATAAAATTAGCATTCTATTTCCATTAAACATAAATCATCATCATCATCTTTCATAAATTGATCTTTATATTTAAAATCTAAGTTGTCAATATGATCAAGATCCATTAAGCAATCATCATCATTATTCATATTTAAAAATTTTTCTTTATAATGACCCCAAGCTAGGGTATTAACATTGTTCTTACATATAAATCTCTTTTCATCTTTATAACTTAATGATACTTTATTAGCTAAGGTTGTATACAAAGTATGTAACTTAGACCTAAACATATACATTTCACCATAATAAATTTTGTTGTTGTATAGACAATTTTTATAGTCCGCTAAACTTAGCTTTCTACAAATATTGCTCTTTACTCCTTTTGCTTTTTTTATTTCTATCATATTTTCATTATTGAAGGAGTACATCTTAGACCTCAAACCAATGAATTCCCTCATTATGACACCATTATTCTCATCTTTCATCATTCCTAACATTTTTTTATTTTTTTGTGGAATATTAAATTGGTTATTTATATTATATTCAGATGTATCAAACCTATCATCAATGTCGTTAAGGATATCTTTATAAAAATCATCTGTGTGAATTGTATAAATGAAAGAATCAGTATCCATATAATTAAGTTCTAAATTGGACTTATATTTTGGAAGCATGTAATCATAATGGAAATCATACATTTTCCACTTTGAAAGCTCTAAAATGCAAAGTCCAAGATATATAGGCTTATTGTAAACTGAGTAAGTTCTATTTAACTCAACAGCAATCATGTTTTCATCAAATATGCTTGTTGAATTAAATTCTGGTTTAGCAATAAGAGCGCGAGCACCTAATTTTTTACCAATATTTTCCCAAGAGTTAGCAATTTTAATATTCTTTCGTTTGTCGACATTTTCCATAGTTTTGCCGTAAACAGCATTGTTTAGCAGTTTAAAAAAATTTTTTTCAAAAGAATTTTTTGCGTTAGTTCTATGGGAATTATTTAAAGAAATATATTTTTTTAACCAATCTGATTGCTTAAATTTCAATATCCTATGAATTTTGGTTAGCTCTAAGCCATGCTTTAAACACTGCTGCAAATTTTTATAATAAATAATGTAATTTGTTTTATCGGTTAAATCAGCAATAAGTTTTTTATCTTTAGTATTCGGAGGGACTTTGTTTTCAC
Organism: Cistogaster globosa; assembly: GCA_937654795.1. Classification (NCBI taxonomy): domain Eukaryota; kingdom Metazoa; phylum Arthropoda; class Insecta; order Diptera; family Tachinidae; genus Cistogaster; species Cistogaster globosa. The sequence goes on along the minus strand of OW569406.1, from coordinate 106,890,601 downwards.
AACAAAATGGCAAATCATTATGATAGTCATGAATCGCTTCCGGATATGTTAAATCAACCTCAAGAATATAACCAACACTTGAGTCATCACAAATGGAGTTCAGGGAAAAATTATCAATATCCCTAACCCATTCAAATTCACTCTCCGGGAGATATTGAGACATTGTCCAACCATATAAATTGTTTGCATCTAGATACATTAAATATTTAGATGATATTTCATTATTATAATCTGCCATATATTTGTTGTTTGCTATCGAATGTCTTTTAGAACATTGGACAATTCCCCCTCTTATACCCTTTTGTATAAACGTGATCATATCAATGTCCGTCAGAAGTTCTAATTCAATGTTTGTTATCTTAAGCATAGCATCCCATGAAAGCCCTGGGGCAGTGTAATAATGACAGGGATCTAACTTGTATATGCTTTTACATAACAATCTGAAATTTTCAAAGACATCAGTTAGAAGAAGAACATCCGATTTAAGGTAAAGCATTAGGTAATCTTCTAATGTTTTACAACCGAATACGTTCCATACTTCTTTAGCATGATTATAATCATCATCAGAGCAATCAGTCTCAGTCAACATATTAAAAAAATTTTCTCTCTTGGGTAAATGGCATTCTTTAAGCTTTTCAAATGAATCTAAGTAATTATATGGAAAGACTCCTTTTCTCATTAGCAGTAAAAACTGTTTTTCATCTTTAAATATTGACTTTACTGTTATAAAATTGTTTTTAGATAAATTACTTGCTAGTAAGTCTAGACTTGATGACATAAATCTAAGGGAGTCCAAGAATCTAATTTCTACATTTTCATTCTCCACTCTAATAATTTTTGATAAAGATATATAGAGCTCTTTATTTAGTGGGATAATATTTATGGGACCATTGTCAATATGATTTAGTTCTTTAATAAACAAATGACAATCATATGAGGAAAAGTTGTGAAAAATTACAGGAAAAAAATGCGGAATATTAAAATTTAAATTACATTTATTATGCGCAGGTCCTCTATATTTGCCACTTAAATGACAGTGATCCTTTACCTTAACTTCACCAATGATAGGTTTTCCACAAATATGACATTCACTAGTTTCATTGAAATGTTTAAATTCTTCATCATTTAAAGGAATCATTGGTTTGATTTCTTTTATATAATTCTTATAAAAATATGTTATATCGTCTACCAGTTCCCTAATAAATAATTTAGGGGAATCTAAACCCTTAAAAGTTTTAAATTTATCTAAACTACTGTTAAAACTACACTTAATATAATACGAAAAAGCATAAGGTATATGTTTGTTTATTAACGTTGTTGATGATTTATTAGGATCTGGAATGCATGTATCAATGTTTTGAAATATGCATTCTGTATCCGCATAAATCACAAACGGTATATCTAATGCTCTTTCATGTTTTGTAAATTTTAAAATATTGTTTTCCTTACTTGGTAGATATGTTACGCTCTTACTGCATACTGGTATATGATTCTTAAGTTTGTCCTCACGAGTAAAATGTAGCAAGCAATAGTCGCAAACATAGTTTTTCCCCTTATACTTGCTTGTTTGTCGTCTTATTAATCTATAAAATATTTTTTTTTTTTGTTTGTTTTATATGTTCAAATAATTTTAAAAATTCCATTTGTCTTACCTTGATATATTTTTTATCCATATATAATGGGCAGTGGTTGTGGTATGTATTTGTTTCTGTAGAAACAACAAATTAATATGGACATTTTTAACATCTTTGGTTTTGTAATATGGACCAATAGCGATGTTTTGGTCCTCGTCGTATCCAAAAACATTTATGCTAACCCAATCATTATTATTTTCAAATATTTTAACGTCTTTTATTTCCATTGGAAAGCATAAGCCTTTAAAGTTTAAAGTTCTGCCATTAATACTTATTTCTGTTGAGGTAATGTCTATTGGATATGATGATGTTCGGTCACAATTTTTTTTAAGATTAGAAATAGCAGAAACCACTGCCCATTTAAAACAAAATTCATCTCTGTTTCTCACGTTGATGCAGGCTTTTCTCACCGCCAACTTTTTTGGTGTAGGGATGTATGTTGAACCCTTTAGCGGTTGGTATTTGTTTAAGTTTAAATTCAGCCTTAATAATTGTATAAGGGTCCAACCACTGTCTCTTTCCTGAAACTCCTCCATTTTTTTAATTATCTCTTTTGTTTTAAGAGGGAAGGTATGAGCGAAATCGTCATTATTAAAAATTATTTGCATTTTCGTTTGAAACATCTTCACCTCTAAAAGAGTATTTTCCAACGCTTCTGTATCTTTGAGCTTAGCATACAATGCAAAAAGCTCAATGTTGAACTTCATTGCATTGTATTCAGCAATCCATAAACCGACTTCCTTTCGCAATGCTAACCAAGCTCGATTTATAAACTCTTCCGGAAATAAACATGCTTCATCCTTATTTTCTACCGAAAGAGTTTGTATACGCGTTTTAAATGCTGAGTTAATTTTTTTAAGCTCAATGTTTGCACTATTTTTTTCATTAGCAATCACATTTGATGTGCTTGCATGAGAGCTTTCATGTGCTTTTAAATCTTTTTGATTTTGGAACTTCTCTCCGCACTCAACACAAACATTAAATAATTTTTCCATTTTTTAAAATCTTTAAATTTTAGTTTTTCAGCAAAACAACTTTTTCACTCAAGAATAGTACAACGACTAAACACGAATTAATTTTTTTACGAAAAAGAAAATTTTTGAACACTAGAATTTTCTAAAATAAAATTTAATTATGCAACTTGATTAAAAGATCAATCATAGCATTGGAAAAAGACACCATTGCACCTAACCCAAAACCTAAAGATTCCTTATCAACATATTGACCATAATACATAACAGAACATTTTACAAATACAAAATTATGTAAATCAAAATTCTTCTCAAACATTCTTATCACATACCGCTTCTGCTTAATAAAACCAAAAATCAAAATTCAGTGACCTCTTAGATTTTTTATATTTCCTAACACTTGTCTGTCTCTATACACTTACCCTTTCACTGTTTGCTATTCCTTTCATATACATAAATAATACTACTGAACATTACACTAAACAACATTTTTTCTTAAACATTCTTATCACATTTTGCTTCTGCTTAATAAAACCAAAAATCAAAATTCAGTGACCTCCTAGATTTTTTATATTTCCTAACACTTGTCTGTCTCTATACACTTACCCTTTCACTGTTTGCTATTCCTTTCATATACATAAATAATACTACTGAACATTACACTAGACAACATTTTTTCTTAAACATTCTTATCACATTTTGCTTCTGCTTAATAAAACCAAAAATCAAAATTCAGTGACCTCCTAGATTTTTTATATTTCCTAACACTTGTCTGTCTCTATACACTTACCCTATTTTCTTGTTGCATAAAAATTCTTTAATTGGTTTTTTCCTTGAATTTAAGATTTTTGTATTATAAATTTTCATAATCATGTTCATTACCACGCTCTTAAATACAATTTCATTTCCGTCTCTTCATTTATCAGTCTCTTAAAAAATAACTGTCTCTTTAAAATCCTCTCTTAAAAAATAACTGTCTCTTCAAAATCCTCTCTTAAAAAATACCTTGAGCCAGTATCCCTACATAGTTTTCTTCAAAATTTTCTCTTAAAAAATACCTTGAGCCAGTATCCCTACATCTATACTACTTGGAACAACCGCTGGGGCGTAAAACAAGACTGTCGGGTTTGTATTAAAGATAAATGTAGCCGCCATGAAACACGTGGAAGTTCAATATTTAGAACAAAGGCACTCCAGAAGAACGCGATAAGTAAGATCAATGTTGCCGGATTTTTCAGATATGGCAAAAAATTGTATGCTGCAAATAAAACTAAAATGTGACTTATGTGCCCAGGCATAGGCGGATCTTTCAAGATTGTCATATCAAGCACGTAACAGAAAGCTACGGAATCAAATGAAGAAGAGCGGAAAGTTTAAAAAAGAGATATAAGTTGATAGCACCGTAAACAGCAAACTGTTTAAAGTGCGGAAAAGTAGGTGTAGCCAAGTACTATTCATATACTTAGGAGAGAACACGATAAAACCACATGTGCTTTTTTGGCTCAATTTCGTTCTTCAATGATTTCTGACTACCTTACTTTCATTCAGTATCCTACTGTCAACAGCCTTTTCCCCTACCAGTAATGATCATTTTTCACATGACAGAATTTCTCTTTATTGTCAACATTTGCAACATCTATCCAGTACTGGACAGTAGCTCCTAATTTTCGTTACCGTCTCAACATTTGCCCGCAAAGCCTTCAAGTACTGTCTCCATCGGTTAAAATCTTAATACATCTTAATCCATTGAACCTTGAAGTTTCCATGACCATTCACTGATTTAGTTATCTAGCTTAAGATACTTTGATCCAAGTAACTTTCTGGACTAACTACTGAGAGCCTTTTATCTTAGATGCTTCATTCTTTTACTTCTTGGAATGTATTTTTGTTGAGTTGTTCTAGGTTCGTCTATGGCCGAGTAAGAAGCAAAAATCCTTTCGAGATTAAACCCTATACCTCTTGCGAGGCTTTTTTTGTTCTTGCTCGATTCTTAGGGCCCTGTTTGACTTTATTTTAAATGGACTTTTCAGTAATGGAGATAATATGCCCAACCACACAGAGCTTCAAGCGTTCACTAAAACTGGACCTCCAAAATTGTGTCTACTTAATTTACTTTCCCTCCTGATAGAGATATGGAGCAAATTTCTGCAATACACTAATTCATGGCAAACCACACCCTTGTTGCTTTTAGAAGATGGCTGTTATTATTATCGAAAGTTGTAGGGGATTAAGGTTTTTTAAGTGGTGAGTTCTTGTTTTGTAACTAAGATAAAAATTAAAGAAAAAAAGATTTGTAGGCTGCATTTATAAAAGTCGGCTGTTAACGTTGTGTTGTTTTTTTTTTATTAGGACCAGCGCTCAGAGGATAATCCCTACTTATGCAATGGATTGTGCCAAAGCTAGGAAATTAGGTTGTGGGAAGGGAGACAGAGCAATTACTGCTTGTGGATATTTGATTTGAATCTTTGTACAATGAAAGTGACAGGAAACACCTCTACAGGAGCTTATTCCACATACGAAATATTCATGTATAAAACAAATTTTTTCTGCAATGCGTAGTTCATAGTTGGCATAAAGCAAAAGTATTATTTGCAACATGCAAAGAGAGTCGAAAAAGTCAAAAAAAATTTTAATGTTTACATGAGACACATGAAAAGATGGGAGTATTTATTATGATGCAAATTGGTAGAAAAGCAAAATTTAATATTGTCGTTCAATGTCAATATAACAACTGCTTTTATTAATAAAATATGTTTGAATTTAAAACTTCTAAAACTTTTTATGTTTGAGCACTATTTAGGTTTTCCAATACAAAATGTAACGTATAAAGTCTTGACGCAATAAGATATTGACTGATGACACCAGCTGTTGTCGACGTGCTAAAAATGAATTTGTTAAATTTTCTTGATTATTGATGGCTGTTTGCACAACATTGAGTTTCGTAAATTTCATATTTAATAGATATTGAGAAAATAGTGTTTTTTTATTTCTATATTCAATAAGCAGTTTGTAATAAAAATATAGAATAATTAAAATTTTGTATTTTAATAAATTTATTTTTTTTTGAAACGGACAGCACTCGCTTAAAATCAAATTTTGTCTATAACGCAGAGTACGTTTTGGTAGCCAATCGACCCCAAATAATGGGCTCTTTATAAAGAACGTATTCAAAAACAAGTTCCCTAATTTCATAAAGACACATTTCGTGCGGCGACACTCTATTACTAATGAGCTCCCTCATTAAAGCAGTCGAAGTACTCCAAATAAGTCTTTAAAAACAGGGCCCATATATGAGAAATGTATTCCATTTTCGATCTGACAAGGGTGGTGTAGATAGTAGCGACATCAGATGAATGCTTCTTCTGCGATCAAAAAAAGATGCTTTTTCTAACGAACATCGTATTGAAATTTCATATCAAGAATATCTAGAGCTTAATATATCACCCTTCTTACAGATGTGGAAGCTGCACATTCAGCGGGCCGTCTGCCCAAAAGCAGTAGTTATTGCAAAGCTTAATAAGAATCTCAAAAGAAAAGGGAATAAAAGGCACGTAAATAATTTTACCTTAATGACGAAAAGATTTCAGCTGCTCATATGGGTGTTCTATTAAATTTACCTTGCAAATCTCCCAATGTAATTGAAAATGATGCCGTTTTACCACCACCTTCTTCGCTCTATATTCTTGCTTCACACTCCAATCATGAGCGAATCAACTTGCTTCACCATACAAAATTTTCATATTGAATCTACTTAAAATGAAAAATTTCAGTCTTCTCTTATTTGTATCGCAAGTTTATCTCAACGTGTAAACGGTATGCTTTGCAATCATGATTTGAAGAGCGAAGCAAGTTCTTCATTTTGCAGTGGAAATATACTATTAATGTCTCTTGTTTTCTGTCTTTTGCCAAAGAAACTATTTAACATAATTTTCACATAAAAATCGAGGGAGGATTACTTTACTTCATTTGAAAATGCACCCAAATTGCTTTACGAGGGCTACTATTTATATTTCGGGAATCGCAACAGCATAATAAATATGTTGGATTTTTTAGCACAAACGTACTCACAACGTTCTGATGTAAAAATGGTATATTTTTACGGTAAGTGCAGAAAATCAGTTGGACAAAAAAGGACATTTTAAGTGAAGGTTTTCGTTGGAATAATTTTTTCGAAATTTTTGAGGTGGCTTATTTTAACAAGAATGTGTTAATGCATTTGGTCCCTTCTATATCTTAAAGGTACCATCAAAAACAACAGTATAACGCTGGTATATTGAACTCCTTCCCCGACGTTGTCCCAAATCGGTTGTGGTGTTATAAACATCAATGCAGCACGTGACCTAATAATGCAAGATCGTCATGTGACATATTGTGAGATAGAGGCATCCTTGCACATTAGTTTCACTTCACTGTATTCGATTGTTTTAAAGAAAGTTGACACCAAATAATTTATCGATCGTTAAAAGAAAGGCTCGCGTCAAGTCGTGTAACAGATGATTAAAAAGTTAAACTGCGGTGCTTCAAAAGACGTGTACAAAATCATCACAGGTGACGAATCATGAATGCATGTTTATGAGCTGAAAACAAAATAGAAATCGAACGTGTGAATATTCCAAGAAGAACTAAATTCAACAATTGTTCGTGAAAGAAGCTAAAGGTAGTATGCTTATTCTGCCGAGTCGGTAATGCGGACACTAGTCCGCTTCAGCGTCTAGAACTGGCAATTCTAAGTTTTACACGACCATTTGTTTGTCGCAAGTTTCGGAGAAATTCGAAAGCAAACCGAAGACGAACCATTCTTCATCATTAAAATGCGAGCTGTCACATATCTTTTCAAATAAGTAAGTTTTTGAGCAATTAAAACATCGAATTGATGGCTCGTTCTCCTAGTGCCAAATTACGGCATTCGATTTCGAACTAATTTTCCATTTAAATTCTACTAAAATTTCGATCGATATCAAATGCCGTAATTTGGCCCCTGTTCTTTTTTTTAACGTTTACTACTACCGTTTTAGCAAAATTTTTATTAGGTAATTTATTAGCAAAATTATGTAAACTTTTAGATATAAAAAGAGTAATTCCTTTTGTTACTTTAAAATGTGGATAACGTTCTACTTTATGGCTTTTGAGCGTGTTAGCCTCTTCCGTTATATTTTAAATAAAACGAAAGTTTTTTTTTAAGTTAAGCAAATAAGAAGAAATAAAGTCAAATTTTTTAGTCTAATGGAATGAATGTTAATATAATTGTTATTTTTTTTTTTTTTTTTTGAAAAGTTCCAATAGTGTTTATTTGCAATTAATAAAATGTTTTTGGAAGTAAATATTGAAGCTCACAATGAACGTTGAATGTTTCTAAAAGGGCCGAAAAAGTGTTTTTTTATTATAAAAAAGCCGTTAATATAGTTTGTCTTAATAGTGTCGGATTTATTAAATAATTTTTTTATTAATTTCTTTTAAATTTAAAAGGATTTTAAAACTTTTGAAAGGAAAATGGTAAAGCCGGTAAAGTTTTCGTTCATTTAACTGAATCAATTCTACGAATACTGTGATCATGAACATATTTGCGTGTTAAGCATTCGAGACACGTACCAAAATTATTTTATTTGTAAAATATAACTGATTTTTTTCTTTCTTAATTCCGTGTTCATTTTAAATTTTTCGTTACTTTTTCTTTTGTTTTTAACCGATATTGATGTGAAAAAATTAAGATTGTAACTTGTTTAAAATGACAAGTTGCGAGAACGACTCACTCCTATTTTTGAGCCACCCTTAATTTTCCGATTTCAAAATAGAAGGTAAGAAATAGTTTTCAATTAACAATTCATTTAATACTTTAACAAGAAAATTTATTATTTGGAATCTTTATTATATTAATTTACTTTAATTGTGATTGATTTCTTCAAAAATAAATATTTCATGATATTCTCAACTACAAAATTAAATGTATTACTGCGGGGAAAGCATATCCATATGGCCATTTCACTACTGCTGATATAGCTCATCAGTGGATTTTACCCAAATTTTGTAATTTTGTACTTTAACAAGAAAATTTATTATTTAGAATCTTTATTATATTAATTTACTTTAATTGTGCTTGATTCCTTAAGAAGCAAGAAAAATTAGACTTTAGGTACCTATTCAAGATTTTGGCAAAATCTGATTCCAATATTCACAAGTGGAGCCAAAGAATATTGCGTGTTTAATGCGTATCTGTTGCAAATGTTCAAAGCAGAAAAATGTAATCCTATTTGGCTACAATGTCTGACTATCTGTTACAGCTCTCTATCCCTGGAAATGTAATTGCTGCTATAAAAAAAATACTAAAATTAAAAGGTTTTCCGAAAGTAAAGTATTATTCATTCAAACTTTGTTATATTTTGACCTGTGATAGGTAGACAAGTTTAACTTGGACAGAATATAAAAATCCATACTTGCTTTATAGTAACTTTCATAAATAGTAAAGATTTAAATTAAAGGGTGTGTCAATAAGTACGTATTTTTCATGCCTTGCTTTTAAACTGCAAGGGACAGAAAATTTAAGTTTAAGTATTTTTATGTTTAACAAAAAATTTAAAATAAAACTAAAATATAAAGGGTGTTCCCATAGTGATTTAAGTGGTTTAAGTTTCTGTAGTATCTGATATTTAAAGTTAACATAAAGTATGTACACATACATATATATGACCGCCATAAAAGTAAGTGCGGACAGTAAATATAATAATTAAAGGGTGTTCCATAGATAACGTGATTTTGACGAAGAAGACCATATTATTTAAGCCTTTATAAGCAAAAACTGACTATGTCTACTCTAAGGATAAGTACAAGACAAAATAATTATAAAATTAAATATAGGGTGTCCCGATAGTAATATGATTTTTAAGTATAAGCCCTTATTTTTTGAAGCGTAATATGCTGAGACTATAAATTAGCACAGATAATGTATTGCTAGATTCATTTTAAAGTAAGTTTAAAATCTTAAATGAAAAGGTGCTCCAATAGTTACGTGATTGTAAACATTTTTCAAAGCATGTATTACTATATTCGATGTAACAAGTTAAACAATAAAATTAAAATTATAGGGTGGCCCGTTCGTGTAGCGGAACCCACGTGTTAGTGTGTTACTCGCCCTCGATTTATTTTGAATTGATTTGAAAGTATCTATAGTAGCTTAGAAACTAAAATTTATACAACACTTTGTTTAACCAGTCGCTTACGATATAGTGCTGCAAAGTGTGTTTTGTTTTGTTGGTATTCTTATTTATTAATTTAATTTTAATATTAAATTTATTAAATTTATATAAAAATAATCTTAACTTTTCCCTTCGCCCCATAAACAAAGTAACTTAATATATTGTAACAATTCCCATCCTGCCATTTTCAATCATTATGTTCTACACATTTCCTAAATTATTTTGTTTCTGTAGCTGTACTATACGATGTGAATTTTTCGCTTTTTAAATATTTACTTGCTCTGCTCTCACAGGAGAATTTTTTCTAAAGAAGTTTGTTGAATAAACAGTTGTCTCCTTCATGCTGATTTTTGTTAAGATTGAAGGTAACATGAGTGCTGTGTATGTTTTCTTTGTGACATTTGCCAGCATCGTAATATAATTTTCTTATAAATTGAAGAGAAGAAAAAAATATCACTTAACAGTCTCATATGATTTCTTTACTCAGTTTGTTTTCTATGAAGAAATGTTGTTTATTTCATTATGGTTAGTTTTATGAAGAAAAAAAAATTTGTTTGTTTTTATAACTATAACTTAATTACAAATGTGCTACAAATACAAACAAACAAACATATTAAGACATACATACATTAATACATACACATATATATTTTGTAATGATTTTATGCTCCCTTATGGCTCCGACACTTGCAGTTTAACTTTAGTTTGGTGGAATGTAAAGCAGCACTTAAGAGCAGCGAATGTAAAACAAGAGTCAAATTAACTTAATGGATTTAATTTTCTTATGATTTAAAGCTTGAGTAGTGAATGAGGTCAATATGTTGATTTGAAAAAATTCTAGAATTAAATAAATCATTTTTATTAGATTTGACTACGTAATTTATAATTTATTCAATTATTTTTAAGAATTTATTTTTCAAAATAAGATGAATTTTTGTAAAAAGAACAGAAAACTTATTAATAATTATTCTAAACATTGGCCCAATGATAATGGATTTTATATGCTACATGCTTTCTGACCATATCTTGCATCCATCTGTTATACTTTAAGAAGCAAAAATTAACGTTTACTAATAAAAATGAGATGTAACTAATTAATCACTAGTCAATGATAATGGGTTTAACAAATTATTAATGAAACCATTTTTAAAAACAGCATTACCATTGTTGGAGAAATGGCATCACCATTTGCGAAAATAATGGTAATGTTAAAAAATCAATAGAATAACTTGTCATTCAATTCTAATGAAATTAGAAATTAAATAGTGCCAATCAAATTAGCAAATTATTTGTCCATCGAAATAATTACTCCCATGCATGTTAAATATACATATTTACCTTTCTTTTTGTTAAAATATTTTATCTAATATCATAAAATGTTTGGAGTTTGACACAGTTTTCCGACGCACTTTGCACATTATATAAGAAGGTGGCCAAAATTCGCCATCAATAAAAAAATATTTTAACTTTAAAGAAAATTGAAATCAATGTTGATTATTGTTATTTTGGCTTAAACTTAGATTTTTGTCTTTACTTTATTGTTTAGACAAAAATCTTTAGTTTATTTAAAATGTATGTGAGAAGTTTCCTGAAGAGTTAAGTGAGCGATAGCGAAATGGCCATCGAATCGTGGTTACACCTTCAAAAGTCAATAGCGGTGATTTTAATAATGCGATCGGCATAATCAGCATGATTTTTTTAGGTTTAAATTTAAATTAATAAATATTCCCGTGATTTAAAATCTTAAAAAACATTTCATTTTTATTTTAGAATCTTTAAAACTTTGAAAGATATTTTAATTAATTCCCTGAGAACACGGTCATTAAAATAGCGGTTACCCATGCAGCCGATAAAGTGTAATATTTTTTTGAGAATATTCAAAATTGAAATACAAAAAAGTTTTTTCCGCTATTAAAAAATTTAATTGTTTTATGTGTCGAATTAAATTAAATTTTTAACTTATTAAATTATTTATTTAATTAAAAATTATTTTAAAATTTTTAAATTAAACTAATCAACTAATTATTTATTTGGAAGCATTTGCGTTTATGGTTCAATTAAATATATAATTAAGACAATTAAATATATAATTGATACAATTAAAAATTTATTTCAATTTTTATGAAATTAGGATTTGAACTGTGGACATTAGACCGTATCGCGAAAAAATTTTTTTCCGTACAGAACTATTTTTTAGGCAGTTTCCAAAACAATAGTTTTTTATGCCGAACGTAGGGGTCGCCTTTTTACATTTTTCGCTATATCTTTGACAATTACAGGCGTATCGCAAAGTGTGATACATCAATGTTTTGGTCTCTCGAAGAATAATATTTTAATGTAAGCGTTACTTTTGCCAAGTATTCATTTATAGTATTTATTCACCAAAGATCTATTCGTACCACACTAATGTACCGCCCTAATGACAAAAAATCAAAGCTCCTAACAAATTATCAAACTTTTGCTAAGGAAGTTACTCGATAATTTCAGCAAAAAGATTATGAAATTTAATTATACAAAAAGAATCAAAAAAATTACATTAAAACAAAAAACTAAATTTTGGTCGACCATATTTCGACGTGATTCAAGTTGGCTGTATTTTTGAAAAATCCTTTAAATATTTATGCCGATGGAATGTTTCCAGTAGAGAATAAACAAAATTTATAATTCATTACTGCATACAATGAACACATCTGAAAAAAATCCATAAAGTTAGTTATGGAATAGTGCATTATGTTGGTAGAGCTTGAATCGGTTGTACTGATTTTTAGTGATTCGGTCTTAAATTGTTTAAGCAGTTGGAGATAAAGAAATATAACTTTTAGACATTTTCCTGGCATGCGATAATAATTATTAAGAATGAATAGAACCATAATCTTGGGCGTTGGAAAAAAAATCAATTCTGATGTATAAAAATTAGACGAAGCTTTAATACAACGTTTTCTAACTGTTTAAAAATTTTATCTTATAAATAGTAAATTTTAATAGTAATTGAAACCTTAATAGACCGTGCAGAAGCTGGTTGAAAAATAAATATATTTCCTTCGCCAAAAATATACTTCGATTTTTACAAAATTTTCTGCTTAAATTTTTAACGCATTTTTGTTTCATTTTGAACAGGACTTTGAATTAAAAGATGAAAAAATCTCTCATGCCGTTAGACTGTTAGGTTGAATACAACACAACAATTTACTCAAACAAAAATTCTTTTATATTTTCTGCCTATTTTTAGATTGCTTGATTTAATTAAAAATTAAAAAAAAATTCTCCTGGTTTAAAACTTTGTTCTTTTATTTATTTTGATAAGTTATAAATTTATTTCTCTTAAAATATAAAAAAAAAACTGTTTAAATTTCAAGAATGTATTTCTTGCCGTTTTGGACTACTTTGAATTATAAACATCTAAAATTCATAAAAATATGCAAACATGTGTAGATAAATATGTTATGAATTTCATTTTACACACAAGACAAACATAACAACTTCATTCATTGTCTTCATAACTTTACGTCAGAAATTTATGCTGGCAATTGCTTAAATTAAAACAAACAAAAAAAGCAACTGCCCAAATATTTGTGACGACAGGTTCAACATGAAGAGGTTGATTCAAAGTAGAGGTTGATCTTAAACAAAATTGAATTCATTTGAAAAAAAAAAAATTATTTAAATTTTTCATAGATTTAACAAGAAATAATAATAGAAATAATTTTAAAACTTTCCAACTGCACAGTGGGGCAGAAAAGGAATAATAAAAAAAATTCTGTGATTTTAAAATGACTAGACTGATTGAAACAAAATTGCACATGCTAGTAGAAGATTAGAATAATACTCATTGCACAGTGGGGCAGAAATTAAACAACATGGAGAAAATTCAATAAATTATATATATTAGACCGATGTACAGTGGTTATAAATAGTAAATAAAAATGGAAATAATTATAAAACCTTCAAACTGCTTAACCAATTAGAAAAATAATCATTGCACAGTTGGACACAAAATAAATAATTTGCAAAAAAATCAGTAAATAATAAAGGATTAGTCCGATTGAAACAAAACGGCTCATGCTGGTACCAGACTTGATTTATACACATTGCACAGTGGGACGGAAAAAAATAATTCAAAAATAATTTATTGATTTGTAAATGACTAGATCGATTAAAACAAAATCAGATATGCTAGAAGCACAGAAGTGCTCATGCTAATATTTTGAACTTAAGCTTTTTACACTTTTCAGGACACCCAAAAATAGGGAACTATTTTAATTTTATTGTTTTCTATAAATTATTAAGTTTTATACAGTTTTAAAGTCCTTGGTAAGAACTTCAAGTATAAACCGTATAGCTATCGCCTTAATTTAAAGAGGTTTCTTAAAGCTTGCCCCAATAGTGACGCAAATTTCACGTACTTGGCCCTGTTTTTTGAATCGCAAAAGGCAGGCACTTAATGCTTTAGTATTTTAATATCTGCTATAAATATAAAGGGTGTTCCAATAGTAATGTGACTAAATAATATGGCTTTAGTTTTTTAACCGCAGCACTAAATAGAATATATACAAATATTAAAGCGTGAACAAAAAGTTTTGAAAACTAAAGGGTGTTTTCATAGTGTCCGTGATTTTAAATAATATATATTCATATTTACCTTGAAATTTGCACCAAGTGGGTATTGCTGTGTCAAAAAAAAAAAATTAATGAAGGGTGGCGCAATAGTAACGTGAATCAGGTATGTAACCTTATTTTATTTTTACTGAAGCAGAAATATATTGATATTTCACCTTAAAAAGAAGTATATAAATTTTAAATCAAGGAATGTTGTAATAGTTGCATGATTTTCACAGGGTCTTCTTTTTAATTTATTTATATAACGTATTGTCATAACCTCAACAGCTAGGTTAAAAAAAATTTAAATTGATGAGTAACCCAAATATAATATGGAAAGGAGTTTTACTCTTATTTAGACAAAATGTTTTTTTTGTAATTTAATTTTTTCATGAAAGCATATTAAGCAAGACATGGCTTGGCCTTTATATAAATTTTAAATTTTATTTAATATATATTAACAATTTAAAACACTGAACTTGTTGAGAACTCACTTTGTGCAAAAAATGTTCTAAATGGTAAAACTGCTTCAGACTTCTGGAAACAAAAACATGTTGCTTTTGTTTGAATAATAAAAATCTTGTTTATTAAGACTAAAATCAACTAAATAAAGGAAACAAAGAATCACGTAAATTAATTTATAATAAATGCTAACACAAATATAAATAAATGTAAATGTTTCATAATGAAAATGCTTGTGCTTCTTGTAGAGACATTTTGCTTTAAAATATGTAGACATCACTTGTTAATAATAAAATACTTAATGTGTGGTTTGTAAAACAATTCGGAAAATCATAATTTTGACATTATGGTAAACATAATGTATTTATAAATTAATAATAATAAAGTTCATTCATAAAATAAGGGAAGTAACCTTAAAATAATATCAATTAACTCTTTTTAAGTCGGCCTAAATTGAAATATATTTCAATTTTTAAATGTATTAAGAAAGTAACTAAAAAATTGTGATTTAGTTACTAAATATTTATAAATAAATCTAATATATATTATAAATCTCTTTATAAGTTTGTCTGCTCGTACTTTAGCCTCGTCTAAGCGACTGAACGGATTCTAATGCAATTTGAAGGGAATAAGTACTTGTCTTCAGGGTAAAATAGGGTATTTAAATTACGAAAAAGTTGACCAGGAGAGGAGAAAAGGGGGAAACAGACATATTTATGCACCTAACAAAGTCAAGGGTAATAGATATCAATAAAATTCGAAACATAAATTGGTCTTTATCTATGCCTGTTTCTAGGCAAAAAGGAGTATATAAAATAAAATTTTAAACATAGATATTTATGTAAAGGAAAGATTTTTTTATGTTTATTATGCATCTTAACTGATCTTAACAAAATCAAGTTTTAACGATTTTTAAAATATAGATATGTTCTGATCTAAAAAGTCTAAACTGCTTCAATGGTTGTACTTGAAGTCTCTTCGGAAATTTTTACTCCTGTTTCTCACGTGTGTAGAGTGGAGCTTTATGGCAAACAGGACTGTAGACATTCTTAGTCTATAAATTAGACCCTATGTAAGTACAAAGCATCATTTTCTGGTTCTTTACGTATGTCATCAGCATTCTTTGCATCTATCAAAGGTAGGTTGTGTTTGTAGTTGACATTGTCTATTTAACCAACTAATTTTTTATTAACAAGAATACGAAAAAATTTAAAAATCAATAAAAATAATACTATTAATTAAATAAATAAATGTGAAATTGTTGTAAAATTTCTAGATTTTTTCTAGATTTTGTTGTGAGGAATCCTTCTCTATTTTTGATAATAAAATAGTTATTATATTAAGTTTAATTTGATGTTATAAAGTAAAATAAATTCTATAATTGTATAGCAATATAAAATAATTATTGTATATATACATACTGTAATTATTTGTGCTCGATAACATTCAATGTTAACGACAAAGTAAATTAAAATTAAATTGTGAAATTCAAAACCCTCCCTTGTATCGTATATCATTTATTATTATGCACTTCTCTCTTAATAATTTGTTTAAAGTTTATATTATATAACTAACTGGGTGTATATTGCGAAATGATAAAAACTTTTTCTAATTGTTTTCTATTTCTAATTGTTTTATAACATGCACATAAAATATTAACTAATAACTGCGTATGAATAATAATTATCTCATAATATAATATTTCACTAGAAAAGCCCCAAATTTGCGTCATAATCAAGAGACACTTATACGTAATTATAAATAATAATAATTATTATAAACACAGTAAAATACTTGTATACATTTAATTGATTTTACATATAAAAAGGTTTAGTTTTGTCGAATAATAAGTAAGTTCTAGGAGCGAGTTTATAATAGTTTTTAAAAATTGTATAAATTTAGGATTTTTGTTATCAAGGGAATTTTTAATTATGATTAAATTCTCGTAGGCATTATTTAAAAAAATTACTTATCATTTAATTCTACTGGCATTTTTTTATTTATAATAATAATTAAGTAACTCTAATTAAAGTTGGGAACAAATTTTTGCTATTCAAACTTTTATATACAAATAAACGGACCTTAACCCTTTTGTGGCTGGACTGGTGAGCCTCGGGAAGGGTTTTTATTAATGCATAATCATTAATAACATTAAAAATAAATATTTATTAATTTTAGTAATAGTAATTATAAATATCATTAATATAAAACTAAAAATTGTATTGTAATACAAATAATTGATCCATGTGCTCTTACATTTTCAGAATCATTTTGAATGCTGGAAATATTTTGTATCATCTTCAGAAATTACAATGAAACTGTAGATTGTTTATTCCGTCAAAACAACGCTCATTATTTTACCTGCTTTATGAAATTTAAGGCTGGTTTACTATGTACGCATGGAGAACAGACCATGTTCTCAAGTTATGCATAACAGACTAAAACGCGAACCTTTGTAGTATGTAAAAAATCAAACACCTAAAGTTTCGCCTTTTTACTTTAGACTTTTTATTACTTCTGACTGCTTTCAGAGCAAATTACATAATATTGATTTTGATTCAAATGTAAAATTATTTATGAATTTCACTGAGCATAATTACAGCACGAATAAATGTCAGATAATTTTCTGCTGTCTTTAGTTTTAGAACCAACGTAAGCCACGACTCGAAAGCAGATTATGTAAAAAACTTGAACAATTTTCTGCTGCAGTTTTTGTGTTCAATAAAATAAAATGTTGATGCACATTAGTTCTGCTGTTTAGTTTTTTTGACGATTATATAAGATATTGACCGTATTTTCTATTTTTATTAAAAACGAAGCTTTTTAAAGACTTAGCAAAGGCAAAGTACTGCCGGTCGGTCATCTTAACATGATTTTTTTTTTAAAGAAACTAAAAAATTTGTTGGCGGAATACTTGCATGCTCTACATAAACTTATAACTGACTTCCGTCTCCGCCTATATAATGAGTCCTCAATAATATTTTTTTCAAAATTAAAAAAAGTCATTTGCCAAAAGTCTTCTATACATTTTTAAATAAATACAGAAATAAGTAAACATTTTTCTAATAAAAATTTAATTTTTTAGTATGAATATTTTCATTACTTTCAGCATTTAAAAAAATCACTAAATTTACATAGTATAAATAGTTTTAGTGAAAAATTTAATAAATTTATAATATCGAAGTAAAATAAATAGCAAAAAAATCTGATGGCCTTTAATCTTAATAAATTAAAAAAAGAAATTTAAATAAAACAATTTATCTGTTCGCTGAATATTCTTTTATGTTAAACTAAAAAAGTTGGCAGAACAATTAACAATGACCCCCATCTTACCTTCTCACTTTCTGTTAACCTGTACAAGTATTTTAACATAATTATTCTTTGATAGTGAGTGACGTTGTCTAGTTGAATGGGTTAAATTACTATGATTTTTGCGGTTCATTTTACACATGACTGACATTGAGCGCAATAACAGCAAACGATTTATCCCTCTTTAGAAAAGTTAAATATTTTTTTTGAATCAGAAAGGAAAAGATTTAAAAAAAAGTAAAATAAATTGGATAAATTGCACACATCAAATTTAACCTACATTCTTTTGTTGTTGTGAACACTTTTTTTCTTATCTTCGTAATCGAATACATTAAACGAACTTGAAAACATTTGCATTTAAAGCCAATAAAAATAAAATCAATGACACATTGATAAATGTTGAGTATTTGTTGGCCTTTGTTGCAATCAAATCCAATTGATTTGTGTTCAATTTATTTTTTCTTAAAAAAAGAAAGGTATAAATAAAAAAAAAAAAAAAAAAAAGTGTCAAAACATATTTAATTACACCGGGCAAAATTTCAATGTATTTAAAAATTAAATATCGCTTTTAATTTTTGGTAGCTTTTTTGGAGAGTTCGTTTTTTCACGTTTTCATAAAGACCTTTTATAGACTTAGTCCACACTTACACTATGCAATTTTTTCAATTCTCTTTTTTCATTTCTCTTTTTAAATTGCAGCGATGGTCGTTATTTTAAACAAAATAAAAGCAACAATAACATCCCTTCAAAATTCAAGTCATGCTATATTAGTTACCCCTCTTGCTTCACCACTAAACAAAAATTTCATTTTAGTTTCATGAAAAATTTCGTAGTGTGTAATATAATATAAAAAAATTTCGTAGTGTGTAATATAATATAAATAAATCTGCAGTTTGATCTGATCGAAGCTTGACAAGATTATAGATAAAGTAAAGTTTTAAAATGAAAACATCGCTGTACATTTCACACTATCTTATTTTAGAGTTATTGTGCAAGTTCTGACTATTTAAATTTTTGAAGGAGTCTATGAGAGCCCACGTGCTTTTTTTTTGCACAAGTACAAACGTAGGCCAAATTACATAATGATCGCAGAGAAAAAGGTTATAATATGGTCACGAGAAGCATAATTTGTTTACTATTAACATGTATGGTTTCATTGAACAAATTATAGAAATTTTAAACATTAAATTACAACATGGTGTATTTAAAAAACTTACAACCACAAACAAGGTCATATAACTATCCCCAGAAAATATAGTAATTGTTAGCATAATATATAATTTATAAACATAACATGTTTAGTGTTTTTATATTCAACCAAATCTTGACAAGTTAAAATAAAAAAAAATATTTATTAAAATAGAAAAAAGTAAGAGTGCTATATTCGGCATTGCAGAATCTGATATACCCTTCACCATATATTTATAGCCACATGTATGTATAAATATATATAATAAAAGAATGAATTTGATATTTGGGTTGGAGTTGAAATGCTTATGTATCACCTTGGCGTCTGCTCTGCACTCTCCTTCATTAAAGAATCTATTGATATATAAGCGCGAAAGGCAAGGCTCTTAGTAAGCTGAACGTTCGCTGAAAGAAATATTCTGAGGATGTCAGATATTTCGTTTTTAGTTTCACTTCCACAATTATAATATAAAAAATGACTCAAAATAGTAAATGTGTTTTTTTGTGAATGTGGTGTTTTTTAAAAAATTTTTTAATTGTTGATAGTGATTAGTTATTTATTGTGCATTTTCGGTTTTAAATGAAACTGCACAGTTTTTAATTGCAATCAAAGTTTTTTGCAAAAATTAAAATTTTTGGTGAAAAAGTACTCAGAAGTAGAAATGTTTTTTTTTTTTTGTTTTCACAAAACTTTGAAGTTGTTGATAGTGTTAACTTATTTTTTATGCATTTTTGGTTTTAAGTAGAATTTTTTCCAAAAATTAAATTTTTTTTTGAAAATTTCGTAAAAAAATTATTTTGGTAAAATTTAAATCGTTTAGTGAAATTTCATTTTTTTGGTAATCTTTGATATTGCATAATGACGATATTTATGGTGAAGTTAAGTTGCGTCTGCTCTGCACTCTCTTTCATTAGAGAACCAATTGATAAGAAAGCGCCAGATGCAAGGCATTTGGCTTTCATTTCACTTCTACAATAATAATAATAAAAATGACTCAATAGTGTAAATGTGTGTTTTTTGCGAATATGGGGTTTTTAGAAAAGTTTAAAATTGTTGATAGTGTTTAGTTATTTTTTTTGCATTTTCGGTTTTAAATGAAATTTTATTTCTATTGCAAGTAAAAAAATGTTAAATTTTCGCAAAAATAAATATTTTGAATTATTTTTTTAATTTTTTCGCAGCCAGGGGTTGAATCAGTAATTATCATAAATCAATTAAAATTTACTTTTTCGGCTTTGGTTTATTTTTTAATTTAACTTTTATAAAGAAAAATTATTTTTCAAATGTACGCGGATGTTTTCCAAAGAAAACAAGAAAAATTAGACGCTGGAAGAATATAATGCCGCATTTTCAGGACCGCCAAATCCATCATCAGCATTCATTTTATCCATCCCCTTGAGCTGCGTATATTGTAAATACTATCAATTTAACCAAATAATCAATATTAATTTGGTTGGACGAAGTTTTGGTAAAATTTAAATCGTTTAGTGAAATTCCAATTTTTTTGGTAATCTACAGCTTTTTAGTTGAATTTTCAGTTTTTAGTAAAAATCCAATTTCTTATTTCAAAACAAATTTTCTAGCAAAGTTTAATAATTATGGTGAAATGTTCTTTATAAAATTTTACATAAAAATATTATCGGCTCTTAATGGGTTAAGCATTATTATAAATTTTATTTATTTTTTCAAAGATCTCTTCAAAACCTTTAAAATGATGTCCATATTGATATTTAAAAAAATTTTAAAATTTCGGAGGGCTGTAGCTCGGAAAATATAGGCGAGCACTATTTTTTTCACTTGATGTTTTTTTATTATTTTTTTATTCTCTATTGTCCCATATATTTATTTTTTTTATTGGAGTTACTTTATTGTTTTAAATTTTGAAAAAATTAGAGGTAGGAGTGGTGTTTTGCCTACTGCCTCGAATGACATGGACCAATCGGGCTGATTTCCAATACCACTTCTTGCGACACTGTGTATGATCAAATGACACGCCTTTTTTTTCTAGCACATCTAGTGAGTCGGCAAACTTGATTTCAACTTCTACACGGAGGGACAGCCGGACATCGCCTAATCGACTTCGCTATGCATAAGAACTCAGAGTATAGACACTTTATGGGATCGAAAATGGATATTGTATAAATTACAAACGGTAAAGGGTAAAAAAAAAATTGACACTAGCCTAATGTAGGACAGCATTATCTGGATCGTTAAGTCCGTCATCTGCATTCTATGATTCTATCTACTTTAGGTTGTGTTCGCTTGTAAACATAGTTTAGTAAACCAACTAACTTGATAAATGAAAATATAAGGAATATCTCCTAGTCAGTAAAAATTAAGTTGATAAGATGAAATTCATATACAACCTCTTTTAAATTATTATACATATTTGTTTTTGTATTATTAGTTTCTATTATTATTCTTTCATACATTTTTTCACATCATAGCAGATGTAGTTCCATTATCATCCTGAATGAGTGGTGCCTTAGATGTTAACATTATTGGTTGAACTAAAATATAAGGGATTTTTATATAGTTACCTGAGTTTGATACATATTGCCTTATATTACCGTTTGACAGCCCCCTTAAATATTCATCAAAAATTAAAAAAAAGTTAAAATATAAATTTAGAAGGATGGCCATACCTTGGACACAACCGCTCGTGTCTTAATAAAACTCACATTTAAGTTTTATATTTCAACAGTTGCTATTAAAGTGTCCCTTAGCATAAAGGAGTTTTTGATACTCCTTGTGTAGAATAGTTTAATAACAAATTAATATTCGCATTTAATGCTTAAAATTAACAAAAAAAATATTTTATACTTTTATAAATATTGAGAAAAATAAGATTTTTTTTAACTGCTTGCCTGTAGTAACATAACTTTATTTAAAAACCTTTTTGTATTTCTTAGTTTTTTTTATTGACATACATGTCACACATAGTCATTTGTTGATTATTTCTGAAGATAAAATACAGTTTGTTTACAACTCTATTGCTTTATTTATTTCAATAGAATTTTTTTTTCAAATAAGCAAAAAGGGTAAATTAAAAAGATGAAGTAAATCAAGGTGTGTGTATTGAATAATACGACAATTAGCTAACAGAAGTTGAGCAACCTTAATGGCTGCGTTGGTAGAGGTGCGTGCTGTGAAACAGAAGATCGAGAATTCGAGCCCATCTTCAAACATACACGTACAGAGGAAGAATAACTGTGTGGAATGCAATTTAAAATTAAGAAACTGCAGTACAAATCTTCCGGAAAGAGAAAGATAACTATTGTGCGAAGCCATCGCTAGATAAATTAGTGAACACGTCTATTTAATAAAAGTAATAGTAGATAGTTAACAACCTTCATAAGAAAGAAAAGAGTTCTAGCTGTTATGCAGTAGGAAGTAACAAAATGATTACAGTGTACCACAGATGTTAAGTTGTGGCTATGGTATTAATAGGGATGACTGGCTTGGATGTAAAGCAAGGTGCAGAGATCTGTGTATGGTTAAGGTTACTAAACAAGGCATCGAGTAAGTTCAATTCTCGCCGGAGTAACACAGTAGTGTAACGTGGATGGCTACGTTTGTAACAACGCATGCTTAGTAAATACGACACCATAGGATCCTAAATGCGGGTAGGATCAGGATAAAGTACGGAGCCAAGATAAAGGCCTAAGAAAATAAAAAACTAACGAATTTATAATGTGCCACAGTGGTATTTGCAATCAAAAAAATCCGTACGTTGATTCAAAAAGTGAAAAACGTAACAGTATTATTTATTTTTTATGCAATAGGTCTTTATGAGATGATATGGGAAACAAAAGGTCTGGCGCAAAAAGAACGAGGAGCTCCAGAGTAAAAACTTGATGCCGGCAGTAAAACATGGAGGAGGTTCCGTTATGGTTTGGGGGTGTATGTCATAAAAATTAAATAAAATGTAAACAACTAAAAAGTGAAATAAAAAACAGTATTCATATTGAAAATTAAAGAAATAATATAAATTCACGGATGTCTTCCAGCGATATGTAGCAATTCCATTATTAACCGTGGGTACCATTTCTGTTTTTAATATTTTTTGCAACAAAATTTTTTTTCTTTTGCAAGATTTTTATAGTCCAAATCAGAATTGATATTGCATATTGCAATCGCAAGTGCGCAAAATACTATATTGTTCTATCGAAGCAACAGTTTCGTATTCTTCTGATTGATTATTGCTGTTCAAATGAGTCACGCATTATTGCAAGAATGTTATGGCAGGAGGTCAGTAAATAAGGCACGATCGTAATCTGCGCAAAATCGTAACTTTACTGCTAAGAAAAATTTTCTTTTGTCATTAGAGAAAGAATAATTGTTTTCCTTAGGTAACAAATATTTTAAGTCTGAATTACTAATACTCTGCATACTTAACTCCATCTGAAGTTTTAATATTTTTTATTAATTGCTTTCCTTAGTGTTTATATAGGGTCTTCCAAAAACGCGCCTACATGTTTCTTTGAAATAAGACACAAACTATTTGCATTTTTTTCAAGCTGTTTTTTTTTATTAAAAGTATGATCAATTACAATTATAAGTGGAATAGAATATCATGTCCACCATGACTGGGTCTACAGACATTAATCCGAATATCGAAATTTTCAATGACTTTCCGACATGTTGCTGGTGTTATTTCACGAACTGAAACTTGAATGTTGTTCTTTAGATCATTAATTGTTTTTGGCTTGTTAGCATACACTCGAAATTTCAAAAAACCCCCAAAAAAAGGAATGTAATGGTGTTAGATCACATGTCCTTGGAGTCTAATTGAAATCTGCATTTCGTGAAATTACACGTTGAGGAAATTTTGATCGCAAAAGCGTAATGTTTTCTCGAGTTGTGTGACATGTAAAACCGTCTGGCTGGAAATGGACGTCAGACACATCAATATGATTCAACTGTGTCCATAAAAAGTCTCTCAACATTGATTGGTATCGCTCAGCATTCACAGTAACAGCATTTCCAGCATCATTTTCGAAGAAAAATGGCCCAATGATTCCATTTGCCCAAAATGCACGCCAAACAGTAATTTTTTGTGGGTGTAGAGATTTTTCATGAATCACACGAGGATTTTCATCACCCCAGATACGACAATTTAGCTTATTGACGAATCCATCCATTCTGAAATGAGCTTCGTCATTAAACAAAATTTTGCTTGAAAACAATGGATCTGTTGTTCGTTGTTTAATAATCCAACTGCAATGTGTACCTGTCCATGGTTAAAACTGTACTACCTTCTAGTAAAATAAAGTGGCTTATGTCATTTGAAAAGATGTCACGTGTAAAAATTATATAGTGCTAACATCTAGGCGTCACATTTGGATGACACACATACGGAAACTTTTCTTTTAGCAATTCTGATCCTTGTGGAAGAAAAGGGAATGCAGAATCATTTTATTACACGTTTTCTCATCTACAAAATTAAGAATTGCTGCAAGAAAAATTGATATATGTTTAATCGGTATTATTAAACAGGTTTTTCTTATGGCAAAAACTTTCTATTAATTTTTTAAATTTTTGCAACAACATAAATAACACATCAATAAAGAGAAACATTTTTTGTAGTAGATTCATTTGTAAAAACATGTATCATTTATAAAGAAGCATAAACAAGAAGATAGAGAGAAAAAAGAAATCACATACACTTGGCATCTGGTACAAAACTTACTTCATTAAAATGCTTCAACAACCGGAAAAGGAGAAAACAGAAACAATAACAACAGAAACAAATAATAGCAATTCAAGCTAAAAAAGAAAGCCAGACAAACCATCGTTTATCATTCACAGCTTTCAAATTGATCAAATATGCATGCTATGACATGCATGTTCATGCATGTTAAATGTCTACAATTGATAAAAAGAATATTACAATGCTTAAGGGGTTAGACAAAGATACACATACATACATACATATTTCATGAATAGAACAGGTAACCAAAAGCTTGTAGTATATGAAAGAATATTTTTCGATTATACTCTTGGGTATTTATGAGCAAATGAGTTTTATTGTTGGGAAGAAATTCATTTCTTTCAAATATTGCAAAAATATAAATTTTAAAACAGGGAGCAATGATGATTTATCTTGGCAAACTGGTTAGGAAGGTGTTTAGAACAAATATAAATGGTTTTATCCAATTTTTTGCGTTTTCCTCGGATGCTAAATTAATGTTATTTTCATAAGGGTTTTTAACTAATCGAGCTATTAAACTCGATTTTTTATTTATCTTCTGATGAAATATAAATGCAAAGAAAAAATTGTTATCAAAGCATAAGGCTCCGTAAATGTTCAAAAGATAAAGGCCGTGATGCGTTCGCTACAATGCCTGTCTATCCATCTGTCACAGCCCAGCTTCTATCTTTGAAACCGTAAAGGGTAGATACCTATAACTTTCCCAGCAGGTTTATTACCATAATTTCTATAACAAAAATTAATTCAAATTAAAGGGTGTGAGGAGAGTGAGGAGAGTGACGCCATTTGCATTTAAATATTATTATTATTTTTGTAAACTGTGATAGAGGGCACAATCAAGTTTGCACAAAAATAAAAAAAAACACTTTCGCTATAGTAACAAATATAAAAAAAAAAAAATTAAAGGGTGTCCTAATAGTCATATGATTTTCTCGTACGTGATTTTTTATATAGGAATTTTTATGTACAATACAAGTATAAGTACAAAATGCTAAAAAAAACTAAAATATAAAGGGTGTCCCGATAGTGTTTTAGCCTTATTATTTTTTAATTTATTAGGCGGATATTTAAAACTAAAAACTAAAATGCAAAAGGTGTTTCTAGGGAGGTAATTACATTATAAATTGCTTTTAATCTTCCAACCAAAGTAGGAAGAGATTAAGAATTTACACAGAAGATGAACAAATATGTCTGCTATAAAAATTACTTTGAACAAAATATTAAAAAAAAAAAAATGAAGGGTGTTTTCCATGAGGTCGTCTTATATGCAAATGTTGTCGTTTAAGCACTAGATAATAAGTAAAATAAAAAACAGGGTGTCTCCATCAGGACATGATTTTCACAAATATGATCGTATCTTTTAAACCATTTTAAAAAAATTAAGAGCCCTATATTTAATATGGTTATCAATACGATCTACATTCATTGCAAGGTGTACCCTCTGTGAAAATAAATATAAAAAATTAGAACAGAAAATTAAAGATTATTCCTATAGAAAACCTGACTTTTAAGAAAAATCTATTAAACAATTATGGGCAGGAGCTTTGAATTTTCAACAGAAATTAATTACAAAATAAAATATTTTTTTATTTTTTTCCTAATCAGGGATTGAACCGTGGATTATTATAAATCAATTAAAATTTAATTTTTTTTGGCTTTGCTTCATTTTTTTGATTTAATTTTTACAAAGAAAAATTATTTTTCAAATGTATGCAGACGTTTTCCAAAGAAAACAAGAAAAATTAGACGGTGGCAGAATGTAATGCCGCATCTTCAGGACCGCCAAATCCCTCATCAGCCTTCTTTGCATCTATCTACCTTAAGTTGTATACATTGTAAATTTCATCCATTTAACCAACTAATCAATATTAATTTGGTTGGACAAAATTCACACACAACACAAAGCATTTCATTGTTGTTTTCTCTACAACACGTCTTGTACATTTGTTGCTTTTGTACTACACCATCGGTACAGCCAATGGTGTCTGCAACATTTGAAAAATAATTTTTCTTTGTAAAAATTAACCTAAAAATGAAGCAAAGCCGAAAAAGTAAATTTTAAATTTTAAAAATATTTTTTTTTTAATTTTATAGAGTCCAAGTGCTTTTTAGGTAAAAAACAGCAGCATTATTTATACCCAAACAGTATCTGTGTCAGGCCTTTATCTCCCGAGACTTTATATTTAAACACTTTGTCTCGGAAGCTTTATTACTGCGACCGCTAGTTAAAAAAAAATTAAAGGGCATGCGTATATGGACCCTCTTTTTTTATTTCTTATCTTTTGAACTGTAATGGGCAGAAGCTCTAAATGTTCAGAGCTAAATATGAACAATATGAAATTTTGATTAAAATGTGAGTTAATTGTGGCGGTTGACGACGTTACTAAAGCTAAGAATGAAAGGGTAACATAATGTTGCCTTCGACTCAAAACTTTTCAACGAAAAATCTACATCATTTTATATTGAAAATTTTGTTTAACTATATAACATAAGCCATAAGTATGTTGTTTATTGAAAGCACTATTTTTACCATTCCTGTCTCTGGTTAAATTTTCCTAATACAAAGCTGGCTACTACAAAAATTTATCAACAAATATATAAATTTCCTTCTTCATAAAGCTTTCAATTGAATGATATTATTTTCATACACGAATTAAAAATTTTTTCCTTCTTAAATGTTTCTCTAAAAAACAAAAGCTTATTTTTTAACCCTTTTTCTTTATTAGAGAAGACAAAAACTCACTGTACAGAATAGTGGTAATTAAAAAATCACGCGTCCATTTTAAGGAATGGGAATAGAATGAAAATGCAAAACACATTCAAGTGGAAGAAAACAAAAAAAAAAAAACAAAAAAAATCTGAAAAACACGAAAAGTGAAATGCAAATCGGAAGAATAGATCCGAGAGAGGAGACAAAATTTTTGGAGCCAGAAAACAATATTTTTCCAAAAAATTCTTAAAACTTAAATAACTTCAATAATGTTAAATATATAAAAATAAACACTAAAAAGAGACTTACTTTCTTTGGGAATAAAAATTCGAAATTTATTTAAAGCCACTAAATTTGCTGTAGTAACTTTGCATAATAAGTTCCCGTCTATTTTCTTAGATTTTTTTACTTAAATAAATAGTTTTGTGACACAGATTTTTATTTTTCGGTCTGTTAGGGGCTAGGATTCTTTAAAGATTCAAATTAAAAATATTTAAGGAAGCAGCACATAGTGGTGGCAAATATTCATATTGTTCAAATTATTCTGGATATTCTAGAACTATCCTCGTGAAATTGGTTTTGCTTATGCTGCTTTTATATTCGAAAAATTAATTAGCGGGTGATTTGCATTTAGCTTAACAAAAAAAAACCTCCCTTAAAATCGAAATAGTAATACAGAAAGGAAGTTTCCTAATTTAATGAGTAACTGAGTTAAACTAATAATAAATTGTTAAACGTCAAAAGCATAACAGGAGTCTCTGATGTATTGGGATGAGAAATAGTTAGTGTTTTTTAAATCTAACTGTTTAACAAAACTACACACTTTTTCCAATGCATTAGTTGTTTAGTTTTAGCATTTTGAAATACTGGTTAACTAAACATTCTTTCAGATTAACTTATCACACTTCACAAAGGAAACAGAATACATCATTGGTAGCATCAATAATTTGTTCACCACGTTTATACATATAAACCTCTTTTATTTCCTTCACCGCAGTTAGAAAAAGGGTATATCTAAGTTTGTCAGTACGTTTGCAATATCTACAGTATCCATTTTCGACCCAATAAAGTATATAAATTCTAAGTCCTTATGCATAGCGAAGTCAATTGAGCGATCTTTGTCTCTCCGTCCGTGTCAGTGTTGAAATCAACTTTGCCAAGTTGAGCAGCCCCGGTGGCAGCAGCACAAACCTCCTAGAGTCTAGATTTGAAAAGAAATTATAAGTGAAGCCATGGCAGATAATTTAATTAAGATGTCTATTTCATATTTGAGAAGCGAATAATTGTTAGGGCGCTCTTTTTATTAAGAAAAAGCGCCTCAATCTGTTAGCGTAGGGGACGTAACAGCTTGGCACATATGTGTTGTGGCTAATGGACAAAAGGAACAGAAAATGACGTACAGCGTGTAGGTAAACGAGGCAACGAGTAGTCCGTGTATCGACGGAACAAAACAGTAGTGTAGCGTGAATGAATGCGTTTAAAATAACGCATGATTAGAAAACAATAAAAAGACCATATGAATCAAACTTATAGCCCAGAGCCACAGAGCAAGAAATGGACAGTTGTATTTACAATCAGAAAGAACCCATTCGTTTTTTTAAATTAAACATTCTAGTGATCAAACTCTTTAATGAAGCCTTTTGTTGCTAAGTAAATGATTTAAGCATAGGCATAGAAGAAGTATTTAACGTTGCCACCTTATTGGTGATATCAGTACCCTCGACGTTCGAATTACCCTAATCTAAGATAAGAATTGTATGTTGTTGCATCAAGAAACATTTTGTGCTTGCCTTGCAGCGCTACCTAAATAAGTACATAATTACACATCTCTTTAGTTTCACGTGTTCAGACGCTAAAGATTAGATTAAATATCATGAATTGCATGAATGGAAAACACATTCATTATTCATGCAAAAGCCGAACGAAGTCAACGAAAGAAAAATCTTCAATATTAAGTCGAAAGAAATCAAAAATTTTTCAAAAGTCTGTTCAGTTATTCCAAGACTATAGTGTTTTAGTGTTTTTTCCGTAAGTTTATAAAAGACATTAAAAATATTATAATGACAGAAAATACATTTTTACACAAGTTTTGCTTTAATATTATTTTTATAGAAATTCCATCGTAAATTATTTTTTTTTAATTTTTTTCCTTAAATATTTTTTAATGTTTAAAAAGATGGCGTTTATTGTTCTTTAGTGGATTAAAACTTTGCTTTCACTTTGTTTAAATGGTTTAGTCAGCACTCCCTTCATATAGATGGCCTTCTAAAACTCCATTTGTTACCTTCACTGCGACCTCCTGTGTGGTCTTATGCTGGAGAAAGTTTTTTGCAAGCTTAATAAATTCTGAATTAAATAATTTAAATTCACCGACATTGATTATTAAAAGTCAGCCTTATGCAGAAGAAAAAAAAAACTAAAACAATTCGTTGGTTAGAGTCTTTTTGTTAAGACTTTAATTTTTGTTTTATTATTCTAATTTATTCAATCTGTATGGACAAAAATATTGAACTTTTTTTAATAATAAATAGAAATTTCCTGAAGAGTTAACAAAGCAGTAGCGAAATTAATATTTCTTTATTATTAATCTTAATATTTAACGCTTAGATGTATAAATTTATAAATTTTTTATTTATTATTAATATTTTTTTTGTTATTGCTTATCTCTTAAGAGCTGGCTTATAGGATGCTTAACATCAAATTATTAAAGAATTTTATGACTATTTTATATTATCAAAAGAAAAAGAAAAGTTTAGAAAACGCCTGCAAGTCTTAAAAACAATCATTACTGAAATAAGATGTATATTCATTAATTTAACCACAATAATTTACTGCAATTGTAATTTCGTAAAAGTCTAATCCTTAAAAGATTAAATCAAACAGTTAAACCACATGAGATTACTTTGAGTTTATTTAAATCCCTTTAGGATTTTAAAAATTTAATTTATTTTTTACTCTCATAACAGCTGTAGAGAATGTTAAGGAAAATTTTATTATCTTTTATTCTTGAAATGTTTATAATTATCAGAATAATAAACAAAAAGGAACCTTGACTAAGAAAATAAAACATTGTAAAAATTATTTGTTTTGTTCAGTTCTGTAATTTTGTTGTTGTTGTTTTTGGAAAATGACAACAATTAATCTGTATAATTTTACATATTTTGTATAGTCTACTGAAACTAGCAATTGCGAAAATTGTTTTACAATTTTATTTACATATTTCCCATGAAACAATTTGATAGGTTGCTATTCTTGCCAACATAACGATTTGAGTCTAATGTGTAATGCAACATTTTCTAAAAGCTCTAAAATAAAGCGAGTTGATATTATTTCGTTCTTAAAGTGAAACTAACTTGAAAGCTGCCAGTAATCTTCAGTCATCAAATTAAACATAATAAAAAAGTTGTTTAAAAGTAAAGAAAAGAAAATTAACCCAAGAGAAAAAGTTAAGTTTTTTTTGTCCGTCTTTAAAACAAAGTAGTTTTCTTAAAAGTAACTAAACCATAAAAATCTTTTATATTTTACATGAATTAATTAATGTTGCGCAGCAAATTCCCTAAATTGGAACAGAGTCTTTAGAAAAAAGTTTAAATTTTTTTTGTCCTTATCTCTGCAACACTGCACAGTGGGGCAGAATCAAAATATGTTGGAAATAACTCAGCCGTTTTTTAAGGGCTAGGCCAATTAACCTAATATTTTAAATTTTGCTTGCTAAGTTTGAAAAAAAAAATCAAATAAATTTGCTGAAAATTGTACCCAGTATTTTGACAAAACTAAGCCAGGGTATCGAAAAATAAATTTTAAATTGCTTATAACATACAGATTAAAGTACCATTTTGTAGGTATTGATGAGCCCTCTTGGAATGTGTATAATTTTTAAAAATCAGGCAAAAAATTGGAAAAACGCCAAGCGTTACAAAATTTTTTAGGTGTGAGGTACACAACTTTGAGACTACATAACGCCATCCCTGAAAAGTGTATGATACCCAGCTTCAAAACTTAAGCTCCGATACTCCTCTGCTATGCTCTCGCCAAATTGAATTAGTCGGCATAGCCGTTTACAAATGGCTGAGTTTTTCCAAAATATTTTTATTCTGCCCCACAGTGCACTGTTTGTGGTTTTTTACATTTCCTCAAGAAATAATAAGTGCAGCTCATATTATTTTGCAGTTGCAAAAAATGTTGCCAGAAACATTTGGGTGTTTCTAAACATGCAACCAAAAGTATATAGGAGAACAAAACAAAAGCCGGGCATATAGAATCCGTCATACGTTGTACTTTTACGCAGTCAACTCATAACAAAATAACGACGGATGAGGATGATACATGAGTGCTTTGTTGATGGATAAAAAAATAATTAAAATACAGCAAGAGCAAAAACAAAACACGAAGTTAAGAGTTGCCTAACTTTCGTACTTAACGTTGATGGAGACACACTGATTGTGACAACACTCATAGGAAAACGTATATTTTTATTTACTTTTAAGTTGAAAAAGACAAAGTATAACGGATAACGGATTCTATATGCCCTGGTCTTAACAGTAACTTTTTTATGTATTTCTTTTGCACTTGTTATTTTATTGGCTTGAAAAGTGCTGAAGAGAGAATCGTGTAACAGATGATAATAATGGATTAAACAAATTGAGAAAGAAGTTGATGAAATAAAAAATCTATTAATGATTTTACAGACTCCTCAAAAATTTTTAAACTCACTGTCAGGAATATGTTCTTTAAGTCGGTGATGATCCTTAATTTAATAAAATCATGCGAACATTTTTTTGCATTATGTCGTGTAGGTACATCACTTCACCGTGTATGTAAATCTAGTTTAGTAAAGCAATTCCAATCACAAAAAGCCAAAAATAGGGGTAACAATGAATAGATAACTTTACATAAAAATTTCATGAGCTCTTAATGGGTTAAGCATTTTTTTTAATTTTATAATTTTCCGTAAGATCTCTTTAAAAGCTTTTAAATAATACCCATAACTTGGAAAAAGTTAGCGAACGCCAAATTTTTCACTTGACGTTTTTTTTCTCGTTTTGAATTCTCTGTCGAACCATGTATTTGTTTTCCTGATTTAAGTTACTTTAATTTTCCAAATGATACAGAAAAATTAGAGGCAGGCTTGGTGTTTTGTTCACTGTCTCAAATTACATCGACCGATCTTGCTAGTTTTCAATTGCAAAGTTTTCGAAACTATGTTTGTCCGATTGGCGTATATAATTTATTTTTTTAGCTCATCTAGTGCCTTGGCAAAGTTGATTTCAACACTTAAATGGACGGACAGACAGACATCGCTCAATCGACTTTTCTATGCATAAGAAATTAGAACATATACACTTTATGGAGTCGGAAATGGATATTGTAGAAATTACAAACGGAATGATAAATTAAGTTATACAATTTTTCCTCCTGTGGTGAAGGGTATACAATAAAGTTATTTAACATTATTTTATTTGTTTAGGAAAATTATAGAACAACAAAATTTAACCTTTTTTATTATTATAATTTATTTACTATTTTAGGTTTTGACAAACCTATAAATAGTTTTAATTGATTGAAAGTGCATCACACAAATTTTTACACAAAATTTTATTAAAAACCCAAAAGAAAAATATTACTTTTAATACCGGCATTAATGTTTAATAATTTAATTATATATTAATTAAAAAGAAAACTTTGTCATTAGAAAAAATTTCTTAAATTTAATTTCAACTTCTAAACACTAACATTTTTGTCTGAATAAAATTATACACTTTGCACATAATAATACTGCTGCAAAAAATACATTCAATTATTATTCACCAAAAAAACCTTAATAGGATTATTTTACAGTTAAATTAAAAGAAGAAGAAGAAAAAAGTTTATACAATTTTGACCTTAAAAACTTAAAGTTAATTTCAATTATAAATTTCTTTAAAAGTATTACAACAAATATAAAACCAAAAGCAGCAAGAGAAGGTAGAAATAAATATTTTAAGGTATATTTTTTTCCTATCAAATTTGTGGAAAGTAATTAATTTTAATAAAGTTGTAAAGAGGAAAAGAAAATTTTGTTTTTTGTTTACAACAACTGTTAATAGAGCCACTTTAAAAATAACGAAAATAATTAATAATCTATTTTTTGTTGTTGAAAAACAGAGTGCGAAAAAACATCTTATATAAATGAACGACAGAGTATTTTATTTCTAATATGATTTTGATAATTTGATTGCTCTACTGAAGATCTACAAAAATATGCTTTTATTTTACAATTGGTCAAGTCAGTTACATTAATTAATTTTTAAAATAATTTTTGGGTATAAAATCGTTTTCAAAACTGTCTGTCTATAACGGTAAAAAATTATGGTCAATTACAATAAATTACATTAACTATTGGAACACCCTTTAATTTTCAAATGTTATATTTGCTATAATAGCGGACTTAGCATAACACATGCTTTGTAAATTTGAATTGTCTGTCTGTAACTGTACAACAGTTTGGCCATATACTTCATATTACATTAACTATTGTGTTACCCTCTTCTTTTTATTTTACATATTTATACTTCTTATTATACTAGACAAAGTAGTGGTCCTTCTCTCTTATATTCAAGTGGTTTATATAACGGTGAAAAGATTGTTCATGTACATCAAATAACATAAACTATTGCAACACCCTTTAATTTATAAATATAATGATTTATACTTTTTATTATACCAGAGAAAGTAGTAGACATTCTGTCTAATTTTCAAATGTTTGTATCTAACGGCTTAAAATATAGGACCATATTTATCAACTTATACACATTAATTATGGAAACAACCTTTAATTTCTAGATTGAAATTGCATACTTCTTGTTACAGTGGACTAAGCAATGCAGGTTAGTTGTAAATTTCAGCCACTTATAACGCTTCAATAGTTTGTCTACATGCATCAAATTATATAAAATATTGGGACACCCTTTAATTTCCCAATTCAAATTTTATACTTGTTGTTATAGCGAAGTAGACTATAATTTTCAACAGTCTGTCTACAAATGTATAAAAGTTGAACTATTGGGGCACTCTTTAAATTAAAATTTTGAAAATTTATTTTTGTTATTAAAGCGAATATAGTAAACGACATTCTGTCTAATTCCCAAAAGTTTGTTTATAAAGATTCCAAAGTTACCACATATAGGCCAATTAACGCTGCCTAGTAGGTCACTCTTTAATATCCAAATTCAAATTTTATACTTTTTGTTATAGCTGACTAAGTTATGCTGGTTCTTTCTAAATTTCAACAGTTTGTCTACAAATTAATTGAACTATTGGGGCACTCTTTCATTTATATATTTGAATATTAATTTTTGTTATTAAAACGAACATAGTAATCGACATTCTGTTCAATTCTCAAGCGTCTGTCTATTAAGGTTCAAATGATCGGCGCATAAAAGTCAATTTACGTCGCCCATGGGGACACCCTTAATTTTTTAGATTTATTTTTTTATTAATATTTGCTATTGTGAACTATGGTGGTACGCAAATTTTTTAATTTGATAGCGTTGCCCTTTACGGCTTAAAATGCACGTATACAAATTTAAAACGGA
This sequence comes from Cistogaster globosa, assembly GCA_937654795.1. Lineage (NCBI taxonomy): Eukaryota > Metazoa > Arthropoda > Insecta > Diptera > Tachinidae > Cistogaster > Cistogaster globosa. Next base: position 106,855,253 of record OW569406.1, on the reverse strand, counting down.
ACCAATCTGTTATCAGTACCTATCATAGAATAGAAAACCAAATTAAAAAAAAACAACGTTCAGCCGAATTGATAAAGTCGGTTAAAAAACAAACATTTCATGACATTCTCATGAAATATATATTGTTTAAAACTACAAGAAACTACGAAATACATAGCTACAAAATAAGAATAAAAAATGCAAAAATAAGGGGGAAGCTGTAGTCAAAGTGGTAAACACGTTGACTACAAACCTGGTTGGCCAGGGTTCAACCCCTGCGGCAACCTAAAAATAAAAATGTTTTTTTCTATATTCAGAATAAAGATTTAACAAGCATTCTCCTTCGACGGTACGGTATACGCGGCGAAGTTAAATAATAATGATTAAAATGGCTATATCTATCTTTCTCCTTTCACCACTTGTCTTATCTGTCATCAATCACTTTCCTAAAGAATGTAGCACGGTTACAAAAATAACTAAATAGGCATTATTGTCTGAAGTGCTACTTCTCTCAAAAACAAAAAAAAAAAAAAAAAAAAAAAAAAATGGATTCTACTGAAATTTCGAATAGACCAGAATACAAGAGTCCTATATCAAAAGTAAACTTGATTAAATAAGAACCACATTAAATTAAAAAAAAAACTAAAAAGACAATGAAAAGTCAAAAAACTTTTATACAAAAAGACAGTAACCGATCAAGCATAATTAATGGAGATGAAAATTAAAAAACCCCGAATAATAAATTTTCATATTGAGTAATTTTACTTTGTTGTTTGTTTGTTATATTTACTTTATTGGTTTAATGCTATTTTTTTCAAAATTATAGTACTACTAGAACCATACTAGAACTAAGTTTCGTATATGCAATTTTCAACTTTTATCCAGATTTAATCTAATCGCAAAAATTTTAATTTGATTTAAATAATGTTGTCAAACGTAACAATAACATTGTTAAATATAACCACCTTTACGATTAAGTTGTAGACATATTATAATAAAATTGATCATAATATAATAAAAAAAATTAAAATATAAAATTAAAAAATAATTTACAGAACTTCTCATTTTAATTTTTATTAAATTATGATTTGAACTGTGGATACTATAAATAAATTGAAATTCGTGTCCGATCGATGATTGGAACAAAAGCAAAAGCAAATGTATAGGATGAAATTCAGAAAGAACGGTGAAGAAATACTTTGGTTTGTGTGTAAATTTTGTCTAATAAAATTAGTATTGATATAAATACTACTCGTATTCTTATTAACAAATTTAGTTGGTTAAATAGATGAAGTTTACAATTACACAACTGAAAGTAGATAGATGCAAATAATGCTGATGAAGGACGTAGCGGTCCAGAAAGTGAGGCATTTTATTTTGCTAGCAACTTATTTTTCTTGTTTTCTTTGGAAAATGTCCGCATACATTTGTAAAGTAATTTTTCTTTCTAAAAAGGTTTTTAGAAATTAAACAAATGAACTCATCTTAAAAAAAAACTTTAAAAAAATTAAATATCATGCATACATGGGATAATTACTCTCATGTATGCATTAAATGCACTTTATTGATTTTTATTAAAAGTTTTGTTTAAAAAACAAAGTCATTATCATTGACTTACAAATATATGCTTTTAAGGCATCTTTTTTAATTAGGACCAGCACTCAGGCGATGACCCCTACTTATGCAATGCATTGTGCCATAACTAGGAAACTGGGTTTTGGGATGGGGGATAGAGGGAGTAGTGCTTTTGAACATTTGATTTGAATCTTTGCACATTGAAAGTAGTAGGAAAGACGTCTGCAGGGAGTTTATTCCACATACGAACTGTTCGGCTAAAAAACGAATTTTCTGTGTAATGCGTTGTGCGATTCACTGGCCAATCGACTACAAAGGAATGCGCTCTTAATGCAGATCGCGCTGCGCGTATGAAACTACGGTTTTCAGGAACAAGTTCCCTGATTTCAAAAGAGCACATTCCGTTGTAGTAACGATAAAACAGTGAAACACACCCAACATTGCGTCGATGCTCCAGTGAGTCAATAGAGCTAGATACCCTACTGTCACCGATTAGTTTCTTCGCTCTCTCCTGTACGCGGTCGAGTAAGTCCAAAATAGACTTTGAAGCACCGGCCCATACATGAGAGTTGTATTCCATTTTTGGTCTGATACCATTATTAAACGTCACTCCTTGTATTTGTACACTAAATAAAACCTTGAAGTTATGTAGAGCATTATTTTAAAAAGGCATTTGTTTCATAAAATTGTAGTGAAGCATATATTTTTTAACATTTTCATATAAAATGCTACAGTATGATTTTAGATCTGAGATATTAAAAGAAAAATATTTATTAGAATAAGGTCGTTATCAGTAGCATTAAAAAGTGATGGCGAGAATTGAAAAAAAAAATACTTTTCTTGCTTGACCTTTAAATTAAATTTCGTCACCCAAGTATTTCCTAAAAGCTGTGTATTTTTGCTATCAAATTTGGATTTTAACCAGTAACGTATCCAAAATACCGCCACCATTAGCTTTTGAAATGATTTTAATGTTTATTATTTTATCCATATTTTTTCGCTAAGTGTCTGTTGCATCAGTTGTTTAATAATTATAATTTTTTGTCAATTAAAAAGGGACCATTAAGATTGCAGCAGTAAAAAGCTTTTAAGTAGATTTTTCACAAAATTAGGCAAAAGTGGCACCCAACTTTCTGATGGTGTTTTCAGAAAAAAAATTTTCACGTAAACTATAAATCACTGAATCAGTAGATCAAAAGAAAAGTTCCAATGTTTTCTTTTTGCTTTAATTTCTTAGCAGCCCCTTGTAAATTTTTTTTTATGAAAGATAGTCATGACATTGGTTTTGAAGTTCCGTTACATAAGTCAATTAGGCACTCAGTTACGCTAAAAGATAGCAGATCATCAAATGCTTCTTTAAAACTTTTTTTCCTTAGATATGCCAGCGTTAAATCTCTTTTTATGGCCATTGCCTTCTACAGTCATCCTCACTATCTACTGATGCCTATTAGAGCTAATTTTCCTACTCCACTTTCTAAAAATCAAATTACTTTTGACGCTGATGAAAATCTAAAACAAATAAAGTTGTCCATTACTAAAGATATCAGCAAAAGTAACACGTTATTCAGTATTTGTATGATGTAAAATTATCTATTTTTGTTTTGATAAAATATAGTTGTAATTGTAATGAGATTATCTTAGACTGCTTATTCTCATGAGATTTGTGCACGCCCTATTTTACTCTACCTCTCAAAGGCGCTCTATCTTTTTGTGTAATTGAATTTTTTTTTCGTTAACAGTTGCTTGTATGCTTGTGTACATATTTCGCATTTAAATAAACATAAGTACTGTTGTTTGTATAACTGTATGTCATTATAAACATGTGTAGTCGTACTTTCCATGAACAAGCACTTGAATGAAATTAATTTATTTTATATTCCAGGTCAGGGTTATATTAGGAATATAAAAGGAGCATTCATGTTATTTGAATGTAAAAAATCCTGTCAGATTAAAAAAGAGTATTTGAAAATATATAATCATAAGGTGTTTTAGTCGGAATAACATTTTTAAAATTGTTAGAATTTCAGGAAATTAGAAATTTCTTTTTATTTTTGCTATAAAACATATTTATCTTTTATTTATTATGACCACAAGATATTTTATTATATTAAAAATTTCTTTTTGATACAGATTAACAAGAAGAGGCTTTATATACCGTTTAAATGTTACCTGAAAGTATGCAACAAAATTTTTAGTTAAGAAAATTAAAGTACAATGTAAGTACGTTAGTGTGAGTGTAAGAAAATTTAAAGTGAAGGCCATTAAAATAAATTATTGTATTCGTTGAATGCTGTGTGAGAGGATTATTGATTTAAATTAATATTGTTTAACAAAATTTAATTTTTAATTACTGTGGACATTTTGCATTTCGTATATTAAAGCACAACAAAAAATACCTTAATATCTTTGGATTTTACGACAGTGCATAATTGGTCATGCTGACATTTTCTTAAATTTAATGATGTTAATTGACGTTAGGTCTACACTGTGAGAGATTCGTGACACATGCGGCAAGCATAATTGTTGCCATTTCAGAAAAGTTACAATTTAAGCAGAGCAGACATGGGAGTGGTTAATTACATGGACTAAATTATTGTCAGTTTCGTTAGCATTGAATGGTAAATAAGTCTAAGGATGTTAGTCATTATTTTTAATAATAGTAATGCTTTTATATAAAAAGGTTTCATTGGCGATAAGTTTTAAAAAGAAAGTCATAGTTATTGAATTGCGGTTAAATGATTTTATGCATTACTGATAAAAACAACCTCACTCCTTATATTTGCACACTGAAACAATAAAGCATTAATTTAAAAGGGCTCTTATTAAAAAAAATTTTGTAAAATATATATGTCTTAATATTCTCCTCAGAAATGAGGCTCTAAAATATTTCCTATATTTTTGGTTTCGTGTAAGTAAAAAGATTTAATAGCTGGGGTAATAAATCTTAGACATCAAGTTATTTTTTAAAGAGAAGTAGTAGCACTTCAGGCAATATTAACTATTTGGTTATTTTTGTAACGGTGGTGCGTTCTTTCGGAAAGATATAGATAGATGAGAGGTAGGACAGGTGGTAAAAGAAGAATTTTAGAGATTATTAGTTATTTACCTTCGCCGCCGAATATGCTATGAAGAAGTACCGAGGAAGGAGGATGCACATTTTAATGTTAATTCTAAATATGTATTTATAAAAACATTTTTATTTTTTGATTGCCGCAGTGGTTGAACTCTGGTCAACCAGGTTTGTAGTCACCGTGTTTACCACTTTGACTACAGCAGCCTCAATTGATAAATTATTAAAATTTTCAAATATAAATCCATTTAAAAAAGGGTGAAGGTATATTTTTCAATGCGTAGTTCCTTTTAAGCTTCTATGATCATAAATTTGAGTTTCATTAAATTATTATTTTTACTCAATTGTAATTAGCAATCACACGGTCGAATTAAAATTAAAAGTAATTCTAGCAAAAAAATGAAAAAAAAAAATAATAAAATAAAAAACGACTTCAAAACAGATTAACTTAAAATCCTATTTCTTTAGGACGGTAATTATTCATTAATTTTATTAAATTATATTCGAGAAAGCTTGCGTCAGGGTTTTTAATATGTCGTAGAACAAAATATGAATGAAGATCAAGCAAGAAATTGGCTATATTTTTTTTTTAAAGAGAAGTAGAACTTCAGGCATTATTACCTATTTAGTTATTTTGGTAACCGTGCTACATTCCTTAGGAAAGGGATAGATGAGAGATAAGACAGGTGGTGAAAGGAGAGATATAGAGAGTTAGTTATTTTTACTTCGCCGGTGAATATGTTAAATGAAGTATCGACGAAGGAGACTGCAAGATTTTTTTGTTAATTCTGAATATGTATTTATACCATTAAACAGAAAAAACATTTTTTATTTTTGATTGCCGCAGCTTTCAATTTCTAAATTAAATTTTATACTTGTTGTTCCTTGTGAATTTCAGCTATCTGTCTTTAACTGTTCAAAAGTTTGGCCACAGACATCAACTGTTGGGACACCCTGTAGTTTATAATTTTGCAAGCTTAGACTTGTTATTATAACGATCATAGTAATCGACATGCTGTTCAATTTTTAAGAATTTTTCTATGACGGTTCGAAAGATAGGCGCATATAAGTCAATTCCTGTCACCTATGAGGACACCCTTTAATTTTTAGATTTATTTTTGTATTACTTTTTTGATATTGGGAGTTATAGTTGTACACATTTTTTTAAATTTTAAAGTGCGCTTTACAATTTATAATACACTAAAAAAGATGTATGTTGTATGGTTTTACCCTTTAATTTTTAAGATTGTTAACTGCTTTTCAAATGGGACCAATCTGTAAGCATAATTTGTCAAATTACAAAAAACAAAATTTAACATCGGTTCAGAAATGACTGAGTTCTGCAGGCACAAACATAAAGAACCATATTCAGTCGAATTGATAACCTTCATCTTTTTTTGAAGTCGGTTTAAAGAAGATCCGAAGTATAGAGCAGTGTTAATGCAGTATGCGTATCATAACTAGAGACAACAGTCGTCAATAATTTTAGGATCTTGAAACACAGATCTTGAATACTAAAAATGTTTCAGGAAAAAAATAACTCGAATAAATTAATGTCTGTTGGGTATTCTGCAAGTCAGTGCATTTAATGTATTAAAAATTTTTATAATTCAAGGAGTGCAATTTTTTTAATTCCTACTTTAAATGCTCAATCATATTTATTGCAGAAATTGCCTTGTTGTCACTTTGATCAGTTTAGTGTTCCGTACACAAAGTGTAAAAACTTAGCCCGATTGTTTTCGTCTAATGTCTGCCTATCTCTCTGTATGTCCATCTGTCACAATCCTCTATCTCTCAAACTCTTCAAATTTTCAAAGGCGATACATTACTATTGCGGCTATAACAGATTACATACAAAAAAAAAATTAAAAGGTGTTCCGAAAATTACATGGTAAAAATATTGTTATTTTTTTAACTGTAATAGGCAGACACGCCAAATTTGAATATTGTCCGCAAAATTATGAACGCTTTAGTAACATATAGAAGAAATAAAATTTTTAAATTAAAGGGTGTCCCAATATAACCTGGAGATTCAATTATATGGATATAGTTTTTAACCTAGCAGAATTCATACATTTATGTCCACTATAAAAATTAATTAAAAACAATAAATTTTAAATTAAAGGGTGTTTCCAAAAGAACGTTAGATGAAAAATATGGTCTAGTCTTTTAAACTGGCATAGTCAGACGCTTGGAATGTAAACACAGTGGTATTTCTATGTCTGCGATAACGATAAGTACAACAAATTAAAAAGAAATGAAAGATATCCCGATAGTAACACAATTTTCGTATGTACGTATGACCTTACTTTTTGGAATCGTAGTAGGGTAAGAGTATAAATTCAAGCAGAGTATGTTTTACTGTCACTTTGAAAAACAAGTATTAAAAAAATTAGACTAAAACGTCAGTTTTACAGAGCCTTATTTTAAATTTACCCGAAGTAGCTTAAACTGTAACCACTAGAAAAAGTTTAAAAAATAATGAAAAGTTAATTAATTAAAAGGTGACCCATACAACCCCTCGTGTAAGAGTCAAATTCACTCTCCCTTTACTCCTTTTGCGTTTCTTCTTTTTGTTCACTTTTAAAACTGATCGGAGATAAGAAAGTTAAAAGTCTTAAATCTATCAAGGAATTAGGAAAATTAAAAAAAAGAATTAAAAGTTGAATTAGATAGTTTGGCAAAATTTTTTGTATTGTTATCCTTAACAGAAAAGTTGGGGTCATTTTTTTTTTTTTTATTAATGTGTTAGGGTCATATTTTAAGGAACTATTTTTCTAATATTTATTATTAAAAAATTGTTGTTGGTATATAAATTTTTCTTCGTCTCTATCGCAGAATTTATATATCTCAAAACCTTGGGATTCGTGAGTCCCTGCTAGCAATCATTAAGGTAATAAAATGTTTAAAATTTTGTTTCAAGTGATTACTTATAATAAATTTTCATGATGAAATAAATTCAGTTAAATGCATTTAAGCTCTGTGACATAGCAATTGTTGTAAAAAATTCAGTTTTAAACATTTTGTCAGTTTGTATTATTTTTTCATAGGATCATTTTTAAGACATATTTCTTAGTATTTTTTTTTTAATTTTTACAAAGAATTAAGTGAATTTAGCGATAATTTTTTTAACAATTTCTTACGTTGTGTATCTGTACAAAAATGTGTCTGTTGAAAGTTGTAAGTATTGCGCCAATAGCTATTGAAATAAGTAAAAATAAAATAAGCTCATAGAAGACGGCAAGCATCTATTTAAAACAATAATTATACACCCTCTGTAACATAAACACTAACAAATACAGCCTCATCATCATGGAATGACAATCGAACTAACAAGCTAATTTATAGAAAAATTTGTCTAACGAGCAGATGCGTATTAGAAATAAATATTTTTATACAAAATTATTGTGGGAAGTCATTATTTAATATTAGCTATGTAAATCATGATAAGGTTTTTAAAAAAAAACTTTTTTCTTAAAAACAATTATTTCGTGATTGATTGAATGAGAATTATAATCAGGTGTTTTTTACGTATGTGTTCCATGTTTTGGGTTCTGATTTTGTTTTTTTTTAATTTTGGTTTTTGTGATCCTTTTTTTGTAGATCTTTAACTTTTTCTTAGGATGTTCTATTTTATTTGTAAAATGTATAAATTTTTTTTAATTTTTTTTTAATTTTTTATTTAACCTGAAATTTTTTCTAATCTTATCTATATTAATGGATCGTGATCGATTACTTAGATAGCTTAATTTAAGATACATACGTTTAACTGGAAAGTGTTAAATTGAGTCCTCTAACACTGTAAAGAACTTATGAGCCAAGAAATAAACTGCCTGTGCCACCATTGCAAAAGAGTTAATTTTTCGTACAATTGGAATAATTCATTTTTGTTTTCATTGTAATTATGCAGAAAAACGAATTGTTGTGACATTACGCAGCAGACGGAGAATTATTAAAAAGAAAACTGGAAACAAATGAAATGTAAAGAAATAATCAGACTAGTCAATTATTTGAACAAAAGCACGTAACCACAAAAATATGAAAAAATATGTTTGTCCTTCTTAAATATTTAATGAAAATATTAAATCCTACTCACTATTAAAGGTAAGATATTAAATTTATTCAATATAAATTATCATTCGTAATGATCCGTGTCAGGAAGGTTTAAATAAACATTTATAAAAAAAGTGGTTACGTTTTTTTTTTTTTGTTAAATGTTCTTTATCTGATCGCGCCTTAAGAATTCCTAGTATTTTTAATACTTAAACTTAAACATTATTTTATTTATTATTATTTTTTTATGCAATCATTCTTCTGTATTTTAATCCTTTTTTTAATTTATGTTTTAATTATTTTACATTACTGCTTTAACCGTATATATGAGCAAAATTCTATGTAAACATACATATTTGCAAAATAAAAATATTAAACAAAAATCTATTTTTAATAAAATCAAACAGCAAAACACATTCACACACGCATTTCAAATATAAAGTCAAAAAGAAAACAGACGTTGTTTTTCTTTTAAACATAATGCACGATTGATTGTGCGGGCGGTTGGTTAAAACACACGAAAGAAAAATTCAATATTCGAATTGTGTTAACAACTTTAAAAGATTTATATGAAAAAATGTCTTTATTATGAAAATACATAATTAAATGATGCTCCATTAAATGGAGATTAAACTATTTAATTTTTTATTTAAGTAAGCAACGTGTATTTTAAAATATTTTAATATGGAGTGTTTTTTTAAATAGTTCTAAATATTTCAAGAAATAACAATTTAAAAATTGTGAGCGTGTGGAAAATAATCGTTGCGAGAATATTTTTGTTGTATGTGAGCTGTGTTTCGCGAAGTACCGAGCAAAGAAGCTTAATTAAAATTTAAATGAACATAAAAATAAATAAAGTTTCTATAAAAAATAATTAATATTAAATCTTTGCGACTCTACCCTCAGGGTTATGCTCTGCGTTTTATGATGTAGATGTAGTTTAAAGAAGACCGCATTCTACTTCCTGAAAACTCTTATTCAATCAAGTTTTTGACTTGTGCCACCCGTTTAGCCTTTTTAATTAAAAAAAACAATTATTGATATACAAAAAAAAAAAAAAAAAAAAGACAAAAAAATTTGTATCACAAGAAATGAGCTGTTTATTTTGAAAATGGTATAAACCACTTAAAAAAAATAAAAAAAAATAAATTTGAATCTTAAGAGGTGCTTCGATTTTTTGTGGACCGCAGTTTTTATTGGAGAATATGTATCCTAAGATAGAAATACAAGTAATTCTTCTTAAGATTCAGAATCCATACTTTTTAAAACGTTTGAAACACTATTCTTTAAATATGTGTATCAGCTTAGAAGCAAGGTGGCTTATGCCACTTTCAACGTCTCAAATAATAAATTGAGTAATTCATTAAAAAGCACACCCGTTTTAAATAACCGGTCTTTTTGCTGCACTAAAACTATGGTCTCCTTAAGTCTTAAATAAAATAAACTCAATGAGAATTAGCTTTAATCAGTAGAGAAAAAGCCAACAAAATACAAAAACACAAGTGTAGTTCTGCCGATATTTCTGTCTTCAAATTTTATATAAATAAAAAAGTATAAAAATAAATGCGTAGACCTTCTTAAGACTTAAATCACAAGAAGCAAACAAATTAATAATGACAACGTAAAAAATAAGAAAAAATTATTGTAAATAAAGAAAACAACAAAAGCAAAATACCAAAATAAAATTGTCTGAATATTTAAGTTTATTGCAGCTGCGAAAAAAAGATTCTAAACTTGCAAAAATATTTTAATTTATTAACTTAAACTAAATTTTTTTAATACTTTTTAATTTTTCTATTAAATATAAACAGAAGACGTCCCTATATAAAATAATTTAAAAAATTTCAAATATTTAGAAATATTTAAAAGAGGGAATACTTAAAATTTTTAAAGAAAATTTAATTAAAGAGAAAATTAAAAAAAAAATTATCAAAAAGCAAAATAGGATGTAAAACAAAAGTTCCCTTAAACATAAAAAATCATTTAAAATGTTAAAATAAATCATCATTGATTACCAAATTAAAACTAATGTGCGAAAATTTCTTAAAAGTGTGAAAAGGAATTGTATAACTGATTATTATGCCCATAGTGGATATGCTTTAATGTTTTCAAAATTTTATTAAGTAAGCGAAAACATAAAATTTCAATGAGAATAATACTAAGCAATATTTAATTTATGCATTGATGCAATATGTGTGATTCCAAACAACAGCAACATAATCAGTTGCAACAACAGTGGCCAAATCAGCGGCCACAAGTTCAAGTACAGCAGGAGTTTTCAAAAGGTATATTTATTTTGATAAAGTAGTCTTCAGAATTATTTCTTTGATTAAACAGTATTTTGCTTCAGGTGTATATTTGATCTGTGATCTAATAAAAAATTATTTGATTGTTTTGATATTTTTTTAATGAGAAAAACCTTTTGATTTAATAAATTAACTGATTTAATTATTAATTTAATTAGAAAATAATTTTTTTTACAAAATGTCGTTTTTAAATTAGTGTAATTGAATCAATTAAAAACTTAATTAACTCAAATAAACACTTAATCAAATATTGTTCGTGAATCAAATAAATTTTTATTAGAAACTTCGTTTCTGTGAATGTGCTTTTTCTCTCTTTCCTTTGCGAGTTTTTTATTTGAACTTCATTCTTACATTCAACACTCGTACAACAACAGACTAAACCAGTTTTGATATCATAATTATTTGTCATGTATAATTTTTTACATCGTTTCATGATTTAATATTTAAAGGATGTTACCACACACCAACACATAATCATATATTCCTGAGTTCGTATGCGTTCATGTGTAAAGGCGTTCTTTAGCAATGCATGTCTGCAAAAAAAATGTAAAACAAGTGTTAAAAACAGCAGCACTTAAATGGTCAAAATAATAATTATTTTATAAAGACATTAAAATAATTGTTTTTAATAGGAGTGCAATCTGCCAGCCATGCAATTACAGGCCATTTACTTAACAAAAAAAAAAATATTTGTACATGCAAATTTTTTACATTTTATTTTGTTTAAATAAAAAAGCTAAACTGTGAAGGTTTTTTTTTTTTCAAATTGGATATTTTATTTCACCCAATTTAATGAATATTCTACAAAAGCTTTTGCTTAAAAAAATAAATATGCTGCAGAAAAAATTAATAGAACCAGACTGCCAGATCTTTTCATATTAGAAGAATATAAGAGTTTTTACTCGGAGGCTTAAAAAAATGAAGCTACACGCTGTATGTTCATATTCATATATTATTTTGCAGTTTTCTGAACAAAGATTGAACCCAAAAGCAAAAAATAGTTGGGAAAACCTAAAAGAAGGACAAGTACTTTTTATATAATAGATAAATTATGGAGGGATTCTAAAGCTTCTATAAGATAAACAATATAAAATTGTTTTTCTTGCAGCTGTTCTCTATTTTCTAATGTCAAAGTATTTTTTGTTTTTCATTTTAATTTTTTATTTGACTGTTAGAGTTCTCATTCAAACAAAATTATTGGAATATTTGGAGATTTTTAATTTTATTAGCAAATAAGTAAACATTTTTTTCTTCGCCGTTATTACTCAACAGAAAATCTTGGGCAAACTTAAAAATAAATAAATATCACTTTTATTCACCAATTATGTCCTAAAAGAAGGTAAAGAAATTAATAAGTAGCCATTATTGCTAGAGTTTTGCTTCTCCTAAAAAAGGATAAAAAAATATTATTCAATTAATTTTTGAACTATAATCGAATATTCAAATTTTCGAATAAAATTTTAAAACTTTTTGTTGCAATATTATATAGTTATAACAAGTGGTTAGTATATTTTAAGTAAAAAATGTGATACGGAACAAATACCACCTGTGGTTTTAAATCACATCACAAATATTTTATCAACAATTAAATTTATTTTATTACAACAATCATTGTCTTAATATCTTATCAACAAAATTAAAAATAAAAAATAGTAGAAATCTGACTCTTAGACTTTAAATTTTATGTTTGTTAAATATTTAGTTCAATATTTAAACACAAATTTTATTCTAAACTCTTTTTAAAATTTTATGAAAAATTTTAATCGAATTCATTTTTCATTTTTATGGTTTGTGAAATAATTTGCTAAACAAACGTTTTTTTTTTTTCAAATTCAAAGAAATAATTTTTAAACACATTATTTGTTTAATAGATTTTGATAAAATTTAAAAACAAACAACAAAAAGTAGCACAAAAAAAGTATCACACAACCATTAACAATAACAACAAAACATATTTGGAAAGTATACATCATCATACAATTGCTCGGCTTATTTGTGTGAGTTAAGATGAATGAGTAAATAAAAAGAAAAACAAAATGTGTCAAAAATTATATGGAGTAGCTTCTATACGAATTTAAGTTGCCCTATTTAGTATGTACAATTAAAAGAATAAGAATTACTTTGAAAATTTATATGCAGCTGACTCATTAAATACTTAATAATTTGACATTTTGATAAAATAATAAAAAAAATATTTATAAAAAGAAAACTACTAACATTAAAATTTATCTTTGCTTTGAATTGAATTCAATTTCGAACATTTCTAATTGAGCTTCAATATTTTTGCGTTTTAAATCGTTTAGAAATTAGAGAATGTCTCTTACTCTGAACATATATTTTTATGGTAGAGTCAGTCTTAAACATTCCATATAAACTTTATTGATAAAAAAAAAATCTACAAAAATGTTTGACTAGAAACGGTTAAGCTCTTAATAAGGAAAAAGGATATATAAAATTGTATGAAGGAGCCGTTATGCAAAAGAACGCACCTGATCTTGCCTATATTCCAACTTAAGTTAAAAGAGTTCCAAACCCTCTAGTCACCGATAAAGAACTATATCATCCTCCATATGCGGCCTGTCCTAAAAGAGCTATTCGGACATGGTTCTAAATTTTGATACAAGCTTGACTACTTAAAAGGTTGCTGCGAATTAAAAAAAATTGAAACGGATATTTTCAGCTCATTAGTCTAATAAATATTAAGAAACCCGGTTACTAAACCGGGTTTTTAGAGCAAAAAAATAAAACGGATAAAAAATCAAGTAAAAATTATTCTTTTAATACATTAAGTAATTTTAAAGAAAGTATATTTTTTTTGTCGTATGGTCTTAAAACTTTTAAATATGTTGTCAGTTTAACAAGTGTGCTTACTACACATTTAAACAAAGAAAAGCTGACAAGAATAAACATTAAGATTTTCCTTAAAAAAATGTGTTTCATTATAAAAAAAATAAATTTGTTTTAGTTGATGTCTTATATTTGCTAAAGAAACATTATTCGAATAAACACATAAAAATAAATAAATAATTAAAAATAAACAAAACAATTTTTTTTTGAAAAAATAATATTTTTTATTTGTGAGAATTAGCTCGTACCACTTCTTTCTAGTGATAAAAAAATACTCAAAATATTTTTAGAAATTGAATTTATAAAAAAATATAAAAAAAATGATGAATTAACGGTTTCATATAATCTTTTGATACAGTGGAAATTTTAAAATGGTATGAAATTAAAAAAAAAACATATATATATAAAATATAAAACTAACAAAACAGTGATAAAATCGGCTGTGTTGAACATAAGTTTTCTTTTTTTTGTCTTTGATGCAAAATATTGCCAAAAGTCAATATAACAAAAAAATTAATTCAAAATAAATAAAAAATAATGTTGCTGTAGTCGTACTCCGTTCTTTTTGTACGAAATGTTTCTGGCTTCATGTTTATATAAAGCAAAATGTTTCTGGCAACATTTTTTTCGAACTGCAAATTAACATTAGCTGCAGTTATTTCAGGGGTGGAGTTTTTAATAATAAAAAACAATGTTGCAAAAATTTAATAAATTTTAGCGTTGACACTACTAGAGGGTTTTTTTTTTTTTTAAGCAAAATAGTTTTTAGTTGCTAAATTAATTTTCACAAATTTGAACAGACTATTTGCATAGCTTAAGCGATGAGAGGATAAAAAACATAAAAAGGAACAAACTTCAATTGTATATTAAAACTAATATTCTGTTAACCCTTTTGTACGGAATGCTGCCAACTAATTAAAATGCAAACCAAATACTTTTAAGATTAGTTTATAATTTATAACAGCTGCCAATTAGGACCATCGCTAACATGGATTAATAGTATAATTGATTGCAGGTGTAACAAATACGAACAAAGAACCAGCTTTTGTATACGTAATTACATTGATATTTGCTTTAGCATGTTTTAAATTAATTAGTATATTTAGAGATTTATTTATAATAATAAATATAAAAAAAACATATAAAAAATCATATAAATATTTTATTAAATTTACTACAGTCTGTAAGTGATTAAAGCATAATAACCATCCATTTAAACTATCCGATTTATTTGATTTTCAACAAAAGACTTTCCACTACAAAACATAACAAACACTCATAAATTTTAATTGGCTCCCAACAGTTTAAATATTTTAATTTTATCAACACATCATTTGGAAATGGGCCAAGTGAGTTTTTTTTTTATTTGGTTGTTGAACTCACACACGTATTTTATTTTATATGAAAAACAAGCAATACAATAAAAAAAAGATGTGTACACATAAATTTTGTTTTATTTGAAAGATTTTGGAACATAACAAAAAAAATTTATTTACACTGAGGTATAATTTTTATTTCGTTCAAAACAGAAACAACTCGTATTTTATTTTTATTTTTAAATAAAAAAAATATTTATTAAATAACAAGTAAAAGTGCTATATTCGGTGACAGAGATTTAAAAATTAAACAAAAAAAAATGTTTTATATAAAAAAAGTCGCCGGCTCTTAATGGGTTAAGATTTAAAAAACATATTTTCTGAAAGATCATTTCAAAAGCTTTTAAATGATACTCATATTGATACCTTAAAAATTATGGTGAAAATCGTACTTTTCTATGAAAACTATAAAAGCCGATAACTTAGAAAATAAGAGCAAACGAAATTTTTTTCACTTGATTCAATTCCTTATCGCCCAATAGATTTGTTTTTTCAATTGAAGTTACTTCATTGTTCCAAATGATATGAAAAAATTTCAGACAGCCGCAATGTTTCGACCGCTGCCTTAAAGGAAATAATCTTACTAATTTTCAAACTATGCCAGATCGATGGGCGTATTTAAATTTTCTCTAGCTCATTTAGTGCCAAAGTTGATTTTAACACTAACACGGACGGGCAGATGGACAAACGAACATCGCCCAATCGTCTTTGCTATGCATAAGGACTCCGAATACATATACTTTATGGCATCGGAAGTGGATATTGTAGAAATTACAAACGGAATAACAAACTTAATTATACCCTTTTTCCACTTTTTGTGGTGAAGAGTTTAATAATTGATTACTCTTAAATAATATAAGTATTTGATCGATTTCTTTGATTCAGATATTTATATTTTGATTAGCGCTAGTTTCAATGAAATTATTTGCTACTTGACCGATTTCTTTCCAACTAAATGGAAGATACTTTCCCTTTTTGGTGGTTATTTACTACCTTTATTCCTTGGTAAGAGATTCGCATTATAATTGTAGATTAACCACTTAATACTGCATGTCTTGAAATCAATTTATTTATGTTTGGTATAAGTGATTTTTAGTTCCCATAACGCCAGCCATAATACTTAGATTTTTTTTAATTAGGACCAGCACTCAGAGGATGACCCCTTATAATGAAATGCATTGTGCCAGAGCTAGGATGTTAGGTTGTGGGATGGGGGATAGAGAAGTGCTTGTCAACATTTGATTTAAATCTTTGCACATTGAAAGTGGCAGGAAAGACCTCTGCAGGGAGTTTATTTCACATACGAACTGTTCTGCTAAAAATTGAATTTTCTATGTAATGCGTTGTGCGATTTACTGGCCAATCGACCACAAAGAAAAACGCTTTTGATGCAAAGTTCGTTGAGGGTACAAATTTACGGTTCTCAGGACCAAATTCCCTGATTTTATAAGAAAACATTCCGTTCCGTGCACAATGCACTCATATTAAAAGTATTTTATTGCAATTAATCCCCTTGAGTGTTATAAATCGACAAAAAACATTTGTCTCCATTTTCGTTGTATGAGATGGCGTACGAAGTGAAGCCATTTTTCGTTACCTGCTTAGTTCCCGTTTAGACGAGCGAACATTTGGAAGAAAAACATTTGGAATTCTATTTCGTTTTTTCCTTCGGGTTTAAACCGGCGAACATGTTGTATGCAACATTCTATTATTGTTGTTTTTTTTTTGCCTTTAACATTTGTGCATTGAGTTAATTTGTAGTGTTTCGTTAATTTAAATAATAAAAATATTTAAACAAAATTTTTAGTAAATAAATTAAAAAAAAAATGACAACAAAATATTTCATAACGAACTTTTAAAAAACTACACAAAACAACGTCAGAAGAAAAGAAATAAAGTAAATGAGTAAATGACAAAAAGTGTAAGTAAACAAAGCGTATCGCCGAGTACCAAACATAGTTCCTGTATTTCGATCAGGCCACGCTTTAAAGTCGGCCCTGAATACCGATGGGAAGAAAAAAGTTTATAGTTATCATTAAACAGTTTCAGCGGATTAGACTACAGATGCAAAGGTTTTTTCTTCCAGGGTGAGGTCGTTTAAGAAATAACTTTCTGTAGCGTACGATCTACCTATTCGGTAATAACTCAGCTCTTGAACACTCCTGAAGTTATCACGCATATTAACCTCTCGTCCAGCTTTAATGAAGGCCTTAGTCAACGCTAAGATTATTTCCCTTGCTTCGCAGAAATAACACAGAGTTTGAATAGCATGAGTTTTTACCATTTGTAAGCGACTATAAGAAAAAATTTTTTTTTTGACGACAATGAGCACTAATACAATAGTTCGTTTTTCAAAACACTTAAATTGATTTTTCATTGTTTTCTCCTCTGATTGCGTATGTTTAATTTTAATTTGTTTTTCTTACTACAAAGGAGAACACAAACCGAAATTAAATGTCCATCTTTGTTTATTTTTGTTTCCTGATTTTTTATGTCTGCTCGTGTTTTCGGTATCAACACATTACGTCTGTTTGAAGTTCAGTTACCTTGAATACACAGATAACAAAATATCGTATTATCCTATAGTTCTTATCAAAGCTAGAGATCGACTGGTACTCGCAGTTCTTATTTTACCCATGAATAAGGGAAATAATTAATATTTTCACATTATTAACCGTTTATGCTCCTCTTACCTCTGCATTGTTTCATATTTAAAAATCATAATAGTTTGCTTATTCTTAGGGATTTTATTGGCCAGTCTTAAGTAGTTTAAGAGTTCTTGAAAAATTCTGCAAGCATTTTTTAATTCTTATATTTTTTGCTGTTCTTAGAAGTTTCTGAGTAATTTTTTAAATAAATATTTTTTTAAATGACATCGTTTTTTTTATTTTTTATTTTTTTGTTTGTTGTTATTCTTGTGTATTTGGAGCTGTTAAACGTAATAAATTTTATATCTTAGGGGCTCTTTGGAGACCTTCCTTCTTTTTAAATTGATTTTTTATAACTCTCAAAATTGTTAGGTATTTCTGAAGAATTCTTAAAACTTAGATTTTCTCTTGTTTTACATTTTTTTTTAATATGATTCTTGGTAATTTTTGGAATAAGCGATTTTTTCAATTTTAAGCGTTTTTCTTTTTGGTTTGTTAAAAACGCAAGTTTTTTTTGGCTTGAGGGATTTTGCAGATTTTATATTTTTTTTAAATTTAATTTTTTCTATTTTAGCTTTTTCTCTTCTTTTTTTGTAACTCAAGTAATTTTTTACAGCAACTCTATCCATTTTGTTTTTTTTAGTTGTAGATTTTTTTGTAGGTCGTTATTTTTAATTTTCATTCGACACAATTATAAAATCTCTTATGATAACTGCGCATTTTTAATTTTTTCCAAAGTGTGTTTACACACTTGTTGCTACTTTTTACCATTTATTGAAAACAAGTGATACAATTAAAAAGAAAAATTAATAGATCAACACGTTATATTCGTTTTTTATTTTTTGTATTTACAGACAGCCCACTAGGGCCTTCCAAACTGGCACATCAATTTTGGTTTTCATATCCGCCACCGGGCGCTGGCGGGGGTTCGTCAAGTAAGTTTGTTTGTTTTTGGATTTGCTTATTTATTTTTAATTTTTAAATGTAAACTTTGACCTGCCTAAAATTTTCGAGATATTTTAATTTAAATTTAAAAATATTTTTTTTTATATTTTATTCTTTTAATTATATTTGTGTATAACCGTTGTGTTGTTTTTTATAAAAATAGAATTTATAAACATATTTAAATTAAGTGTGCGTGTGTGTGCGTTTTATAAATATTTTATTTGTTTACCTACCATTTTCAATTAATTTTTATTTAAAAATATTGATGTTTATTTTGGCATTAAGTATTATAAATACAATAAATCTTTATTTATATAAAAAAATTAAATAAACTTTAAATTGATTGTGTTTATTGATTAATTGTTGTGCCTACTTTTTTCAAGTGTTGATAAGATGCGCGCTATAATGATAAGGTTTTTGTTGTGTTTATGCTTAAGTATAAATAACATTGATAATAATAGGTAACGTTACCTTTACTTGTTGCTAGATATTTAGAGCTGTTGCTTATATTTCTATTTTTTACTATTTATCATAAGTAATTCCTTAACATATTTTTTAACCTGTAAAAATTTATAGCAAATTCTTTTTGTTTCTCTTATGAGGTATTTTTATATTGAGTCGCTAATATTTTGAAAAGTTTTCTTTTCGATATTAGGACAGATATGGCACCACCTGAAATTGGAGCACTCGCTAGTGATCATATCAGAGACTTTTCTTGTCCCTTCAAAAGTTGTCTCTCTTTCATCAGTTAAAAGGACACTTGTCACTTTCTAAAGCGAAGCACGGTCTTAATAGACTTCTTTAGGAAAAAAGGAAGTGTCAGGGGTTGGAAATTTAATTAACACTGATATAGGTTTTTGCAGCAATGTTAGGTTTTATCTGTTTTCTGATTTAAATTTAATTAAACTTTTAATTGCCTCAATTGTATATTTAATCGAAAGATAAATTTAAAATTTCGTTATTAAATAATAAGCTGAGTCAATTAAGAATTTAATTCAAAAAGAAGACAGCAATTTTCTAATTAAATAAATAATTGAATCAATTAAAAATTTTATTAAATTGCAAATCGAAAACAACGAAACTTTTTTTCTATGAAAGATATCTTATAGACTTACGTACGGTTTTAGTATGCTGAAAGTTAATATATTCACTGTAACTGGAACGGCGAACTGGAAAATTTAGACATTTAATAATAAGAAAGTGGAAATTAAATCCCTTACTGATTTATTAAAAATATCAGCCCTGGTCCAAGAGTGCTGGTTCACTTCAAATTAATTCTTAACTGCCGCCCCCACTTGGTTGAAAGGATACTGGTCGAAACGTGGCATCCGAGTTACTGATAGGCGGTCAAGAAGAAGATCTAATGTGCGCGAGACTGAAAAACATGTCTCTTGTAGTGTTCCTACCTTCGTCTTCTGGCGGAGAATATATGAATCGTTTATGTGGCTCAATGAATCAAAAAGGACTTAACTGCTTTTCTGGCCTCTGATGAACCATAATAGAATAGCACGATTACGAAAAATGTCTAAAATGTAACTGTGCTATATACTGAGCACGACCACTGGGCTCTGATTATTTGGAACTCATGCTAGAAGATGAGAGATGAGAAGATGAGCTTGCTTTACAATGACTTCTGCTGAACTTAAAACGATATAGAGAAGATGGATATGATTGTATATCTATTTTGATTTTGAACTGAACTGTAACATCTCTGTAACAGAAAAGCTTTAACGACCTATGCGACATGTCAATGATTTTCTTGTTCCTGTAAGCCTGAAGAGCACTCTTGAAACTGTTTTATATAACACTTGTATTGTTGCATCTTTTTCCTGCAATTTGTTAGCATTATTCCAATCTAAGTATTTTTAATACCTTATTCTCTTTCATCTCTTTCATTCTCTACTGACATCTGATCCAAGTGGACTGCTTGTCACCTAAGAGTTGCTTCATACGGTTTGCTCATGTAAACAACCGTTTGTTATATTAAGTAGTGATTAAAGAGTTTTACTTTATTTAATAGCTTTCAGTAAGTTTATGATGTTTTTATAAAATACTTTTCCAGAAGCTGTTGTCAAGTGGCCTATGGGCGAAACTTAAAACAAGGAGGATCAATATAATGTACTGCTTCTTGTATACGAGAAGATTTTTTGCAAATCAGGAAATAAGCCTGTAGTTATTTTTACTCAATACATGAGCTACTCTTCAAATAATTTATATCATTAAACGATAAATCTCATTGATGTACAACAGATTGCATCTTGGATTTTTCAATTTCCCAATACTTGGCCAAAAAGAGAGTATGACTTTTAAGTTTATCCTTCTATGTAAAACTTTTGCTTGTTTTTTTGTTTCATTCTTAAAATAAGCAACATTTTTTCGAGGTAAAATTAGCAAATAAAATAAGCCACCAAACTTATCATTAGAACGAGCATCTCAGTTGTTGTTATAGAATTAAGTATATGTTTCTATTTCATATACTCCATTTTCATTAGATGTTTCACATGTTATTGCCTTTTAGTTTAAGGACTAAAAAGTACAATAAAACTTTTTTAATTTTATTTAAATTAAATATTAAAGTAAAATTATATCCTTGTCAAAAAAGTTTCTATTTTTTACTAATGATTCTTTTATGTAATTGAATTTAGTTTAGTGTCTAGAAAAATTTTTGATGAGGGTATAAATTTGTTTTTTGTTTAGTTTTTAGTTTTTAATTTAATTAAATTTTTTATTTTTTTCTTTAAATCATTTGCATACAAGTTAAAATTCAATCCTTACCCGGTATAAATGAAAATGTTCTTATAGTATTTTTTGATAAATTTTAAAACCTAAGTAATTATATTTAAAATGTTGTTAAATTGTGAATGCTTTTTCTTTAAAACCAATTTAGTTTTGATTTTTTTGAAAATTAAAATATAAAAAATTATATTTAAAATTAGTTCCTTTTTGGGCAAGTAAAAATTATTAAAATTATTTTTCTAATTTTTTTCTTTGTATTTTTCACAAGTACTCTCAAAAAGTCAAATGCGATAAAATAACTAAAATGAAAAACTAAAAAAAGCAAAAATTTAAAAAATCAATGTGAAGAGGAGATTTTTTGTGGTCTCCCCCAGTAGAGTGTTAACTAACAAACAGGCAAAAAATAAATAAATAAATAAACATAGAAAAAATTTAATTACCCAACATACAAAAACATTCATCTAAAAAAAATATAACATAAAACAAAATTAATAAATATAAAAGCATTGTTTTTGTTGTACTGCAATCACTTACTTAAACCAACAACATCAACTACTACTACTACTGTTAACTGTTAATATCACTACTAATAAAAAGTAGTAAATATAAATACTACTATTAATACTACTGTGTTTTTGTTTTTTAGTTTTATTGTAACGTAAAAATAAATCTGTGTGTGTTTGTGTGAGTGTCTTTAGTCCTTAATAGATTAAAATAAAAGTTGCAATAAAATCTCCAGTAAATCTTTGTTAACTTGATAAAATCATTAATAACTGTAGAAATATAATCAAATAAAACACAGTAAATAACAAAAATCGTTAACATTTAGAGGTAAGGTTTGAACAGTAAAATGTAGCAAAGTTATAATTTCAATTTGTTTCATTATAAAACGTTTTAAAAATTTTAGTTTAATTTCGTAAGAAGAATTTTACTTCATATATTTTTAAATAGAAACTTTCGTTTATTGTTGTTTTTAATATTAAAGTTATGCTTTTAGATTAACTGCGGCATTCATAAAATAATAAAATAGATTTAAAATGTATTTTAAGACAAATTTGTATAGAAAATTTGTTTTAAAATTTATTTTAAAGTTATTTTATTTTTTACGAATATTGCAGTTAGAATCTAGAATTAAATAGACTTATTTATGCATGTTTTTTTAGAGAATGTTTTTATACCATCTTTACTTTATGATAAATTATAATGCATTCCAAAATTTTTTTAATAAAACTAATTGCTAAAATATTTATATACAAGCAATAACCATGACTCCGTGTAACTTAAAAAAAATGAAATATAAGTTTAGGAAAATATGCTTTCAATATTTATTTTAGAGCTCTATATCTGGAAAAATAGTGCATAAACTTTTGAAACTATTACAGAAGATTTATTACTATAGCCATGTATGGGAGTATTTAATTAAATGGACTAATTAATTATCATTTTCCTTAGCATTAAATGATAAATAATACTTATGATTTTTAGCATTACCATTATTTTCAAAAATCATATTTTTTTAACATTGCTAAGTAGTTTAAAAAGTAAAATATTATTCTTTGTTTATTTTTTAAGTTTTCTCCCATCCAGGATTTGAGCCGTGGATACTTAAATGAATTAAAATTTAATTGTTTTCTTTTTATTTATTAATTAAATTTCTAAAAATCTTTAGAAAGAAAAATTATTAACAAATGTATGCTGACGTTTTCCAAGGAAAACAAGAAAAATTAGAAGCTGGCAGAATGTAATGCCGCATTTTCAGGACCGCCAAATCCATCATCAGCATTCTTCGCATCTATCTAGCTTAAGTTGTGTATATTTTAAACATCATCTATTTAACACACTAATTTAGTAAATAAAAGGTTGCTTAGACATTCAAGCCATGCGTTAGTCCAACTCACGGATTTTTGTTTTTTTTTTTTTTTTTTGTTTATTTAACTGTGTCTGAACAGACTAATCAGAACTATCAGCCGAAATTTACGAGCTCATCAATTTATAACGTCGGCATTTATTTCATCAATTATCAGCTTTAAATCAACATTATCATGATTTAAAATAGGTGAAAAGTATTACAAGAATTTTTAAGCTTCATGGCTAAATAAAACTAGGGACACCAAAACTTATAACTTTTAATCAAGGCCTCGTAAACAAAATTAAATTTTCATTACAAGAAAAAAGTGAATAAGGGAAGTGTTAGCGATAAATATATCCCGGAATTTTGTGAGACCAACGTTTTATAAAACGGAGCACATCACTGATCTTTAACGTGTGTTTTCTCATTAAAATCTAAAGTCTAATTTGGTAATATTAAAAAATTGAAATATTTTACCAAAATATTAAAAGGAAATAGAAAAGATGACAATTCGTGGAAAAAAGGTTGCAGGTAGGATGCTGCAGCACTCATTGATTTCTTAATCCTGTTGTAGCGCATGCATTCTCTCAGCCCGCAATTGCCCCCATTCGTTGTGCCGAAATGAAAACTATTGCTTCGCATCATCTGGTGCGAGAATATCGAAAAAATCAAGAAGGGACTAATTCGTTGTGACTTTTCAAGGAATTAATCAAAAAGCCAGCGAAATAAGAGCGGTAAAAGGAGTACTCTCTTTTCAAATAAATTTATAATAATAAGTGCCGTTAAATTTGGTAAGAGTCCATTTAAAGAGGTGATACTAACTTGGGTGAAAAATTGACGGAGTAGGGATACTCTCCGAAGAAAGTAATTGTTAGTTTTGTGTTAAAAGTAGAAATTAATTCGAGGTAGTTTTAGCTCGTTCTAATTTTAGCTTAAAAAAGTTAAATTGATAAATTTTTAATTACATTTAACTGTAAATTTTTTTGTTTGCTCTTTATTTCTTTAAAGGGATTTAAGATTAAAATTTTAATTTAAAAATTAAAAAATAATATTATTTAGACATGTCTTTTTCAAGTTTATTTTTTAACATTCATTATCCCTACTGACATATTTTTAATTATCAAGACTTGAAACTAAAATTATCTAATATATTGCCTACTTAGACATATAACTGGTTATTGTATTTTCCAGTTATCTTATAATTGTTATCGTTATGTCTAGAATAACTAACATTTTTTTTTAAAAAAGCTCACTGAAGAAGTGTAAAGAAGTAAAGTTTTCCACATTTGATTGGTGAAGGTGTTTTTTAACTTTGAATATTTTAAAAGCCTCCAGACTCATTTCGTAGCGTGTTGCAACAAGGATAAAGATGTTAATCACATTAAAGCCATAATCTTACTTTTTTTTGCTTCTTCTACTTTAAACATAAATTTGTCAAGCTAAATCTCTTGAAGAATCTAGCCAATTAAAAAAAATCAAAACACAAGATTCCTTTCAAAATTAAGCTCAACAGGTCTTGAACTGAAAAAGTAATCTTCACTGGCAATAAACATTTCAATATTTGGTCTTTCAGAAAGTCCACGTTTCTATACTTCCACAATTCGAGATCAACGTTATTCCAAAAATCTTTAGTCTATATAAAAATCGTTTTAAAATGGGCAAAAATGCGCAAAATAATTCTCTACAAATTATTTCAAAATAATGGCATTTTGCAATAATTCGGCTTGATTTTTGTTGCTTTAACATGGCAAAAAAAATTTATTTGTTGTTCGAAAATTACATTTTTTGAGAATTCATATTTTTAGTACCGAAAATCTCAAAGTGTATCTGTCTAATAACTTATCTGTTCCGAATGTTACACTACTCTCTGGAAGCATATGTAAATACGCAGACGTTTATTTAAAAACGACTGCCTCTAGAGATCTCCTCACTCCCTCTCTCACTCTTTTTCTTTATAAGTTATAAGACACCCTTTAGAAAATCAGTTACACCTAAAATTAGTTTCAGTTCCATTTTATATTTATTCTACGTTTAAAAGTTGTAATAAAATTTTTTGTTGATGCCTTTAACTATCTGCCTTCACCATAACCAATTTCATGCTTCAAAAAATTACCAATAAAGTAAAACAAAACCGCCAAAAAAATAATACAAAATGATTTGTTTTTCCTTTTCAACTATTCAAACTATTAAATTATACGTATAAATAATTCCATGCCTACATTAAGGCATTGTATAAAAGACAGACAGACAGTGTAACTTAAAGAGACTTGTATGTAGAAATAAATTGAATGAATTTGATGGTCAATAGTCCAATAACGCTTTAACATCAATATGTCACACTAGCTTTTTGATTTCTTTTTTCTATAAACATAGCTTGATAACTACAGTATTACAACACAGTGGAGCCAAAAAACCTCGCTGGAATTACAGATAATAAAAACTTATATTTTATTCAGAATTAATGTTTCATTCTTAATGTGACAAGTCTGTACTTTTTGTTCTAATAAGCTTTCTATTATTTTTGAAATACATTTCAGTTTAAAAAATTTCTTTCCTACTGCACTTATTTGCTTCGTGTTCCCACTGTAAACTGTATGCAAAAATAAGTTGACCGAAAAATTAGTTTACAACTGAAATTATAATATATTTTCGATTCTTAAAAAAAACAAGAAAAAGTATTAAAATAATAGAGAATAGACAAGAAATATAATAACAAATTTTATAATTTTTAAAATTGGTAATGTCGACTTGGTAGCACCCTTTAATTGATTTAACACGTGAGAAATGATGTACGAAAACATATTAATCTTTTTTATCCCCTGACTTAATTAGGCAATATTTTAAAAAAGTAGTAAAAATTAGACATTTGTAGAATGCAACCATCTTTCTTGCACAGTGGTGGAAATAAGCCAGCAAATTCAAGTCGTCTGAGTATCTTGAAAAAATATTTCTCATGCTTTTAGCAGAGCAACAATTGAGCTTTCCAAATCTTTTTAAGGCAGTGCAAAACGCTTTGGATATAGAAATTCTTTTAAAACCTCGAAACCAAGTAAACTTTAAAGAAATCATCTATTGTCAATAAGTTTGACTTCAGTCCAGGTGTTTTCACTAATTTTTTTCGAATTCAAAAAGTTGTAATAAAATTTATAGATTGAAAATTTTTAAAATCTAGAAAAATTGTTTTCGTTACAAAGTTCGTCCATCCTTTCGCCTTTCACAGATTTAAGATTTTTAAGTTGAAAATTAAAAGTTTAACCAGAAACTAATTTTAAAAAATTCAAGGAAGATTTTATAATCATTTGTAAGTTTACATGCGAACTCAATATTTGTTCTTGCTCCTCTTTAAATGAACTTGTTTTTTGATGTTGTCAACTGTCAGTTAGCAATTTAGTTATCTTATGTCCATTTCCTTTCTATAGCGGTAACTGCAGGTTTGATATCATTCGGATTGATGGTTGCGCCGTGTCCCGCAATTAATTCCTATAAAAATTTTCTTAAAAATATTTCGCTATGTCATTTGATAGCTTCCAAAATAACTCCTTAAATTAGTTCATTAATAAGTAAAATAAAAAAAGAGTGCCAAGAAAGTTAAAATTATTTTAAAAAAATTTTTTTTATATTTAGAAAAACTTAGACTTGACTAAATATTGTTCTTTGGCTTATGTAAATATTACACAAATTTGTTAACTCTTTTTTGTTGTTAAGAATGGCGAAGTCCAAAAGCGCTCTCTATTTTGAGCTCTACTTAGGGCTTGTTAGTTTTAGTTAGGTGACACATTTTTAGACAGGCTCAGGTTCGAATATTTTTACATGATTATTTTTTAAGGAAGATTAGGAATATTACTTTAGCTGCATTTAATGTACTTTTTAAAGCGACGTTTCTTTTTTTAATATTTTTAACTTTTTTACATCTGCCAGTAGGAATGGTTGGTTGGAAACATCATACATAAGATCAATCAATTTAAGTTAGAGGGAATACCATAAACTTCTTATTATTTTTAGAAACTCGATTAAAAATCCCTTTCTCTTTCTTTTTGAAAGTGATTTGTCTGTCATGCAATATTTTTTGTGTGTTGCTTTTATAACATTTCAAACTCTTTAATGAACTAAAAATACCTTCAGCTGTTAGTGGTTAAAATCAACTACAAAAATAACAACAAATCCTTGTATGTGTAAAAAAAAAACAAACACGATTTTAAAATAAATAAATACCATTTCAGTTTAACTTAGAAAATTATTAAGAAAAGACGTTTCTTAGAATTTGTTTGCTTAAAACGAAGGGAAAAATAGTGTAAAAAAAATAAAACATGTCGCCACCACCAAAACTATCAAATTATTTAATGATTGTTCGCACCAATTCAAACAATAGAAAACAACATGCTAAATGTAAGTATTGGCGTTATCATAATTTAATTAAAATAAATTTTTATTATTTCACACGTCGAGTTTTTTGCGTGTTAACTCCAAAAAAAGCTAAAATAAATTAATAAAAACAACCAGAACAAAACGATTAATTTGAAATAAACACCGTTAATTGCAGTTAAGATTTTACGAGAGGGAATAAAGTGTTGCTTAATTAAATTGTTAAAAAAAAAAACAAATTTTAAGATTTTTTGTATTTTGAAGAAAAATTTGTTGTTTTTGAAATAATATGTTTTATGGTGCATTTGTAAGCAAAGGGCTGTTATATAGTTATTGTCCTTATTAATCTGCTAAAAGTTTAAAACATTTATTTAATTTGTTTGCATAAAAATGCCTAATATTAGCTTAACTTTAGCTTGGCATGAGTGATGAAACTTGGCAATGTCTCATCGACCCCCTTCATTATTATATTGATCAATTATTTTTAGAGTCAAACCCATGCCGTTTGTGTCTACTCTACTAGAAGAGCATAAAATATATAAAGTTTTCCATAATAAATACAATTAAAATGCCGAAAACTGCTAAAGTTCGTGTAACTAACAATTGCTAGTTTAACTCTGGAGAAAAAACATTTCTTTTTACGGCAATTGCAACCCTATTGTTTGTGTGAGTTTTTAAATTTAACAGATAGGCCTCGGTTTAAGAGGTGACGTTGATGTGGGTTGAAGGACACATAGGCACAGCTCGGAATGAATGGTCAGAACAGCTGGCTGTTAACCAGAATCTAGAATAGTACTAGAAAGTACCTTCTATTAGATAAATGAGTTAGTGAAAGATCACTAAAATTTTTTTTACCATCTGGTAAGGATAAGGATCCAAGAAGATGATACTTTCAGACTATGCCTGGAAGAGACTGAGACCTTAGTGCAAATAGTGTATGAATGTTCGGCACTGACTAGCATAAGACTAAAGATGCAGTCAAAATAGTAACCACTAAATTATGGAAAATAAAATTTGTTGTTCGTAAGTACTTATTAAGGAATATGGAACCCTACGCAATAAAAACGATAAGTCATCACATTTATTAAAATTTTAAATCATCAATCGTTGTGTTACGTATCAGGAAAGATTGAATAAACATTTGTTAAAATAGTGGTTACGTTATTTCCTTCGAATAATTGATTAATCTGACCGCACCTTAAGTATCACAGGCAGAAGCCTATTAGTTGCAGATGTGATGGGTTACTAAAGCCTTGGACAAATGATATCTGCTACTAGAGACATCGAGGTGAGAAAGAAGGCCGACAGTTACCAGTTATCAGTCTGCAATTACTAAGGTCTGAAGTAAAATCTAATGTAAGAAAACAACTCAAAGGGGGATAGGTTGCCAAACAGTTTTCAATAATCATTGCGTTCGGTAGGTGGTCGAAAAGAGACCCATTAAGGACACGGACTGCTGCGATATTTTCTCTACTAATAAATTTAAGAACAGATTTTCCAAAAATTTTCATGCACCTTTTTTATGGTCGTAGTTTGATAACATTCTTCATGTCAAAACTAAATAGGGTACCAGGTCTTACGTATTTCGTACTAATTTTTTGGAGTCCCATAGCCAAAGAGTGAAAACACAACTCCATTTTTTTCGCTTTAATGTCTATCGGTTTTTTACAGACCTCTATCTCTGGAATCGTAATAGCTAGAGACTTGAAATTTTCACAGAAGATGTAGTGCTATAGCCCCCTAACAAAAAATAATGAAATTTAAAGATTCTTCCGAAAGTGAGGTGATGTTTATAAAAATATTATCATAATTTTTTTTACTATTAAAAATGATATCTGATTACGCAGCAATTGCAAATTGCAATTGCCACAAGTGACACGACTTTGTTTTTTTAACGGTAACAGGCAGACATTTTAAATTTAAGTGTATTTATGCTACAAAAATTGTTACAATAAATAAAAAATAAAAGTAAAATATAAATGGTGTTCCTATAGTTTCGGATTTTAGCCTTTATGACTTTAGTTTTTCAATCGCAGCAGACAGACGCAAAGAATTTACAAAGAGTATGTAGAAATACGTCTGCAATAAAATAAGTATAAACAATAAATTTAAAAATTATTGAGTGTTTCTACAGAGAACGCGATTTTGATGAACATATCCTCATCTTTAAAATCTACTTAGAAATATACCTTTCATTTTCGACAACGATAAAGAAAAGAATAAAGTCAAAAGCTAAGGATTGCCCATAAATTTTGCGGAATCCTATGTGTGAGAGTCGATAGATAAACAGAAAAGAAGATAAATAGAAGGATAGATAATTAAATTATTGGTTATTAGTTTAATATTTCAAATAAATATAAGAAAATAATATTCAAAGTATTCCAGACAAAATATTTTCGCAATTTACAATTGTCTTTCAATACTGAATCGATTGCATTATTTTTTTATAAGACGAAAAATAACAACTAAATCTTTTACTAAATATTCATATTTTTAAGACTATACGTACATATTTATGTATATGTATGTATAGATTTTTCTTTATATGAATGTAAAAAATATTTTTCTTTTTGTTGCATTTATGCATGAAATATGAAATCTGGTACTCAAACGTTGGTATCCACTTTTAAAAATAATTTATTTTCCTTAATACAAATTTTGTTATAATTTTTAAACCTAAACTTTATTTTCGCATTGGCTTTTATGAATAATAAAGTTTTTTATTTTAATTTAATTCTGAGAGTTTGAAGATTTTTTCTCTAATTTTAAACTTCTTTGCATGTTTAGGAAACTACTTGTCCATTTGGTTTGAATAATTTATAAATTATTAATTATAAAAGAATATTTCTTAAGATTAATAATTTTCTTTCAATGTTTTACAGACAGCAAAACATCGCAAACAGACGAAGAAAAACAGCGCGATCGGCAGCGCTGTGAACGAGAAGCTAAGAAAGAGGAACAAGACGCGCTAAATTATAAGGTAATGATTTGATATTTTAGAATTATAAAATATTTTTAGACTTTAAAAGGAAGTAAAGCTACGAATTATAGTACTAAATAATCAAAAGCATAGTTTTGGCTGTTTAAAGCACAAGCTTTTTATTAATAGATCCAAGAAGTAAATAACGGACAATTCTTTTATATGTCAGTATTAATCATGAAGTTTTTAATATGGAAAAATATCCTGCCATGTCATGCCATGAGCTTTTGAAACTATTTTGAAACTGAACAGCACGCTTTTTTTGCCAAGTCTAGCCTTCACAGAGGGTTAGACATGGCATGGGACCAACTTTATCCCTGAGATGAAAAATGAAATAAAACGGTCAATTGATTTGAAAAAAAATCCGCCAAGGGCGTATTTTACTTCCACTAAAAAGGTTTCGTACAATGTAAAGGCCACTTTCGACTTTAAATTTTTCCTTTTTGTTATTCAAGAAATATAACGCGTTATTCGTGAAATAAAACTTGTTCTATAAAAAGATACTTGAATTTTAAAATTTATTATTCACATTAATTTCTATGTGGACATATTTGTACAATCTCTATGTAAATTTTAAAAATCTGCCTACAACTGAATACGTATTTTATTTTTAATTTTTCGCGCTTCTTCTTGTAGCGAATATCAAAATACTTAAACTTAAGATCTCTGTTTACTCCAATTCAAAAATAAAGCTACTATTGGGACGCCCTTTTCTTCAAAATTTTTTGTTTTTGTACTTGTTGCTATAACCGTGTCTATTTACCACAGTTCAAAAAAATAATAATAAATTTATGAACATCACATCCCTTCCGGAACACCCTTTAATTGTTAATACTTGTTATTATAGTGGCTATAGTATTTCAATTCCTCGGAAAATTTCAAGAGCCTACCTGTAACGATTTCAGAGATAAAGGGCTGTGATAGAGAGACAGACATTGTAGCCGACACCCTTTGGCTACAGGGCCCAAAAAAATTAGTAAGAAATACGTATGGCCTGGTACACTGTTCAGGTTTTTATGTAGAATATTGTTAAACCACGGCATGTGTATGAAAAATGTTGCAGAAGTTGGCCTCTGTTTTTGTTGCAATAAACATTTGAAAAGCTTCTGGAAACATTTTATAAAATCTATGAAGTAAAACAAGTGATATTATTTTGTTCAGAATTAAAAAACCCGCTGATCAGCTGTCTAATTTGCGTTCTTAATTATACAGAAATTGGTACCTGTCAATAAATTTAAATTAAAGAAATTGTTCGAAAATAAAAGGGGAACTTAATCCAAAAGAAAAAATTACATTAGTTTTTATTATTCATGATTTGAAAACATAATCGAGAAGTTATTTCAAAATGCAAGTAAGACACCACTTTTTATATAAAAAATTATTCTGACATAAATTAGAGCCAACTTACATCAAGAAATTTATTTTGTAGAAGTTGTACTCTACTCTATTTGAGAGTATTCAATAAATTTTTCATTTTGGATGTTTATAAATGGCAAAATGTTGCTAGCAACAATTGCTTACAACTAGGAAATAATATGAGTTGCACCTATTTTGTGCCCTTGGTTGTCTACTTAAAAGCAATAAAAACTAAAAATTTTCTTCTAAATCGTAATAAATCGTAATAGTAGAACCACAAACTAATTTTCAGATTTTCCAAACCCGATATGTAATAAAAAAAGGTTATTTTGAGAAGGTAAAATTCTTAAAAAATATTTTTAAACAGTATTTTTTTTAATAATAAAAAACTTCCATATTCCATTCCTTTTTATTTTTAAAATATTTTGTTGTAAATTTACAAGTCCCTTTCTGTGAGATAATTTGCAAATATTTAAATTTGCATTAATGTTTTTTTATTTGCCTGTAAATTCAACATTGTTTCTTTATTTATCTTGAAACAATTTTATGCTAATTATTATTTAACATTTTCATTTTTGCAGAGAGATAAAGAAAGTCGTGAAGCGCGTTTGCTGGATTTTGAGATACGACGTCAGCAGGAACGTGAAAAGAAAAAAGAAGAACAAAAACAGCAGCACCATTTACAGCAGCAGCAACAGCAGCAACAACAAACAAGTGAAACAAGTCCACCGACTACATCAGGTCAGGCGCAACAACAGTTAGCGCAACAGCAAAATCAAGAACAGCAAGAACAACAGCAACAATTAGAAGGAAATAGTAGTGCACCAACACCTTTAGCACCAACACCACCAGATCGTGGTTTACCACCAGCTTTTCGCAGTCGCTCTATAGAACGAGAAAATCTCTACGAACGAAAACGACAATTTTCCACCGTCGAAGCGCTTGAAATAAAGGTGAGAAAAAATTCTAAATGCTTTGTAATGGTCTTAAAACATTCGATAAAAACGACAAATTTTTCGTGGTGAATATTTATCGTCAGACATAAAATACATTTGTGATCAAAAGAGATCCCCAATTAGTATAACGAAATTCATTATACGTAATGCTTTTTTTACTTAGAAGAACGGCAAATATTTGTTATAGAAAGACCATTTTGAAAAAATTTTTAATAAAATTTTTATTCTTAAATTCTTAAAATTTATTTCTTTGTTTAGTGCCCGCATATGCAAAAATACTGTTTTTAATTTAATATTTTATTTTAAATCCTTTTTGGTTTTATATTTAATTATTACTTCTAGTTTCAGATAAATGGTCACTCTATAAACTGACTTATATTGACAAAATTATATTTTCCAATTAAATTATTAATAACTCTGTAACCCTAATTTAAATAGTCGAAATAAAGCAAAGACTTTTCGATTTTTAGTGTATTTTTCGAATTTCGTTGTACGTTCTAGTTGTATTTATAGCAGATATTTCGATAAAAAAATTTAAATGTGAATTAAAAATTATTATTCTTATCGAATTTTTATATTTTTTTATTTTTGTTTTCTTTTTAGAAGCCTTCAAGTACCACACCCTCACCGCAAGCAACAGCTGTATCAAAAGCCAACACACAAGCAGCGACGCCAGCCCTACTGCCACCTCTACCAGCCACTCCTAAAACACCAACAGCTGTGGTGGCGGGCCCACCGGCAACAGCAGCAGCTGCTACAGCTGCTATTATACCAATATTACCACTTGGAGTTGCCACCTTGCGTGATGACTCCACCGAATCCGAAGAACAGTCCGTGACATGTACTCACCATCATGCAGAAGCATGTCACCGGATTATGTAAGTACTTTTCAATTTTTTTTTTACTGAAAAACAATATTTATATGAAAATTATTTTGAATTAAAAAAGGATTTTAAAGTTTTCTTTAAGTCCAAAAAACTTTATACAATTTTCTATATAAATTGTTCAAACTAATTTCATGTTTTAAACTGACTTTCTTTTGAAATAAAAATATAAGCTTTTTAGAAGTTAAATCACATCATTGCATTCAACATAAAACAGTGGTAAGAATGTTGTATTAAAATAAAGAAAGAAAAACATTAAATACTTCAAGCTCCTTTAATATTGTGTCATTAAGTTTCTTTTACTTAAATACATTTTCCTCAAGGTTTCTTTTCTTAATTACTGCATTCTAAGTAGCTGTTCTTAGAAATTCTGCGTTTCTTTGATTTTATGCGAACGAGTACACAAAGCAAGAGGCTAATTTATGATTTAATTAGAAAATAAATGACTAAAAAAAAGCATAAAATATAATTATAATTTAAGGACATTTTCATCTTCAATGAGCTTCCGGTTGTCACTTTGTAATATAAAGTGAATTAAATATAAAGAAAATCATTGACGTTAATTTGTTTTTGAGTATGAATTTCGCATTTTAAGTAACAGCAACAGGTATATTTGAGTTAAGCTGCAAAAAAAGTTAGCTGTGATGTTGTTAAGGACATTAAAAATATTGGCAGTAAAAAAAACCGATTTTGATTTTTTTTTCTTTATTTAAAAGATTGTGCTTACATATTTGTCCCGTTTTAAAAACAGTTTATAATGTTAAAAATTAAAGGGTGGCCCCATACAACAAACATGTTTTTAAATGTATTAACCGTAAAGGCCAGCACTCTAAAAAAAATAAGAAACTGAGTGTCACTATAGCCCCCAATAGCAAAAAGTAATAAAAAATTCTGGAAATTAACGGGTGTCCCCATAGGTGACGAAAACTGACTTATATGAGCTTCTATTTTGAATCGTTGTAAAAAGCGCTTGAAAATTAGAAAAGGTGCTGATTCCGGTCATGGCCGTTATAATAAAAAGTATACATTTTTAAATCATAAATTAAAGGGTGCGCCAGTTTTCATTTCATTTGATGTATATGTCTGCAAACAGAAATTTACAATAGAAACTGTATTATTGAGTCAGCTATAACAACAAGTATAAAATTTGGATTTGGATATTAGAGGGTGCCCCTATAGTTTATGTAATTTGATGTATATGATCAAACTCTTGAACAGCTGCAAGGAGACGGTTGGAATTTACTGAGAAATTGTATTGCTTAGTCCCATATAACAGGTATAAAATTGGGATTTGAAAATTAAAGGGTGTGACATTAGTTAACATTATTTGATGTATGGAGCCGAATTCTTAATTTTTATAGATAGACGGCCAAAATTTGCGAGGAACCTATATTGCTAAATCTGCTATAACAACAATTATAAGATTAAAATTTGGAAAATGGGCAGTGTCCCAATAGTTAGTGTAATTTGACGTATGTGTTCAAACTTTCAAACAGTTATAGACTGAGAATTAAAATTTACAAGGAACCTTTGTTGATAAGCCTACTATAACAGATTTATAATTGAATTTTAAAATTAAAGGGTGTTTCCATTATTGATTTTTCCAATAAGGCCTTTCTTCTGAACTGTTATATAAAATTACTTGAAAATTAGAAAAATTGTCCACTATTTTATCGAGTATGATAAGAATTATAAATATTTAAAATTATTAATTAACGGGTGTTATATTAGTTGCTGTTATTTGATGTATATGGCCAAAGTGTTGAACAATTGTAGACAGACGGTTGAAATTTACAAAGATACTGTATTGCTAAGTCTGGTATAACAACTATTAATCTTAGGTTTGGAAATTACTGGGTGTCCCAGTAGTTAATGTAATTTAATGCATGTTGCCAAATTCTTAACACGTTATAGATAGACAGCTAGAATTTATTTTGAAGTTTTTGGTAATAAGAGGTGTTTTCTAATTCTGATAAAACTTTTAAAATTAAAAGAACCTAATTTTTTACAAAAAAGAAAATTAGTGTTTAAGAAGTCTATAACATAAACATTTAGTCATAAAGCCGCTGCGGTTATTCCAAACGATCCCCATTCTGGATGTCTAATTTTCGACGATTTTTTCCAACCATACTGGCAGAATGTGACGAATTACAAGAACAATATTGGCCTCCAAAGCATACATTTTAACTGGTGACTTCACGCAGCCCTACTTGAAATAGCCTAGAGGTATCAAATCGAAACACTTTAGAGGCCGGTGTATTTATTAAAAAACAATCTTTACCGAATCTGTGCCATCCATTTTTTCAACAAAAAATCATTGGTCATGGTGCGGTCACGATCCATCGTAATCAACCTAAATTGAATGGATTTTTTTTTTGTGAATTGATCCTCTCTTAATTTTAAACGTTATATCTCTTCAGCACGATCAGTTCCTTATTTGCTGTCCAAATTTTTTTGTGTCCTCATTAGAGTGTGGTATTTTTAAATAAATTATTTCTTTTTTGAGCTGCGAAACAAGAAAATTTTGCATGCGGCATTTCTACATTTTATGATGTGTGACAAAATATATACACATTTTTCAGTGGTTTGTCTTTAAAGTAGAAAAACTTAATGAAAGTAGAATAAAAAAGTTTTCTATTTTCAAAACAGCAAGAGAATTACCAACCAATCACTCGATGGTTTTTATAACAACATTTTACTTCCTAGGACTTTTGAATTGTAAGACACTTTGCATAAGCGAAGTCATGGAAAATAGAGCAATGAAAAAAATGAAATAAAAGCTATATTCGGCTATGCCCTTCACCATATTTGTAAATCTAGTTAAGTGAAGCAACTTCAATCAGAAAAAAACATTCGGGCAACAGATAATTAAAAAAATAAAAAAATAAGTACAATATATAATTAAATATAAAAATGTTTTCGGCTCTTAATGGGTCAAGCATTTTTTAAAAATTTTAGTATTTCCTGAAAGAATGATACCCATATTGACGATATTGGCAATCGAACTTTTTTATGAAAATTTCAGTGGCCCAAAACTCGGAAAATAAGGAAGTTGTTTAACTTGATGTTTTTTTATATTATCTTTTAATTCTCTATCGCCCCATCTATTTTCTTTTTATTGGAGTTACTTCACTTAATTTTATATGTTCTAAATGATATGGAAAATAAAAGGCAGGCGTGGCGTTTCGTCCACTGCCTCAAAGGACATGAACCAAAACTATTTTTGATCGATTGGCGTATTTGAATTATCTCTATCTCATCTATTGCTTACACGGACGATCAGATGGACTGACGAACGGACGTACATCGTTCATACGACTTCGCTCCGATTTGTCTTTACTAGGTATATAAAACATATTCTAATGATTTAGATATACAGCACATTATTCTCATTTAGTCAATCTAGTTTCAATTATAAAAATGAATTTTAGTATTAACCCATCATAAGCTACATAAGCACTATTCAAATGGCCATGTGGTTATTGCTCATTTAAACTTACCAATTTTTTATTTAATAAAACTGTTACAATTAACATGAAAAAATAAAACTTTTATAATAAAACAATCACACAATACGATGAATATAGTAAGTACCGTTATGTGTATAAGTTTGTAGGTGTCAACATATTTAATATGTTAAGAGAAAACTACGTCACAAAACCACACTTGCACACTTACTTGTATTCGTGGTCTGTTATTGAGGTCACTTTTATGCTTACATTCGTAAATTCATTTCTAATCTTTTTTGCTGCGTTCTTTAAGTTCCTATTCGTCTTGTTTATTTGCTTATTTTCTTTTGTTTATTTTTCTGCATTGTTTGTTGTCGGTTAATTAGAAAGAAAAGAAGAAAAACAAAAAAGGAATGTGTGAAATATAAAGAAAAACAAACATAATGTAAACAATTCTTGTGCGCAAAAGCGAAAATGTAACAGAAGAGGACAAGTTTACAAAATTCTTTTATTAAAGAAAAAGAAAAAGTTTTAAAAGCTTTAAGCATAAAGACCGAGCAATATGAATAAAAGTATTAGAAAAGAAAGAAAGTTTGTTAAATGTAACAAAAACGAAATTAAAAAAAATTTATTTCACAAAGTGTATGACGATTATTTGTTGCATCTGAAATCACACTGATCAAAAAAATAAATGTTTTTACTATGCCAGACATATTAATGGGTGATTAAAGCGAATTTTACGAAATTTTAAATCGTGAATTATAAGATTGTTAAAATATGTATAATTAATTGAGATTTTGTTACATATTTGACTTCTGCCAAGTCCCTTTTGACTGTTCAGCTGAATTCTTCGTACCCTTTTATACGTGTAAAATATTCTGGTGAACGCGGTCATCGTATTGATCGCTAACGAAAAAAAAGCCAGTTGTAAATCAAAGAAGTGATTTCTAAAGACATTACAGCAAAGTTTTTTTACGTTTAAACCGACTTAAATAAGAAGAAGCGTTATTTTTTTAATGTTTGTGCCCGCAGAACCGATTTTGAAAATTTTTTTCTTTATTTAAAAGGCTATGCTTACAGATTGGTCCTGTTTTGAAAACAGTTTATGAATTTTTAAACTAAAGGGTGCCCTCATATTTACGTATACTACGAATCGTAAAGGGCGCCACTTTAAAAATTAAAAAAATGCGTTCCATTATATCTCACGATATTAAAAAGTAATAAAAAATTAAAAAAATTAAAATTAAAGGGTGTCTTCATAAGCGACGTAAATTGGTCCATATGGGCCTATGTTTTGAACCGTTATAGACAATCGCTTAAATATTAGACCGGATGTCGATTACTAAAATCGTTATAATAACAAGTATAATTATTTAATTTAAAGGGTGACGCAATAGTTCATTTAACTTGATGCTAAGGCCATACTTTTGAACAGTTGATAGACGATTGAATCTTTCAAAAAACCTTAGTTGCTAGGTCAGCTATGACTAAAAGAATAAATTTTAGATTTGGAAATTAAAGGACGTCCCAATAGTTAATGTAGTTTTTTGTATGTGGCCAAGCGTTTCAACCGTTATAGACAGACAGCTAAAATTTATAAGGAATCTGTATTGCTGAGACCGCGATAATAACGACTACATAATTTAAAATTATTAATGAAAGGGTGTTTCCATTGTAGGTGTAATTAGCTATATCTCCTTGTCTTTGAAATCGTTGTAGACAAATGCTTGAAAATGGGACAGAATGTTGACTACTACGATCGTTATAATAACAATTATAAATGTTCAAAACTATTTATTAAAGAGAGTCACAATAGTTGATATAATTTGATGGCCAAACTGTTGATTGCAATAAGCAGATGGTTGATATTTTTAAGAATCTGTACTTTAAGTCCACTACAAAAGAGAGTATAAAATTTAAATTTGAAAATTAATGGGTGACCCTATAGCTAATGTGTTGTGATATGGCCAAACTGTTGAACAGTTGTAGACAGATTGTTAAAATTCACAAACAGCTGTTTTCTTAAGACCGCTATAACTTCAAGTATAAAACTAGAATTCGGAAATTAAAGGGTGTTCTTATCGTTAATTCAATTTGATTTATATGGCTAAACTTGTAAACTGTTTTAGCCAAATAGCTGCAATTAGTTTTGAAGTAAGTTTTTTTTGCAAGAATTATTAATTAAATTAGCCACCAGATAGTGATTATTTTCAGTCCTAGAAAATTTTCAACAACATTCTTTAATAAGTTCCATGCTCTATTTCCCGCTAAACTCAAATGCTGTTGTAACTCCGAAACCTTCAACACTTCTCTAATTTAAGGCCTTCTTTGATAATGACCTTAATGATTTCAGATTATTTTTTATTCATTTTTCTCCATGACTTTTAAGAAATTAAACAAAATTCTCACTTTTAGTGGTGACAAAAAAGCATTTTGCTGATAGACAATAATACATTTATTTAAAAAAAGATTTTTAAATTAAATAATCAAAGGTTTCAATTATTAAGGTATTAAAAAAAATAATTGAAAATATTAAAAATTTAATTAAAATTCAAACTGAAAAAAGAAAGCCTTTTTTAAGGAGCAAAAACTTTTTTCTTTGTGATGTTAAATAATTACTAGTTAAATAAAATGTTTAATTAAAACTTACAAATTGAACAATACATAATATAAGCTTTAGTTTGATGCACAATAAAGTTTACTAATTTTTGCCGTTATTTTAAAACATTATTTTTGTAGTTAAAAACGCTTTCTTTAGGAGTTTAATTTACAGAAATTATTATCCGCCGTTTAGTGGGCTTGTAAAAATAATAATTTAAGTTTTTGGGTTTCAAACTTAAAGCTTTTTGGAAAAAAGCTACACACATTGTAGAGGAGCAGTCTTCTTTAAAAAAATTAAAGAATTATTGAAGTCGCTAAAGATTGATTGCTTTTTTATTAAACCAATCTGAAAAATTCAGTTGGTTTCATTAAGATTTTGTAAGCAAAAAAAAATTTTTTAAATTCAAAAAGACAGTTCAACTAAATAAATGGCGTAAAATAAAAATTTTGGCAACAAAAAAAAATTAATATTTATATATAAAATAAAAATAAATAATAAAAATAAATAAATGCGTGTATCCATTGTACAGTTTCTTACTGTGTACCTTTCAAAATTACTATAAACATTTTTAAATATAAAATGTACAGTATTTCAGGAACGAGTGAATGTTACGCATAGAGCCTGATATCCTCCATTTAGAAATTTAATAACATATTATTATGTTATTTAAGTATTTGGGAAGATAATTTTTATTATTAAGCCATATTTGTCAAATGTATTTAAATCAAATCGAAAGAATATCCCTTAACAAAACTCTTAATTTTAAAATATTTGGAATAAATAATTTTTTTCAATGCTGCGAACTCTGGTCATAAACTGGAACTTTTGCCTTAAAATGCATTCCTGAACTAACTTAGTGTTGTGTTAATAATTATGGCTTATTGAAGATTCGAATACTGTTAAGTAAAAATTCTGCGGCTAAAAAAATACTCTTTATTTGCATTCAAGGTCAAATTGTTTTGTTTGATTTTTCATAGCCGTAAAAAATCAATAATTATAATACAGTTTTTTTTCTTTCTTTTCAATGTTTTACATAATGTAACTTTTTTAACATTCGATTTTAATTTTTTTATTTTTTATGCAAATCATTTTAAAATAAATTGGTTTCTGCAATTTGCATGAAAAGTACTTTGTTTTCTTTTAGTGTGTTTTTTTTTTCTTTTCAAATGAAATGAAAGAATAAAGTGCAAATATGTTGCGTGTAACTGCTGGTTTACAAAAAAAAACATTTGTTTCAATAGCAAAAAAAAAAAAAAAAAATAAATAAATAAATAAAAAATAAAGAAATAATGGAAACAGATGTGGCAAATAATGATGTTGTTATAAAATTATTTTTAATTAAAAAGGTATTTTAATTTTATAGCTTTTTTCTCGGAATATATTATTAATAATATTGTTTTCTGTTATGTTGCTGTTCTGTTTAAAAAAAATTCACAGATCTAAAAATGTTGCACTAAAAGACGGCCGAAAAAGAAATGTACTCACTTTCTTACTTTTTCAATGTATTTGTTTACATTTTGATTTTTTTTTTTTTTTTTGTTGAAAAATCATGCATAATTTAACTGTACACTTGTGAATATATATGATCAATAACGAAAGTGTCTATCATTATTCTAATAAGACTATTTTGTCATGTAAAATATTACGTATAGTAGAATCTGCGGACAAATCATTGAAATTTTTACCATCCCAAAAAGATTTGGAAACTATTTATTTTGAAAAAAAAAATTTTAACTCCTTAACCACTTTAGATATCTTAATGAAATATCACAAAGGCAAAGCAGGGATGCTGCTCAGTGAACTTGCAAACGGTCAGCCTTCTAGGGTAAATAGGGTCTCATTGGTAGGCCACCAAAATTGGGTACCTCGGGCACATAATTTGTTGAAAATTAAAAAAAAAAGTTATTTTTAACTTAAATATTTAGATTCGCTTTTATATTAATAAATTTTTTATTTGACTTTTTTAAGTAATAAATTTAATTCAGTTTTAAGGCAATAGTTCTTTTATTTTTTATATATATTTTCGATATTTCGCTACTCCATTATGAAGCATCATCAGAAAATAAAATATCGAAAATATTAAATATAATTAAATTAAGTATAATAATAATTAAATATAATTTTTAAATATAAACAGACCTTAAAAATATCTTTTCACGAGCAGGTTATCTCTTTTTTTAATTTCGGCCAAACTTGTAATTAATTATTGGATTCATACTTTAAGATCTTTACTATATTTTTAATCAAATTTAGAATAAACTAGTTTCAAGCTTTGTTCTGATATTGCTTTACGTTAAAAAGTTACAAGTTTTAAATTTAGAAAATGTAAGAAACACCTTTCTTTTAAAGGATTTTCCCCAAAAAGGTGGTATTCTTTTATTGCGTACGTAAATGAAATTTACTTTAGTACTAGGAAATTTTGGAAAATGTTTTAAAGACAACGAACAAAATAAATAAATAAAAATAAAGCAAAATTTAGGTCATAAATTATAACGGTTCTCCCTCGAGCGTTATCGAAACATAGCCGATTTAGAATAGAAATTATTGTAAAATTCCTCGAAGTACAAAGCGACGATTAAAAAATTGTAAATAGATTTTTAAAGCCAGAATTGATGGCTTCATACTTCAAACAGCATTTGGTAGGCCCGTTAAAAATAATAAATTTTGGGACATTTTTTCCCTGTTCCAGGAACTTTTATGTTAAAAAAAACATGTAAGCTTTATTTTTCTATCTGATTGAAAGCTCTATTGTTTATACAACTTAAAAATTTTGTCAGAATTTAAATTCCATTTTTGTTTTTAGTTTTTGAGGTAAATGTCATTCAAAAATAGAGCGCGAAAAAAATTATTATAATACTTGTTGGAATGACGAAATATTTCAAATGGCAACCCTTTTTCTGTCATTTGACATTTATTTTGTTTGCATATTTTTAATCATTCTTTTTTTGTAATAAATACGCAGAGGTTAGTCAAGTTTGAACTCTGCTAAATAAACCACGTTTTTTCAGTTAACTACCTATAACCTTTTTTTCCTATTTTATTGAATTAAGAAGTCATAAGCTTTCCTCTGATACCACATATATGTATGTCGAGCATAAATTTATACTACAGAAGTTTCCTGAGCCTGAATTTTTGAATATCATTTGGTTCACTCAGAAGAAAACTCAGCTGCACAAAACTTAAATCACTGCATCTGCCTTAAAACTAAAAATCTTTTCATTTCAAATCTTAAATATGACCAACAAGATTTCTTAAGATCTAAGATTATGTGGCAATATTCAAATTCTTAAAACAATTTATCTATCAGCCGCTGAATTCTGAATCCCATAATAGGGTTATGTAAATCGCACCATGTAATAAGATAAAATGTTACCCCATCCATTACTATTACGATGAATATTTTTTGCATGCCCAATTACAATTTAAGGAAAATTTTAAAAACAAAAATTTTTCTATGAAATAACATTTTTATAAAAAACCAAGTTGAAGCGACAAAAAATCCAATATATATTTTAACAAACCAGACAACGTTTTCTAACACTTGTCAAAGAAATTATAGGTTAGATAAAATTTTGTATAAAAAATTGCAATTTTTCAGTGCTGTAATTTAACAAAATAACAAAACAAAAATCATTCTAACAATTGAACAATAAGGAAATCCAGAAATAAAACTCTAAATAATTTATGAAGTGGAACTAACATACTGCGCTCGCTTTTAACATTTATGATCTCGATAGTCTGGCAAATCATTAGGAATAAATTGAATCTTAAAATTTAGTCATCAGTTCTGCCTTTAATCAATTGGTGAGTGATGAACACATTCTGGACCTAATAGATTTATAAATAAACAAAACTGCCACATGTAAAGTGATACAAACCTACAACAGCTTCTTCAGGCTTCAGTTCCCTTAGAAGGTGAGGTTCACACGCAGGGAGTAACATTGTTTTTGTTTTCATAAAAAATTACGTCGAAGCTCGCATTTTAGTCGATGAAAATCATAAACGGATCCCGATAAATTATTTTTTGGTTTAAAAAAAATGTAAATGATATTGATGTGAAAATGTGGTTTCAAAAGGATGAAGTTACATGTCATAAGCAAAGCGCAACCATCGACTAATTTTGAGAAATGGACCCATTAGTTGGCTTCTAAGATTATGCGATATGCACCTCTCAAAGTTTTTCAGCAACGTAAAGTCACTAATTGCTGGCCCAAAATTGGACGCTTAGAATGTGCTCCGACAAAAACAGCCGTAGAGTTCATATGCCCGAAATCAATTTTAAATATTAATTTCAAGTATTCATCTTTCTACTTAAAATTGTTTTTATTTAAAATTAAAGTTTTCTTTATAAAATTAGTTATTCTTTAAAATAACTAAAGAAAATTTTAAATTATTGTTCAAAATACACAAACAAATCCCTATTAAGGAGATTTTAATTTAACAACTTTTTTCAAGTTCAACATTGCGTATGATTAGCGTCTGCTTAAATATAAATCATACGCACTGTTTTTATTTTAAAAGCTTTATTTAGTCTTCATTTTGCTTTAAAATTAAGCTTTTTATATGTATTTATCAAAAGCTTTAAAAACAACTTATTTAAAAGTTAAAAAAAAAAAAAAAATTATTTAAATTTGCAACTTTTGAGCCTGAAAACAATTATGTTAAAGTTAACAGAAGCTTTTTTTGGCACAGAAATAAGAATAAAAACAAAACAAATAAAACTAAACGAAATAAAAAAATATATTATATATAAAATGAATGGAAACATG
Organism: Cistogaster globosa; assembly: GCA_937654795.1. NCBI lineage: Eukaryota > Metazoa > Arthropoda > Insecta > Diptera > Tachinidae > Cistogaster > Cistogaster globosa. The sequence continues at coordinate 106,810,511 of OW569406.1, read as the reverse complement.
TGCCCAAGAAAACATTCAACAACGTAACTTTAAAAAGGAAACAAGCAGCCATAGTCAAAGAAAAAAACAGGGAGAAATATGTATTTACTTAAATTGAAAATAAATCTTTCGAAAAGCTAATAAATTAATAATAATAAAATTATAATAACTGAGTATGCGTGTTAAAGAATATATAACAATACAAATGAAAGTCAAATAAATTGTTTATTTTTTGCCTTTTATCTCTCGAAATAAAGGGCTGCTGTAAAACAGAAAAATTATTTTCAGTCATCGCTTTCTAATGGCTAAAAGCAAATTTGTGTTTTTACTTAAACTTTTAACCACAAATACTTTTACTGTTTGAAGTTCTTCAAGTATAAGCATGTGGCATGTGAGTGAACAAGTGTATTTTACGTAAAATAAAGAATTATCTGTTGACAAAGGAAAATAAAAAGATATAAAATATTTCAAGTAGCAAAAATAAATATGTGGAAATAACAATGAAATTAAAAAGTTTAATGAAAAATAAAGTTTTATTTTAATGTATTAAAAAAGCAGCCTCAGGATTCTTTAATGCAGTTTTTCCATTGAAAATCTGTCAGGTATGAATTTTTACAAATTATTTTCTGTTTTCAATTTTAAAAAGAATATATTGTAAAATATATTTGTATAACAACAGTTTATACTGAATTCTTTTAAATATTTAAAATTGCACTTAAATGTCTTATAAATATTTAAATAACTTTTTGGTTTTGATCGACTTGTATTTCAAAGCCAGCTGGCATTTTTTAAATCACATACTTTATGACGTTACTGCAAATAGTCAGATAAAATTTAATTTATACGATTCCAAAAAATCTTTAAGAGCATCTGTTCATAAAAATGTAATGTTTTATTTTAACTTAATTAAACTTTATCTATTATGTGCAGCTGTTGTATTCAAAGCGAACAATTCGTGTAGAAAACTTTTGTAAAGAAAGCAATAACGATAAAACTCTTAGGTTTTCACAAAATTTGTTTAAGTGCTTTATTATAACGGTTTATAAGATATGGCCATACAATGCAAACTACGTCACCCGTGGGGACTCTTTTCAATTTTCAAGTATAATTTTTATTAGCTTCCATTATTGTTAGCTGAAGTGATATCAATTATTTTTAAATTTAAAAAAAACAAAATATTAAATATTGCTACATGGCTGTCCATTGAACATTGGAGGTTGTGTCACAAGAGCCACGAAAAATTTCAAGTCTGTAAGCCAGTGCCTTTAAGTTGTCCCATAGAAAACATTCAAAAGGTGTTATAATTTCGCTGCTTTGGAGTCAAATTAGTAAATCTATTTTTTGAAGTAAGCTTAACCCCAAGATCATATATTAGTTAGTCAATGGTTGCGTTCACCATGTAGCGCTATTTTGTTAAAGCCACATCTTAACCTGATCAATGTTATCTAAAGTTTCAAACAAAAAATCTTTGCTCATGGTACGATAACGATCCATATTGTTTTTAACCCGTGTTAAGGCTTTACTTTTAAAGGTCCTGTAAAGATACCTGCATCTAACTTATTCAAAATCTGTTTTGCATTGGTTAATAAAAACATTGTCCTGCGATATCTCCAAACAGTTTAACCTTCTTTCTTTGAAAGTTAAGAACTTTTGCTTTGGTTGCAAGGCGAATGATTTACCAGGTGGTAGCGTAGGTGAACTCATTATTTTTTGTTGGTAAACATTTCTGTCGATCTTTATATACAAAAGGTATGTTTTAAAATCTATATATATATTTTATATATATGGAGATTGGCATAAATATTTACGGCAAAAATTCGCCTACGTTCTCACTTGGTAATATATTTGCCTTGTGTGCAACATTGTTTGCTGGTGGTTACAATTCCGTAATAAATAAAGGAAACTAATCTTATTTCATGGTCAAAATTGTTTCCACAAACATTTTGCTGTTTATAAACATGCAGCTGGAAACATTTTGTTACTTTTCACAAAACTTATTTCGCACTGATTTTTTATATGGAACTTTGATAACAATTCGCTTAAAGCATAAAGCATAGTACTCTGTTTATCACTTCATGCGAAATGTTGACAAAAGTCCATATAAAAAAATTACTGCGAAATAAATGCGAAATATTGTTGCTAAAGTAGTACCCTGTTTATTTGTGAAAAAGTCGCGAAATGTTTCTCGCAGCATGTTTTTCAAACTAAAAAATGATTCTGGCAACATTTTTTTTTTTTCGTACAGAATTTTTGATAACCATTTTTAAGACCGTTTGTTTTGACTTAATTTTGTTGCGTTCAAATTATTTAAATAAGAAATGAAAAAAGTAAAAAATTTAAAAGAGAAAAATACAAAAATTAATTTAATGATGCAGAAAAGCCTTGCCTCACCACTAGCTAATCGTCAAATTTTTCAGGCGAAATAATGCATATTGCTCAAAATTTCTCGCAAAATCAAAAAGAGTACTCGGCTTTAGAGATAATGAGTTCACAGGGAAAAATTTAATAAAAAAAACTTAAAATTTTGTTTGATTCGGTCTTAAAGGGAATTACAATATATGCACTAACTTACATTTTAGAATTAATAAGAAGGGAGCACAAAATGAGGGAATAATTTATATTGTTAAACAAAATTTCAAAAAAATATTTACAATTTCTCACTAGCAATTTTTTATAATAGAAAGTAATGGCTTAACCAGCTTCATTAAAGATAATTTTTGAAATTTTAACTGACTTAGCAATACTTGAAATTATATAAATAACATGTGGGGTCTAAAAAAAATATACATGTCTTACAGCCCTTGAAAGATGTGTATTCTTAAATGGGATATTTTTATTCTGCCTAAGGAAGATCAGAATTATTCACTGACTCTTGTGTTGTTAGGCATACGACAAATGAGTTTTTTTTTTTAATTGATAAAACGCTCCTTTTCGCTACGAGAATTCTGGCGCTCATTTCAACGGTTACTTAACTATTACTGTTGCCCAATATACTGCTGCTTGCGTTTAATCAAAGTTTCTATCACTTTCTTAAAAACTAATTAAAAAAAAATTGTTAACCATTTGTTTTTCTGTGATTTTTGTAACAAACAGCTTTGCCACCGATTTGTTTTAAGCAACCTAATCCATTAACATACAACAAAAAATTTAAACAAAAATTGAGCCTGATTTTTGAAACAAATTTATTTATAAACAAAAGCTAAGAAAAAGAATTATTAAAAAAAAAATAATTTCAGCTTAGCAACAAAAGCGCTGTAATGGCATCTCCGTTTAGTTAAAATTGTTGCAAATGTGTAAGTAGAAAGTTGTTTATATACGAGATTCGCCCATTCATTGCTTTAAAGAATTTTAAAGTTTAAAGAATTTTAAAGTTTTAAAGATATACTTTTATTTTCGTAATTTTTTTTAAATACGAAATATCAAATAAATAATTTGTATAAGGATGCTTTAAAAGAGTACCAGGATTTTACGAATTGTGTTTGATGGTTGAAAACGATTCTGTTTTGGCTGCACTTATTGGCCTATATTGGGCTTCTAATCTGACGGCTGAGACTCATCTAACCTTCCTATATATGTAGTGAGTATTGATTCAAAAAATTTATGACTTAGTTTAAGAATTCTTTAAATATTGCTATATCGGATTTTCAGCAAAAGCTTGAGAAATAAAAAGAGTCACCTTTTATTCTTACTTTCATCTTTTTGTTAATTGTTATTCAAAAATTTTCTTTCTGCCTGTTATCCTGTTATTTAAGAAATAATTGTGTCAAAATTATATTATTTGCCAGACATAGCAATATAACAATTAAAAAGTTAAGACAATATCCGTCATAATTATGACTCTTTGGAAATACCCTTCAATTCTTTAATTTAGTGTTCACACTGATATTTATAGCGCACAAATTTGCACATAATCTGTGTAAATTTTGAATATCTGCCTTCTACGGTTGAAAATATAAGGCCATATACGTTAAAATCACATATTTACAGGTACACCCTGTATATTTTTGTTTTATTTAAATTTTTTTTTATTTCTTCTCATAGCGAACATAAAAATGTTTAAACCTTAAAAGTCTACCTACTGAGTTTCCAAAGCAAGGCCACGTACGTAAAAACCACATCACTTCTGGAATGCCCTTTATTTTCACTTTTTTTGTACTGCGTGAGCAGACATAGTTTTACAACACAGTTTTAAACACTATGCAAATTGGACGATACTTTTTGTTGCATTACAAAAAACAAGAATATTTTTTTATAAATATCAACGCACTTTTGAAACACCCTTTATCTTTTAATATTAGCGGTTACAGCGACTATAGAAATTTACTTTATAAAAAAAGAAAAAATAACACAAAGGGTGTCGTTTGTATTCTTCGATTTCAGAACACTAAAAATAATGCGACCGTGTTTAATCGACCAGGCCTCGGAATTCACACAGAATTATAAAAAATTTATTTACAAAAAATATAAGAAAATAATATATTATCATTAAAATTAAACCAGACCAACATTTCGTTCATATTAGCTAATAAAAACTCTTTAAAATAATTAAAAACTAAAATGCTTCAATTGCAAAGATACGAGTATAAAAGGCCAAAATAAATGCTTTTGTGTTAAAAAGCTAAAAAATATTGTAAATGGTTTTCGTAACATAGAAATTGTTTGATCTACTTTTCCACCTTTTGTGTCTCAATTGCAAATATATAACAATTAAAAGAAGGAAAAAGTGAACCAAATGAGTTATGAAATTATTTATGCTCCAATAATAGTTTAATTCTGTTTAAAATGTATGATGTTTTACACCAATAATCAAATGTAAATCAACAAGGAACAAAAGGAAAACCAACCATTCAATAATGCAGAATTTATTACAATATAAGTTTTGTTATTTTCTCTTTCATTCATAATTTTTCTTCTGTTTGGGATTTTATTCTTCTATTTCTAAAAAACTTTTGTATAAAACTTTTCAGCCCAACAATTTAAATCGGCAAAAAAAAACTTCGAAAAGGCACTGGCTGTACTGCAAACACTAAAACAGCATTTTTTAAGTTAATAAAAGATATAAAAAAATACAAACGATAAAATACAGCAGCTTTTCTTATTGCAAATCTGCATAAAGTTTTAATTGCTTAAAAAGAAACGAGATTTATTACAGTTTTGCTTTTTTTTGAATAATGACAACAAGTTTTTCATACACCCCTAATAACAAGCAAGTGTTCCAAAATTGGCATGGCTAAGGTGACCTAATATTACTAAGCAATTGATGCTAAAAAAATATGAAGATGGATTCTTATACGTATAAACTAACCACTAAAGGTACCAAAATAATAACAAAATCAGTACAATTGTTGTTTTAAGAATTTTAATTTATTAATATTATAACATACAAATTTTATGGCCAAGAGCTTAATTCCAATCATGAAATTGCTGCTTGGTTAATATATTGTATTTTTGTAAAATAATAATTTAAGGCATTTGGCCTTGTGTGGCTGTTCCACACAAAGCACTTTTTAAACGCCTAAGTTAAGGCCACTGCTACTGAGTCTAAAGGGTCTGCTGTATATTTTTTGCACTTTATTAGCCAACTCTTTAAGCCAAACATGAGCTTCGCTGCTAAGGGAAAAAACTTTACGATAAAACTTCTTATCAGTTTCTATCGTTTTAGGGATCAATCAGCGAAGGAACGACGCACAATGGCGTGATATACAGAAAAAATTAAATAAAAGTCTGTAACTTCTAAACTATTTACTCGATTTTTATGAAAGAAACTGCGGTTTATAGAAGATGTAATAAGCTTTTTGCCTTTTGCATTTGAACACACCCTGCTTCAGTACGGGGTAGTACCACAGAGCGTCAAAGTAGATAACCTTGAATTTGAAAAATGTTTCAGAGCTTATAACTTTATCAAAAGTGAACCGATTTCAAACATTTATTTTTAGTAATCCATTTAGATGCATAAAGAAAAAGCGTGTTTTGAATTTGCATGGTATCTTTTATCCTTTTAGAGAAATTCGACTTTAACGTTTAAAATACAAGATCTTTACCTTGGCATTTTTTAGTATTTCACCTGTAGTTTTTTTAAAATTCAAAATAGAACTATTTAAAAAACAGATTTAAAAACCAATACCAATTTTTGAACCAGAACTATAAAAGTAGGTTCTCGGAAGAGGATAGAGGGAGTAGTGATTTTTGATATTTGATTTGAATTTTTAAACATTTGCAAAGAGTTTATTCAACATACGAACTGTTCGGCTAAAAAACGAATTTTCTCTGTAATGCGTAGAGCGATTCACTGGCCAATCGACCACAAAGGAAGGCAAAGTCCGTTGCGCTAACAAAATTGCGGTTTTCACGAACAAGTTCCCTGATTTCATAAGAGTACAATAAAACAGTGAAACACACCCCACATTCCGTCGATGCTTCAGTGAATCAACGGAGGTGGATACCCTATTGTCATCGGTGAGCATCTTTGCATTGGCCCATACATGAGACTTATATTCCATTTTTCATTAGCTACAGACGTATTTCTTACACCGCTTTAGAAAACCTAGGCACTTGAATGCTTCCTTTGCGACATGAAAAATATGCTTGTTCCATCAAACAGCGCCTTGAATTTGTATGCCATGACATCAAGAGCTTGTATCTAATTATATTATTATTACAGATTAGACAGCATATTTAGCCATACGCCTATGCAAAAGAACAAAAAAGTTAATGAAAAACGTAACCTTATCATCGAATTATTACTGGTTTTAAGTATTAATTTAAAAGCCTAGCCGTTTTGCTAATATAAACCCCTGCTCGAGAATGACAAGCTAATAGCAAAAACATGTGTTTTTTTTTTCCTAAAAAGAACCGGTTCATAAATTACTTCCCTCTTTTGCATGTCTTGCTTTGCTTTGATGGGCCAGTCGCTTAAGCTCCTGCACAAGCTGGTGATAGACCTAATTTTTGAGCAAATTTTTTTACATAGTGGATTAACAGAGCCTTAGTGCCTGCTTTTGATAAAGAATTAATAAATCATTTATGTTTTATGAATAAAATCGAATCACAGTGTGATGGTTGGCTTGCTCAGAAATTTCAAAGTCTTCTATAAGTTTTGCTATCTAAGAACTGATTTTTAAATTTAAATTAAGTTTAGTGATGGACAGGTAAGCAAGGTAGTAATTGCTATCGATCTTAAAAAGCACATGACAAGAGATAACATTATTATTCTTAGCGGTAGGCTTTCATACTTTTGACAATATAGTATATGGAAATATTTAAAAAAAATTGTCGGTCTAACCTTAAATTTCAATAAGATAAATGACATACATTTATTTAAACTATTTAATTAAGATTAGTAATTAATTAATTTTTTATTTAGATGGAAGTGAGCTCTAATGAACCGAAATTTACCTATTCCATTCTATTAAATTTAAGTTTACGCTTTGCCATGTATAAGTTACATAGTTGCCCAATAAAAATGTATGCAGATACTATAAGTTTCTATAAGATAAACTTAATTAACACATCTCAGACTTTTATTATAATTGAAAATGACTTGGGGCATAAACTTTTAGCACAATATTTTTCTTTCAGATAAGTTATTGGCTAACTTAACTGTTCACAAACATTTTTCTAATAATGCCAGTATATGTTTAACATTTAGAGGATTACAAAAATGTTAAATATACTTCGCATCGAAAACATAAAAAGCTCTTTTTATTAACTGTTATATCACTATCTCTTTTAGGTATAAATAAGATTTTTTTTTGATATAAAAGCCATCCTGAACAATCATTTTAAATGTTAACTTGATTGACTGTTCCATTCTCCATAAATTTTTGGATTCTTTAATTTAGAAATAAGCAAATAATCAAAATTTTAAAATTGACCTCAAAAAGAGTCTTTGTTATTCTTCACCTTGTAAAAAGATTTGCTTATGGACTTTTAAAATGCCATTGATTACGTTTTATTGCGTAGATAGTTCTAAAATCCTGACAAATATTAAAAATATCCTGTTCATAAATGTGATTAGAATAGCTGTATGAACGATCGGCATTCGTTCTAAAGATTTGGATGCGGGAAAATTTAGATTCTGCAGGACTGTTAAATTAACTGAGCTTAAGTCCCTTTTGTCCTGTTTGGCCAAGAAAAGGAAGCACTATATAGATTATTATAGCCTGTTTAAAAATTATTTTAAATATCTGGCTTTTTTGGAATTTTTACATTTTCAACTTCTTGCGCGAAGTGAATTTAATCTTGAACATAGAGAGATTATTAGTGAAATAACTGCTTAAGCCAACGACAAACATGATGGAGTTTTATTTAGCAAACTATGAGAGTATAATGGACACGACTATGCTACTTTATATTGGAAAATGTTTTCCCATTAAGTTCTTTCACAATAAAAAATTGCTGTAAGAAGACAGTTAGTTTATAACTTCTTCAATAATTGTAAAATGTACCATTTATTTTAGCCGAATAAAATTTTTAAAGCAATTAATTTAAAATTGTGTTGTAAATACGTTTCATCAAAAATATCTTTTATAACACTTATTTCTTATTTTTATTTTTATTTTTTCCCAACCAGGATTTGAATCGTGAATATTATAAATGAATTAAAATTTTACTTTTTCGGCTTAAGGTTAATCTTTTTTATTTTGTTTTCAAAATTAAATTGAAAATGATTCTTAAGTTAAATTTTAATTCATTTATAAATCGCTTTTTTCGTTTTATTAAATTCCAAGAAATTTTATATTGTATCATCTGGAAGACCTAGATTTCTTTACACATTTATTATAATAAGTTGTTGTACGCTGAACATAGAAAGTGAAAAAATAAAGAATTTCAAAAATATGATGCCAAAAAGAACAAAATATTTTAAACCAAGGTTATATGGGGGTTGGTGTTTCATAGTTGAATGGAAAAACAAACATTTTACAGTTTCAACAAAGGAAAATAAATACAAAAGTACGCAGTGAACCTACAAATGAAAATAGTTGAAAATAAATACTAAAATCACACACATTATTTGGCATTTTGCCGGATATTTACTAAATGTTTCTATACAATGTTTAGATACATGCTTTTCAAATAGTGTTTGTATATAAAACACACATACTTACATATAATTGAGGCATAAAACTAAATAATTTTAATTAAAAGCTTAGCAAATTACTCAATGAAAAAAAAAATAAATTGATTAAAATATTTATTGATATAATTATGCAAAAACTATGTTTATAGTTTTTTCCAGCCTTGAAAATAAAAGATGTGGAAATTTCCACACGTTATTTCTTTACAAAATCTATTTTTAATATCAAATTTGCTTTCATTACTATAATTAAACAGAATAATTAAAAAGATAATCCTGCCTGCATCAAATGAAAAATATTGATAAAGAAAATTCTTGCCTTTGGCTAAAACATAATTTTCTTTGCTTAGATTGCAAAACATACTGGCTTAGACTTTTCATTTCAATTAAGATTAAGAAAAACAATAACCTTTTGAATGAAAACCTAAATCAATCAAAAATATACTGTTGGTTTAAACTGCTGCAAAACTCAATGGATGTCGTTTTACTCTTTAGCGTTCCTCAATCATTAAAATTTATTTATTTATTCAGTACAATAACACAATGTCTTTTTGGTTAAAATATTAACATGTTGTACACAGTAGTAAAAATTCTTTATTAATAAAACATCACACAAAAGAATTTTTAATTAATTCCTAAGCCTAAATATAAAAGAAAATTAGATAGCAAAATACACAAGGCTGTTCAAAAAAAAATATCAAATTGCTAGAAAAAATAATTCCAGCAACGTGCCGTTTTTACCACAAAAATAATAATATAAATAATATATAATATAAAATGGCAAAAATAAATAAACCATAAATAGCAGAAGATACTATCTCGAGGCAGTGTTAGAAGATCATCGGTCTAATTTTCTTTAAATGCAAAATGGTAAAAACATATTTATCGAATACTTTCTTCGTAACACACGACTTAATCTGATTTTAAATTAATTTTTTCTCAACTAAAAGACTACTATAAAAAAGCAACACCTACACACAGAAAAAAGTTTTTGTTCCATTAAAAGTTTTACTTGGTTTTAAATTTAATTTTAATGAAATTTTTAATTGAGACAATTAATTATTTAATTGAAAATTTTTATACATATTTTTTTCAGTTAAATATTTTATTGAGGTAATTAAAATTTTCATTAAATATCAATGTGAAAATAAATAAAACCTTTAATAGGGGAAAAAATGTTTATGTGTAGAATTGTGACGATTCACGCACACACGCACACACTTAATTTTAGAAATTCAAAAATGAAATCAAAAAACTAAAGAAAGGTTTCTAGTTAAAGAAGAGCATTATTGGCACTAATACGACGGATATGCTGAAATTTAAAATTTGGGTTACCATTTTTAGCATTGCTGGTATTACCTCAGTAAAAACAAGAACAATATCTTCGCGTGGGTCGCATGTTATATTGTTAATGGATATTATGTCGCACCTAAAGTGTGACCTCATGTCTATGGATATTATGTCGCTTTAAAAAACGCTAAAATTACCATTAAATTGTGTCGTTTTTAGTATGGAGACAGTGACACTTATTAAAGTGTCATTATGTCCCCACTTAAAACAACAACGGCTTCGCTTACCAAAGATGTTCTGTAAGTCAATTGATAAAATCGTTTTATCTCATTTATATAGAGTACAATAAAATATATCAGTAATATCCATGGACACTATGACTCCACTCTGATGGACATTATAGTCATATGTAACGTTATGACATGCCACCCTTTGCATGGCCCGACAGGATACAATCGAAGGGTGGCAAATCGCGCGACCTTAAATACCAAGATCTATTCTTAAAAATCTAATAAGTATTGATTTCATGAAGTCGATAGCCTTGGTCGTTATATGGCACGTGGCGCCACCTTGTTTAAGCCAAATTTCACCCCGATTAATGTCATTTATGTTTCCGTACAAAAAATCATTGATTATGATGCGTAAGTAAAAAAATTAGGCCACCAGCGTTTAAATCCCAACAAGCGGTGCAAGTTTCTGAAATTCTCTTAGAATCTGTAGGGTGTGTTGCGGATTGGTTTCACTCCATAAGCAGTAAATTTATTTATTATCAAGCCCGTTTAGTCAAAAATGAGACTTATCTCTAAATAATTTTGTGTCTGTAAGCTAAGTGAAGCGATGACTGGTTTTCAAAAAAAGTTTAAATAATTTTTTTAGCGGTGTTCAAGCGTCAACCCATTTATAATGATTTGTATCCGCATTATAAATATCAAAGAGCGAAAGCAGTATGAAAGTTAACCGTCTCGTAAATTTTATCAGGACTTAAACTCATTCTCCTTTAAGTATTTGTATTATTTAAAAACTAATTAAATTTTGTATATCCGACTTCAAATAAAAGGAGGTCCCCAGTTTGTTCTAAATTTGTTTTTTATGTTTGTGCCTATAGAACTCATTCATTTCTAAACCGATTTCAAAAATTATTTCTCTATTTAAACGGTGATACTTCCAAATTGGTCTCGCTTTAAAAACGATATATTAATTTTAACAATTAAAGGGTGTCCCCAAACAACATTTATGCTTTTTATGTGTTTTGTTAACTGTTAGGAGCAGCACTTTAAAATTTAAAAAAAATGCGTACCAATAACTAAAATAAAAAACAAAAATAAATTTAAAAATTAAAGGGTGGTCCCATAATTAAAGTTAATTGAACTTTATGGTCCTATCTTTTCACCCGTTATAGACAAACGCTTGAATATTAGAAAGAACTATGACCGTTATAATAAAAATATTTATATTCAAAAGAATAAATTAAAAGGCACCAAAATAGTTCTTAAAATTTTCTGTATATATCCATAGTTTTAAAAAGTTGTAGACAAGCGGTTGAAATTTACAAGCAATCTGTAAAACTTGATCCAGTGGGCAACAAGTATAAAATCTGGATTTGGAAATTTAAGGGTGTTCCAACAGTTGATGTAGTTTAATGTATGTGGCTTAACTTTTCAATCATTAGAGATAGACAGCTGAAATTTACAAGGAAACTTTATTGCTCAGTACGTTATAAGAAGCAGTAATTATATTTAATAAATATTCAATATCGCAAAAAAATCAAAATTAAAAAAAAAATTAACAAGTTCACTTAAGCTGCAAAGTACTTCAGTAAAAGTAAAATAAAAAACACGAGTACTTGACGATACAAAGAGGTACAATTTAAAAAAGAAAATCTGGGTAAATTAAATATGTATTTTCTTATTGTAAATGCGTGCATTAATCTGATTAAAGTACGTGTTGAAAGGTCTATAGAATTAAAAAAAAGTTTGAGTGCATTGAAAAACAAACTGCATATACAAATTTGTTGTGCAAGACAACTTTTCGTATTATTTACAATTGTCTTTGTGATCTCTCTTGTTAATCAAATCGTTCCCTTTATTTAAAAAAGTGAAGCTTTATTTGTCAAAAGAGTATAAAAATTTTAATGTTCGACCTACATTTTTGGCAACAGTGTAAATATGACGTTACTTCTGGCAATGTACCTGTTGTTGCTGTTGCTTTTGCCTTCGTCACTTTAAAAAATTTTATGACGTTTTATTTACATGATTTGCCCAAAGGATTAAATAAGACATACTTTTTTACCAATTTAAGCTGCAGAGACACAGCAAGACAGAAAATTACTTTTTTACACTCATACAACTGCACACATACACCTGCAAAAATACAATAAGTACTTCTCATGCTTAATAGCATAAGATATATGAAATGTTTCTATATGTTTAAATAACTGTAAATCCCCCAAAAAAATATATTCGCCGAAATAAAGATTTTAATAAAAAATTGCTTACAGAGGCGCCAATAATTTCTGGCAACAAAATCTGTTTTCCATTACATTAACGTAGTGATGTTGTCGTTGATGTTCCTTGAATTTTATTTTGTTAGTTAAATATGTGAATGTCTAAGCCAAGAAACAAATACAAAAAGGAAACCCACATAAAATGTATCGCAATTTAACAGGCCCAAGGCAAAAGATGCACTAAATAAAACATTAAAAAAACATGAAAAAAATGTGGAAGCATTTGAAATAAAACAAAATACTATCAGATGAGCCAAGTGCGTTTTGGTTTAAGCTTTAAAGAAAAAAAATTAATTTTTGTTTTTTGCATTTTATGTATTTTTTTATACAAAACTATTGCAACTCAACTCATAGCAGCTTTGCATTGCTTTTAAATTTGAATTTTCACTAAAATGCTTTAAAATTGTTCTCTTTATTTTTCTTATTTTCCATTAAAATAAGTTCTGTCATTTAAGTGAAAATAAAATTATTTACAGAGTTTTGGTTATTCGTTGTTCCACATTACAAAAAAAATATTTTTTTTTGTTGTTAAAGCACTCAGCATTGAATTTTTCTGGATATAGTGGTTTTCAAATTGTGGCTGGTGATTTATTTTTACTATTAAAATTCTGTTTATTAATAAAAAATATTTAACCAAAAGTAAGTTTCATTGGTGAATACAATATTGAATACAAAAACAAAATCAACATTAGTTTCAAATTGAACCATTTTGCAGTGGTTTTTAAGATAAATAAAAATAATAGAAAAAATAAACTCTAAAATTTTGATAAATTTTGTATTTGTGATTCGACTAATTAAAAAAAAAATTGTTAAATCGTTAGTTTTTTCGTTAATAAAAAATAATTGTGTATATTTTTTTAATTATTCAAGCAATTTAACTTTTTATAACCTTCACCACAGGAGTTGGAGTTCTTATGCATAACGGAATTGATTAAACGATATCCGTCTGGCCGTCCGTGATCTTTTTGATATTAGTTTTGACAAGGCACTACACGAGCTAAAGAAAAATTAATTACGCCAGTCGATCAAACATACTTTGGAAAATTTTGTTATTGAAAATCAGCAAGATTGGCCCATGTCCTTCAAAGCATTGGGAAAAACTCCACTCATGCCTCTAAAGTTTTATTTACATTTAGAACAAATCTAGTTCAGTGAAGTAACTCCAAAAAAACATTCATATATATGGAGCGACAAAAAATTATGGAATAAGAAAAGAACATTAAGTAAAGAAATTGACGCTCGCCCATATTTTCTAAGTTATGGTTTCTGAAATTTTTGTATAAAAAAACGATAGTGCACCATATTTTTTTCAGATATCAATATTGGAATTATTAAAAGCTTTTAAAGAGATCTTTCGGAAAACACTTAAATTAAAAAAATTTTAATTCATTAAAAGCCGATGAAATTTATATGTTATATTTTGCCAAATTTTTTCTTATTTTTTATTTCTCTGCCACCCCAATAATTATTTTTTTTTTTTTTTGATTTGAATTACTTCATTAAGATAGATTTTTATATTTGGTGAAGAGTATATAAGAGTCGGCATAGCCGAACTGAGTTTGGTACGAAGCAAACGCAAATTTACAAGTTGAGTTACGGATTGATCTACAAAGAAATGCTTTAAGTTGAGTGTGGATTTTGTCTAACCAAATTGATATTGATTGGTTGGTTAAATAGATGATATTCACAATATACATAATCTAAGGTAAATAAATGTAAAGTATGCTGATGAAGGGTGATACGATCCAGAAAATGACTAATTTTGCTTTTTATGTTTGGACAAACGTCGCCGAAAAATTAAATTTAAATTATATTTTTTCTTATTTAATAAATATCTATAACTCTCGGTTACATTATTTATGTCTGCCGGTGGGTATATTTTTGATTCCCAAAATCTCCTTTATTTTTTCGACGCTATCCTGGCGCTCGTTTTATCAACTTTAAAAAACTTAACATCTGATCTAACCATCAAATATGTGATAACAATATTTTATTGAAAAACAATTTCGTTTAAAAAAATTTTTTTTCAAAATATTTTTTTTTTGGGATGGTGTCATCACGCCCTTTAAAAACACGCCCTTTAAAAACAAAATAATCGATTTCCAGCATATGCAAATGAAATAAATATTTAAGTTATAAAAATATAAAAGATCAAAGTTAAGTTTAGTGAAACCATAAAAATCCAATAGGGATTTCGAAACTTCTCTTTAGATTTTTATTTGAGTGGAATAAACTGTTGTTTCAGCATACCCACGACAATAATATCTAAGCTACGAAACGCACAGAGTCAAAACGAGCAAAGATTGTCAATTTAGCAATAGCTATACCAACCCAAAACAGAAAAAAATCTTTTAAAAACAGCAGAACTGTTACTATAACAAAATCACTTGATTTAAAAAATATTTTCTTTAAATTTTCGCAGTTTGTTCTTCTTTTTCTTGGCATTTTTAATCATATTTTTTTAATTTTTTGGAGAGTTTTTTTTAAAGTACTTTTTTAAAGATGCTTATAATACTTTTTAAAGAGTATAGAACAGCTCTCATTAAAAAAGTATTCACACTTATTAATGGCTTTACTTGTTTTAAGATTGAAATAATTTAATTTAATTTAATTTTTAATAAGAAAACTATTTGCCTTTTTTTAATTAAATGTATAATCGATTCAATTATTTATTTAATTTAAAGCGTTTGTATTTATTTTTCAACTAATTCTATAATTGAGTTAACTAAAAAGTTACCCTATTTCTTATGTGAAAATAACTAAAATTATTAGTAGATGCAACAACCTCTTTTTGTGCTCATTTCAATAATATTATAAAAAATAATTAAAAAATTTACATTAATTTTCGGCTTAAGATAATTTTATTTTATTTTTAAAAAAATTTTAGATAGAAAAATTATTTATAAATGTAAGCCGATGTTTTCCAAAAAAAAAAAAATTAGACGCCAGCAGAATGTAATGCTGCCGCTACATCCTTCATCGGCGCTCTACGCATCTGTCAAACTAAGGTTGTGTACATTGTAAACATCTTGTATTTAATCAACTAATTTAATTAATATTATTTTGGTTTGACAAAGTCTACACACAATCAGGCTTGCCAGATTTGGCGATTTATTGGCATTTTAATGATTTTTAGCTTTGAAATTATCAAAGTGCCTATTTCCCGATTTTTTTACTCCAAAAATGACAATTTTTTTCGTTAAACACTCAAACACGGTAACCTTGTTTGCTTTAGCACAATATATTACTTTTGGGCCTGACTTGTTACGTTAAAAAAATATCGTTAATAAGAATGTTGTTTCCTGAAAAATGTGGTGTAGGTAAAACGCAAAGAAGGAGCTAAGCAATTTCTTCAAACTAAATAAGTTTAATAAAAACGAACCATTTATGAAAATCCTTAATTCTAATCTAGTTAAGAAATTATTAAAAATCGTCAAATAATATAAAAATATAGATCACTAATTTTTGGCATCTAGTCATTTTTTTCTGCCAAATGAATTTAATTTTGAATTACTAGAAACGAAAATGTAAAAATTAAAATTGCTTATGCAACTCTGAACATTATTATGAATGGCTCGAACAGTGCAGCGAATGAAATAATTTTATAAATTTTATTTCAATGAAAGAGTCAATAACAAGAAGAGTAAAAAAGTACTGTAAGTGAATTTGTCTCCAAGTCCATTGAAAAGAACTCAAGAGAACTGAACACCTAATAATGTTCCTAAAAGCTGCTTTAAGTATCTCTAGAGACCATAAATTAATGGAAATATCAGATTATTTTCACAATATGCGACCAATAGACCAATAATGAAAACAATTTATTTGTAGATTGATTTGTTTTATTGATTTAATGTTATTTTATATTTTGTTAAATTGCTTTATACTGAATTGGTCTGTTTTGTTATTTTTTGGTAATAAAAATAATTTAATTTGTATTAAAAATGAGTATTTTTAATTTGCCGATTTTTTTTTACCGATTTCGTAAAAATTAAATAGCCGATTTTTTGTGCAAGTATGCCAATTTTTTATTAAAATTATCTGGCAAGCTTGCACACAACCCAAAATATTTCTTCGCTGTTCTCTCTGTACATTTGTTTTGTACCAACCTTCGGAATGAGCACGAAATACAATTTTTATTTTTTTATTAAAAAAAATAATTTAAAAAAAATTTGTTTTCCTACTCTCGACAGTCATTACTCACATTTACGTTCCATTATATTTCGTTCATTTTTATTGACATATTTAACATATTTAACTCATTTATAATTTCTAGCTCAGCAAAATTGTCTATTTAAATGATCCAAAAAATGTTAAATAAATGTTGCTGGAAAAATATAATTGACATCGTTACATCATTTTCAAAATGTAACACTTGTTTTTTCTGTTTCTCTACTTGCTTCTTTACAAAACTTATGTTTTTCACTTTTTTTTGCTAAATTGTATATAAATAAACTTTACTGAAAAGTAATAAGGATCCTTTTCTTAATGAATTTTTCATTTCATTAGTCCTGAAATGAATAAGAAAAAAGTTTTAAATATTTGTGTTGTTGTTGCTGTTACTGCTGATTAAATGAGTTTGTGTGAAAATACTAAAAGCAACAAAAAAAGTATTTATTTACTTTTAATTAAAACAAAAATATTTAATTTATATTTAACGTTGAGAGATGTCAAAAAAACTTGAGCACAAATAATCTTTTTCTGTCCTTTTTTATGCTGTAACATATCTGAATCATAATCTGCTTTTATTATTAAATGTTAAGTATTGCATATAATAATTGAACTTTATAATTAAAAAGTTACAAAATGATGTATGAAATACTTGCCTCAGGAACTGTCTCTATGTTATTAAATCTATTCGAGTAAAGGCAGAATTAGCCGACCGTTGAAATCGTAAATGTGAAGCAAATGTAGCTGTACAGTAAATGTAAACGTAGTTGTGCTTATAGAATGTGTAAATTCGTATCATGTGTTTTTCACATGAGCAAACAATAAAATACCTGGGTATTCCATTTCTGTAGCAATCGGCTTCCAAATTATCTTATTTTTGTCTGAATTATTATATCCTGTAGAATGTTTATTAAAAAGGCATTCATTCGCCTGGAAAAGATTTAATAATTTTTCGTCGTCCATTATTTTTTTATTTTTCTAAAGTTCAGTTTATAAATAAAAAAAACACACAGCTGTTTAAACCAATGATGGCCACTTTGCCATTTTGTGTAAAAAGTACGTAAATATTTCAATCGTACTAAAAATGATGTATTTTAATAATGAAAAATATGACATTTGCATAAATTATACTCAGCCTAAGAATTTTACAAAACATTACATGTATAACATATTTGATTTAGAAAAGTCAAATGTCCACAAGCACTACTCCCTCTATCCCCCTTCCCACAACTTAATTTCTTAGTTCTGGCACAATGCTTTGCATTAGTAGGAGTCATCCCCTATGTGCTGGTCCTAAAAAAAAGAATCACCAAGTGAAAAATTCACCTATATTTTCCGAGTTTTTAAGATATAAATATGGGAGTCATTAAAAGTTTTTAAGGAGAAATTTTAGAAAGTACCAAAAATGACATTTAATATAAAATTATATTTAGCACTTAATTTTTTTTATAATTCTCTGTCGCCCCAATATTTGTTTTTTTGTTTTTTGTTTTTTTTTTTTTTTTTTGTTGGAGTTACTTAACTAAACTAGATTTACATGCGTAGTTAAGAGTATATAAAATTCGGCATTGCGGAATATAGCACTCTTACTTGTTTAAATTGCGTTTTCTTTTTTAACATGACATTTAAGTATTAGAATAAAATTATGTTTAAACTAACAAGTAGAAAAAAAATTGTGCTTAATTTGAGCTACCCACCAATCTTCATCTTCCAATTTCTAGTTTTTGACTCTCAGTACGAGTACCTGTAAAAATATTTTTTATTTTTCAATTTGAAAGACGAAGTTCATTTTATTTTTAGGTGTTCCGCAAAAACTTAATCTCTTGTTTGCTCTACAATCTCTGCAAATGTAATTTACGCTATAAAAACTTTTTACAAATTTAATGAGTATTCGAAAAGTGTATAATTTTCAGACTGTGTGACTGTCGGACACGTCAACTTTGTGCAGTCGCTGTAAAGCTATGCCTGCTACAGCAACTAGTTAAAAAAAAACATAAAAATAATAAAATATTAAATTTATAGGTGTCATTCTAGTAGCTTGATTATGCGTATGTGCACTTGTTTTGGAACCCAATTAGCAAAATCTTGAAATTTACATTAGTCAATGTCCACGATAAGAACAAGTTAAACAATTTAATGGGTGGCTTTACTTTACTTTATCAGTCTTAAAAATTTATACAGAGTATGTACAAATATATTCGTTTTTAAAAATAAGTGTGAATAGAAAATTTTAAAATTATTGGGTGTTTCAAAGGAAACTCTCATTTTGACCAATAAAACTTTATATTTTAAGCCATTAAAGGAAGACGCTTAAGCATGTAGCGCTATGTCCGCTGTTATAATGTTCATATACATTATACTGTTAATCAAAAAAATAAAAGCGTATTCCCAGAGGTACATGATTTTTTATAGTATTGTTAGAAAGATAACAATAAACATTTAAGGATACAGAGCCCTTTGTATATGAACTCAGTTCACCCTTGATTTGCTTATTTGTATTTAATTTTATTAAGGCAAAAATCTACAATAGATAGATCATCATCTATTCAATCTACAAATTTAGGTAAAAATAAATCCCCCAAGTGTGAGTTTTATTCACATAAGAAGGTTTCCGCACCATGTGTAGGTCAACCTTTACTATTTATTATTTTATTTTTAATTATTTTTGCTTGTCTTTATAGCCAGTTAGTGTATTGTGAAAATTTTTAGTCTTAGCAAATTGGGCGCTTATTTTGAAAATCGCGTTGCTATCGAGTCTCCTTTAACTTAAACTAAACTTTTTGCACTCAATATTTTTCACAGACATAGTGGTACCTTAAATTTACGGCCTTTAGAAAACACCTTAAAATTTTAAAATTTGTTGTTTAAAATTTATTTAAATAGCGCACATATTTGTACATACTCTGTGAGAATTCTAAGTGTCAGCATAACACAGTCGAAAAACTAAGCCCATGTAATTGATAGTAATGTCAATACTTGAACACCTTTTAATTTAATTTGTTTCTACTTGTTGCTATAGCGCACATATGTAATTATTTTGTCAGTGGGCAACTTTGGGTTGTCTATCTATCACAGCTCAAGACAGAAAAAATCTATAAATATAAATCACGTCACTTTTGCAATAACTTTTAATTTCTAGTATTTTTTGCATTATCAACCTGCAATAATCAAAATAGGCAAATTTAAATTATGTATTTAATAAAACTCTTAACGTTTAAATTTAAGAAACGTTAAAATTAAAAATTTTTAAGCCACATTAAATAAGAATTAAATCAACAATAAGCTTTAAAGGTTTTAGTCTACAGTTTTATTGCCTGTCTTATTTATTTCATTCAATATAGATAAAAGCTTGAAAAAAAAACTTAGAAAGCCTTTTCAAAACTTTAGGGTTTTGTCTTATCTTACAAAATAATTATGTCAAAATGTTTTACATTTTAAGAGAAGGCTTTAAACAAAAGCTTTCTTACTAAAAAATAGTATAACTCTCTTAAGTAAAAGCTTTCAAATGCATGCATTTTGTAAATGTTTGAAAATAAAAGAACATATTTTCTTCTTTTTTTTAAATTTTAAGCTTCTTAGTTTGGACAAAAAGTTTGAGAAGAAAATTAATTGGATATAAATACGTGTATTGGCTTTTGGAAGAATTAAGGAAAGCTTTTTATCTTAGTGCATAAGGGGCATTAACATAGAGAACTTGCCAATTAAATTAAGTTATTTACTTTAACAAGATGTTACAAATTATTAAATTATAAATGCCTTGATTAAGCAACATACGTGTTTCTTCTCCTTAATGTAAGGGCTAGTCTGCTGCTGCGAGGGCATAAATTTCTTAACGTGTGTTCAATATTTTACCATCGCCGGTTACGTTTTTGTTAAATATTTTTTATTGGTTGTATCTTCGATACTAATTTTGTTTGAGTATTTTCTTTGACGTAAGTATTAATTGCTGTATGCTTGGAAAGTCATTTAGATTTCTACTGCTACATCTGAGTTGAATATAAAAATCAAGGCGCTCCACTCACCACATGAAGACTAACATACATATTATAGCTGGATCTGTAAAGATCTTAATCGTTCTCCAATTAAGGCAAACAATATCAGCTGTATTTATACCTGAATACGAAACCGTTTTTAAATTAACCGCGGGAGTATTAAATTAAATTATTGTTATTAAAATTAAACTTTTAAATTATTGATTTAAAAAAAAATTATCGTCATATTTTTTATCCAGACAAAATTATTAAATTATTAAACGTCTCGATGGTAATTTCGCTATCGCTTTCAGCTCTTCAGGAAACTTCTCACAAATATTTTACATAAACATTTTATCTAATGTCACACGAAAAACATTATAGGTCCTCGATTTAAAAATTTTTTTTCATTAAAACATAATGAGTGTCTTTAAATTAAGGGGTGAAAGAATGTTGCTTTTGTCTGCAAGAGAACACAAGGAGTTGAAGATTTTACGAAGGAAACGTAGTTGAAAAGAAGTTTTAGTGTTGAAAATAAATTGGAGTCATGCGTTTAGCCGAAATAATCTTTAACTAATACGATCCCAAATCGCTGGTCTCATGTAGAATAGCCCTAACTCGCATAATTGTAATCTCACAGGAAATGGTAAAAACATAACACAAATTGTATTTATCACAATGTAAGTTATATAAATGCTTAAAAAATCCTTAAAAAATTTTGCTCTGTGCAATTGAATTTTGTGACAAGGGGTATCTATGTGACATTCATTGAAATCACGAAAATAATTAATTTCATAATTTCATAAAAATTCGAGTTAGGGCATTTCTACACGAAACCAGCGGAATACTCTTTGATATTAACCGGCGAAACTTAGCAAACGACTGTTTGATTGCTGTTTAAAACATTGAGCGGCCGTAAAAACTTTCTCAGCAAAAAAATTTTATTTGTTTTTACAGCCAGCATTTGCTTTATGAGTACCAATCTGAATAATTCATCACTATATATGACTGCATTTTTACAGAACTAAAATACGAAATATATTATAATCTAATTACGTTTTAAAATATTAACATTATAATCAAATTATAAATAAATATATTGCGCCAGGTTCATTAAAATTGTTGCAAATAAATCATATAATTAAATTTATTTATATTATGAAACTGAAGAAAAGCTTTTTGCAAAGAGATTTTGTTTTGTAAAATAAATAAAAAATAAAATATTCAATTATAAATTAATCAAGGTTCAATTTTCTTAATTAAAATAAAATTTCATATATTAAATATCCATAAAATACTATTTTTTAAAAAAAAAAAGTGTCCCATATACGTATGCGTAATATTCAATATAAACAAAAATTACTCATACTAGCCGATGGCCGCATATGCTAACATACACTCATACTCATACAGATGCATTCATTATACAGTAGATTTAAAATTATCCTCATTTTAAAGTATAAAATAATATATATATTAAATGTATATTTTGCTACTTTGCCGCATTAAAATATCATTTATGCAACATTTGCTTTAAACTTACAACAGCACGAAATATTTGTGTGTGTGTGCGTATTTTTTTAACGAAAAAATAAAGAAAAATAAATAAATAGAACACAAGAAATGAAAACAAAGTAAAAAAAAAAAAATACCGAAAGCAGAAACACATGAAGAATATAAAATAAAAACAGAAAATTAGTGAGAAGTTGCAAAAACGTGATGTTTGCGTTTAGATTTATATTGAAAAAAATCGTTTCTTAATGACTTACAGTGGGACTAAATAAACAAAATTTTTTGCTACTCGTGTATTTGTTCTACAATTTTGTTTAAAAATAAAGTGAAATTACGACAGAGTATCAAAGTGAAAATACAGCACGTTTATTTAAAACTAATTTTTTCGCTTAAATTCTAACCACAAGAATATTTTTGAAGCTATTGTAAAATAATTATAAAATATTAACTACAAACATAATAGGATAAGTTGGTTATTCTGAAATCAATGTATCAATACAAAGGCAAAATTAATAATTTTTGGTTTTAAAAACATAATTTCTAAAATAACTTCTCTAACTCGAAGATTTGAACGAGGTATAAAATTTATGAATATACACCCTCGTTTTAATTTAAAGATTGATTTTCTTCTTCATTATCTTTGATTTATTTAAAAGTGAAGTTTTTAATGACAGACGTGATAACTTCTCTAAATGTTCATAATATGAAAAATTCCAGAAAATAGAGTCAACCATTTTTATATAAAAACAATTGAATTAAAAGTTTGGTTTTTTTGATCATAGAAAATTAAAATATATAAAAATTTTGTAAAAACGTTTTAGACAAAAAATAAGTAGTAAAGCGTTTAAAAAACATTTTAAAATTTGATTCCAAATTCTTGGCCTTAGTTGCTTTTTTATTTTAGTCTGCTTTATACCAGAGTTTTAATTTACTCATGAATGTGCAGCATAAGTGCTAAAGTTTGTGCACATGCATATGAATTTGAGCAAAAATTTTGTCCTTAACACGCAGACACATGAGTGTACATGGACTATAGCAGCACACGCACATGTACAAAGGCCAATAAAATAATTTTTTAAGGTGCCCAGCTGGCATTTGGAAGTTTGTTTGACGAGCACGATCATTTTAGGATTCTTTTTTTCAATCGTACAGGCGAGCCTTTTTGACGATTGTTAAAGAGTGAATTGTCTAGTACGCATTTTGAGGGTCATTGGAATATTGTTAACAATCAATGATCGCATTTGACTCTTGTAAATGAAGCTCTTACAAGTCATTTTATTGATTGTTGCACGATTATTTTTCATAGAATTTCACAATTGTAAATTCATCTTTCTGACGATAGTTAGGGAAACTTATTTTATTTTGAATTATATTACTTAGACATTTCTGCAATTTTTATAAATTTCTGTAATATATTTTTTTTTTTTCATTCCAATATGTTGATTTTTAATAGAACGTTCAATCTGTTTTTATCAATGTAAAAAGTGTCGCGGTCTTTATTAATTTAAACAAAGTGTTTTAATATGAAATTTGTTATTTTGAATAACTGTAATTTTTTAGTTTTATAGAAACGTTTCATTCAATATTCTCTGAAATTTATGACGTTGTTAATAACAAACTTAAAAAGGGGTACAGAAGCAATGAAGATGACCAATAAAACTAAATTTTTATTTAAAAAAATTTTTCTCTTTAGGATCGTTTCATTTTCTAATTGAATTTAGAATTAGTGTTAACTTAATTTATAACTCATAATTCAAACCCCCATATGACAAATAATAATAATAATAATAATAATAATAATAATAATAATAATAATAATAATAATAATAAACAGTATAAGACTCTCGAATAAAAAATTTTATTTTGCAGCATACTTTTAGGACTAATAATGAGCTCATTTTAAAATCATAGAGGCGATTGTTTCACGACTCGCTTGAAATAAGAATTAAAGAGTTTTACGCGATTGTTTTCAGAGCATCGTAGACGAGTCGTACGGAAGAGTCGCATTCAGGACACAGTTTCTCCAAATAAACTGATCTTGCACAATCGGAATACAAGATTGCAGGCGATGATATTAATCGCCTGCTCCGATTGTGGAAGAGTCTTTAACGATTAAAAATGCTAGCTGGGTGCAGGCACATAAGTGGACATCTTGTTACGAACATAAGATCTGGCAACGCCTGTTGTTGTTGTCCGCAAGTGCGTGGTAAAAAGACAGAAAGTGAAAAAGCTACTTCCACCTCCATTGGGTGTGTGTATTGAATAATATGACAATTAGCTAAAACAAGTTGAGCAACCTCAACGGCTGCGTTGGTAGAGGTGCGTGCTGTAAAACAGAAGATCGTGAGTTCGAGCCCATCTTCAAACATGCGTACAGAGGAAGAATAATAATTGTGTAAGGCAATTTAAAATTAAGAAACTGCAGTACAAACCTCCCGGAAAGAGAAAGACAACTATTGTGTGAAGCCATGGGTAGATAAATAAATAAAGACGTCTATTTAATACAAGAGAAAAGCAGGTAATTGTCAAGGCGCCCTTTATAATAAAGTGAAAGAGCTCTAGCTGTTAGCGAAAGATGGTAACAACATGATTACAGTGTGCAGCGGATGTTAAGTTGTTGCTATTGAATAAATAGGGATTGCATGGGATGGCTTGGGTATAACGCAAGCTGGAGAAATCTGTGTATGATTGAGTTTACTAAACATGTCGCGTCGGAGTAACGCAGTAGTATAAACGTGGATGGCTGCATTTGTAACAACGCATGTTTAGCAAATACGTCACCATAGGATCCTAAAGACGGGTAGGATCAGGATCAAGTATGTAGCCAAGATATAGCCACAAGAAGTTAAGAAACTAGCGAATTTATAATGTGCTCTAGTGGTATTTGCAATCAAAAAGAATCCGTATCCAAAAGGGAAAAACGTTTGTTTGAGGTTGCTGTAGCCGAAGTGGTTAACACGTTGACTACAAACTTGGTTGTCCAGGGTTCGACCCCTGCGACAATCAAAAAATAAGAATGTTTTTTTCTGTTTAATGGTATAAATACATATTCAGAATTTACATTAAAACATGCAGCCTCCTTCGTCGGTACTTCTTCATAGCATACTGACCGGCGAAGTAAAATAACTAACTCTCTATCTCTCTCCTTCACCACCTGTCTTATCTCTTATCTATCCCTTTCCTAAAGAATGTAGCACGGTTACCAAAATAACTTAATATGTATTAATGCCTCTCTTTATAAAAAAAAAAAACAAAAAAAAACGTAGCAATATTTATGAATACCTTTTTACGTGTTTGGTTTTTGTTTTTTTATTTGTAAAACTAGGCAGTTGTGTAAATATTTCACGTAAGTATACTAATTTTGTTGTTATCAATATAATTCTTTATCTTCTACATATAATACTCTGCAAATATCGTATGCACTTATTTGCCATATTTTAAGAGTGACACACGAAATGAGTGTTAGCAAATTAAACTTTAGCATTTATGTTTAGTAGTCATACACAAAAGTTAGCTACTACTCGTGATACAAGCAATAAATTCGCCATGCAGGCATCTTTATAAATAGGCCTTGGCTTGAACTTAAAAAAAAATTAAATTAAGTTTATCTTGCATAAATTTGGCAAATATAAAATATTTTGGTTTTTAAAAATTATTTATATTCGGTTTATATTAAAAACAAAAATATTTATTAAAGGTTTCACTGTGTATTGTTCTATAGAATAGCTAACTAAAGCAAACTCCAAAAATTTGCAATTACAAAAACTGTAGAAATAGCAAGAAAAAAAAAACAAAATAAACACAATTAAAAAAATTCAACACAGTCATGACACTCATTTTAAGAGAGATTTACATATTCACCATTTTGTTGTAACAACACGAGAAAAATTAAGGAAAAAGAGAGTGATAGAGAGAATATAATATGTAAAAAGAGAACTTTATTTTGTTTTTTTTTATGTGTAAAAGTTTTGTTTTTGCTTTTAGCACGTGCTATTTGTAGCCCAAAAGTCATACAGTAGCATGCTTTTGCTAAATTTTCTCATTCTTCGTTCTTCTTTCTATATTCTTTTCCATTGACTTTATTTTTTTTTACTTTGCGTTAGAATTTCCATGCAATTTTCTTTTTAATCTTTTTTTCTGTTATTATTAATTTTCTATGCCTTTGTTTTTTTAAACTCAATTGTTGTACTTTCTTTCTTTGTACAATTTCGCAAAGCGTAAAGAGTAAAATTGGAATTTTGTTGTTGTTGCTGTCGTGTGTGTGTGTGTATTTGTATTTTTATTGGGATTTTTATGCCAGAAAGTGGGTACTTAAATGCGCGTGTGAGCAAATGGGATTGTATGTGTGTGTATGTGTGTGTATGAGTGTGTAGGTTTTCTGTTTTTTTTTTTTTTTTTTGTACTACTTTTATACTAAAATCTTGGTTTATTGCTGCTGTATGCTTTCGGCACCTAAAAGTTTTGCTTCATTGCGGTGTTACGTGTTACGTGTATCAGACGCCACGGCGGCGTCAATTTAAGGACCTTTTTAAATTTTAATCGTAATACAAATTAAAATAAAGCTTAAATTTATATTATAAATAATCTAGATAAGAAAAAATAAAACACACAAAAATTCAATTAAACCTTAAAATAATAATTTTTAAATATTTACTATTCTTGAAATCTAAAATAATTATTCTTTAATAAAAAATATATAATATAGTGAAAAGAAGTGTTCATAACTCTAATGCTTTGTTAGTAAAACATTCTATAATTAAAAAATAGAAAAAGTGCTTTCTGCAAAACAACAAAAAAATATTAAAAATAATAATAAGTAAAATTTTTTTAAATTACTAAATTTCAACACGTTTGGTTTTTGTTTTTCGTTTCTTTTGACTCGGAGTGTTTTAAAATCCAAAGTCATCATTTGAAAGCAGGAATTTTGATTACAAAATACATTGCATGACTCTCATATGAAAAACATCACTAATCTATTGCACAGTGGTGAAATTAACAAAAATTAATTTTTAACGATAATAATCATGAAATAAAAAATAAAAAAGTGTTCATAAAATTATAAAAAATTTTTGGATAAAATAACTTAAATATTTCAAGCAATAACTTGTCAAATAATAAAAATTATTTATTATTTACTGAAAAACCTTCTCTTTTTCGGATCATATTAAAGTTCTGCTAAAGAACTTAAGTTTCTCAAAAACTTTATGAATTAAATATCTTTGTGTCTGCCCCTCGCATTTGACTATCAAGCCATTATCTTTTCTTTAGTCTTAACTTCTATCTTTTAAAATAATTTTTATTAGCTGGAAATCGCAAATGAAATGACGGCTTGACAGAATAAGTTTGACAACAAATGATTTTAAATAATGGAAAGGTTGTTTTCCAAGCTCTGTATTTTCGGGAGCTAATCAATTTAATTTATTAAATGATTGTCTAGCTTTTTTAGTCAAAAGAATTATTATTGTTTCGGTGACCATAGAAAAGCCGCACTGTGGGAAAGCTTGCAAAAAAAGCCAACAACGAAAATAATAAAATAAATATGTAGTTTCCAAAAATGGACATGATAACACAAAACATCACATGGCCTAATTAGAAGTAAATTCAAATTTTAATTCAAATTTTAAACCTAAATAATCCGATATTTAAAATTTGTTTTTATGGAACAAAGTTTCTAGTATTAAGAAAAAAATAGATTAAATTATTAGATCAACTATCAACCATTTAAAAACTACAAATTGACTTCCACTTTTTCTAGTCAAATCTCCCAATCTGTATTGT
Source organism: Cistogaster globosa (assembly GCA_937654795.1). NCBI lineage: Eukaryota > Metazoa > Arthropoda > Insecta > Diptera > Tachinidae > Cistogaster > Cistogaster globosa. The sequence goes on along the minus strand of OW569406.1, from coordinate 106,782,235 downwards.
TGTATTTTAAGAAAGCACAATAAAACCAATCTTGTTCTCCTAACTACAAAACTGTTTTAAATCTGTTATCCAATACGGAAAGATTACCCTGCTCTGTACCACATCAAAAGGAAAATTTTTAAAAATTCAAATTTTAAAAATATATTACAACCAATATGAAAATTTATTATTCGTGATAGCTTTTCTGTTAATTTACTTTAATCGTGCTTGATTCCATCAAATATAAGTCAAGAAAAAAATAGTTACTGAATGTGTGCTGTGTTTTTTATAAAACATTTAATGCTTTTTTAATTTAATGCAATTGGCTTTGGATTTAAGACTCTTAGGTTTTCTATACAAAATTAGGATATGCTTTACCCGCAGTAACACATTTCAGCCTGTATTTTTAAATAACAAACATTTTATGGGAATATAATGAACTATTTACATTTGATAGAATCAAGCTCAATTAAAGTAAATTAATTTATGACAACCGATAAAAATTTTCTAAAAAAAATTATTATTTTCCAACGCAAAAATTTTTAAATAAATTTTTGTTAAGATGACTTAAATTAATTCGGCTTGAGTTTACATTTTGTTCTTACATCTCAATTACTTACCAAAGAATAAAAAACACAATTGTAATAATTAAATTCAAATTATAATGTCTTAGATACAAAACTATGAATGAGAAAATTCTAATTCTGCAGACTGCTGTATCGTAAATGGTTTTCATAAGATTTAAGTTTAAAGTATTCACCATTTAGAGAAAGTTGTACTTTGCTTGTAATAAAAATTCATTGAGGGCTTTTAAGCATATGTTTGCAGCCAGTTTTAAAATTTTTTAATGTGACTGTTTTTAACATTAAGTAATCTGCTTTAACATAAGCTCAAGACCTCATTTTAGGCTAAAGAAGAAGATATTTTTCTTTTTTTTTTTTTTGTTGAAGTAAAGGCTTTTGAAATCTTTTAATGTAATTATTTTTATAGTTTTCAGTATTTGGGAATCTGTTTAATATTCGTGCTAACGGTAAGAATATATTTTGTCCATTTTTTACGAAGGGTTGGAAGAATATGAATGAAAAAACAATTATTTTATGTTTTTTTTCTTTTTTTTTTTTTTTTGAAAAGGTGCTTTTTATAATTTTTGCATTAACGATTAGGGTTGTAGTTATTTGTGAAACTCTTAGAAAATGACTTCATCATTAGTAGTAAAATTTAAGTAGTCGATAGCTGTCGGTAAAGTATAAAAAAAAATATTCATAATAATTTTAGAAATTTAGGTGGTTTTAATCATCTAATCGAGAGTGTATTCCATTTTTTTCACTTGAATTCTCGACATTTTTAAAATGGAAATAAAATTGACTTTTTTTAGGCTTAAGTTTATTTTAAAAAAAAATTAATTTCTAAAAATTAAAAAAAAGAAAATTATTTACATATATATGTGGAGGTTTTTTTTTAATTTGTGCTTAATTATTTAACAAGTTATCCGGCTTAAGTTTACGTATGTAAATTGATTGCTTAAAAAATGTAAAATGCATTTTTTTTTGCTGAATATTTTAAATCAGTTGGTCGGAAAGCTTTTAATTGAATTTTCGTACAAATAATTCCGCCTTAAAAATAAGTATGAACAATAAAGATAAAAATTAAATGGTGTTTCTATGGAATTCGTGATTTTAACGTAAATAATTTGCTTTTTAAGCCGTTAAAAATAAAGTCAACAATTAAAAATTGACTCATTCATTATTATATGGATTTTTTTTTTTGTCTTAAGCCGGCACTTGACGGAATTATTGAAGTTTAGACTTAAATCATTTATTTTTATTTCCCTTCCTAATGTTTTGAAAAACATTTTGATCTTTAATAAAAATTAAATACTATAATCTTTTTTCTTAACTTTAACATTAATATTATAACTGTCAAGAGATCTTGTTTGCATTTCCTTGCTTGCATTGAGCATGAAGTGATTTACGAACATAAATTTTATAAATTTTTCTGCCCTCCTGTTTTAAGTCATTATTTTTTTCCAATGGGCGATCAAAAACTAACTTTTAAAATTTATTATATTTTTTCTTTAAAAATCTTTAATTTTGTTATCTCTTTACTTTAGTATTTGTTTATTATTCTCATTCAATCAATTTTATTTTTGACTACTTTTGTAATTAGTGTTCTTAAACAAACTCACTGATTAGATATATAAGCAGTAGCAAAATTATTATATGGACATAAAAGGTAGAATATTGTAAGATTTTGCAATTTTATTAAAAATTTTGTTTAATAAAAGTGCTTCGGGGTGGGACAAAGGGCTCATCATCGGCGTTAAAGGTAAAGATGAAGTGTTAAAAATCTACCTTAAGCCTTGGAATTTTCGGGAATCCCTCCTAACGAATATGAGAAACGCCTACAATAAATTTTTTCCCCGATTTTCTTCCGAACATACCAAGCTCCCATTTTCACCCCTTAAAACAACTTTCATACAAAAATGATTTTTTATAAAATTTCTTTACACCGGTGTAACTGACCACAGTTTGCCCTTAGTGAAGTTAAATATATGACCTAATACTCCTTTAGAAACTGTGAAATTTTAGGATGATTTTTATTTTAATAAAACTGTAAATTTTGTTGCAGGCAAGAAAATAGTTCCGTAAAATTGTATTACTTTCTTTTAGTAGAAATATTTCGAATCAGCCCACTCCTAATGAATATATTTCCCCTAAAAGTTTTTTACTTGGTGACAATGATTATGTTGTGAAAGAATTTGAGAACTGTTGTTCAAATTTGATTTTTTTTTTAGTTTCTTTTTAAGAGACAAAGTACGATTAAAGTAAAAAATGTATTGGAACGGCTTTTAAAAAACTTATTAAAATAAAAACTTGATATTTTTTTTAACCTTTTAAAGAAAGTCAACATATAAGAAACGTTTACAAGATTTTAAATGGGAATAAATTACTTTGTAGTGTATTTTTGTAATCCTTAATAAAGTTAGAATAAATTGCATATATTGCAGTTTTGCAACAATAGTGTACTAACTCTAAACTTCTAAGTTTTTAAGAGAATTAAAAGAAGTAAGGTCAGTTTTTCTTAAAAAATAATGGGCAGAATTACTGAAAAGTTTTACAGTTTAAACTATGAATACTCAATATCGATTTATTCTAAAAACTAAAAATAAGAAAAATTCCCAGTTAATGCATTGTTGTTTTTCGAATGCAATATTTTTTAATTAAAGAAGGCTTTAACTTGTAAAACTGATACTTACACTTTTATTTAATTGCCCCAAGTATCAGTTTTCCACGAAAAGAATTAACTGCTCTTTCTTTTATAGCGTCGTCCTTTTCAATATATAAATTGCTTGTATTCAGTCATTTATATTAAATACTTGTTTTTGGTTTTAAAATGTACTAAATTCTATACAAATACCGTTCACATTATACCTTTTGCGAATCTACTGTCGGTTATTTTCTTTTATTCAATAATATTATTGTATTTTTGGCGACAAGATTAAAAGAAAAAAAGAAAAAGCACAAAACAAAAAACAAAGCGTGTCATTATACACTGTGTATTCACATTTTAATATTTTGCTTTTACAGTGTTTTTTATGTTTTCTTTTTTCTAAGGTTTCAATGTCATAATTATTTTTTCTTGTTTTCCATTCTTTTGTTTTGGCTGCTAACAGCAAATGTTTAAAGGCCTTATGACCTTAAAAGTCTTAAATATTTTGTTTTGTTTTTGCTTTATATTTTAAAATAAAACCTTTATATTGAGTTTACAGAGCTAAACAAGAAAAACATTTTTTTCCACTAACAGAAAAATAATGTCAGATAAGAAACGTTAAAAAAAACATGACTTAGGAGCCAATTTATATGTTTTAGAAGGTAAGAAGGTGAAACATAAGGTTTGGAAATTTTTTTTACCAAATAAATGTATTTAAGCTAGAAATATTTTATAAGTCAAAACTAATTCCTTAAATTTAAAAAATATTATTCCACGATTTTTAATTTTAAATCTTTTTATATAATGTTCTTCCGTTTCCTTAAAGTTTCCAAAATTTAAGGTACCCATAAGGAGCTTATTCCAGAATCTGGATAACATGAAAGTCGATAGCAGAATTCTATAGCTTTAAGTGGACTTTAAAAGTAGCTAAATGATCTTAATTATTCTTAATTCTAAGCTCTCGAATTAAAATTACACTTAGAAAAACATCATTGTTTTTATTCATTCAAAGCACAATGCCCAATGATATTTTCTTGTGTCTTTTGTATACTTTTTTTATAAAGCACCGTCACAGTTTGTTTTAAAAACTCTTAGTAAATTGTAGATATATTTGCAGTTTTTAAAATTAAACGCTTTTTTTTAGATAAAATTCTAATTAATGAATAATTTTAATCCGGTTTTAATTTACATTATTTTTGTTTATAAATTTACTAACAAAGAAAAATTATTTTATTTTTAAAGAAAACAGGAGAAAATTGACACCAATAAAATGTAATGTAAAATATCTCTCGTCAGCATTCGTTTTTTAATATCTAGAAATGATTAATTTAACTAATTTTTTAAATCAGAATACAAAAAATGTTTCATAGTTAATCAATATTTATTCCATTGTACGAAATCCATACACAGCCCAAAAGCTTTTTTCGTTGTTTTTTTTTTATTAATCGTCAAATACATTTGTTTCTATTTTTGCAAGTAAAGCAGTTTTTATTGTATCATACTCTTTACTACCCATCGCAATAATGATCTTTGAATTTTATAACAATTGTGATGAAAAAATATGAATGCACACTTTTTTTAATTATTAGGCAGTTTATTTTTCAGCTTTATAAACATATGATTAATTTGAATAGGCTATAATATCACATTTGTTTTAAATAAGGAATTCTTTTAGAAATATCGATTGACTTTAAATGCTAAAATCTCTTTTTAAATAAAGTTTTAATATTTGTATACGCTTCACTACAGGTGGAAAAGGGTTATATCTAATTTTGTCATTCCACTTTTAATTTCTACAATGTTCAAGTCCGACCCCATAGATATATATAATTCGTTTTTTGGAACCTCAAATGTTTACAAATAAAAAGATGGAAAACAGAGTCAACACCAAACAGTTTAAAATAAAATAATTTTTTAAAAACTTTAATATTTTTAATATTTTTAATCTCTTAGAACAATCTTTTCTTTTGAGCGGAAAGCATGAAAAATCAGCAACAAAAATTGTGAAATGTCTATTCATATTGAAAATAATTATCATTTTCAATCTAATTTTATGTTATTAAGATCTTTTATATGTTTTTAATACAATTCCAAATGCACTCTGTTTCAACTTTTTTTTTTTTTTTTTTTGTTCTTCTGTTGTTCTGCCAGACTGTTTTCTATTTTATTTCCTTTCAATTTAATTTTTTTTTATTGTTTACGATTTATTTATTAAGTGCATTATAGTGCAAACGACATTTGGCATTAAGTTAAGGAAATTGCTTTAATGTAATTTATTATAGAATTTATTTTTATTTTTTTAAAATTCAATTACTTTAAACGTTGAACTTAAGTAGTGTTGTGTGTCACCGTCTCAAACGCAATAGCAGCGACAGTGAGTATTCGAATAGGCTTTTAATGAAATGGTGTTTAATCAATAAATTTAACAATTAAATTGATTAAACAGTCGGAAATTCATTTACTGATAGTAGAATCAATTTTAGAAAATATAATTTTTAATTAAAACTCACAGCTGTAGAATAAAGATGTTTGTGACTGAATAGGAAAATTGCTTTTAACAGCAAATAACCAGCAGCCATATAAAAGAACCACAGGCAAAATCGCTGTGGTGTCTTTATTAATTATTTTAAGAAACCAACTGTTTAATTTGATTATTTTAATTGAGTTCTTGTTATTAAAAAAAATTTTATATTTTGCTTACAAATGCTTTTAAAGGGATTTATTTTGTGTGCAGAAAATTTTATGGGTGATAAGACTAACATTTGAGGGTGTCACTACGAATTGTATGACTGAAATAACTTTAATATACTAACATAACGGAGCGTGAAACAATTCTTATGCACTGGCTCTACCAAGGTACCTTTTTTTCTTGACACACAATTTGCTTAAAGTGTACACATAAATTTCGTGTAAAACTAATTATGGCTTGTCATGTGTCCAAGTCCACACATTGCTAGAACCAATCTTCCTTTATAACCTTTAATAGTAAACGTCGATTATTTAGCTGAGATGATGCTACTCTTTTGTCGCATTGCTTTACTTAATGCGTTATTTCACGTTTAGTGATGTAAAATGATCTAAATTTCCAGGTTTATCGTATCAAGAGATCTTGTTTTTCTTTGTGGTTAAAGTCAGAGTTACTGTTTCTGAGCTGTTACTCTAAAAGGTTTTTTACCTTGCAAGATCAAGCTACGTTACTTTTAATTAACTCAAGTGCACACCTTAAGAGAGAGGAAGTTTCTTTGTATAGCTGTATTGTGAACACCTGTCTACTTTAAATAGACTAGACACCAAAGTTTAACCACCTCTACCAGCTTCAGTGCAGGAAAGACAGCCTGTATCCATTTGCCAACACAAGATGATATAAGTAGAGCTTGCAAAAATACTTGCAACTGACAACTGATAATTTATACTAAAACCAATTTAAACAAGTAGGAGTGCTATATTCGGCTATGTAAAGTCGTTTATACTCTTCGCCATGTATGTAAATCTAATTTAGTCAAATAACTCGAGTTAAAAAAACAAATATTCAGGTGACGGCGAATTAAAAAATAAGAAAACAAATTAGAAATAAAACTAAGTACTAAATTTAATTTTACATAAAAATGTCATCAGCTATTTATGGGTTAAGCACTAAAAAAATATATATTTCCTGCGAAATCTCTTCAAAAGCTTTCAAATGATACCCATATTGATATCATTAAAAACATGGTACACAATCGTACTTTTCTTATGGACGAGCGCAAATTTTTTTTATCTTAATGTTTTTTATATTTATAACTCTATTGCCCCTATTATTATTACTATTTTTTTTTTTGTTTTTTTTTTTTTTGGTTGGAGTTACTTCATTTAAGCTGATTCGCTCTGCATAAGGACTCGGAATATATATACGTTTCTTCTTATTACTTTTTAAGAACCTGTCACCTTAATACTAAATCACTAAGTCACTAAACTCGATTTATACACATGATGAAGGGTATATAAGCTTCAGCATAGCCGAATATAGCACTCTTACTTGTTTTAATTTTAATTTAATGACATTAATACAACAGTTAAATAAAGATTTCATATTCTTAATGCCCTCATTCACTAATAATTTTTTTCAATTATTTGATCCGAATAATTGATTAATTTTTTTGACATATTTATATGCCATAAAAAATTAGTTGTTTAGAAATATAAGAACATTTAATAGCTACTTGAAAATATGAATGTTAATTTTCGATAAAAATAGAAAAGCAAAATATTACGGCAAGAATCCATTTTTATTTTTGTTTTCATTTGTAAGCACTTTAAGGCTTTATTGCCTTTGTACAGTTAATTTTTTTTTTTGCCATTCTAGCTTAAAAGCCACCTCAATTAAATATTTGTTGCCTTAATGAAAATGTGTGTTTAGGAAAAAAAGTTCAAAGAAATTAAAGGTAAATAGAAAAAAGCGAGTAAATAAGAATTTATAATCACAAGTATTAAGGTTATGTTTGATGCAAAAAGACTTTTATCAAAATTTTTAGAAACACCCTACAACTAAACATATCAGTTCTTAATAATTTTTTTGCTTTTGGCTGTCTATAGAAAATGTTTTGTAAATTTTATTAAAAATTTAAAACGCTGGAGATTATCATGAATCGAAATTGTATGAAAACTTATACATATTAAACTCTGCGTTAATATAACTGAATATGATCGATATTGATATGCTTGATGGGCTTAAGGCTTCATAGCGTAAGTTCTTGATATGAAATGACTATTTTTAAAGAAAACCCATTATGCCAAAACACACTATGTAAAAAGCCTTAATAATCAGCGAAGCAGGTAATCGCTATTCGCTTTTAATGTGTCAGTTTTATGAATTTTTTTTTAGAAATTAAATTTATTATTCAGTAGCCAAAGCTTAAACAGGTCACAATATTGTCTTTGCTACAAAATCTGACCGTCTGTTACAGGTTTTTGGCACTGGAACGGTAATAACTAGACTATTGAAATTTTGACAGAAGATAAACTACTGTAGCTGCTGTAACTGCATATTTATAAAAATTAAAGGGTGATCCAAAAGTAACATAATTTTCAAGAAAAATTTAGCTGTGTTTACTGATGCCACAAGTTCAAAAAATTAAATTTTAATTAAAAGGGTGCTCCAATAGTAACGTTTTTTTATATAATTGGCTTTATTTTTAAACCGAAATAGGCAGCAAATTTTAATTTAAAAAGTTTTATTTTCACTATAAAAAAATAAACAAATTACAACGTAAACATAAAGGGTGAACCTACATTGACGTAATTTTAAAGGTTTTAAATCTTTAACCTTAGTTGTTAGACATTGCGAATTTATTTAGAGGATAAATAAATATGTCTGCTATAAAAATAAATGTAAACAATAAATTAAAAATTGTAAAGGTGTTTCCATAGAAGCTGCGACTGTTATAGATAAGCAAACGCTTAATATTTGCACAAATTATGTGTATGCCTTATGGACGAAAAAAAAAAGAAATAAAATTAAATAAAGGGTGTTTCAAAAGAAGATTTTGACGGACAGGCAGACAGGTTATATATTTAACAACAAATAATAAAGAGATTAAATTAAAAATTTTAAAATGGCTTGAAGATAATACTGTGATCATGAGTCCAACTAGCAATTGCTGCATATATTTATTCATAGAGTAAAATTAAAAAAATATTATTTATTTACGAGTTATTTTCTTTTTCATTCAAGAATAGTAGCTTTTGAATATTTTCTCTTCATACTTTCTTCTTATTGTATTATTAATGACTTTTATTATTATTGCGCAAACTTCTTTAATCTATTTTTTGATTGTTTATATTTATTTAATACTTAAAATAAATTACCCATAAATTTTTCCCAATAAAAGCTCATCTGCAAGTAATAATTTATAGCTACAAGGAGCAAAACACAAATGTTTAGTTATTAATAAATATATTCAAGGTCAATTTTCTTTACTAAACGAAAAAAAAAGGTTTTACAAATAATAAGATATTTTAATACAAAATAATACTTCCTTTAAAAATAATTATTGTGTAAAATGAGTTATGTTCCATTTTACTGCTTTTAATAATTTTGTGGTTTGATACAGTCAGTTACACGTTTTATTTGTTTTCATTATTTTCCTGAGTGTAATATTTGTTTGAAGTATAAATAAAATTAAGGTAATTAAAATTATGGTCATTATTGTTTAATATAATACTAAGCCCACGTATTTTGTTTTCTTTTTTACTAAACCTTAAAGGAAGGAAACAAAGTCTTTTTGTTGATATTTAAAAATTATTTTTTAAAACTTGCAAAAGTAAATGTAAAAATATTAATAATTATATAGGACGGAAAAGACTTCTTTTTACTAATGTTAAAAAATCAACACGTAAAGGAAAATAATTTTCCTTTTTTTCAAATATAAAAAATATAGCGTGACACAAAACATAACAAAAAAATTACAAAAAAAAAACTACTTTGCTTGTAAAAATACAAAAAGCCAGCAAACTACAACGTTAATATAAACATTAAAGTATAATTTTCTTTAATATTTTGTGTAATTAATATAGAGCAAAAGGAAATAATTGGCTTAAGAATGCATAATTCTTATGAAAATTATGTCAGCAACATAGAAGCTAATAAAGCTAAAACAACAAATATTTATTTATTACAAACATAAACATTTCTCTACAATTTTGTGACACAATTTAAAATAAATATTATATAAAAAATATAATATGCAGATATCATGTATTAAAAAATCTAACCAAAACTCAAAAATGTAAATTTAAAAAATATAAAAAAATAACAAACAAATTTTCTAACAATTAACGCGGTTACATTTCCGTGATGTGTTTAGTTTATTGTGTTGAAGTGTAGAAAAAGAATACAAAACAACAATATCACTCCAATATTTCAACACTTAAACACATAACCATATACTTAAAGTCATACCTGTTCACACTGCATAATATTTGAACTGTATTTAAATTGCAGTATTGAGTTTATTTTTACTGATAATTAAATGTAGCTGGCATTATAAGTAAATTTTTGTTTTTTTTTTTTTTTTTTTGATAACAAAAGTTAGTTTACTTTGCCAGTAATTGACAAATGATCAGTAATCAATAAAGTTTTATTGACAATTAAAGTTGTTTGCATTAAAAGTAATGTTTTAATGGTTACTGAAACAATGCAGTAATCAGTAAATTTTATTGCTGCTGCTGCTTAATTTTTATTGCCAGTAACCGGTACTTAAACTAAAAATTTTACTGATTTCTACTGACAATTAAACCAATGAAAACCTAAAAATTACTGAATTAAAAAAATATTTGTTTTTATAAAAGAAATTACTTGCAGATGTTGACCGCAAAAAGAAAGGGTTTGAAAATGATTTTTTATTTATTTTTAAATAAATAATAATGTCTCAAATAAAATAAATGAAAGGAAAGTATTTAACTGGTAATGCAAAAAAAAAACAAGTTAAATTTACTCGTTACTAATTGACTGGTAATAAAAATAAAATGATTTTCAATAACCAGTAAAAGAATTAAAAATTCACTAGTAATGCGAGTTAAATTGCAGCATTAAAAAATTTTTTATCACTTTAAAAGGTTTCGATATTCGGTAGCTGTGAAAATTTACTGTTAATGAGAGTTAAACTGCAAGGTCAGTAAAAATTTTCCTTACGCTTTAAAATTTTTTATTAAGCAGTAAAAATTTATTGTTAAATTTTTAAATAATTTTTATTTTCACTGCATTTGTAGTGTTACTACAAACTTCCCCTAATAAAAATTTAATTGTTTTCAGCAATCAGTAAAATAAATGAAAATTTACTATTAATGAGGATAAAATTGCTGCTTAAAAAATCTTGTTACTTTAAAATGTTGCGGTAATCAGTGAAAATTTACTGGTATAAAGTTAAATTAAAGTATAAATAAAAGATTTCTTATTACCTTGCAAATTTTCAGTAAAAAGTAAAAATTTACTGATTATATTTAAAGTAAAATATCTTTTCGCTGGATTTTTACTGTCATTGCAATATATCCATCTATGCTCTGGAATGTTAAAATTCGCTCATATTTATGCAACACTTTATATACATACATACGTGCATGAGTTTTTAACATTTCCTTTTTCCACTCAAATGCAAGTCAAACACTATAACAATTTTGTTTTTTCAAAGAGATGTCTGATGTACAGTTATTGTTGTAGAACATGTGCTCGAAGAAATTTATGATGTGAAATACTTACTGACATACACGCATAGGTTTGCATATGTGTGTAAAAGTTTATATTATTTTATTTTAAGTTGTAAAAAAAAAACAGAAAATCATATTTCATCTCTCAACAACAAACGAATAAACTAAAAAATACTGACATGACACTTGAGCAGCTGATGTGCTACGAAGTGTTTTTTCTTTCCTCTTAAGAAAATCATGATCTGTCATTTCAGTGACATAAATTTAAAAGAATTTAAACTTAGAGAAAATGGCAAAATATTAAAAATTATATATTTATAATTATATTCATGTTGTATAATTTAAGTATTTAAAATTTTTACATGTACTCGTAATAAAACAGTTACGTGGTCATTTCTGTATATAAAATATTTTTTGAAGATTTTGGTGTTTCTAGCAAAATGGGGAACAAAACAGCTATTTTTGGAATCTTTGTCTGTCTGTCTGTGTTCGCATCATGTGAAAACTGCTGGATGGATTTGAATAAAATTTTGTGTAGAGGTCCCACAAATAGATTCAAATATAGAATACTTTTTATTCGTAAAACCAAGACACTTCATAGAGAAAATAAAGATACAAGTGTAAAGTTATTCCACTAAAACAGTTGTCAGCTCATTTTATTTTTATAGATGAAAAATTTATAACACTGTTTACAGATCTCTACAGTAAATATTTAAAAACAGATTTTTCTAAATTTGAATTTTAAGAAAATCATAAATGACACGCAAACGAAGCTGTGGGCACTGCTATTAATAACATAAAAGAAAACTGATTTTCCTAAAAAAAAAATTTTTTTGAATTGTAACAGTAGCCAAGGCCATGCATGGGCTTTTCATTTTTGTTTTTATCTTCCTAGTATCATATGAGGAAATTAAATGAGAAGAAAGCCTTGATTTTGGCTCATATTCTTTTTTCAAAGAAGAAGAGCTTAGCTAGACAATTATTTTTTATCGGAACAAGCAATAAAGATTACCTCATCTTAGTAAAAGGTTCTCTATTTCTCGGTTGTACAAAAGCAACTAAGCATTATCATTGACGTGTATTTAATATTTTGAAGTAAACAGCTACGTTTTTAGGTAATTTTTAATGTCAGCAAATAGGCTTTTACTCTTGACTACTATTCCTCGATGATAATTTCTAACTTCCCTTCTCATTACACAGTGTCCCTTATAAATGCCAGCAATGTTACTCATGTTTTTCAAGCTCAACAAGCTGCTGTTCTAGATTCCTTTTATACTCCTGACTCATGAATAATATTTATCTTAGCAAATTATTGGAGATTTTTTGCACCTCATTTTTTTTTTTGTCATTCTTTAAGATTCATTGAAATAAACCCTCACCAATTTTAATAAATCTTGGTAAAACTTCAATCGTTTAAACTGTATATTTCATAGGTGGTTAGATTTAGGAACAGAATTTTCTGCCCCGATTTGTCAGATTGGTGTATTTCTCCAGAGTCTTTTATGATAGGAGTTGGTTTCAGAGATTAACTGCTTATTTTTTGTCTGTTCGTGTAAGCCAACAGTTTTTTTTGGACTTCGATGGTATTTAAGATATGTGGTCGACCAGTTTTAGAGAAACAACTTACAAGGGTCGAACGTAGTTAATTCAATACCTAAAAAAAGAGAATTAAGTAATTCAAAAATAATGCATATTTTTATTGATAAAAAAATATTTTTTGAACTCATTACAAAATCATAAAAATTCATTTTATTTAACCGTCTCAAAGTTTAAAAATTCATAAGATTAACGAGTTGCTTGCCCCTATTTTAAGAAATTATAATTAAAAAATATGAAAAACGTAAAATAATCATCGAAATGTCACTGCTTTTAATTTTTTATTTAAACGCTAGGTCGGTTTGTTAATGTGAACTAATGCTCGCCAATGAGAAGCTTAGGTTAAAATCATGAGTTTCTTTACTTAAAGTTAACCAAGTAGAAACTATGCATTTGCTACTGCTTTTGCATGTCTTTTTTTCTGGATGCTCAAACTGAAGTTCATGGGAGATCAGTGCCTTCACTGGTATCTGCTATTCCACCTTAGGTTAGGATAATATTTATTAAATATAATTCTCTACACCCGTCCTATTTAGCCAGATCCAGCCGGCATTGAATTAATATTGTGGGCTTCAGTTTATGATTGTCATCTAGAGGAGGTATGAGTCATATTTCTGGCAAACGCCATCTACTAGCCGTGCTAAAAGATAATTTTGTCATGTTACTTATCGTAAGGATTCTTATCGAAAATGTTTGCCTGTGACTATTTTACTTTTGCTTTAGCGAGTCGTTGTAGTCACATTTAGCTGACTCTTGCTATAACTCAAGCTATGGAATAAAAATATTTTTTTTTGTCTGCTTGAACGTAAAAGTTTAATAGTAAAATGCAAGAAGCTAGTAGTTACATAATTATATTGAAGATTTAATTAAAAGTTGGGAATTATAAATTAATGAAGTTGACGCCTGCTAAATTTTTCATCATCTGTGACTATAAAAAAATCTTCCTTTTTTGCCAGAGAAGCTGTTTGTTAAAAATTGCTTAAAACTTAATCTAATTCTTGGCAGACTCAACTGCTATAAATTTTTATCAATATAAAATCTAAATTTTCAATATGAAGAACAGTATGCCAAACTAAACTAAACAAATATTTTCTATGTATTCTTGTGCCAAAATGCTGTCAACATTTTATTATTTTCTAGTCAATATTGATTGTAGTTGCTTTGGGTGTATTTGTGTTATTGAGTTCAATTAACACAAAAGTTTGTTACATTCAATAAATGACTGGTGGCTTTAAAATCAACCAACCGAATTTTATTTTTAAATTTTAAATAAACACAAGAATCTACTACTGCACAGACACACACACACCCATTTATATACACACTCTAACGCATGAATACAATTTTGGGCTGCTTGTTGTGTTGGCTGTTGCAAAAATATCAATAATTTTTTTGTTTTGTTTGTTTTCCGTTTATGATCAATAAAAAGACACAATTTAACAAAAACAAAATTCAAGGTTATTTGTTGTATTTTCAGTGCAATGGTTACGGCAGTTGTGTTTTTGGTTGTTTTCATTTGCATTTCCATTTTGCCAACTTTTATTAATAAATTTAAATTTCCGTTTGGTTTCAATTTCCATGTGTATAAGCGAAGTATCAATAAATTTCAATTTATTTATGGAAATATGAAAAATTTTTAAGAAAATTTTAATTTTTTTTAGCAAGCAAAGACGGAAAAAATATGCATTATATCATCTGGCAAAAATTTTAAACCTCCAATAAATATATTATTTCCCCTGATTGTGGAACAAAAACCAAATTGTGTTATTTTATTTAGCAATCATTTGTTTAATTTAAATAAAAATATAAAATTTCTAGCAAAACTAATGAATCTCTTACTTTGTATAAATTAAAATTTTTCTAGCTACACCAAAAAGCTAAACCTTATTTTAATTAAAGAGAAATAAACCTTAAAATAAAATCATAAAAATAAAGTTTCAATAAATTTTCAAATATCTTTTTTAATTTTACTTTTATTTGATAACCTCAAACACACTGGTGGTTAGTGGCAGATTCAAAAAACACAAATAGGAAAACCCTCGTAAAACCACTTATTTTTATTACTTTAGAGCAAAAGTAAGTTTCAAAAAAGTGATGTAGATAAATGTTGAAAAAACTAAATACAACTTGAAAAATTTGCCAAAAAACTGTCGCTGTAAAGTTGGTTAAGGAACAAGAGGGGGCAAATATAGTATGATAAACTATAACCAAAAAAACATTTTTCATGTCGCTATATACACCATTTATAATCATGACAAATTCAAACTCTTATTGGTTAAAAAAATACAGTGTTTCTTAAATTATACAAAAAAGTAAATATACCCTTCACCATATAAGTAAATGTCTTTTAGTGAAGTAACTCCAATCAAAAAATAAAAATTGAAAAGACAGAGAAAAAAAAATTAAAAAAATTAAATAAAAATTTACCGGCTTTTAAAGGGTTTAGCATTTTTAAAAAATGTTCGTGTTTGCTAAAAGATCTCTTTAAAAACTTTCAAATGAGACCCATATTAAACATATTGACAATCGAACTTTTTTATGAAAATTTCAGAGGCCCATAACTCGAAATATTTGGGCAAGCGCCAATTTTTTTACTTAATGTTTTTTTTTTCTTATTTTTTAATTCTCTATTGCTTCATGTGAATTTTTTTATTGGAATTACTTTATTATTTCAAATGATGTGAAAAAATTAGAGGCAGGCGTGGTTTAGCTCACTGTCTCGAAGGACATTTGCCGATCTCGATGATTTCCAATAGCAAAATTTTCAAAACTATGTCTAATCGACAAGCATATTTAAATTTTCTCTAGCTCATCTAGTGCCTTGTCAAAGATGGTTTCACCATTAAGACGGGCGGGCAGATGGACAGATGGACAGATAAAAATTTCAAACGGAATTACAAACTTTTATTTACCACTTTTCTACTTTTTGTGATGGAGAGTATAAAAAGAAAACAAGTTAAGTCTACTTTTTAAGAACCTCTGACTTGACGTATACACACATACATACATTGCACAAAAGCCTTATGGCTGCCAAAAGAAAAATCAACTCTTAGAAGTAGTAAAAATAAAAATTTTTATTTTTTGGTAACAAATTTCTTGAACACTTCTCAATTCACGTTGTTTTAAATAGGATGTATATTAAAATTTGTGTAAGTTTTTAGTTCTAGCCATTTGTTTTTTATTTACTTTTTTGTCCTGTTTTTCAACAAGCCTGATGCCACTTTAGCAGTAACAAACTTCTATGAAAATATACAATCTGCTAAAATTGCTGTCGGAAGAAAAACAAAATTATACAAGTCATGTTGCTTTTTTATAAATGAAATCTTTCTTAAAAATATTTCTTTTTGCTTATTTTAACAAGAAAAGGAAGCAGAATATTAAGGACAAGATATAAAAAACAGAAAACGAAAATCATATGATTTGCCATAAGAAAATCTACATAAAATAAAAAATATGAAAAATGATTTTTTTTCTTTGTGTATTAGAATGAAGTGCTAGTCCTTGTCAGCTTTTCTATAACCAGTGAACTTTTTACTTATTTTCTTACATAATTTAAAACCTTAAATCTACACTGGTACTTGTGCACTAAAAAAATCTGCTCATTTTTTATTTTTTAGCAAATTTATAAAACATGATTTTAGTAAAAAAAAACACAAAAATTAATCCACTTCTTAGATTTCTCTATATTTTACGTTATTAATTTTGTATGCATTTTTGAATAGTGTCTTATACAAATTCTTATACAAAAACAAAATTGATTTATTAAGGAAACGGATATTAAGCAAAAAAAAACTTTTTCATTCAATAAAAAATTATTAGTAAAATCATATTTATATAAAAAAAAATATTAAAAATTAATGTATCCAAGTACCAAAGTTTAAAACGAAGAGTTTTCTCAAATTCACACAAGATTTTTTTAACTGTTCAAAGAAATTTAGGTAAAAAGATTTTTTGAACAGAATCTTAGTCGTAAAACAAAAAATAAACCAAACAATGTAATTCAAGTCCAAAAAATATTTTTATTCCAAAAATCAATATCAAGACATTAACAGTTGAAAATGATTTTGGAAATATTACTACTGCGGCTTTTGGTATAGTGCATTGTGGAAATCAAATTTTGAGCCCTTTTTAGCATTGATAACCATATAGAATGAATAACGTTGTGTCATACATAATGCTGGCTTCTAAGAAGACAACTGTTGCTGGTTATTAGCAGGAACCAGTGACTTTCATGGTCCAAAATAGTAATAGAGAGTTATTAATTTCCATAACTTCGAAGGCCAATAAACAGGTTTATTTCTGAATATTCACTTATCGACAAATTTTGATTGCAGTAAGTGTGTTGTAACTAATTCTCGCCTGGGTTAGTATCATCCATATTTTCAAAAAATCATTGATCATGATGCGCTAATAATCGGGATCAAGCATAATGTGAGCTCCGGTGTATGAACCGAAAAACGGTGCATTTTCCCGGAAGCAATAGAGTCTAAAAGGTCTCTTGTAGATTGATTTTACTTTATATGTGGCAATGTTTTTTATTGACAAACCTGTGAAGCCGAAAGTCAGCCACTCGCTATAAAAAGTTCTTCGTTAAAGCATTGCATCAGCTTGCAACTGCTCTAGAGCACAATCGGTAAGAGAATGAGCATATGGCAGTTTTGTGTCCTTAATTCCTACACCAGCTGGATCTTATGTTAATGTAGTCCAAGCACTTTGCGCAAAATTTTTTACAAGATGGACCGTTCTGCAACCGGTGATGAATTGATGAATTTGGATCTTCATCCAGACTTGTTTTTACAGCGGCGATATTTTTTTAGTATACACACAAACGTTGACGTGTTGGTAAACTGTATCATTTATAGAATTTGTAATATTAAATCATTCATAGGTCGACAAACGGCTTGCTCCTATGGACAAGATCGCCAAATATCACGACGTCGGCTACAAATTGAAAAGATTTCTAGTTTTTAAAGTTACTCTGAATAATTAGGTAGCGTTGTTTAAGCGTCACTTTAATTAATTATAAAGCTTTTCAAAATATTGGGATAATATATGATAAACAGTAAGCGCACTATGACAATTTACTTGAGAGCTAACATTTTCAAAAGTTCTATAGCGCTTAAAAAATACCCATTCCAAATAAAATTATTTGCAAAACTTTTTGTTTTTATGTCCACGAAAACAATTTTGTTCAGGTCACATAGTTTATAAATTTTTTATTCTTTTAAGGGAGAAAATTACTTTCAACGACTTTTTAACTTCTAAAGAGGCCAGGATTTTTACATTCGTTACCAGCACTTTATACATTTATCTACTTTATGTAGTCCCTTTTTTTCCTTTTTATCACCACATGCTATTGCTCTTTTATATTTTAATAAAAAACAATTACAAAAATTAGGCCAGCTTGTAATATTTAAAATCCTCATATTTTACCACATTAAATATGAGCAGTAATAGGCAAAAGAAAAAAATCATCAACTTGTGGAAATAAATTAAATTTGAATATTTTCTTAAATTCATTTTTTATTCACATTTCATATTTTATTCAGGTTTAATAATTATAATTGAGGAAAACCACAAATATGAAACAATTAAAATTTTTTTGTTTTTAAGTGCAACAAATAATAGTTTCACATTGCTTATAATATTTATTTTATCGATTTTCTTTACATGTTTCAAAAGGCTCACAGGGAAAAAAGTAAAGAAATAACAAAATTTTATGGTTGCGTCACGAAGCAAAAATGTTGGTTATTTGAAAAAAGTTGTAGCTATTCAGCAGCAAAAATTAGCGAATAATTAATAAACTTAGTCATTATTTATTTAATTTTATGCAAAAGTACGTTTTTGGTACTGGTAACTTTGAAATATTCTTAAATGTATATCAGCATGAGTTAGTTTTTTTTTTTTGAAACAAAAAAGAAAAAATAATAAACACAGGACGACGAAAAACGTAATAAGTTATGATATAATTATAGAATAAAATTAAAAACATGTAAGAGTGCTATATCGGCTATGCAAAATCTTTTTTACCCTTCAACATTTATGTAAATCTAGTTTAGTAAAATAACTCCACTAAAAAAAAAATAAAATAAAAAATTATTTGTCACTCCAATAGAATTAAAAAATAAGAAGAAACTATTTATATATAAATATAATTTTACATAAAAACGTCATCAGCTCTTGATCTCTTTAAAAGCTTTTAAATGATACCCATATTGATATCTTTAAAACTATAATTCACAATCGTACTTTTCTATAAAAAGTTCAGAAGCCCGTAAATCGGAAAATCTGATTGAGCACCAATTTTTTTCACTTGATGTTTTTTATGTATTTTAATTTTCTATCGCTTTACATTTTTGTTTTTTGATTGGAATTATTTTATTGCTTAAGGGATATGAAAAAATTTAGAGGCAGGCGAGGTATTTTAACCTTTGCCTCGAACCACATCCAACGGTTTCCTCTGATTTTCAAAAGCAAAATTTTTTAAACTATTTCTGATCGATTGGCTTATTTATCGATCGCATCTAGTTCCTCGGCAAACCTGATTTCAACACTAACATGGACAGACAGACGGACATCGCTCAAGTAGTCTAAATATATATACTTTATGGATTTGAAAATGGACATTGTAGAATTTACAAACAGAATGACAAACTACGATATTCCCTTTTTGCATCTGTGGTGAAGAGTATAAAGTCTGAAATATTTTTGGAGCACAACGAAAAAAAATCAATTTCATATTTATCTGAACAAATGAGTTGCTTTTTTCTACTAGCTGCCAAGCAAACTTTGTGAATCGAAAAAAAAAATAACACAGACTTATTTCTCGCAAAATTTTTCCCCATAAAAGAGTATAAAAAATAATCATTATCGATTCGAAAACCCTTAGAGAATGTAAGAATTTTTTTTCAACGATTTTTCTGGACTTGAAAAAAAATTTTTTTTATTTTAGAAAAGAGTGCTTATCATCTGTTTTGTTTATGACAAACAGAAAAAAACGAAACTTTCAATATTGATTAATATATATATTTTATTTCTTATTTTATTCTGTCCCTAGCTGTCAGCAGCCACATTAATGGCATATTGTAAAATATAATATTTGTGAAAGTAAAAACCTCATTTCTGAATGCAATTTAAACTTCGTCTTATGGATAACAAACACATCTATTCAGACTCTCAGCGTTGGGCTGCAATCTATCTGTGTTTTTATTTATTTATTTATTTATTTATTTATTTATTTATTTATTTTTTTTTTCTTAATGAAGAATTTTTTTAGCTTAGTTACGGTGGCGTTTTAAATACAAATTAAAGACACTTGATTCTTGAAAAAAAAAATTCATGCTTCATAAAAATCATGAATTATAAATAACTAGGGGCCATATCCGAGACACTACAAAGAGCACTCCAAAGGTACACACTTTAAAGACTGCATAGAAAAATGTCTAACGGTGGTTTTTTTAGAACCTTTTATGGATCACTTAATAAAAGTGTTGGCTGGGTAAAGACACATTTGCCAAGGTTCTAAAATAAGACATTTATAATTCCCTACACTGTCCTATATTTGACAAAAATAGCTTAGTAAGTAAAATTATTGTTGTTAAAATTATTGTTGTTAATCAAAATGGGACTGCATGACCATCTATCTATCCTTCTGCTTTAGGTACAACTTGAAATTTCCTTATTATTTTTCAGATAAAATAAAGCAAAAAATTTTTTTAATATACCTTTTTTGATCTTCGCTATATGATTGGGCAACATAGCTGCATAATTACACAAGAAGCAGTAAAAGTGAATTTAATTTAGATTTTCAAAAAAAAAAATAAATAAAATTTTTTAATACAGAAATTATTCTTAAAAATACTAATACTTGAGCCGTTTATTTTAAAAGTGGCATAAGACACTTTACAAAAAAAAAATTAAATGTTGAAGGCTGCTACAGTTATATGTTTGCTGAAGTTGTTAATGGGGATAAAATAAGCATCCTTTGATACACAACTTTTTTAATATGTGTATTGGCTTAAAAGCAAAGTAACTTAGGCCACATTCAACACAAACGTCTCACTTATTGTTATAATGAACGTCATAGTACACATTCATGCAAGTCGAATTACATCATATATGAGTTTATCCTTTTAATTTTTAAGTTAATTGTTTTTACTGCTTTCTGTTGTTGGTAGCTCAAACGTTATTAAAATTGTTCATGGGTTTCTGTGACGGTTCAATAGAAATATAAAGATCTCTACTACTGTATAGTGACACCCTTTTATTTTTATTAGATATAATAAATTTTTATGTGACCAAACAGCAAGTAACACCTTTAAATTAAAAAAAAAAAATTTAAATATTCACACACATAACAAACATATTTACAGACGAATTGATAACCTTTTCCCTTTTTAAAGTGGGTTGAAAAGAAATAACTTTTTTTTACAATTTGCATATATTTTTTTCACATGTGTATAAAAAACCAGAAAAACAAAAGCAAAAAATCAATAAAAGATTTGCACTGTTGAATGAAAGTAAGTTAATTGCTGTTATTTATTTATTCATTGTAATATTTGTCTTCCATAAAAGTGCAATTATATTGAAAATATTAAAATATTTATATGAAAAGAAACACCAATAATTACACTAACCATTTTCACTCACGACAAGTTACTTCAATGTTTAAGTTTACTTACTTATGAATCACTTAACCTTTATAACTCCTTTGTAAAATTATAGAAAGTCAATAGACATTACAGAAATTTTCTGCTTCATAGTCCTTATTATATCCGTAAATAATTGTTTATAATTACTTGCACTTTATAAAATCAATAACTGTGTTAAGCAAATATTGTTCGTCTGTTAATATTTGTGTGTTTGTATATGTGTGTTTTTTTTAACTGAATCAATAATCATTAGAAAACACTAATGCAAACAGCAAACGTTTTGAGGTTTGTCATTTTTTTTTTAATGATGGTTAATATTTTTTTACAACAACAAAATCGCAATAGAAGTTTAACGCAATTTAACAGGAAAAGAAATTATTTGGTACTTATTTTACACAAAGATAAAAAGTACTTTTTGGAAGGAATATTTTGATTACAAAAAATTATCAATTCTTTTATATTTTTTAAATTTAATTATATTTGTTACAGTTTAACAAAAAGCTATACATTATTAAAATAAATATATTTTTAGAGTTCCATACCTAAAAAGGTACAAACGTAGCCCTATTTTTTTCCCACATTATCTGTCCTTTTTTTACATTTTTCTATCTTGGGAACCCTTGAAGGCACATTTTTTTAATTTTCTCAGAAGGTATATACTTTAGGTGCTATAAAAAAAGATTATAAAAAGTAAAGGGTGTTCCAAAAGTGACGTGATATTCATAAAATTATCGATATCCACAAAATAAATGTTATTTTTTGAATTGTGATAGGGAGATACATTAAATTTGCGCAGTGTATGTTAAACTGAGTTTGCTATAGAAAAAACCTTCAAGTTAAGAGTGCCCCAATAGTGACTTATCCTTATTTTTGAACTGTGATAGGCAGATACTTTTAATTTGAATAGTGTCAGTAAAACATGTGGGCTATAGCAACAAGTAGAAAAAAACCCTAAACTAAAGGGTGTCCCGATATTGACGAGATTTTCCCTTATATGAATTTTGTTCTCAACCGTAATAGTTACACATTACGAACTTACATAGTATATATACAAGCATTTAGGCTATGAAAATAAATTGTAAATAATAAATTTAAACATTAAAGGGTGTTTTCAAAATATCGTGAATTTGACGAATTTTACTTTTTTTACTGTTAGTAGTAGACGCTTGAAATTTAATCAGAGGATGAACCACTCTGTCTACTAGAGGGATAAATTTAAATTATTAAAGGGTGTCCCGATTTTAACGTGTTTTATCATGTCCTTATTTTTTCAACCGTAATAGACTGAGGCTATTAATATTTGGATGTTACGTATGTCCCTATAAACAAATTTAAAAGTTACCCCAATAGCAACTTTATCTTCACATGACCTTATTAACCAGAAGAATATATTACGATATCTGCTGTAAGAAGTTTAAAAACTGAAATTAAAAATTAAACGGTGAACTATACTACGAGTCCAGCTAACGCTTAATGAATTTACTTTTATATCTGTAAGTAAAAACATCCACGCCTGGGTAAAATGAACACGTGACATACAAATACGATTCTTTTAAACGATGAACTAACAATATTTTGTCATACATAGAAATTTTCAAGATATGTCCCAATTAATATAAATAAAGTTACAAAGAGCTTTTTCGAAATTTCATTTCCCTTTTTATATTGCAAAATTATCTTTAAAGAGATTATTTGCAGTTTCGAAGCGGCAACAATGAAACTTAACATTAAATTACAAAAGTACTAAAAAATTATTCACACAACTTTTATTTTTTTCATCTAAACTCTAAGCTACCATCTCTATAACAAAAACAAGACATACGATTTTTCACTTTTATTTTTCAAGATTTTAGTAACAACTGGAACGTTGTGGGACGAGGTTATTTCTTACTTTTAGTTTATTTATCATATTTTTGCGTATAATAAAAAATACTACTTTTTATTTTATTTATAATAATAACTGTTATTACAGCAATTACAAGTTTATTATAAATAAAGTGTGATCAGTTGTTTGTATGTTTACTCTAGAGCATTTAATTGTGTGAAAGAAAATCTGTTATAAATGTGGTGCCTTTATTTTTTGTCGTGGTAATTCAGTATATTTATAAGCTTGAAGAAATGCTTCACATTCTCAATAGTGTACGAAAGAAAAAACTTTAAAAATGTGTTTGATTTAAAAACGATAAACAATATTTTCATAATGTAAATTGAAAAGTTTAAAATTAATGAAGAATTTTATATTCAGGTGGGTTTTACGTTAAAATAAAAATAATGGCTTATGATTATTTACAGTTGTGATGAAACATTTAGAAAATTATTATAAAACTTTACAAAATGAACAGCTAATTCAAGATTTTATAAATTTTTTATATGTGATAATAGAAATACGAGACACTTTATTTCAACAAAGTGTGTTATTTTGTTAGCAAACAAACTTAACAAGTTAACATTTGTATAAATATTTATTTTTTTATTTTTTGGAATGTAAGAGTTATTGCTTCTGAATAAAAACATGAATTGTTTCTAAACAAAATTAAAGAAATATTTTTCTTTTCTTTACAAGAGTTATTTTTTAAGAAACTTATTTTATTGAAGAATTTTTTAAAACAAATGAAACTAACAAAATTTTTAACTATCAAATGACTAGTCAACTGTGCTCCTTCTTTGAACAAAAGGGACGCCCTTTAATTTTTAAATCCAAATTTTATACTTGAAGTTATAACGGATTAAGCAATACCGCTCTTTGTAAATATTAATTATCTGCTGTCAACTGTTCAACAGTTTGGCCGTTTACATTAAAATACGTTAACTATAGGGCACCTTATAATTTCCAAATCAAAATTTTGTACTTGTTATTGTAGCGGACTTAGGAATTTAGCTTCTTGAAAATTTAAACCGTCTCTCTATTGCTGTTCATCAGTTTGGCCATGTAAATTAAATAACATTTACTGTAAGCCTAGCCTTTCAAATAAAGAAAAAATTACAGCAATGACTGAGCTATGCGGGCAAGAACATTAAAGGGAGCAACTTTCACAGGAATCGATAACCTTCTTCTTTTCTTTGGAGGAGGCTAAAAATGCATAGTTTTTTATAGTTTAAATACTGGTGGCATCACTGAACCTTATTTTTTCACAAATAAAACCAGAGCTTGTGTTGCGGGTTTTGGACATCGTTACCACACTAGGATCAATGGATTTTTTTTTAACTATGGCTTTCATTGATACAAGCGGGATGTGGCTTTAATACTACGAGCCATTCAGTGACTGCAATCGCAACTTTTTGAAATTATAATTCGGGAATTCGAGGGATTAAGCGCAAAGCTGGTCTACAAACAAGGTCTTGAAATTTGGCACCTTTTGATTATTTCCTGTAGGGACACTTGAAGTTACTTCCTTATCCTCACTAGCCAACAACAATTGCCGGCTTGAATGCCAACATTGTATTTGCTATTCTTGATACAAGAACAGCGAAGCGGACGAACGTAAAGTAACTTGCTTATGCTAATTAGCCCTGAATTAAATGTAAAAGAATTAAAGCTACACAAGTCTTTAAAGGAGTGGCTTTCAACAAAAAAAAAATAATAATAATAATTTAGAAGGAATGCGTTAAGCGTAATTTTTTACGAAAAGAAAAATATAGAAGATACAATTTTGTCAATGTTGAAATTTCAAAATTGATGCTTATGGAGTAAAGCCAAAAGACAGCAGTCCCTACAGATCCCAAAGCAATATGTGACGACTTGAAGGCCAATATTGTGCGTGTTATTCCTAATAAACGAACAGCAAACCGCAAAAAATAAACTTAAAATTGGACTTAAAAAATGCTCTTTATCAGGAACAGCCGGGTGGTGAGCAAAATTTAATTTACAACTTAAAGTTATATCGTATCTATAAAACAAAACACCTGATAGATTTTCTTTCTAAACAAATAAAATAAACAGAACTTTGTAGAAACGATATATTGTTATTTTCATACATTACATAACAATAATGTTAATAAAAACTTGCAGAAATAAGGCAAAACATAAAGTTCTGTAAACAGTTTTTAAAAAATATAAATATTCTTAATATTGGAATTTTAAATTTGCCCTTCTTGTTGGCTACAAGAAAACAAGACAAACAAAAACAAAAATTAAATCGAAAATCAATAAACTAGTAAAACTTTTTTCTATAAAATTTGCTTTCCGACAACAATTTGATTTAGAGTTAACAGACAAAGG
This sequence comes from Cistogaster globosa, assembly GCA_937654795.1. NCBI lineage: Eukaryota > Metazoa > Arthropoda > Insecta > Diptera > Tachinidae > Cistogaster > Cistogaster globosa. Next base: position 106,756,399 of record OW569406.1, on the reverse strand, counting down.
TGAAGGAGAATTTTTGTATTAGTTGAACAATAACAACAAGTACATAACAACCTTTAGCTACGTAATCAAATGCCAAGATTGGTAGTAAAATTTTAAGTTTTTTATTTTGCTTTTCTATTTATACTCTTTTCTAGCTAAATAAAGCAAAAGTTTTTTTATACGTCGGAAACTTGTAAATTTTAGACCATAAAAACTTTAACACTTGCCTCTTCTTATCAAACTTAAAAAGAGAGAATAATATTAATATGTATAAATAACAATGTTAAGAAATTCTAGATTTTTGAAACAGTACTAAAAGAAAATAAGATTCTTATAAAATTTTGTTTTTTTACTTGTTCTTTTTTTTTTTTTTGGTTTAGTAAGCTGTAAACACATTCATCAGAGCAACTACCGACTGCAAAATTTCAATAATAGAATACATGGGTTTATATAAGAATGATTATTTTGAGGATAGTAAAGCAATAAGGCGAAAGGTTGTTGTCTAGGTCGATTTTGCCGTGAAGTCCAATTTAATATAATTTTAAGTTTTTTTTACTTGTTCTTCTTTTTTATTTCCTCGACACAGAAGTCCTTTATTTACCAAATTTTTTAAAATAAGCTGACCGGTTCATAAATTCTGAATAGAAGGTACTTTATCCGATTTCTTTGACTACGCTTGTGTTTTTTACTCCTTTCCGTAACTCTTCTACACAAGTTAAAATTTTCTATTTATTAAAAAAATTATTTTACCGTTTTTTTTACTAAAATATTATTAACTGAAATTTTTTCCTTTTTTAAACGAAACTTTCGCTACGACAGTTTTCATTAAAAAAATCGAAATTTGTTAGAAAAAAATTAAAATAATTTTTCGTCTGGAAAAAAAATTCGTAGGATGAATTTTTCCATTTGTCAAAAAATTGACCTTTTAGAAACAAATTGTCCGACGACTCTTTCTTCTTTGAAGAGATTGTAGAACTACTTTTTCCTCTCTCAAAGAATATCTAAAACGTTTTTGGATTCAGAAAAAATATTGAATAAAATTTTCCGCAAGAAAAAAAATTTCGAACGAAGTTTTTTCTTTAAGAAAAATAACGACAGCAAAAGTTTTTACAAAAAAACTTTTACAAAAAAGTTTTTACAAAAATATTTTAAACGAAATTTTTTTGTTTTGAAACAAATTGTTGGAAAGAAGTTGAAAGACTTTTTTTGATTTTTTAAAAAATGTTGGACGACTGTGAGACTTTAAAAAAATGTAAGATGAAGTTTTTGCTTTTAAAAAAACGGCCGGTTTGCATTTTTATTAACAAAAAATATCAGTTGACACTTTTATTAGAGAACAATAAATGACAACTTTTTCGTGCAGAAAAATTTTGGCTTAAGAGTTGTTTATTTCTTTTCTGATAGGTTTCTAATTTTATTATTATTATTATTATTATTATTATTATTATTATTATTATTATCATTATTTTAATTTATTATTGAATTTTATATAATTAAAAATTTTCTGTTTGTAAATTTTAGCTTGGAAAAAAATTTTCTGTCAATTTTTCGTACAACATCGATAATCAATCTAAATAATGTTGCGTTTCAAGCAAACAAATTTGTTACGGTTTTTAGTAAAACGTCAACAATCAATCTAAATACTCTTGCGTCTTAAGCAAATAACTTTGTAACGGAAACAAATTTTAATTTTATTTTATTAAGATAAATGACCTATTGATTTTATTTTACATTCAAGAATATCATTTATTTCATTCTTGTTACCTAAGAAACCCATTTTGCTAATTTTAATAATCATACATTATTTTATCAGTTTGAGAATAGGAGTCTTTTTAGTGATTGTATTAAAATTTACAAAAATAAAAGCATTTTAATTGAATTCGCAGAATTACTTTCCTTGTCTTATCTAAAGCATCTTAAATGAACACATAAATGTATGAGGAAATACTTAGTTAATATTAATACAATTACATCAATATTATTAAGAAATATTTAAAGATAAAACACAACCACAATTTGGCTTTGAAAAATTAAATTTGTTATAAAGAAATTTTGTCTTCGCACGTGTAACCAAATTAATTTGTATATGACTTTATGTGTTTAATGTTCTTAAGAAGATTTTATCTAGTAACACATATATGAAATTGTTTATTTACGATTATTGCTAATTGGAATTGTAATATCAAAATGTATTTTATCTTCCTCCTTTAAGTGGTTGTCTTTATAAATTATTTTTTTTTTTAATTTCATACAATTTAATTTGGCCCAAATTACTTATAAAGAAAAACGTATATATTCTCGTTAAGAGATGGATTCCCTGGAGATCTACATCATTACCATGTGGATTTTTTTGTTTTCTCTTTTTTTTTCAAGGAAATAAATTTCTTTGTGTTCTTTTTATCGCATAATTTTTTTTTTTATTTTCTATTTTAATTAATTTTTTTGTTTTTAAAAAATTTTTCTTTAGCTTTTCGTCAAACTATCGTTAAAAAAAAACAAAGAAACACATTTGTGAGTATTTAAAGAAACTATAAGACACAACCATATTGCAAATTGTTTCAGTTTACGTGTTGATGTGGTTATGAAGCATATAAAGGATAAAAAAATAGAAAAACTATGCAGAGTACCATGTTCGGCTATGCCGAATCTTATATACCCTTCACCATGTATATTAATGTAGTTTAGTAAAGTAACTTTAATCAACAAAACAAACATTTTTTTAAATGGGAGAAGTAGCACTTCAAACTCTTTAGTTATTTTTTGTAACCGTGCTACATTCTTTGGAAAAGAGATAGTTAAGAGATAAAACAGGTGGTGAAAGGAGAAAGATAGAGATTATTAGTTATTTTATTTTGCCGGCGAATATGTTATGAAGAAGTACCGACGAATGATGCTGTACGTTTTAATGTTGATTCTGAATATGTATTTATACCCTTAAACAGAAAAACAGATTTCTTATTTTTTTATTGCCGCAGGGGTTGAACGCTAGTCAACCAGGTTTGAAGTCAAAGTGCTTACATCTTGACTACAGAGAATTAAAAAATAAAAAATAAAATTTTACATAAAAAGGCTTCTTATGCGTTAAGCATTTAAAAATTTTTGTGAAAGAGCACTTCAAAAAATTTTAAATGATATCCATGTTGATATCTTAAAAAAAAATTTGTAGCGCAATCGTACTTTTCTATAAGAAGTTCAGAAGCCCATAATTTGGAAAATATGGGCGAGCGTCAATTTCTTTACTTTATGTTGTTTTCTAATTTTTCAATTCTTTATCGCCCCATTTGTTTGTGTTTTTGTTATATTCCTTTTTTTATTACTTTACTAAACTAGGTTTGGTCCAAATGATATGAAAAAATTAAAGGCAGGTGTGATGTTTTGCCCGCTATCTCAAAGGACATGGACCAATCTGGCTGATTTTCATTACCAAGATTTTCGAAACTATGTCTGATCGATTGACATATTTACATTGTCTCTAGCTCACCTAGTGCCGTAGCAAAATTGATTTTAACCCGAACACGTACGCACGGACGGATGTCGCTTATAAGACTTTGCTAAGCATCACGACTCAGAATATATATACTTTATGGGGTAAAAATGGATACTGCAGAAATTGCAAATGGAATGACAAACCTAGTTATGCCCTTTTTTCACCTGTAGTGAAAAGTCTTGCATTTTTACTTTTTGGGGTCGGCATTCTATAAAAGGAGCATTCAAGGAGTCATCGATTTAAAATAAACTTGTTTTTAGCATTTTATGCGTTAAGTAGAAATACATTTATTGCTTATCAACAATTTTTCAAACTTAATCTTTTCCTTTTACCTTTCTATATTTTAACAGCGCTCAACCCATACGGTATTCTAAAAATGTGTAAAAAAAAATTTTTTCTTTTCAATTTACATACAATATTTTATTACTTAATGCTTGCATTTTTGTTCGCAATATCATGTTCTTTTGTTTGTTATTTATAATTTCATTATATATATTTTTGTTTCTTTCTATTTTCAATCATATAACACATTTCCCGCTTGTATTGGGACTTAAATAATTCATTCATTATTCATTTTGTATTCGTTGTATTATTTAGTTAAACTAAAGTATCCTGTAACAGTTGAACAAAGAAAAGATACGGAATTGGCAACGAAACAAGAAGTTGTGTGTGTAAACATTCATATATTCTGACAGTCCCAAAGGAAATTCCTTTTCAAACTGACCTTCTTTGTAGTGCATTTTTATTTTTTATGCTGCAGAAAAGTAGCACAAGTTTTTGGTCGTATTTTACTTTTACTGGCTTTATAGGTTTTATATTTTATTTATTTACTATTTTATTTTTGTATAAAATCTGTCACTTTATCTTATGTTGCCATTGTCTTTTTTGTAATTTACTTGTGTCTTCTTTGTTCAATTTATGGCTTTTGTTTTCTAGTTATAAAACAATTTTTCGACTACTAGGTTTTTTTTTGGTGATGATGATGATAATGTTAATTGCTGACCTTATTTTATGTATTTTTTTAAATCAAATATTCTACGCTTTAAAAAAATTAAATTGTACCCTTTTCCTCATATGTTCGTATAAAAAGTCTGTGTTTAATAATTGTTTTTATTCTAATTATCTTAACGCAAATTGACCCTACTTTCTAATTTTCTGATATTTAATTCTATTTTATTATTTTTCTTTATTCTACTCTTTTTCTTGATTCTCATAGACTTTTTTTTAATTTTTATCTACTATAAACAGCTCTGCTTTTCTTCATTATAATCATCGCTATTCAAATCCAAGCCAGTCATGTCCTTTACTTTAATCTGCCTAGTTCTACTCAACTTAAGATTGCTATTCTTTTTATAAACTTTATTATTGGCGCTGTCAATTTTTAAATTTTCAAAAGCACCAAATCAAGAAAAGAGCATGTTTATTTTCGAAAGACAAAATAGAAGTAAAATGAAATTTTTCTTCTAGATTTTAGTGAATAAGACCGTAAATGAAAACCATGCTAAAAGCACTTATTTGACAACACTGATTACTTGTAATTTTAATTTTTCTAGCAATTTCGAAGTTCATGCCTTAAGCCTTATTCTTTTCTCTACTTTATTCAATTCTAAAGCATACAATCCTCAATTCTGTCTCCTCCAGAAGCCGTTTTTATACTGTCTGAATTTTGATATGAATTTTTAGTCATATAAATTAAAAAAGTAAATGATATTAAGAATGAATCTATGTAATTGAGTAAAAATTATTAAATTTACACTAAACATATTTCATCAAATGTTCTGTTAAATTATTAAAGCACTTATGAGCTGTTAAACTGTATAAGTGACAGTTAGTGAAAATCATTTTCAAATTTCTTATAAAACTGCGTTTAATATTTTTTCTTTCAAACTTCAAAACAAATTACAGATCCAAATTATTAACATTTGCGCCACTCTACGTATGAGTTATGAAAAATACATGAATTTTATATAAATAACACTCATACGCCACTATGGTCACCCAAATATTTAAAAAAATTCACACGCAAACAGTGCTTGTCACTAGCAGAAATTCCGTTTGATAACGCGCAAATTTTAAACAAAAAAAGAAAACAAATTTTTCAAATTTTTTTAGAGCAATTGCCTGAATATTTTTTGGCAATAAAAAACTAACCAACTGCAAAATAACACATACAAAAACACAATAGAAAAGTGAAGTCATAAGCGAAAACATTTATTTTTATTTCTTTTTAACTTTACTAGCACTTAAGCGTTTACTTATGTCTTTACATACACATTCCTGTGAGAATACACAAACAGTCATAAAAAGTGTCGCATAAATTCCGCAATCAACTACCGCAGCCAAAAATAAGTCTTTTTTTGAGGCTACTGCAGCCATTAATTTTTTTACAACATGCTGCACAATGGCAAGAATTTTATAGCAAATATTTCTAATTTATAGTTTGGCATTATTAACACTTTTGTTTAAATTTGTGTATAGATTGCAGAAAAATAAGATTAATTAAAAACATCTCAATACTAAAAATAATTAACGAAATTAAATGGATTGTAAAATATCACGTTTCAAATTAAGTTATAATATGGCCTGGTTAATTTATTATCATCGAAATCAAAAATGTATTCTGTCGAACTGATAAACCAAATGGTGTTCTATGAACCCTAAAATATTTAAGATTTTGGTTACATGGCCATCTTAGCTGTTCTTGACGAAGTGCATTCTAGACGTTCAATATTTGACCCACTTTTCTGATCGTATGTCACCTCAAAATTGTTAATTGTTTTTGGTTTATCAGCATAAACCGGTAACTTCATTTGAACTCCCAGAAAACAATACAAAGATCTTAAATTGTATGACAAAAACGATATTAAATGTACTCTCGGTCACATTTATTAATTCGAATAAAATGAAATGAATTATTTATTTCTCACAAAAAGTAATTACATCTTTAAATGAAAAAGCGTTTTCTTAATTTTAGTTTATACAGCAGGGAGGAAAACGTTGTTCTTGTTTATTCTTATTATATCAGACTCACTGTTCGCTACAACACGTCTGTATATTATTCTTAAACATTTTAAAACACGAACTAAATATGATACCAAATACCCCTAGGTATTGCAAAACTTTTATGCCAAAGAGACTGTGATTACAGTGACTAGAAGATGAGTGTTGTAAATGGCACTACGACATAAATTTAAATTTAAAGTTTTTGTGTATCTTTAACCACTAGAAGAAATTGCATAGGAAATTAGGCACAACATGAAACAGAAAAGACCAATTGTTTTGTTTTTTTTTTTTTCTGACAAATTACAAGGAAACTATTATTACAGTTTTTAACAGAAGTTGTAGAAACATTTAATTTATTTGGATTTCAGTTCTTTTTAAAAAATTTATGTGAAAAATTATTGTACTACAAATTAAATAATAAAAATATAAGAGAATATAATAACAGCAACAAGAAAACATTTTGAAAATTAATTCGATATAAAATTCAATAACAACATTAAATTTAAAATTTGTATATTGAGTAGTAAGACGACCTTTTTTAAGTTTTACTTAGCTGCAGGTCAGTTATTATTTAAATAAATAAAAATATTTTTGCATTTTTATTTTATTTATTCCATCTTCGTCATCTTCAGGAATAAACACAACAAAAATAACTTATTTTCTCAGCATTTTAATTCTTTCTCATTATTAATTGTTTCACCTCCAAAGAATTATGATGGGACTTCATAAAAACTTTATTGGTAACATCTTGAGATAAACAAAAAAGCATTAAACAGCTCAAAATAAATACTAACCAGGTATTTTTTAACAATACTCGTTCTACATTTAATAGTCATAGAAAATTGTCATTCAAATATCATAACTTTGACTCCGCATTAGAAGTACTCTCTTCATAAATGCAAAACCTTCTTATTCTTTTCTACAGCAGACTAACGGCCAACTTACTTTACAATTTCAACCATTTGATAAACTATTTTAAAGTGTCCACTTTTCTATGCCCGATTTATTTAGAGAGCATCTTAAAAAAATTATTTAAACTCTATTTAAGAACTGGCGACGGCTATTTATAGGAACTAGTTGACAAATACACACTCTTCTGTTGAAACTTTTCAAGATAAATTTTCCGTTAATGCAGCTTTAAACTTCACCCTTTTTTATACGAAAGGCTATTGGCATAAAGCTATGACCTTAAATAACTTTACAGAAAAACAATAATTAATTACATGATATGTATGACTGTATAACAGTCATCATAAATATATTTTGTTGTGGTTTAAACAGCAAATTTAAAAAACAAAAAATTTAAAATGAGAGAGCATTTTTTTGACTTAGAAAATAACAGCTATTTTTCAAGTTTGATTTATTATTGCATTTTTTTTTTCATTCTTAAATTTTTAAAATATTTCCTTGGAAAACCATAGTAGTTTTGTTGAGCATTTTCTGTCCTTAATTAATATGACTTAAAATCAAATTTATTTCTAAAGCTCCTGCTGAAAGAAAAAAAATATTTTACAGCAAAATATACAACTCTAGAATTTTTTATTTATCAAGTAAAAATAAAAATAAATAATAAAAAAAAATTTTTTTTTAAAAACGACATAAGATAGAGCTTCAAAAATTTGTAAAGAGTAACCCCTATTTAATATCTTTTATTTGTTATAAAAAATATATGCTGTAAATCAAATTCTTCTTAGAAAGTCTGAAACTAATTTTATAGTTTAATTTTTTTATTTTTTTAATAAGAACAGAACAAATATTTTTATTGTTAAAACTGTATTTATTATATTGTAAAAACAAAATGACCTTTTTATAACATTCATATTTAATAAATTCATTTTACAGTACTGACAATTCCTAATTGTATTGAAAGCGATTTTTATATAATTTTTTTTTAACACTACGATGAAAAAATATGTATAAAACAGCAGCTATGTACGAGGCATTCAAAAGAACTCATCAAATATTTATCACATTGTGGTAAATATTGTTTAAAATTTTAAATGCTTTTATATTGCATTTTCTGTTTTCCCTTTTCATTTTTTCTGTATTTTTTTTTTTTTTTCTTCCTTACATTTTCGTTTGTAACTAATTGAAAATATGAATAAACAATCATACGTTGGCAATTTTTTACAGTGACTAACATTGACATGCATACGAAAGTGTTTACATAAGAGTACATGTGTTTTGGTGTATATCTTTGGATTAAAGAATAATAGTGAAGGGTTTTACAACATGCACATATATAACGCTTCTGGGAGTGTTAATTTTCTTTTGTTATGTATCCAAAAGAAATTTATAAGTTAAAATTTAAATTATTTTTTAGTAAAATTTTCTTTCGATAAGAAGATATTTGTAAAGATGAATATTATTTTTATGACCTACAATAAAGTTGAAAAGTTTGTGTTTAGGGTTCCATACCTTAAGAAAAAATGTTTCCTTATTGTGTTCGCAAAAATGTCTAGTCCTTTGCCTGTCTATCTCAACCTTCTTTTACGGGAACAGTCGCACATGGGTCGAGGTTCATAGTAATGACATGCCCACTTTTACGCCCACCTCCCATACGAAGCAAAAATTAAATTTTAGCCTACGACATTGTTTTTTTTTTTTGGCACATAGCATTTTTAATCATTCAGGATCATTTTTGTAAAATTTTAAAGATATCCGCCTACTTTTACACCCACCTCACACAGAACTGGTATAGAAAAAGTAACATTGCTGCCTTGATCTAATGCGTCAACTTAATTTTCTCAAAAAATAAATATTATAATTGTAGAATGGGCTCCTGAACGTATTTACCTGATGCGTCCACTTTAACGCCCATCTCCGATAGAGAAAACATAAATAAGTAATTAACGCATGGTTTTTTAGTAATTTTTCAACATCATTATGGTACTCCAAGTTTTTGGTTTGCAGCTTTGAGCGAAGTTTATTTAAAAATGAATCTGAAGACAATAAAAGTGGCTACACGTGGCTAGTGACTTAATTTATAAGCTCTATAGTCTTTATTTCTCCCTTTCTGGACTTCATTGGACAGTTTACCTGATACAAATAATCAATTAAAATGTAAAAAAGTAAAAATGAAATCTTTGAATAAGGGCCTTTCGATAAAGACATACCTATTGGCGAAATAGCTTTTGCTAAAATTTTGCTACCATGTACCAGAATCTTATGCACAGTTACAGGCATGTAGTACCAGCCATAGATATCAATAAATAACTTGGCAGTATCTATACAATATATATGAAATTTGTTAGTGTCGATCGCTGCAGTACAGTTTATTGCATTGTATAAACTCTTCTTCTTTCTTTTTTCTTCTTGTATTGTATAAACTTGTCTACAGTTTGGGATGGATTTAAAAAAAATCTTTCATATTTGTGTCCGGTGTCAACTTTAATCTCTTCTGAATTTCAGCTATTGACTAGTATTTATATTACATTACATTCTTAACAGTAAAGAATTATGGTAACAACAATATGCATGAACGAAAATTTATGTTTTGTTAATTTATCACTTTATAGTTTTTCTGTTTTTTTTTTATTTTTGGAAAGGAACAGGTACGAGCAGCTGAATTTTTTTAAGCTTTTAGCTGAGACTTCAGGCTGTAAATTGACATCTTCGTTAACCAGCGCTCCACATCGTTAAAAAGATGCAGTCAACTGAAGTTAATGAACATTGAAACTTTGATGCTGTTTACATTTGGTTTTACGAAATTTTTTATATGACACTTTTTCCAACTTTTTTTAATGCAAGTCTCATATATGACAACTGTCATTAAGAAAATATATAACAAAGGCAAATAGTAAGTTTTCTGTAATTCTACCAAAAGATTGAATATAGAATAAATTTGCATGCAAATGAACTTCGAGCGTGTCTGTCCGAACAAATAATAAATATATCAGCCTAATATAACGAAATCATAATATTCAGATATCTGACAAAAAAATACCAAAAAATTATCAAAATTGGCGAACATGAAAAAAAAAATAAATTTCGGCCACTCTTCAACCAATGTCCTTCGCTGGTAGACTTTTGAGATTTTCGGACAAGGAATTAGTATTATAGTAAATTCTAAAAAATTAAGGGTATTCCGAAAGTTATATGATATTTATTAGAACATTGCTGTTTCTTGAACGATGATAGTCAAATATATAAATAATCTTTGTACGCTATAGCAACAATTTTTGTAACTAACTTTATATGAAAATGTGTATGACGTTAACTTCATGTACTTGGTTGGCCTTGTTTTCTCTACCACAATAATAGGAATTTCTATGTTAAAGTATTTTTATTCTTAAATTTAAAAAAATAAAAATAAAATTAACATAAAAAATATTTCGAACACGGACGGACAGCCGGACAATGCTCAATTGAATTCAATATGCATAAGATCTCTTAATATATATACTTTATGGGGTCGGAAATGGATATTGTAGAAATTAAAAACGGAATGACAATCTTTGATATACCCTTTTTTCCACATGTGGTGGAGGTTATTAAAATATTAAAACTTAAATATAATATAGTTAACAAACGAATCTCAAAAATCAATTTAAATAGTAAAAGTAGATTTTTATTTGTTATTGTTTTGGTGAGGGTTTAGTGGTCCTGCTATTAACTTATTCACTTTTTATATGTATATATTAATACTAATTATTGGATACTTTAATTATCGTTATTGTTATTTAATATCTAACATAACTCCTGGTAATAAAAAAGACATTAATACTACAGCATTCCTCGTATTATTAAATATAAATAATAAAGTGTCATAAAGTACTTTTATTTTAATTTTCCTTTTTTATTTTTCTTCTTTTTCTACATATGTAGCCTAATGATATTTTTATGTTTAACCAGTACAACACATTTAATTGTGTATATTTCACTTTTTAAAATAAAGAATAACAAAACGAAAATAATTATTATACCTTTTGTCACTTTAAGTTACAATTTTCAAAGAAACTTCAATCATTATTAACAACACAAAAATATATTTTTCTATTTTTTACTCCCGATAGAGATGAATATTTGATAGGGAATATTATTTGAATTAGTGGAAAGTAAAGCTCATGTTGGAGGCTTAGAAATAGTTTCAAATTCTCCAAAATGGAGCAAATAAATTTCAATAGAAATTTGATTTTTATCTAATTATTCGAAAAAGTTTTCAGTTTCTAAACAAACAAAACAAAAAAATGTTTGCAACTATTAATAGTTTTATTTGTGTTTAAAATAAAATATGGTTAAAATGTTAAATGACTTAATTGTATAATTAATTAAACAATTAGTATAAAATTGACTTATTAAAGAAATAATTAAATTAAGTAGATATTAAATTTAAATAAAAAAAGAAAAAATATTTTAGTTAAAAAATTAACTTAATCAATAAAGAATTTATTAAAATACAAAAATAAATAAAATATTTAATATGTTGCATATTCTTTTTTCTATAAAAAAAAATATGAAGTGTTTTATATGATAACATATTTCACTTCTCTTACATCAAAATCCATTCAATAAAATATTCTTTAACAATTTTTATTTCGATTAAATATGTGACATTTTTTTATAATTTTTATGATACAGCTTTTCCCTTTTTGAATATATATTTGTTTGACTTAATATTTTCATTTACTATAAATTTTGGAATGCATAAATGATATTGATAGAGATAAATTTTATACAATAAAGATTTATTTGTTTATCACAAAATGCAACATAAATTTTTAAAAATTTGCAGAAAAATCTAAAAAATTTGGTAACAAAAATGCAATAAATAAATTTGAAAAATTTGTTGAAAAATATGTATTTTAGCATTTTTATTACAATAAAATTTAGAAGGTTGACTTGACAATTATAAGCACAAGTTGAAATTTAAGGGAAAAAAGAAAATAAATTAATATCTCTTAAAAGCAAGTGATAACCACTTTTAAATTAAAATTTTAAATATTTTATTAAAAAAATAAATACTTTTTGCAACATGTGCTTTTTGATTAATGCAAAATATAATTTTGTTTTACTTGGTTTTATAAATACTTTATCATTAAACATCAAAATTTTTTTCGTTACAATATTTGTCGGACAGTGCGTCTCTCGCAGCCGTCTATTTCTGAAACCAAAAGAAGGGGACTATTAAAATTTCCACAAAATATATTTTACTATAGTTCCTATAACAAAAAGTATTAAGAATAAAAGGGTGTTCCCAAATTAACGTGATTTTCAAACAAATAAAATTTAGACAGTGTATGTAAGACTGTTTGTTTATGCAACAAGTACAAAAATAAAACCTTAAACTAAAGGACGGTCCAATAGTGATATGAATTTTACATAAGTGGCCTGTTTTATGAGACTGCTGTTAGAAAAAGTAAAAAAAAAAAAATTAAGAACAAGATAAAAATATAAAAGGTGTTGTAATAGTGACATGACTTTAACGTATATGGCTTAAGTTTTTCAGCCGTAATGGACAGAAATTAAGAGTGTGTATAAAAGTATCCGCTACAAAAAAAAAAAAAAAATTGTAAACAATAAATTTAAACTTAAGGGTGCTTCCATAGAAGTCAATTGTCTTTTATGCTGCCAGAGACTAACGCTTGAAATGTTCACAAGGTATATGTTGCCATGTTTTTTATAAGATCAAGTGCAAAATTATATAATATTAAATAAAGCGCATCCCTATAATAACGAGATTTTGAATTATATTGTCTTATCTCTTAAATTAAAATGTAAGAGGAAGATTCTTAAAAAAATTTTTGAAGAAGAAATAATTAAATAAAAAAAATTAAAATTAAAAATATAAAAGAGTTTACCAGAAATTTGTTAAAAAATTTAAGTTTTTTTTTTGGTTTTAATTGCTTTTAAGCCGACAAACTATCGCAGAAATTTTTTGCCAAAAATTTGTTGTACTGTGAAGAGTTCGTAATTCCTTTTGGTTATATTTCTATCACAAATTATAGCCTGCGACATGTCTTGTTCATATACTTTCGATCTTAAAAAATCAGAATTACCTCCCTACATCGTATGATTTAACACTGTTGCATTTGGTTTTATTAAAATAGTGAATGTGCTTCGTGAATTAAAATGCAACACTTCGCGATATTTTAAAAAAAACTCTACATCGAATTTAAGTAAACTGCTGACAAAAATTACGCTAAAAGTATTTATATGTGCCAGCAAAGGAAGGACTCTTTACTTATAAAACAGCGTTTAAAATCATTTATTTTTTCAGATATTTTACTAATAAGAAATTTAATTTCTTTTCCTAATTTCAAGTTTCTGTATCAAGGTCGTTCATTAATTTTAAATTTATTTATTATTTATTTATTTATTTTAACAAGTACAAGCTAAAAACGCCTACTTAATTCAGATTGTATATGGCAACTTATTATAAAAAGTTTTAAAAAATATTTCATAAATAAAATTTAACCCCCCCATTGTTTTGCACAAATTATGAAATTATTAAAATCTACGAATATTGAAAGGAAGAATATTTTTCCAAATCCTTGCTGTTCTTACAACAAATAACCGGCTCATGTAGAGAGAGGAGTGAAATGGACATATCATAACATTTGTCATAGAGGAGTATCGAATTCAAATCTTTCACATGTATAAGAGGGTCTACCATTTTCTATAATTTTATAAAAATGCATAATAATACATCGATCAATAAAACTTTGAAAATCTAAGCCCAAAGTATCAATGACATAAGCAAAAATATGATCGGTGTATCAAAGGCCACAGACAAATCGCAAAACTCTATTAAAACAAAGTCAAAGTTTTGTAGAATTTTGTAGTGATATTCCCGAAAATATTTCAATTCTATACAAAAACAATGAAGGACATAATGACATTGCAATACGTTTTTTCACCCTAAGCTTCCTTAGTTGAGTAAGCGCCTTAACACAAATAATACTTAAGTTAAATAATATTTTCTAAAGCACAAAAAAAAAAAATAAATTCGTATTCAATAACTAAATACTTAAATTTACTTAACTTTGTTAAATACACAAATTCGAAAATTTTTAATTGGAAAAAATATATTTTTATAAGTTAACAAAAAATGAAATAAAATTGTATAAAAACAATTGTATTTATAATAAAATGTAATTTTAACTTTAAATAAATGTTTATTAAACTAAAAATAATACATAAATTTTCCCTTTTTATGGTGCTCAACATATGAAATATTTTGAGTTAAATAACATACAAAAAAATAATATTAAAAAAAAATAAATAAATAAAATAAAAATCAAAATGAATCAAACCAAATTTAAATATGATTCATTATATTTGCTCAAAAAAAAAACAACAACTTTGCTATTAAAACTGTAAAAGACACTTATACATCCTTGACATATTATTAATTGTGATGTTGATGAGTTTATTATTTCCATTTTAGTAATTTATGACTTGCTTGCACTTTTGTTAGTTGCCCTGATTTTAGCAAATATTCATTGTGAACAAATTTATGCAGGCTTTTATAAGTTGAAAATCATTTTCCAAGAAAAAAAAACGTATGAGTGATATTTAAACAATACTTATACGCTTCAATGCATTTTTGAAAAAACAAAATGCAAATGACAAGAACTATTTAAAATAAAATAAAACTTATTTTCTTCAAACTACAGTAAATAGCATTTTATTATTTTTGTATTTCGGCATTTTTGATGATTGTTAATTTAATGTCCTGAAAATTTCTCAATAGAAAACCAAACATTTATTCATTTGCTTTGTTATAGTTTCCATTGTTATATTTTAAAAGAAAAACCTTAAAAAAGTGAAGAAGAAAAGAATGATGCCACAGCACTCTTTCAAGTCAAGATTTAAAATAAACAAAAAAAGCAAACTAAGGAAAAGAGGTTTCCATTTCATTTTGTGATTACAATGCGCAATGCAATAAAAACAACAATATGTTTAAGAACAATAAAGCAAGGTAAAGTAGTTGTAGCCATAAAAGCGAGATTTTAATAAAGGAAATTGCGTTTAAGATAGCAAAACAAATATAATCAAACTGTAGCAACACTTGTGCATACAAAAATATTTACCATCAAAGCAGAGAACACAAATCACATATCTTAGCATCAACTCATTCTAATGAGAAAAAAAATAAATATACAGCACTTAAACACATAAACGCGACAGAATATAATGAACGTGCGTTAAGCTTTATTGTAAATAAAATTAACTTGAAATAAGAATTACAAAATTAATGCTTACAATTTTCAATACCGTCCCCACTTAATAAATAATAGAAAAACGTAATTAAAAAATAGGAAAAATTTTATAAAGTAAATATTTAAATTTTAAAAAATTACAATTAATACAAAAAGTTTATGCTCCATCTTAATAGTTTTATTTATTTTCAGATTTAAATTAATTAAATTTTTTAATTAGCTCAGTTATGTTGTTAATAAAGAAAAAAAATAAATTTTTTCTTAGAAAATAATTACTAAATCACATGAATTAAATATCTAATTAAGAACAAAGAAAACAATGTTCTAATTAAATTAATGATTGAATCAATAAAAAAAATTAAATATAATTTTAAGCTGAAATCAAATAATTCTATTAATAAGTAAATATTTTTTTTGTGAATCTCAATTTAATTCTACGCCAAATCTCTATACCCTTCACCATGTATGTAAATCTAGTGAGAAAAAAACAAACATAAGACAGATAGTAAAATATTAATTTTACTCAAAAATGTCGTCCGCTCTTAATGGGTTAAGCATTTTTTTTTTAAATTTTAGTATTTTTTGAAAGATTTTTTCAAAAGCTTTTAAATGATACCCATATTGACCATATTGACAATCGCATTTTCTTACGAAAAATTTCAGAACTCTGAAACTCTGGGCGACCAAATTCCCGCTTCAAGGGACATGCGCCAGTCTTACTAATTTTCAATATCAAAATTTTCGAAACTATGTCTGATCGATTGACGTATGAAAAATTTCTCTAGCTCATCTAGTGCCTTGGTAAAAAGATTTCGACTTCGCTTTGCATAAGAACACTGAATATATATACTTTATGAGTTCGGATATGAATATGGTAGAAATTATAAAGGAATGATAAACTTAGATATGCCCTTTTAATCACTTTCTTAGTGAAGGGTATTAAAATAATTATTTAAAGGTATTTTCCTCATTATTTTTTGCGTGCTTCTATTCTGTGCCAAATGTAGATGGAGGTTTCTGTGCATGAGTTAATATTTGTAACAACACAATTACCTGTTCCCTTTATTTTGTTTGAAATACATCACCAAAAATAATCTTTTTTGTTTTTGGATTAAAAAAAAGTTAGCAGCTTTCCAATGACAAAAATTAGGCAAAAAAAACTTGCGTCCCTTTTCCACATCCCTTAAATTTAACATAATTTTTTCTTATATTTCATGTATTTTAACAAAAGAGAATTTGTAAAAGATCGTTAATCCGTTTAATGTCATTCAACAGCTGCTACTTTTCAAATAATCAAATTTTATCTGAGCTTTCGTTTTGAATAACGCCGACAAAGGCCAAGTCAAATATATTATTATTGACTCGCACATAAAGGGTTCCATAGAATATATTTATATTTATTTATATTTCATATTTGTTGTTGAAAATTTAATGCACCAGCTAATACTGGCTTAGAATTACATCTCCTATGAAAACACGCTTTAATATTTTAATTTATTTGCATTTATATTTATAGCAGACATATCTGGTTGAATCTACCACGGTTTCAGAAATAGAGGGCTGTGACACAATGATAATCGAAACGAAATTCCTCGTAGTGAATCCAAAGAACTGCAACAAAAGCATTTAGTGAAAAGTTATGATATCAAAAGAAGTAAGAATTTAATCTGTATAGACATAGTTCCTCACTTCAAATATTTTTCCGTCTAAGACAAAGATATTCCAATCAAATCGATTCAAAATGTTTTTATTCGCATAGCTTGAAGTTGAGTTTATTCGGTATTATGTAGTGTTTGATTAACCTAATCGGATAAGCCGGTTACGAGTTATGGTGCAAAATTAACATATGGGAATTAAAAAGGGGTCATAATTGCAACGCTTCTTAATACTATTTGAACGTGATAGAAAAAAAATAATGGAAGTAGGTTTTCTTAAATTCTTTTATATTTTGTGAGGCTCTCATCAGTATTTTGTTCAGAGTGTTGGTCTTTTTATTTAAGTTTTTTAAATCATTACCACTCATGAATAATTCCCTTAATTTATTTGTATTCCTGTACGTGTTAACATGTAAACATGTATGAGTAACCTACTAGTTCTAAAAAAAATACATTTCTTTAACAAGAACAAAAGTTTCATGTAAATCTTAAAAGTTCCTTCCATGAGTTTGAATTTTGCTTTCGCGTTTTTTTTTACATTTTTGTTCTAACCACAAAAATCACTTTTTCTAAAAATTAAACACGTGTAGCGTACGCACACAAGCAAAAGCAAATATTTGCTTTAGCAAAAATTTAAAAAAAGACAAAAACAAAACCTGCTAATAAAAGTATAAATCCATATTTGCAAAAGTCTATGTACGACTACATATAAAAAACGTCCTTGTAAACTTTGAAATAAAAATGCAAACGGCATAAGACACCTTTTTTGTGCTTTTAGGTAAAACAGAAGCTACGCTAACGACAAGACGGAAAACTAAAAGAGATTTTAATAGAAACACGTCACAACATTTATCATAAAAATAAACCCAAACATCCAAAAAAAATTGTTTTTCAACTACACAGGCACGTACACACAAACACAGCTGCATTAATTAGCTTGAATATCACGTACTTACAGTGATTTTATATCAAGGAGAAAGTGGCAAAATAAATAATCAAAATAGAATTAATTAAAATTCATACCGGTTTTTAGAGAGCACTAATAAAAGAGAGCATAGAGCAAAATAACAAGGGAGTATAAGAGCGTAATAGTTTGTGGTGAAAAGCTTTCTGCACTTTCTCTGGGTTTTTTAACTTGGCCTGCATTTTTTTGACATTTGCTATTATTTTTGTCTGATTTCTTTTCAACGTAGTTCTTTAATATCCCTCGTCTCTTTGTTTTTTTTGTTGTTGCTTATTTTCATTTATTTATTAAAAGTTATTTTATAGTTTGTAGGTTTGTGTGACAAAAGGTCACCAGGATAACACCACGTTTATTGGCTTTTGAGTTTTTTTGTTATTATTTTTTGAACTATAGCCTCTTTAGTTTATTTAATTTTATGATTTAAAATTAAATTTTAAAATAAAGTGCCTTTATTAAGCAGCATATGATGTAGGAAATAATAAATATTTATAGATTGAGAAGTATTTACTTTGTAATTCAATGTTTGGGCAGCCAAATATTGTTTAAATTAAATTTAACTTCGAACAAAAGTTTGATAATAAAATAAAGAAAAAAATAAGAATTAATATAGAGGCTACAGGTATCAGTTTTAAAAAGAAGATTGAAATTTTAGGTTCGTCCGTTTGTCGGAGGTTTTTTTTTTAGATCTGTAATAGACACTTTAACACAAGTTTTATTTTTGGAAGTTAAAACAAAGATAAATAAGTTTAATTAAAGGGTGTCTTTATTAATAAGTTTTTCGCCCTTGTGTTTTTTTAAATAGTTGTAGAAGGAGGGAGAGAGACTTAAAATTTACAAAGAGTTTGTAACTACAACTGTTAAAATAAAAAGAGGAAATTGAAAACTGTTGCCATAGGGACGTGATTTTTACGCATATTCTCCCATCTTTTAGGTTTTAGGTAGACGTTAGAGCAACAAAAAAAAAATTAAATTAAAATAAAAGATTACACATAGAATATAGGAAACTATTTGTAGATGAGTCCACTCAGGAGCCCGGATTACTTAAACTTATTATCAAATAATCTAAAAAAATCAAGAGAACATTAAAATCGTTCAATTACACTCAAGGATCTTTTTTGAAACCTTTAAACTAATAAAAAGTAATCAATGAAATTAATAGAATCACCTTTCTATAACTTTTGAGTCTCTTTGATTATTTTCAAAGCTTGAATTATATTTATAGTAAATTAAAAAATGTTAAAAATGTAAGCAAATTTATTATGTTATTCAATTGCTTTTTCTATATTGCAGGCGATTAACTCGTCTAAAAAATTGGTATAAGAAGCAGACAGTTTTTTGAGTTTTTTCAATAGAAATTTTTGAATGCCTGTAATACTGAAACAGCACATAAGTTCATCATACACTAAATGTCCTTGCAAATTGAGGAGAAATTGTTGTTAAAAAAGAAATAGTTGTTAAAAAGTAAAATTTTCCCTACTTATTTGCCAAATGTGTTTTTTTACTCTAAATACATGATATTGCGAAATTACCCTACAGTCGCTTCGATAATATTTATGATTTAATAGATTTACCAAATCTCTTAAAACCCACTAGTATTGATAAAATTTATTAATTAAAATTTTAAACTTTCTCCATATGGGCAATCCCATGAACATTTCAAAGATTGAAAAAAATTTTCAAATGATTTTAAGAGGAAAAGTTGAAGTGAAAAAACAATGGTAGTATTTTTAGCTTTTTACAATATTTAAGAGAAAAAATAACAGATAAGTTTTCAATTTCAATTAATATAAAATCATGAAAGGACTGTTTTAATTTGAATACTATTGTATTATTAATTTTATTTTATTTTATTTTATTTTATTTTCAAATGTATGAATATTTTCCTACATTTCCTGGATCGCTACATTAGACATCAGCATTCTTTGCATCTGTCTGCTTTAGATTGTGTACATTGTAAACATCATATATTCATCGAACTTATTTTTAAAACAATAATACTAGAAATATCCATAAGCAATCAATATTATGTAGAATTACAGAGAGAACAACAAAGAAATTAGATAAACACGAAGAATGTTAATAAAGGATGTGGCTATACAGCAAATGCATTACATTCTACTGGTCACTAGTTTTTTCCCGTTTTCTGAAAAATTTTTAGAAATTAAAATAAAAATTAACTTACTCTAAAATTTATTTTAATTCATTTAAAAAAAATTGTTTTATTACAAGAATATTAAAGAAAACAAATTAAACTTTCCTAAATTACGCCTTCCTTAAATACAACCTATATTTTTGTATCTCAAAATTAATTTTATTTTATATTACGAACGTTCTACATTTGCTCGATAATTTTTACCACAATGTATTAAATGTACGTAGTATAGTACTATTTGCACAAAACAAAACATATTTATAAAATTTATTCCAATTTGTAGGCATATAAATGTAATGTAAAATGCCATGAAAATGTCCTTATATCAATAAAAGCCTATTTTTTAATTACTTTTAAAATAGCTGGCATCACGGTTACCTTGAAAAAAAAATAATGTAGGTCTATAAGTCTATTATACAATATCTCCAAGCCCATCGACAATAAGAATCCATATTAACAAAATCTTATGTTAAAAAAATTTAATATAAAAATTCGTTAAAAAAAACCTTTATAAAAGAAAATAGTGTAACTTGACTACTAGTGCCATAATCGGTGGCATGTCATAGCTTCTATGACAAAATGTCCATGGAAGTTATGTCAAACTACGATGCTACAGTAAATTCTTGGAAATCGAAGCCGTTAGTGTTTTAAGTGCGGACATTATGATACTTTCATACTTTCTGTTCATACTAAAAACGACATAATGGCACTTTTGAAAGCGACATAAAGCGACACTGTGACATGCCACGTCATAATCTTATTTTTTAAAGGTTTCTTACAATTTATTTTCTTCTGTGGACCTTGAATGTGTAGAAAGACAACATAGGCGAAAAATTCAGTAATAGAAATTGTGCAATTCGTGTAAAATTTGTTTATACAAATTAATATTGATTGATATTGAAAAGGAATTAGGAATTCCTTTTACTCTTAGTTACAAAATTAACTGGTTAAATTAATATTATTTACAATGTATACAACCTAAGTTAGATACATGTAAAGAAGGCTAATGATGCATGTAGTGGTCCATAATATGCTGCTCTACATTGTGCTGTCTAAGTTTCTCGTCTTTTTTTTGAAAATATCCTCAACATATAACAAAAAATTTAATTAAAATGTAAAAAAAACTTAAGCCGAATTGATTAAGAGCTAATTTGCACAATAAAATTTTTATGAAGTAGCGAGAAAGTTTTGTTTGTTGCAGAAGCAAGAGTAGTAAGCAATATGGTATTGCTTCAATTTTGAGACGATGTTACTGTTGCTTATGTTTTTTAAATAACGCATATCGCTAAAACTATAATAAGGAATCGAAAAAAATTGCACAGTGTAAGTTTGGACTAATTTAATTTTAATAATTTTACATATACGCATTTGAAAAGAAGTTATTTCAATTAAAACCAGTTTTTTCGTAAAACAGCTCTTTCTTCTTGCCTCTATTCAAAGAGTAGCATTGCTAATTAATTAATAATGTTTCATACAATTTCAACAATTTTATTATAATAAAATTATATTTACTCTTTTTGATTTAAATGTTCTTTTACACCATTAACTAACAAAGATTTTCTTAATAAAAAAAACAATATTATGCATCATCATATTTCTTCAATTTATATACAAATTCTTCTTAAATAATAAATCTTTCAAGTTTTAAAGAAAATACAAATAATAAATAAGAAGATCATACTAAGCCTCTTTTATACTCTGTTTCAAGTTTTGAATTTATGCACTAAAAATACAGACAGAACAGCCACTGCAGTGAATATACATAAACATACACAAACATGAACATAATTTTAAAAGACAGTTGCTTTAAGACAACAAAGGATAATCCTTTAAAACTTTTAGCCAAACAAAGTTTTAATTTTTTTAAACAATATATTTAGATTTACCTCCCATAATAGATTAAATAAGTAGTAGTAGTTATATGCAAATTTTAATTTACATTTTGTAGTCGAAGTGCAGAATAAATTTTAAATGAAGTAAAGTTTTAAGCAGGAACTTATGCTAAAGCTGGTTTTACTTTTATTTGTTTTTTTATTATTATTTGCATTTTCTTAAAGTTGATAATAGGATTTGTTATTTAAAAATATTTGATTTTTGTTTTCTTATATTTTTATACCCTTCACCACAGGTGGAAAAATGTAACATCTCAGTTTGTCATTCCGTCTGCAATTCCTACAGTATCCATTTTCGATCATATAAAGAATATATATTCTGAGTCCTTATGCATAGCGAAGACGATTGAGCAATGTCCGTCCGTGTTTGTGTTGAAATGAACTTTGTCAAGGCACTAGATGAACTAGAGAAAATTTGTCAATCAATTAATCAATTAAACTTACTTTCGAAAATTTAGCTATTTAAAATCCGCAAGATCAGCCCATGTTCTTTCAGGCAGGGGACAAATATTACGCCTGTCTCTAACTTTTCTATTTCATTTTAAACAAATGCAGTTTCGAGTGCACTATATTTCTTTAAATATCAACAGGAGTATCATTTAAAAGCTTTTAAAAATATCTTTCAGGAAATACTAAAATTTTTTAGGAAAATGCTTAACCCATTAAGGGCCCACGACAGTTTTATGTAAAAATTTTTATTTCTGTTTTTTTAATCTCTATTTGGATTTGCTTCACTAAACATTTAAAACTTATTTCGGGTATATGATCACGACGGCTGTTATTAATAAATCGTCTTATTTGAACCAGTATTTCGGGTGTGGCTGGCCGTATGTAACGAATAACACGAAGTCATCAATTATTACTGGTTTACCAGCATTCGTACGTAAATTCATGAAGGCCCAAAGGAAACAATAAAGAGGCGTCAAACCGCGCGACTCTAGAGCAAATAAAATGTCTATTTTTTAATTTATCAGTCACCGTATGGCCTCTTCCTGTGAAAACCCCATCGCGCGTGGATCAATGTCATCCGCTAATGACGACTTACTTTGGCCATAAATTTATTATGAAAAATCTACCTTCCAATTGGCCTAAAGAACTATAATTAAAGAATTACATTAAGCGCTCCTGGATTATTTACTGTGGGATGATATCACTGGCATATCCTGATGCCTTAAAAGCCAACACTCGTAATTTTACTCACGCAACAATACTCGAAACTAAATGTTAAATAAATAATATTTTTTAATTAAAATTTAATAAATTTTCCAATTTGTGATGTTTTAGTGATACAAGCGTTCAAGTCATCTGAAAAATTTGTATGAAAATGACTAAAAAAAAGTTAGTGCTCTTTATACAAAATCTTTAGATGATTTGATCACTTTTTATATGAAAATAACACTCCAATTTTAATGCAGTTTAAAAACCATCTTTATTGGATTTCTATATAATCCTTCTTTATTATTATTTTTTTTATAAAGACATTTTTATAATTGTTTCAAAACAGTTAAAAAATTTAATGTGCAGTTTCTGTATTAAAATACAGAAAATTCCAGCTTAAATATGAAAGTTTTTTAAAAGAAAATTGAGCAAAATATGACCAAGAAATATTTACACATTTAAAAATTTCTATAATTATTAATACATTTTGAGTTACTTCCAAATCAATTAATTTTGAGATTAAAATTTCTAAGAAAATTCTAAGAATTTATTTATTTCTTATCAAACTTTGTCAAAATACTTATCTTAAGTTGGCTGTATTTCTTTTTATCTTATTTTTTGTTGTGCAATATATCTGCTGTATCCTTCCTTTTATTTTAAAAACTTATCTTCACCTAATGTTTTTGTTAATTAAATTTTAAACCATCAAATGTAGAAAAACTAATTGATGGATTGAGAAACTATTCTCTTCTTGTGTTGTTTTATAATTTTGTTTCTTCTTACCAGTCATGAACTTTTTTGCTTGAATTTGTCTTCTTTATACATTTTGCATCAATTTCCACTCAAGAGGTATGTTTTTTTCATAAAAATTTTGCTAATGCAATTTGTTGGATACCTAAAGTTTTAATTTTAATTAAAGAAATAAATAAAAGTTTGTTAGAAAGAGCACCAAGTGCAGTGCAACGCTGAGCTATTTTAGGAAACAACGGCTTTCAACTCAAATGGTTTTTTATTTTTAATTTTTTATATAAAATAATTAATTTTTAATAACAGTTATGATTTTCTATTAAATATAATGAAAGGTGGTCGTGTGTGTGAAAAATTGTTAACTTTAATTTTCATTACAAAGCCGTCCCTGGGGCCATTATTATTAATTGCCATTAGTCAAAGTTTGGATTTAGTTTATTTATCACAGCATTGCATTATAATAACTTCTTTTTATTATTTGTATTATTGCTAATTAATGGTAAGTGTGCTTTATTCGGCTATGCCGAGTTTTATATACCCTTCATCATGTATAAAAATCTAGTTTAGTGAAGTAACTCCAACCAAAAAAAAAAAAAAAAAAAAAAAAAAAAAAAAAAGAAGAAAAAAGAAGAAAAAATATAGATTGGGGTGACACATTTTTACATCAAAATGTCTTAAGCTCTTAATGTATTAAGCACTCTTAAAAAATTTTAGCTGTTCTCTTTAAAGCTTTGATGACCTGATATCTTAAAAAAATATGGTGCCCAATGTTCTTTTCTAAAAAAAAAACAGCCTCATAATTTGGAAAATATGGGCTAACACCAATTTTTTCTCTTGATGCATTTTTATTACTTAATTCTCCATCGCCCCATGCATTTTTTTTATTATTGGTTTGGTGTTTTGCCCGCTGCGTCGAAGGACATGGACCGTTCTTGCTGATTTTTAATATCAAAATTTTCAAAACTATGAGTGATCGATTGGCGTAATTAAATTTTCTCTAGCTCATCTGGTGCCTTGGAAAAGTTGAATTCAACACCAACATGGGCGGACAGACGGACATCGCTCAATCGAATTCGCTATACATAAGAACTCAGAATACATATACTTAATGGATATTCTAGAAATTACAAACGGATTGACAAACTTAGATATACCCTCTTTTCAAATTTTGTGAAGAAGGGTATAAAAACTGCAATGGCTTATCTTAGTTTCTTTTGCTAAAATTACTCCTGCAGAGTTTTGTGTATTCATGGAGATTTTTTTAAATCTACCATTTTACTGTTACATTCATGGCTTAAAAAAACAGTTTGTTTTTCTATTTTTTTCATTTTTTCATTGTACAAGAGGATTATGTAAATATTTTTAGGTTATAAATGTGTCATTGTTTGGATTGTTTTGATGCAGTTGATGTTGCTGCCTGTACCCACCATCGTCATCGTCTATTCTTAAACTGTGTTGTAAAATATAAAGATGCTTAGAACATCCAAAAAACCATAACAAACCATGATTGTGGTTTAAAGGGTTTGTTGTTTATAAAATGAAATGCATTTTTTTTTTGGATGAATGCGTATGAATTTTAAAAAAGAGATTCCATTATTTATTAATTAAAGACTTATGCGTTTGTTTTCATTAAACGAACAAGAAAAACTTGAATTGTTAAAAGATTTATTTAACAATTTTTTTTTTTATAAATTGAAAACATTTTGCCAAGAGTGACGAAAAAAGCTTTTTTGTGTAAATATTTTTTTCCTGTGAATGCGTTCGTGAAATTTATATTTCTGCCTTTAAATTTTTTTTCCATATTAAGTTTTTATAAATATTCAACTTTTTTTTCCTCACACTTATTTAATTTATTTTGTTTTTTATTTTTTTATGAAAATATTAAATTTAAAGTGCACTGCGCCAAAATAAAAACAATGAAAGCTGAAAAACGATTTTTTTAAAACAACTGCATGTCAACTATTCGGATGCATACAATGCCATACACATTAACATATACACACTTTTAACACATCATTTCCTAGAGAAATATCTCATGCTTTATAAATTATTTAAAAATCACACCTTTACAAGTCACCTTCATAGCGATAAAACAGGAAATTACAATGATTTTTAAACAGTGGAAGTGATAGGAAAGATTTTTTTAAATTATAATTTCTTTTCCAGTTGGAAAATAATCGACAACGTCATAAATATTTGCATAAAAACATTAATTAAACTGTGAAGTAATTTTGATTTTAAACAAAATTTTGTGCAGGTATCTACACACAAAACTGATGGGCAGGGGAACAGAGGGGCCATTGCATGTAGTTTATACTCTGCTTAAAATTCAATATTACTTACTTTTGAGGGAACAATATATTTCTCAATTTTTAATTTATTGCTATAGCGGACATAGGTGTAAACATTATGTGTAATTTGCGAGTGTTTGAATTTAACGGCTCATAGGGCCTTAAAAGTAATGGGGACGCTCTTTAATATTTGTTTGTTAAACATTTATGTGGGTGAGCATTAGTGTTCAATAGACCTTTAAAAACTCTGTATTTTGTATATAGGAACCCCTTAATTGGGAAAATTCTGCAAGTATCAGTCTTCAATTAAAAGAAACATTTTTAAATTGGTGCAAGAATTAAGGGAGTTAGTATTAAAAAATTTTAACAAATTTGTAACCTTTTATTTTTTTAAGTCGGCTTTAAGAAAAAAAAATTATATAACTTTAGAATCTTTATTAACAACACACAGGAAGTGACCCATATACTGGCAATGCAATGAGCTGCAATTATTAGTTATTATTATTTTTTTTAGGGAATATAAAGGGAATAATTCTTGAGGTCATTTAATTATAATCTTTGCAAATTAACAGTGACAGGGAAGGCCCCTGCGAGATATGTCATTCACATACGAGCTCTTTGGACAAAAACCTAATTCTTCTAAAATGTATAGTGTAATTCTCTTATTAATCGACCAAAAGAGAGATGCGATCTGATACACAAGAAATGACTTCATTTAAAATCAAGCGCCCTATTTTCATCACAGCACGTTTCGTTTTTGTACCGAAAAAACATCGAAATTCATACCATATTGTGTCGATATTCTATGAAACAATAGAGCTGGATATTGAACTGACACCGATGAGATTCTTTGTTCTCATGTGCACGGTCGGACACCTCCAAAAAATTCTTTGTTATACACTTTCGCTCTGACAAAGGTTATATGTACAGTAAGAAAATTAGAGGGAGTGACCTTCCTCTTGCGTCGTTTAAGACAACCAAGACACTTGAATGATTCTTTTGCAACATAAAAAAATGCCTATTCCAACGAACGTCACAAAAAATTTTCACGCCAAGAAAACTATAATTTTCTAGTTCCTTAAGATGCATATCCCACATTATTACAGATTAAGTAGCACATTGAGTAGTGCGACTAGACGAAATCACACTGCACTGGTTATAATTGACCGTTAAATTTATCTCTTTTTAAATAACTCCAATCTAAAATTGCACAAAAGAACGTGGTTGAGGGTACTATACATGTGCCACAATCTTCAAAAAGCTTGATCAACTGCTAATGTTATATGCATTGGTAAGAGAATATGCCTTTATAGATTATGTCCACTATGCAGCTCTACTTCTAATATTTCAGAAAAAAATTCAAATCGAAACAATATAGTTTTAAATCAATTGGAACTTAAATATTAAGATTATAGAGGCAACGTCAACTATCCAGTCCTTTTCTATCAAACCTGTGACCAAAGTAATACAAACAAAACAAACAGCATAAAACTATTTGCATACAAAAATATTTAGAATAAAAAATCATTGACTTGTTTCTTAAATTCACACAATTCAATTACATACTTTCAATACGAAAACTTCAGAAATCAATATTTTGTTTTTCAATTGTACAAGAGGTCTCTGAAAAATTATAATCATAAATAATAATTTTCTATCAGACAAACTGTTAAAATTTTAAACACAAAAATTATACATCATATTTAAAATGACACTTTTGATAAAAATATAAAACAACTCATGGACTTAATGATAAATTGAAAAAACAACTTTAGTTCTTTCACTAAAAAAGAAGCCAACGTTAATTATTTTTTAATGACCAATATTTTTAATGACTTTATTGTTCATCATATTAAATTAAATTTCATTAAAACGATTTGTAAAGATATCAATTAAACGTTTAAAGCATTTTATTTATTAATTTAAATAACATTTAATTGTTTAAAATAATTGTTATGCTTTTATTATGTAAATATACGCGTAATTTATGCAGCCATACAAATGTGAATAACATTTTACTTTTATACCCTTCACTACAGTTGGAAAAATGATGTATCTGAGTTTGTCATTCCGTTTCTACAATATCAATTTCCGACCCAATAAAGTATATATATTCTAAGTTCTTATGCATAGCAAAGTCGATAAAGCGACGTCTGTCTGTCCGTCCGTATTAGTAATGAAATCAACTTCGCCAAGGCAATAGATAAGCTAGAAAATACGTCAATCGATCAGACATATCTTCGAAATTTTCACTATTAAACATCAGCAAGATCAACTTATGTCCTTTGAGGCAGCGGGCAAAACACCACGCCTACCTCTTATTTTTCCATATCATCCTGCCTCTAAGTTTTCCATATCATTTCGAAAAAATCTAGTTTGTTGAAGTAACTCAAATAAAAAACAAAATTATTGGACAATAAAAAATTTAAAAATAAAAAAAATCATCGAATGAAGAAATTAGCGCTCACCCATATTTTCCGACTTATGAGACTCTGAACTTTTTATTTTTTATATATCAATTTTATTATAAATTTTCTAAGATATCAATATTATTATTATATATGTTAACGAGTATTTAAGATTCGGCATAGCCTTCCCTTTTTTTTAAATAACACAAAAAAAAAAACAAACAAAAAATTAAAAACCGCAAAGAAATTTCAACAAGTACAGAAAATCGTTGAAATTTCTGGTGCCAAATCACAGGACGACTGTTGATGCAAATGTTTGTTGCAATAGTCAAATCAGTACAAATAGCGAGAAACTATTGCTGTGATTTCTTTTTAATATTTTCATTAATAAAAGACCAAATAATGAATGAGGTTTTTTAATGAATTTGTAGCCATTTCGGTTTGCGTCTGCAGTTCGCTTTACATTTTTTTATATTTAATATTGTAATCAGAAATATGATGTTTATTTTTTGTGTTTGCATAATTTTATAGCAAAACTGGCAGTCCCAGTAAAAGTTATTGTATCACAGAAAAAAATTAGGTTGTGGTTTCTTTTATTTCTTGCTTTATCAATTAGAGGAAAAAGAAAGAAATTATTGCAATGCAGTTTGCAATATATAACAGTCTATCTCTCAACCCTGTACTCACTACATACATTCGCTATTTTTCATTCAAATCAGTTGGGTGGTTTCGAAGAAAAGCGTTACCAGGGACAGAGATTTTTTATATTTATATAATTTTTTTTGTAATTTTATATTGCCATACCGCATGCAACTGATATATTCTAGACGTGTTAAATCGCCTAAAATCTTCTTAGTTGGAAAGATCTAGCAGCTCTGTTTGGTTTTTTTCATTTTTACTTTTATATTTTTAAGTGCAACTATTAGCTAATTCATAAACACTGCAAGAACACTAACAGAAAATTAACTTCGTTATTTTATCAACAATTTTCGTGTCTAAACATCAATAATATGGTAAATAATAAAAATTGCTATTTATTATGCCTTAACTTTTTAAAATATCCTACATAATCAGAGTATGATTTTTATGTAAAAATTTTTTATTAATTCCACGGGACTAGCATCTTTTTCATGAAAAATATGCTTGATACCTTAACTGAAAAAAAACAGCGAAACTGCAGCAACGAAATTATATTTTGCAGTGAAGGGCCATGTAGTAAATGAAAATTGTTCTTAAGCAGAACCCTTTCGAAAAAATGCAATAGTCTATATCTGCCTTAATACTTGGATCCAGTGGTAAAATGGCCGCTCAGATATTTTATCTTTAAAAATCCTGTTTGATTTAAAAAAATTATTTTTACGTTGGACACAATTTTTATAATTATGGATAAATTCATAAAATACAAACCGAAATGAAACATTATATCACAAAATCCTGTGTAGTGATAAACATTTTTATTGGAAACTTTGTTTTATATTTTTTTTTATTGTCTAAATTTTGTTATTTCTAATAATAAATTAAAATACTTTAAGTTAAAGTAAATTATGGAACTATTTAGCACAGATAACCTTTAATAAAAATAATATTTAGTTCAAGTGACTTTCTAAAAACATACTTTAAAGAGTAAAACTAGCAAATAATTACTTTTAATAAATTTAAATAAAGAAAAATTAACTGCCTTTAAACTAAACAAAAATATGAAATATAATTAAGAAAAAAAAATAAAAAAAGCAAAAAAGTGATAAACTTTTTCAAATAAAATATAAATAAATTGTCCCTGCTTTGTAAAAAAAAAAACTAATTTATAAAAACATTCAACGCTTTTAAAATACGTATGATAAAAAACTAACAACAAAAAAACTTTAACTGTGACCAATATTTTTTTATAAGTAAAAAAAAATAAAAATAAATTAAAGAAAATTGCTTTTAAATCAGCAGCAACTAAAAACAAAAATGGCGTCCAATATATTTCATAAATAAAATTCAACTAAAACAACAACATCGATAAGTAAACAACTAAAAAAAATAATTTTAAAATAATAAAATGCTTTTATGCTAAATTTTAGAAACATAAAATTTATAGATGAAAAAATTTTATTTAAAATAAATATTTGATAAAAATTTATTAAACAAAGATTTTAAAACAGAAAAGAAAATTGTTTGATATCTAACACAATCATGCCTACAACCTCTACAACTGTAACTACAGTAATAACAAGCACCTCAATTACA
Organism: Cistogaster globosa; assembly: GCA_937654795.1. Taxonomy (NCBI): domain Eukaryota; kingdom Metazoa; phylum Arthropoda; class Insecta; order Diptera; family Tachinidae; genus Cistogaster; species Cistogaster globosa. Next base: position 106,725,267 of record OW569406.1, on the reverse strand, counting down.
ACAACAACACCAGCAGCAACAACTACAACTACAAAAAATATTAGTCATGATACCCTTAAAACCTCGAAAACTACAAAATCGCAAGACATACAGCAGCAACTGGCCAATACGTATTTAATCGGACCAATACAAAATACTATGTCAAGTGGCACTGGAGGAATAACCACTGGAACTAGTGGTGGTGCCAGCACCGTATCTAGTGGAGGTGAAAATCATGGCAATGGCACCACATTTATAGCTGTCACTCATCAACAACTGCAGCAGCATCAACAATCCTCAGGTCATAGTACAGCGGGTATTGGTCCACCAGCTACCTTGACTTCAAATCTTTTGGGTTTTGTTGGTGGCATTGGTATTGCCAGTACGACAGCAGCGTCCGGTGGACAGCCGGTTTTTGTAACTGGCATTACAACAATTGCCAATAACAACAATAACAATAATACAAGCAACAATCACAATACTAATCCTAATGATAATAACAACAATATGGACAATACAAGCGATGATTCAAATGCCGTTACAATATACAGGTACTCACATCACACATACACATAAAAAACATACAAAAAAATTAATACAAACAAAAGAAAAACAACTTAAATTTAAGTTAATTAAAAAATTTAAAAACAAACATTTTTTTAATTTAAGCCCAAGTAAACAAATGAAAATCATGATTTGGTTTGTTATTAAATGCAATTTAAATGCAAATTAGGACTTTCTATACAAATTATAAAAAATTATATATTTAAGTCGAAAGATAAATATAAAAATTATTTTTTTAAGCAGTTATATATTTTATGGCGTTTTCTTATTTCACTGAAATGTCAAATTCATTTTGAGTCCAATCCCCAACTTAAAATTATTAATCGCCAGAATGCAGTTTATTTTGTCATCAAAATGCCTCATTTAAATAATTTTATATCAATTTTACGGTAAAGCTTTAACATTTTTGTTGCACTAAACACTTAAGGCATAAAAGTTACCTCTTCTTAACTTTAGTTTCAAAGCTATTTTTTTTATCTTGGACCAGCACTCAGGAGATGACTTACTTAAGCAATGCTTTGATCCAGAACTAGGAAATTAGGTAATGGACAGGAGGATAAAGGAATTAGTTTTTGTGGACATTCGTTTTGAACTTTCCAACATTTTAAGTGATAGGAAAGACATCTGCAGGATTTTCAATAACATACGATCTGTTTAGCTAAAAAACAAATTCTCTGTGTAATGTATAGTGCGGATAACTGGCCATTCGACCACAAATGGATGAATTCTTAATGAAGAACGTGTTGTATGCAAAAACGTGCTGGTATCGGAAACAAATTTCCTAATTTCATAAGAACACTTTCCATTGTAGTATCGATAAAACAGTCAAATACAACCCTCATTGCGTTGAAATTACACACTTCACTCTCCTTAAAATCATAAATTAAATTCACTTAATCCAAAAGCATGTAGGATTAATCAAACCCCATTGCTGTTGTTGATTTGCCGAAAGACAAGTAGATAAAATAATCATTTAATTGGAATCATAATAAAGTGAGAATAATATTAAAAGTAATATAAAATACAAACTACGAAAAAGTTTCTAACACACTGTTGTCATACCTTTCGATGAAGACCGTCGTCACTGGTTGTTTAGTGAGCGCTTTCAATGTGCAAACATAATTTTCAAGCCACGTTTTGATTATTTCTCAGTCGTTACTGGCAGTTTATTTGGTACGTTCGGCGAGTGCTTTCGATGTGTGAATATCATTTTCAAGCCACGTTTTGATTATTATTCAATAATAAAAAATAATAATCGCCAAACGTACCAAACAAGTGCAACGGCGGTGACGACGGTCTTCAGCAAAAGTTATGAAAACAGTATAATATTTAGTGGTGGAACAAATCCAATTAACTTGATGCCTAAACATTTACCATTTCTTTAAAAAAAACCCTTAATCACCAAAACAAATTTTTTATCTCCATTTTCAAAAAAAAAAATCGTCTAATCTAAAGCAACTGTAGGTCAAACTTATGAATCAACTAAATGAGCTCATACACAAAAAAGTTGTTTAAAACATTCTGTCTGAGATTTTTGCCCAAAAAAAAAAAAATTAACTGCTCCGTAAAGCCGAGGCCACGTGATGAGTGTCAAGCGGTTTTACAGTACTTTAAATATTTTGATATCGGTCAGAAGCATTCAGTCAAAATAACATATCGTTATAAAGAAGTTTATCTTTTTTCTTCAATTTTTGAAAGAACAGTTTTTTTAAGTGCAAGTAATCAAACAATTTAGATAGGAAAAACTATCTATCGAATAAACAAACCGTTTTGTGAAAAAGCATCGCCTTGTACGTGAGCAAAACCAAAACATATGTTTCTTGAATGACACAAAGCGCAAATAAAACTGTTGGCCTTTCATTCGTCTACATGGGCACAAATACGTTTTGTATTTCGATAAGAAATCAGTGTCTTCTTTGAAGCGCAAACGTTTCTTGTCAAAACGTTTTTTTGTTCTCATGGTTTTTACTTATAGCGTTGTTCGCCTTATTTAATGCATATTTTGAGCTCACGAACAAAACTTATAAAAAAATAAATTTTAAAATAAAAAACTTTTTGATTCTGTTCTATTTTTGCTTTACTCACCACAAGGAACATAACAAAATAACAACAAACGTTTCGTTATGTTTATTTTCGCACCCTGAAATAAAATATATCTGACTAGTAATAATCAGTCCTTAATATGCCAGTAATTTAAGAAGAAACTAGATAACTTACTGTTCATTACTCGCAGAAACTTTATAGTTCCAATAAGGGAGCCGAAAATATGTTAATCTCTTTTATTACAAACCTTTGAAGGTAAAGAGCAAAAACCCAAGAAAGAAACTTTACCTTAAAGGTCGATTGAAATTGTACCTGATGATATATCAAAAATAGTTAAATTATTATGTTAAAGCCTACCTTAGACAACGTTTATGCCAATTTATTATTTAGCCTTCTGTCTATTAAAGTGACAATTATTTTTTCTTTGCATTAAAAATATCTTTATGGCAAAAATATTTTTTGCCGACAGGCATCTCATTAGCATTAATTTTAGCAAGAAAGTTTTGCACACATAAAAATTTATTATATACGACTATTTCTATTTTATATTTATTTTAGTTATAATGAGAATAAATATAAGCAAGAAAAAAATAGAAACAGACATTTTGACACGTTATAAGTACAATTACAATCAACAGGGGCCTTCTTCATTTTATTTTTTTTAATGAGACACAATACTCTCCGATGTCAGCAAAATTTATACTGGATTCTGCATTGTAGTTACGTTTTGCATAGCTTTAACATTTATTATGTAAATTAACTACAAAATCTGTGAAAACATAACAGCAACATGAGTAAGCAACATATTACATGTGTATTTGCTTCAAACAACATGTGTGTGGCAAAATTTGAGTCGCCAATTTAGTGGTGACATAATATGGAAATAATTATAACGAGGATGGCAACAAAGAACACACACTAATAATTATGCAACTAATTCTTTTAAGAATAGTTTCAGAGATAAAACACCACTCATTAGGATTCATTTTTTAATTTAATTTCTAAACATTTTTTAGAAAGAAAAATTATTTACAAATGTATGCGGACGTTTTCCAAAAAATATAAATATAAACATAATAATTAAGTAATACGTTCGACCATGTTTTTGAAACATCAATTTAATCCATCTCTAGCATAAATTTATAGCGCAATGCTTCACGCGTTTTTATTCTGTCACGATTGGCCACCCTTTGTTACTTTATTATATCTTTTACTTTCGCATGTTTCTTGAACAGATGAGATAAATTCATCTTCTATCCGCATCATGAATTCAGAAAAAATTTATTTTTGTTCGATGGAGCTGTTTAAAGAGGCGAATAAACGGATGACAACAGTAGAAAAAACCCAGAGTCTAGATAAGGAAAGGAAGCCAATTATTATTATGTTTAGGCGTGGCAGATAAGTTTGTGAGCGAACAGCAGATAAAATGATTAAAGCCCTCATAAAATATAAACAATAAAATCGTGGACCAAATCTCAATGAAACAGCCACTTTGTAGAGTGACTTGATAATTGCGCAAAGTAATTGGGATACAACAATGTAACATGGATGGCCTTGAAAGTTATTAAAGCAGCATTAATAGTAAGCAAAAGACCATGGGAAGACATATAGTCAGTGCTATAAAAAAGAGTATAAAATTTTTTGATTTTAATGTAACATATTTCCTCTACCAATTGAATTTATTTATTTCACAATTCGAATTTTATTTAGTCAACACAAATATTTTTTTTTCTTAACTTCTCACGTAACCCTTCGGATGAAAATTTCTTTGCAAATTAAAAAATATTTTGAAAACTCTGCAACAAAAACTACAATTGTTTCTGTTCTTACCATTTAAAATAGCAGAATTGTTTGTAGGCATAACTATTACGTCAATATTTGTTAAACGTGCGTATGTGTTTGTTAATTACACAGAAATTAAGGTTAAAGCTATGTAGCACATCTGCTAGGGTTGCAATAACGACAAATTTTAGCAATGAAAATTAATGTTTGTAATCTTTTCGTCTTTTTTGTTAAAGCTGAGTTTAGGTCGTTAAGATTTCAAATCAACTTTAAGGGAGAACCTTTTGTAAAAAAACTTAATCAAAATATTTTGTTCCCAAAAAAAAAAAAAAACTCAAAAATTTTAACTGCTATTCAGAGTAACATGATAATAAGTACATTTAAAAAAATCTGTTCATTGTGTTTCTTTCATAAAACGAAGAGGTTTTTTACTGTAAATACAAGATAAACATTTTACTCTTTTGCGGCGCCTTTTTTAAATCTTTTCTTAGGACCCCATATCGCTCATAACTGCAATTTCTAGATATAGGCGAGTTTAAACGTGAAAATTGTTATACTGTAGAAAAATCTGGTAACATTATTGTTTTTTAAATGTATTTGTATGTGTGTGAATATAATAGAGAATTTAAATAGAATTTTTTCGTTGTAAAACGTTATTTTTTCTCTTTTTCGTAAAAGTATTATTTCTTTCTTAAAAATATTTAATAAATTTCATAAATTTTGAAGTTGCTGTTGAAGTTTTAGGGAAATGCATTTTTAATTTATATAAAAATTATAAGTTTAAAATTTCGAGGAAGTAGAATTAACTAATATCTTCCTTGTGTTAAAATACATTTTCTTAAAGCACCCAAAATAACGGTTTTTAAAATATCAACATTTTTTTCTCAACAGAACATTAAAAAATTGCAGTCAAGTCTTGAGCAAAACTTGTACTTTTATTATGATTATCACAATGATTGATCTATACTTTTACGAGAATAAGTCTTAATGCTTATGAGCCTGAAGTCATAATCTTGAAATTTTCTTCCTCCAACAAGTGTGTGTTTGTTAAAGTACCACCAAAGTTGGAAAATAGAAAGGAAGATCGTGAGTTCAAATCCCAACGAAGTGGAGAAAGAAATAATTTTTTCTAAGTAGCCGGCTGCAGAAATGTATTAAATAGAGAGTTCGTTATTATTGCGTATAGTCACGGTGGCTGAGTTTTCTAACGCTGCACCAGTGAAGTGAGTAAAGTAGCTATAAGAGAATATTTGTAAAAAGTTTACCGGTCAAAAATTTAAGCCTTTACGATGAATAGCAGATTAACCACTTTGTTAATTTGAATGGAAATCTTTGTAAGAAGTATTCACTTATATAAAACAAAACTAATGCAAGACCAAGTCTTCTTGAATATATTTTACTTTAAACATCTTTTTTCGGAGGTTGTTGTTGTTTTCTTACTTAAGTATTAAACGTACATTTTGTGCTATTTCTATAACGAAAAGTACTCAAAAAGTACTTTTCATGGAAAAAATTAGAAAAATATAATAAAGAGTAAAAAAGTAATAAAAATTATGAAATTACATTATTCTAAAAAATTATAAAAATATCTGTGAGAAAACCATCTTTCAATTGTACCTTTCATGTTGTTATGAAAATCTTTTAACTGTTCCGCTTACGATTATTTCCCTACAGTTAAGTAAGTAATACGACATATTGTGTTCTGAGATACCTCGTTCAGAGGTATTACGTGGGCCTATCTGATATATCATCAGTGGTTTTAGGTGCAATGGGTAGTTTACTGTCCCACAAGCGCACATCGTGAGTCAGTCAAAGGGATGGGCCCACTCTTTGTTAAACTAACCTTATCTTTATTGTCCACAGTCAGTATTCTAATTGTATAATAAACCAAAATCTCTATATTCGAATATAAATCGAAGTATTTAAGTTAACCCTCATTCAATGATAAAATTAGAAACCCTGATCAATTTTTTTTCGCTGTTGACACCAATCGCAGCTACATCCAACAAAGTTAATCATAATGCAGTCAAACATTTCTTTTGATGTTGAGAAGCGTAAAGGTAATCATTTCATTTATAACTATTTTACAATGGCAATGATGTTGATGTTGATATTAGCGTTACCGTTAATTTTAATTAGTTGTGTTGCGTTATTTAAATATTTGTTGTTGTCGTACAAATGTATTCTACAAATGCTACATTTTTTGTAATTTTATAAGTGTTTGAGTAGTTTTAGTAGCATCATTACGAAAAGACCTTGAGTAACTAAAAACGCATGTATGCTATACTCGTAAAATGACCCAGTAAGCAATAAAGTTATGTTTCAAATTAAGAAAATTTTATGTATAAAAAAAATTAAATTTTTTTAAATAATAAATAATTTTTGAAATATATAAGCAAAAAATATTTTTGGAGAGTTCAAATGGTGTTGTCGATAAAATGGAAAATTTAAATCACACTGGGCATTATTATTCACCATAACCTAAAACGTTGTTTTACAATTATTTTTTAAATGGATGAAATCCGCTTTCTCATAGCAGTAATATATTTCAGATTTAATTTTTTTCGTTTTTAATAAAAAATATATTGATTGTTTTAGTCGACCTTATATTACATAAATTTAAATAATTTTATAAATAAATATATTGGCAGGAATTAAGCAAAGTAAAATAAATTATTATTTTAAGCAATTTTCATTTATTTAAAACACAAAAAACTTATAATTGCTTAGAGATTTTTTTGCCTAATATTTTTCAAAAAAAAAATTATTTTGGTGTTGAGATTCATCATACCTACGCTACAATTTAAAATAATTTAATTGAGATATTGACATAATATTTAGAAAATTATTTTAGGTTTTAAAAATGTTATTGAATATATTGTGCACCAAAAATTCAATATAAAGATATAATTAAATTTTTTGGCGAAAAAGCTGGTATCAGAAATTATTTTATTGGTTTAGAAATATTTTAATAAAATTTTTTAGAAAACTTACGGTTTTTTAAACAAAATCGAGAAAATGAGAATTGTTTTTGGAGCCCAATATAAAAATGTTAAAGCTTTAAAAAAAATTCACCAACAAAATAAATTTTTAACTTTTCTTATATTTATTTGTGCATAAGGCTACTTAAGTGTCAACTCTAAATGAAGACTTGAAGTGTATTAAAAACAAATCCCATACAGTTATAAAATTTTTCTAGGAATTAATAACACTCCTGCAAATATTATGTTAAATTCCTGGTAAATAAGTTACAATAACCAATGAAAAATAAAATCATTTCTTGATTAAGGCCCAACCACAATATGCATAAGATAACTTAAGCAAACTTAAACAATTGTGCCAATGTATTAAATTATTTGTGGCAAATTAAAACGTACTAAAAAAACTTTTTCTCTAATTTCATTTATTCAAGCAAGGTGCGAAACTGACCGCACTTTCCATACGGAAGCTGCTTATTGTGCTTTATGTTCCGCATTCTTAGAGAAAAATTGCAATGAAGATCTACACTGTTTAATTTTCAGTTTTTAATTTAATTGAAAATGTAGAAAAAAAGAAAAATCTTACTTTTTGTCCATTTTTTACATCGTTGCATTTTTTTTTTTTTTTTTGGTATGATTGGTCACAAATGCAAAAACAGAAAAACACTTATGGTGTTTGTATAAAATTTATGTTAGAACATGAACAAAAAATTTAAATATGTTTAAAGATGTTACAAAAAATGTTCTTTCAGCGACTTTTTTCTGTTTAAAAATTTCGTTTATTTATAAAGAAAATATTTTTTGACAAAAGTAAGAATCTGCCAGTTTCACAAAAACAATTTTTGATAATTTGTTTTTGGTTTAAATATAATTGTGCGAACGAACGAAAGATTGCGATATCGTGAAACTGGCAGTTAAATATAACTGTGGAACTGTGGCAAAATAGTCACAAAGCTTATGGAAGTACATTGTAGTCACCTAAAATTACTTATCGGTTTACCTAAGTATTAAGAAGGCTTTTATATTTAGTTAGGCCTTTTTAACTGCTGTTTTCCTAAACTGTCATATTTGTTTTTACTTTTCTCTTTATTATCCTTAATTAAACAAATTAAGTGGAAAAAACTCTTTAGTTTACTTTAAAATATGTAAATGGTTATCCGAAATGTGTTTTAATTTAAAATAATCAAATTTGTAAAAGTAAATTTTGAAGTTTTAAACGATTAAATTTACCCAATATTAATTAAGCCCATTCCTGATTTACTTGAATTAATAATTATTAATAGTGACATAAAAATAACATTTAATAGCAATTAAACAAAAAATTATATATTTCGTCAAAAATAAACAAAAAAGTTTTTTTGAAACGTTTATGTTTGCTGGGCTTAAAATGACAAATCCATGTGTGTACACAAAGTTGTTGGAAAAGTTGAAATGTATAGTATAATTTTGGGCGTTGCATGCAATGTGTTTAGTTTAGGAAGGGGTATTTATAACAGTAAAAAGTACTAACAAAAGTAATAAAAATTTTAAATCGTTCTCTTACGCGGTGTAGTTTATATAATGTTTGTTACTTTACTTTTAAATATTGCCAATTGCACACATTGTTTAGTTTTATTGCTTTTTTGTAAGAGAGGTGAATGCTGCAGGGCGGGTGATTTGATAAAGTAAATGCAAATAATGCTGTAACTTGTTAACCGCTAGCAAAGTTGTTAAAACAAAAAGCTAGAGGAAGTTATGATTTTTTTTAATTTAATATCCTTATGTTTCTTAAAGTATAAAAATAATTCAACGTTTTTTAGAGCTTTACCAAGGTTTCGCTGAATTTAAAAATTTCGGAAATTTAAAACCTCATAATAATTTTCGTTTTTTTACCATACTCCCCCACTGTGCACTCTGTTACGTTAATTTTTTTCTTTATTAAATAATCACACCAATTTTACCGCTTTGATATTTATAACTCATTATTTTTTGATAGGACCACTGTGTGCGGTTGTAGTTTATACAGTTTTAACTTTTTACTTGTAAAAATACTATATTTTAGTTTAAGCTGTAAAACACATCTGTGTTGAACATATACATGTGTACATATATTGCCTTTAAATGACAATTAAATTTATTTACTCTAGGGATGGTGTTCGTTGTTTTCGTAACGATTTTTTTAGAAATGTATTGTTTCGTTTTCCAAAAGTGTAAAACGATTATTTCTTATTTATAAAATTATTATAACAATATTTCTGTTTCTTTAGCTTTACTAATTTTTAACAATAATAAGAATTCAAAAAATATTTAAATTTTATCTTTATCGGAATTATAACGTATAATTTGTGATGCTCAAGAAATATAAACGTGAAACAATTTTAAGCTTAATATAAATAAGAATACTTCAGAGTTATACTACACAGCTTACAGACTTCTTGTTTTAACCAGAGGGCAAATTACGGCATTCGATATTGAACGAAATTTCGATTTTAACTCTATTAAAATTTCGATCGATATAGAATGCCGTGATTTGGCTCCATATCTTAAAAGTATTTTTCGTTTGTTTTTCTTAATTATTTTTTTTTTTGTGAAAGCTTACAAAATAAAATGAGTTTTCGTCAAGATATTGTTGAATTTTTTTCAAAGAAATGGAAGAATTGTATATCTATGATTGTCATTCCGTTTGTAATTTCTGTAATATCCATTTCCCACCCTATAAAGGATATATTGAGCGAAGTCCGTCTATCCGTCTTACTGTCCGTGAAATTAAATTGTAGTGGTACTAGATCAGCTAGAAAAAATTTAAATACGGCAATTGATTAGACATAGTGTGGAAATCAGCAAGATCGGTTTATTTTCTTCGACACAGCGGGCATAACACCATACCTACCTCTTATTTGTATACATCATTTAAAACAAAGAAGTAACTCCAAAAAAACAAATTTATGGGGCGATAGAGAATTAAAAAATGAGAAAAATGCTCGCCCATATTTTCCGAGTTACGGGCCTCTGAAACTTCCAAATTTGTAAAATATCAATAATGGTATAATTTTAAAGCTATTAAAGAGATCTTAAAGCAAATATCAAACTTAAAAAATAATGCTTAACCTATTAAGAGCCGAAGGCATTTTTATGTCAATTTTTTTTTAATTTTTTAATTCTCTGTCATCTCTACATTATTTGTCTTTTTGATTTGAGTACTTCACTAAACTAGATTTAGATAAATAATGATGGGTATATAAGATTTGGCGCAGTAAAATATAGCATTCTTACTTGTTTTAAGTGTAGCTTACATCACTTTGTAAAAAAAAACATCCGATGTTTATTACTCCAATCATGAATATTCTCACGAAATTTCTTTCTCAAGCAAATAGTTTTACATAAGAAAAGATTCTTTGAATTATTCATTTCGTGGTAACAAAATAATTAAAAGTTCGGCATCATTATAATTTGCCTATTAACATTTTTGGTGCGTTTCTGTACTCCCGCGCGATCGCAAAGTTACCAAAAACTCTTCTCTTATAACAAATTTGGGTAAAAGAGACAGCTTTTGAGAGCAAAACTTTATTCTTTATCTTGCACATTTCGTGTGCAGACTTTCAGGATTTTTCCTTGGGTAGATTGTGTAAACATTGAAACAATCATCTGGCTGAAAAGTAAACAATAGTGAATGTAACAATAATTGAATGTTTTAAGTTCACAAACGTTTATCTTAGCAGTTATTTCAAACATACATGATGATTGGCATATAAATTGGTTTTTAGTCTTCTTGTTTCTTCCACATTTTTACCTGTAATTAATAATAAGCTTTGTTTACTCTAATTTTACCAACTTTTAACAAAAAATTATGCCAACGCACCTTTGTATTTTCTTTCAGCAGCCTTAAATGTAAAATAGATTTTGTTTTTTAAATAAAAATTTTTACTTTCATTTCATTTAAATCAATACTAAACCAGCAATCGGGATCCAAATAGAAGTATTACAGACAAAGTTGTATTTAAATTAAAAGCAGTTTTAGTGCGCGTATGAATGCAGTTATAAACAACTTAATTAAAAATTACATTTTATATGAATATAAAGGATATTTCCATTTCAAAAGAATGAATTTTGCCACAATCAGTACGCCTCCGTCAACGATAAGTACGAAAGTAAGACAATTTACCTTTTGACATACGTTGAATACTCTGACAGCTTCTAATTTGTTTGGCTCTTACTGTGTCTTAATAATTTTTGTGTCCGTTAACAAAGTACTCATTGTGTCAACCTCATCCGTCGTTTTTTTTTGTTTTTTTTTTTTGTTTTCTTTTGTTTGTATGTGCCCCGACCTGTAGCGTTATATTTCGCAGGCTTTTTTTGGTTCGTTCTTTTGGTTAATCTAACGTAGTGGCTGACTTTTAAAACGTATCAATACAAAGTTTGTGTACATTTGTATTACATTTGAGGATGTCTCAATAAGAAAGCTAAAAATAAAAATACATTTGTATAAAATTTTTGGATTTTTTTTACCATAATAAAAATTACTTTCAATTAAACGTAAAATACGAAATCATGCAAATGGCCGCCACAAAATATCTGGCACAGTGTTAATCTTTTTTTAAAACTTTGAATAACATTTTAGCTAATTTTCAAAAATTATTGTGCTGTATTTTCTCTTTTAAATGTTCAACTCTTTCAGATTTATTATCATACTCCCTTTCCTTAATGCAGCCCCCAAGAATAGAAGTCCACCGGTGTAAGATCGATCAATCTTAGTGGCCAATGTTAATCGCCAAATGGAGAAATGATTGAACCTAGATACAGTCTTGCGAGCTGTGTGGCAGTTTACACTGGTAAAGAATATATGTCCTCCATATCAATTACATCCAATTTGGGTCATACAAATTCTGGTACCGTATTTCGACCAAAAATTTAAGGTCAACGTTAAGAACGAAAGTAAGACAATTTAACTTATGACATACGTTAAATACTCTGACAGCTTCTAATTTTTTTTCGCTCTTGCTGTGTCTTAATAATTTTTGTGTCCGTTAACAAAGTATTCATTATGTCAACCTCATCCATCGTATGACGGTTTTTATGTGCCCCGGCCTGTAGCGTTATATTTCGTAGGCTTCTTTTGGTTCTTAGAATTAATCTAACGTAGTGGCTGACTTTTAAAACGTATCAATACAAAGTTTGTGTACAGTTGTATTACATTTGAGGATGTCTCAACAAGAGAGCTAAAAATAAAAATACATTTGTATAAAATTTTTGGATTTTTTTACCATAATAAAAATTACTTTCAATTAAACGTAAAATACGAAATCATGCAAATGGCCGCCACAAAATATCTGGCACAGTGTTAGTCTTTTTTTAAAACTTTGAATATGGTTTTGGCTGAATTTCAAAAATTATTTTGCTGTATTTTCTCTTTTAAAAGTTCAACTCTTTCAGGTTTATTATCATATTCCTTTTCCTTAAAGCAGCCCCCCAGAATAGAAGTCCACCGGTGTAAGATCGATCAATCTTAGTGGCCAATTTTAATCGCCAAATGCAGAAATGATTGAACCTAAAAAAAGTCTTGCGAGCTGTGTGGCAAGTTGCACTGGTAAAGAATATATGTCCTCCATATCAATTACATCCAATTTGGGTCATAAAAATTCTGGTACCGTATTCCGACCAAAAATTTAAGGTAGTTGACCAACTGGTTTCGAAAAGCTTTCACCAAACGTTATTCGTGTGAATGCTTGCTTTATTATCCTAAGTCCTGTGGCCTATACGTGGCAGTCAAGTTTTGTCTCATAGTTCCACCAAACTTTTGAACCTTTTTTCTACCTTAAGAAAAACCCTATTCAATTTTTGGTTTAGCTTTCAATAACTTATTAAAGTCAGTAAGTGTATCTTGGTCTAAAAATATTATTGGAAAAATTTGTTAAATTGTTTTTTTTTTCAGCCAGGGGATGAATCGTGGGTTTTCGTAAATCAATTAAAATTTGCTTTTTCGCCTTTGGTTCATTTTTTTTTAATTTATTTTTACAGAATAAAATAAATATTCAAATGTATGCGGACGTTTTCCAAAGAAAAAAATTAGACACTGGCAGAATGTTAGATTATATATAAAATAAAATTCGCATTTTGTAGCTATGACAAAGTTGTAGTACAAAAGGCAACAAATGTACAAGACGCGTTGTAGAGAAAACAACAAAGAAATGCTTTGAGTTGTGTGTGAATTTCGTCCAACCAAATTAATATTGATTAGTTGGTTATATGGATGATATTTACAATGTACACAACTTTAGGTAGATAGATGCGAAGAATACTGATGAGGGATTTGGCGGTCCTGAAAATGAGGCATTATATTCTGCCAGCGTTTAATTTTTTTCTTTGAAAAACGTTCACATACATTTGAAAAATAATTTTTCTTTGTAAAAATTAAATTTTAAAAAATGAATCAAATAAAATTTATTTGATTTAGGATTTTTTTAACTTTTCTTACTTACTTTTAGTGAAAACATTTAATAAACAACGTTGTTTCCTTTTCTTTTTTACCTACGCATAACAGCTTAAGGCAATATTTAATGTGGTGAACTGTACAGAATATTCGACACGGCTGAGTATAGCATTCGTACGTGCTCAAATTAACATAATCATAAACATAATAATAATTAATTTATTGATTTAAATATGAACATCAATTGTTCGTTATAATTATTTTACGTGCTGTTCTATCAAGAATTTTAAAATCAAAAGCCACACTGTTTATGGAGTGGCCTTACTTTTATACTAAACAGAAAACTACAAATATTTTGTTTAAATAAATAAATAAACAAATAATAAAATTACAAAATAATATTTATTGACAAGACAACAAAAAACCATTAAAAAGTTATTTTGTATAATAATTTTATATTAAACTTTATTAAAAATTCATAAGATATGGAAAATATTTCATAATGAATTTTTTTTTTTTCAAATGAAATAGTTTTTAAAACTAATTTAAATTTTAAAATTTCTTAAACTAACAAAACTTGTTTATTTCTTGTATTTTTAGGTGTCGGGCCCCTATAGCATCACTCGATTGCATGGAGGAGTTCAGTGGTACGGGAGGTCATCTTGATTTCGGTATCAAATAATTAAAATCACTTTTTTTACTCTTTATAATTTTTGTTATTTTCTAACTTTATATTTATTCTCTTGTATATTTATATTTAATTTGTGTTTGTTTAGTTAGTTCTAACAACATTGTGGTTGTGTGTAAATTTTTTGTTGTTGTTTAGTTGTTATTGTAAATATTTGTATTTTTAAAGGGACTTGGTTTTGTTTTGTTGTTTTTTTTTTTTGTAATTTAATTGATACTTTAATTAGCAATTTAGTAATTAATTTGTGTTTTTAATTTTAATTTAGAAAGTTGTCTCTAATAATTTTGTAACAAGACGTGCTTCATAATTTTTAATTTTTAATTGTGACAAAGGCTTAAGTTATAAATACAAATCAGGTATGCAATGCATCGTAGAGGATTAAGCAAAGCATAAGAAAAAGAAACTTTTATAAATTTCGATTTTACTGATACTTTACAAGATTTTCAAATTTTAAATTTGTAGCTTAAAATCATAAGCTACCTTAAAGACGATATGTTTTGGTGTTCAAATATCCAAATGCAAACTTTAGACATTTCATGATCAAGATTTGAGTCAGCACCTAACCGTGTGGCCATAACCTGACTGTCGTCTTACCACTGAGTGAAATACAAGGCGTAGCCAACAGAGTTGCAATTTGTTCTTCCCCGTGCTTGGAGACTATCCAACCCCGTATGTTGAGAGTGCAACAGCACACTTGTTCGGCACCGCATCTTCCCTGCAGACACCAATATTACAAACAGCCGCCACGAGTACCCCGAAGATACCTCACAAATAACCGGCTACAGAGATGAGCGGCTTTCTGTATGGGCTACCGGTTTCCTTGGGTCCAGTCCCTTTAAGGGCACTGGTGAGCCCTTTGACAAGTACCAAACTTGTCTATCCAAATTTGGTACCTGCACACCGGGGTACTGCTTTCCCCTTTGGACATGTCGCATTATTCTTTGATGAATTGATTCTTCATGTCATGGGACAAAACATCCATTGAAACATGTTCTATTTTGATCCTGCAAGCTGTTTTAGCATATAAAAACAATTTAGCCAGAGGTGAAAGGTGTCGGCGACTAAATGCAAATTGTATTGATGATCGTTGAAAAGAATATTTTGTGATGAACATGAGTTTTTAAATTTTTTACACACTTATATCGTCCATCAAAAAAACAAACTGGTATGTGTCTTAGATAAATAATCAACTCATTTATCTAAAACTGATATGTGTCTTAGATAAATAATCAACTCATTTATCTAAGCTCAATTCGACTGAGAGAGTTGAGTCACTTTTTATTACAAACAAGTGTTTGGTTATCAGAAAAGAAAAGTATTATCACAATTTTTAAATTGCCTGAGCTATTGTATCTGTTTAATTGGTAAAAAGATCGAGAGTTCAAACCCCAGCGGAACCTTAAATAAACACAAGAGTAATTGTTAAGAAGCCTTGGTAGACGAGCTGCTTGAACGAACTTTTATATTAAACAGCAGTACAAATCTTAGGGGAATCTTGAGTAGAAAACGGAGATAAATTGTTGTGTGGCTGACATGGTTAAGGGCCTCCTGTATAATAAAAAGCAGATAGTGCGTTTAAAACTCACCATACAATATTTAGTAGAGAACGGTAAGAATTATTATATTGCCGCATTCGATGTATATGAGCTGGTTACGGTGCCTGTATGATAAAAAAAGAAGTTTATGTTCAAATCTGGTCATAGGCTTATGATGAAAGGAAGATCATAAAGGCCATGTGAGGCATTAGAGGCTGAGTTGGTAAAAGTTACTTATTGGTAAATAGAGATCACAAGTTCATTTTACTTCTTCTTTTTACGTAATTTTTTGTAAATGTGACTAATATTCTTTCACACACACATATGAGTGTATAAACGTGCATGAGTATAATTCTTTGCTCGTTGTATGCGTGTTTGTGAGTGACTCACCCTCTGATACCGATGTCATAGTTGTCATAATATTCTTGTAAGCAAGTGCCTCATAACCTTCGACCACAGATAAGATATTCACACTTTATTCCCACCACAGAAACAGTAAAAGCACATTCTAAAAGTTAACATACTAGAGCATTTTGATATTATACCAGGTCAAAGGTGTGATCCCTTGTCTAAAACTACTTATACACGACATGTTTTTTACATCTGACTTTTTAACTGTGTAAGTTATATGCAATTTTGTATGTGTGTCAAAGTTGGTATTTTGCAGAAGACTTTTATTACTTGGTCACAAACATCTGACATAACTATTATTTGTTTACAACAGCTGATCTGCTCGCAAATTTAACTAAAATTGTTTTTTGATCATTCGAATAATGGATTAAAAAACTAAAACAATTGAATTATGTAGTGTGTTTTCAATTATTTCAACAAACAAATAATTCGCTTTTATTCACTGCATAGATATCTAAGGCATTCGGTTTCAAAATGGCTTGTTGCCGCCTTAAAATATTTTGTATTCGTGACGGAATTACTCAAGACTTGTCAATTTAAATAATTTTTTCTACTATAAATAGAAAGAAGATCAGATTGAAGAAGATTGAATAATGATACGGAATTTACATAATTGTTAACAAAAATAGTTAAAGGTAATTTTAGATTTTGGTCATATAAAATTTTAACTTAAGCCGGCTAACGCTACCGCCAATGGTTAACCGCCGTTTATTGTTTTCATAAGGCATAGGTTTTTGGCAATACTTTTGAGAATTATAAAAACTGCTGTTGTCAGATGGTTTGTCAGATCAATATAGAACACGCTCTAGACGAAATTTTGTCAGATTACTTTTCACATGAGTTTTACAGAAGCAATGTTTCAACAGCCCTACAAGAGATGTATGTGTTTTACAGTGGGAAATTTGACATGTCAGATGTAAAAAACATATGGTGTACGGGCAGCTTAAACAAGTAATGATACAAATATTATAATGTAGGAACGTAACGATCGTCGCCGCTAACAGAAAGACTTATCATTTGATAAAAAAGGCATCTAAATATGACAATCGATCAGATATAGTTTCAAAAATGTTGCTATTAAAAATCAGCAAGATCGATCCATGTGTTATGCGATAGCAGGCAAAGCATCACGCCTGCCTCTAATTTTTCCATACCATTTGCACAAATTTAGTTTAGTGAAGTAATTCCAATAAAAAAAAAATATATGGGGCGATAGAAATTTAAAAATAGAAAAAAAAAATTTAAAAGAAGAAATTGCCTCTCGCCAATATTTTCCGAGTTATGGGCCTTTAAGCTTTTCATAGAAAAGTACGACTGTGCGTCATATTTTTTAAGTCATCAATATGGGTATCATTTTAAAGCTTTTGAAGAGATCTTTCAGAAAATGTTAAAATTTCTGAAAAATGCTTAACCCATTTAGAGCCAGTGACATTTTTATGTACTTACTTTTTTTATTATTTTTATTCTGTTATTTGTTTTGATTGGAGTTACTTCACTAAAGTAGATTTACATATATGGTGAAAGCATAGAAGATTCGGCATGGCCGAATATAGCACTCTTCTTTGTTATTCTTAAATTTTATTTTATTTACTTATTTATTTATTTATTTTTCTAAATGATGCGTCTTTAGCTTTTATTATGAATTCAAATTCTTAGTTGCGTAAATATGTGGCTTATTTGTAAGCAGAGAACGTGACAAAATGTTAGAAAGAGAACTTAAAATAAAATTCTCAGCGTATGTGTGTATGAAAATATCGTTACCGCCGTCTGTTGTGTTCCTCTACACCATGTTATTTAAAGTTAAAATCGTAATTATTTTAAGGCAGTCCCCTTTATTTATATCTTATTTTATTATATTTATATAAATTGTCTATTCTTCTTTTGATAACTTTGGAAACGTATGTGTGTGTATGTGTAATACAAACAAAAAAGGTAACCAACTATATATTTCTTTTTAAGTTCTTAACTTTTTTGTTGTTGTTTATTTTAAATACTTAAAGGCACCCCTAATGCTATTTGTTAATAATTGAAAATTTTTGTTAAATAAATAAACAGAAAATATATTAAAAACAATAACAAGCACCTGTTTCAAAAAGTTTTTATTTTTTTATTTCGTTACAATTCATTTTAAATATCAATTTAGATACCAAAAATGTTGGTGTTTTCTTTTATGTTTTTTGTGTTACATTTCTGTCTTTTGTCTTGTATTTTACATAGCACGTTAGCTTAAATAAAAAATTATTAAATAGAATTTTATATTAATCGCTTAAAACTTTAAGGAAAATTTTCTTTTTAATTTAATTTAAAAATTTTTTTCTTCTTTAAAATTTTTTCCATTAAACTAATAGGCCGCTCCATCAGTTTGGGTTCGAATCCAGCTTTACCGTTAAGGCCTGGTTCTACTCCTACTCCAGGTTTGCGTTATAAAAATTTGGGTAAGAGTGGCTTACGCGTAAGCAATGTTGGCCTGGGTACATGGCCAGTTTTTTCGCCTGGCGTTAGCGATGATCAAGCCGAAGCAATACTTAAGCTGGCTATTGAAAGTGGCATCAATCTTTTTGATATATCAGAGGCCCATTCGGAAACGGAAATTGGAAAAATTTTACAGCGTACTGGTTGGAAAAGAACAGCTTATGTTATAACAACAAAGGTCTATTGGAGCAGCAAGTGAGTCCCAATTCTTAAAAAATAAATTTAAAAAAAATATATTTATTGTCATGGTCTGAATCATTGTCATTTAAAAACTTGCTTGTATTGCAATTGTATTCAACTTTCTGATACGAAGGCTGGTAAAGTCCATTGCCTTGAAAGTTATTTTTTACCTAATTCTTAGCAGTGTTACGTAGCGGATCGTGTTCATTAACTACCACATTTACTTTATTCTAGGTCCGAAGAACGTGGCCTTTCACGGAAACATATTATTGAGTCCGTAAAGGCCAGCTTGCAACGTCTACAATTACAATACATTGATATCGTTATAATTCATAAAGCTGATGCCATGTGTCCTATGGAAGGTAAGTACATGCATTCTACTCTGCTTATTTTATGTACCCGAGTGAGTCAAATTAAAATTTGTGTATCGATTGCAGAGATTGTTAGAACAATGAATTATATAATACTGCAGGGATGGGCCATGTACTGGGGTACAGCACGTTGGACGCATGTCGAAATCATGGAAGCCTATACAAACTGTCGTCAGTTTAATTGTATTACGCCAATTGTTGAACAATCCGAGTATCATATGTTTTGTCGTGAAAAATGTGAACTGTATTTGCCCGAAATGTATAATAAAATTGGTGTCGGTTTAATGGCATGGGGTCCCTTGTCAATGGCTTTGAGTGATGCTCAAAATGGTGAGAAAATATTTTTGCCCAAAGGATCATTTAAAACAAAAAGTCAAAGTTATTCTTGGACTGAAGATGAAGTCAATAGGAATGTAAGTGGCAATCATTTATCAAAACTTAAGTTCATTTGGTATGTTTTACTTTTTTTTTCATTAAGGCTGCCTTATCGCCCCAGGGTAGTTGGAATAAGGAACGCTTGGAAGAAGGTCGCCGTCAGTGTGATCGTTTAAAAGATTTAGCTGCTCTAGCAGAAAAGTTGGGATGTACATCCACACAATTGTCAATAGCCTGGTCCTTGAAACATGAACCCGTACAATGTTTACTTTTAGGTGCCACTTCTGCTGAACAATTGCATCAGAGTTTGCAATCATTACAGGTGAGCGAAAAAATTTTTTTCTAGCTTTTCAATTAAAATTATTAATCTTTATTTGTTTCTTCTTTTCTTTCTTTCATACGCTGTAATTTATGTAGCTACTGCCACGCTTATCGACCAGCGTTATGCTAGAATTGGAAAGAATATTGGAGAATAAACCGGTGCGACCGCCGATGATATCAACGCTGGCACTTCGGTGACAATCAGCCTGCCCTCAGGGGCCTCCTAGCCTTACTGGCGGTGTCGCTGGCGGCAGTGGCATTGGTCCCTGTGGGCAAGACTCACCCAAAAATGATGAAGTCGCAGCATTTTGTGGTGAGGACGGCGATGCTAAAGATGCCTCTAAACAAGGCTTTTGCGTTATTCAGTGACGAAAGGAGTCCTTAGATATTGATAATAAATTTATTAAAGCAATTAGTAGTAAAACTAGTTTAAGTAGTACCACAATGACAACAACAATAAGTAAACATGATTTACAAAACCAACAGCAGCAGCAGCAGCAACAACAACAATTATTGCTCTTACAGCAGCAACAGCAACAGTTATTAAAATTTCAACAACAACAACAGCAGCGTTTTTCTCAAAATACTACATACAGTTTGGACAATACAATGACAGCATCAGTGGGTTCAGTGGCAACGGCTGCCACTCATCGTTTAGATAGCATTACAACAACAACTATACCAAATATCATACAAATCGATACATTAAATAATAATTTTGAAAATAATTTCAATACCACATTGACACTTAACTTGCAGGCCAATAACAACAATGGCGATGTGGTGGCCGAAACACCGCCAGCAAAGATACAAAAGAAACGTTCTCTTCTAAATTTCAAATCATTCGATTTTCACATCAAATCTTTGTACAGTGGTTTACGCAACAGTGCTTCTAATCAAAATAAATCACATTCTCAATCTTCAAATATAATGGCCGTTGTAAATGGCGGTGGAGGTGAGCGAGTAGCTAAAAATTTTACGGCTGGCTCAAATGCCAATGGCAGTGAATTGAATATAAATGAGATTCATCAAAATATACATCAGCCCTATAATCGTATGCCTCCCTATTTAAAAATTGAATCGGTCGATGATGAAGAATCGGAAAATTTATTAATTGATTATCCACAATCGCCATACTCGTCACGTCGCAACAGTTCTAATGATGACAATCGTTCGACTAATCAACTGATACATCTTACCGGCGATGGTGGTGACCATCATTTCCTGCAACAGCCAACACCACATCGCTACGAAATGTCGCGTTCACAAGCTAGTTCTCCTTCGCCATACTATTTGTCGCCGCATGCATTTGCATCATCTTCGCAAAATATCAGACGTTCGTCTACATCGGACATAATGTCTGGTAGTAAACGCAGTGCTTCCTCTTCAACCAGCAATAGTCGTCGGCCAAGTACTTCGGATCTTTTGCGCAAAGCACGAGGGCGTCATGGTAGTGAGACACGTATGGGACGCAGTATTTCGCATAGCGGTATTCCGCGCGGTGGCGGTGGTGGTGGTGGAGCGTTTCGTGTAGGACCCGGTGTAGGTGGCCGACGTACGAGTATGGCCTTTTAAAATTTCTTTTAATTCAACACTAAGTCACTTCCTACGTTTTTTCCCCTCTTTCTCTCTCTCTCTCTCGCTCTCTCTCTCTCTCTTTGTATTTTAGCGTTTTTAAATTGTTGGGAAATGTGGTATTTATATTAAAACATTACAATTTTAAAAATGTTAAATTTTTTTAGTCAAAATAACAATAATAATAATAATAACAACAATTTACTTATTAACTTAAAAATAAAAGTGCTTATGATTCGTTTATATTTTATTTATTAACAAAAATTTTTCAAAACTTAAAACAATTAAGTCAAATTTATATTTAAATAAATAGTAATAAAATAACAAGCATTAATAAAAAACATAACAAAATAATATTTCTTAAGCTTTAAAACGTAAATATTAAAAAATAGAAAAAAATATTTGTAGTCTTATTAGTTTAAATAAACAACCTAAAATTTTTAATATTAAAAATATTTAAAAATAGTAAAATTACGAAATTCGTAAAAAAAATTCTTTTCAAATAATCCCTTTTAAATTACTTATATTTGTCTTATATTAGGAAAAATGGATATTAATCCTTAAATTTTATTTCTGTTTTTTTTTACAACTTAAAGCTTTGAAGACAATATTCAAACATACAATATAAATCCTCTTAAACTTTATACACAATCAAAATTTTTCATACTTTTCAAATCTATTAAAATTAATAATACATTAACTTTTAAGGAAATATTTATTTAAAAATTTTAAGCTTTTTTATTAAGCTAATTCGTTTTTTAGATTTTATTTTTGTTTAATTAGTGTAAAAAAATTTTTCACATGAAAACATATGGCTCAATAGAGCACTGGTAAAAACGAAGCTTTTTTTTAGTTTTTCGACTTCAGTCATGGTCATGGCAAAATAATACAGGTGAACGCACGAGCGAAAAAGCTAATCAGCTGTATACGTTGTAGTTGTCAAAGCGAATTGTCTTTTTTTTGAATATTGTCAAAAATAAATTATTTGTTTAACATGATTTTAATTTGTTTTGATTTTTAATAAAAAATGAAATATTTAAATTCATGAAAAAAAAATTTTTTGTACAAAACAGAATCACATTTTTCTAAATTTTAGTTTTAAGAAAATTAGAAATTTAACGCGGACGAAGTCGTAGGCACTGCAAGTCATAAATAATTTTTTAGTTGCACAATTTGAAATTTTTCTTATGTCTTCCTACACGAAGGAGACCTTTCAAGTTCAAAACGTTTTCTCTAATGTTCCTTCCAAGTTTCGTATCGATAGAAAGAGAAAAACTCACTTGTAGAATAAGAACATAATTGATGCCAGTAGCTTATTTAGAAATTTGATATTTATCCGCACGTAAATAGAATAAAGGCTTTCAAGGCATAAAGTTTTAAATCGTTTTTAGTTTCTTTTTGGTATCCGGTACTATTTCATCTTGCTCTTCAATATATTTTTCCAGTTTTCTTTTTTAAGATCTTTAGATAAGACGTAACTTCAAACGCTGCAGTCTGTTGTACAACCTTCTCAAGTTATACAACAGGTCGCAACGTGTAGGGCTTGCATAATGCATCACTGCGAATTCTGATAAAAAAATAAGAAATACTTTTGTCTAATCTTTTTCCCAATTTCTTATGTTTGTTTTTTATCAACTTTTTTTTTACGACATAACTAGATTTTGTAGCAATAAATTCCTTGTTGTTTTTTTGTGTAGTTGCATTGTTGTAGCCGTGCAATCACCTATATTAATTTGCCTTGACTATAGTCAAAGAGCTTAAAAAACTTAACAAAAATGAAATGGTTTAATCGAATTCAGCTTAAAGCTTTATATTTAATTTAAAATATTTTATTAAGCTTAAAGTATTTAATTTATATTAAAATAATTTTTGGCGTAATAAAATTTAAAGCTTTATTGTATTTGAATTTCAAATTACTGGTAAGCGGAAATTAAAATAAGTTTACTTTTTATAAAAGGCCCCACGTTAAAACGCGGAGGACGGGCACTCGCCATACATTTTATCTAAAAGCGAGAATTGTAAGACTATCTAAATTTTATATAGCCTTTTCTAGGATTAACGTACTCTTTCACTTAAAGCTCAGTGGTACAAAACGCGGAAACAAATACTCCACATAGTCATCTCTAATTGAAATTGTACGTGGACGGAAAAAAGCTAGAAAGCTAAAAATCTAAAGCAGAGGAACGATCTTAATTTGATATAGGCTCTTCTAGCGCCAAGTTTTCAACTAAAATCTTTTTCATTTATCTACACATATAATCAAATTAATAAAATGACCCCGTTATTTCAGTACATGAAAAATTTTTTTAAAAATTTTAATGTTGGTGTAAATAGTAGTCAATATGGAATATAAAACACCTATTTTTGTAATTTTTTTTCTGTCTGACTGTGTTCGCATCACGTAAAAACTATAAGATGGATTTAAATAAAACTTTGTGAAGAGGTCTCATAGATTCTTGGTTCAAGTATAGAATAATTTTTTTCATAAAATTACGACATTTCGTAGAGAAACTAGAGGTAAAAATGTGAAAGTATCCAATTTTACCGAGATAATGGTGCTAGAACAGTTGTCAGTACATTTTATTTTTTGTAAATGAAAAGTTTTTGACACTGTTTACAGAACTCTAAAACAAATGTTTAAAAACATATTCTTTTAAATTTCAATTTTAAGATAGTCCGAAATGGTGCGCAGACGAAGTTGTGAGCACTGCTAGTTTCTACTATGAAGGCTTAGAATGACATAGCTATGTCAATGTAAAAAAATATTAAACTGCCGTTAAAAAGTCATTACTAAGGGATCTTATTATATTTAAATCTAGGGTCAGGACGTTGCAAAAGTGTTATTTAAAAAGGTTGAAAGTAAAAGTCGTGGCTTCTATTATATTTAGAATATTTTAAAGAAGTTGTTCATTCAAAATACTTATGCAGAATATTATTAATTAAAGATAAAAAACTTTTCTTATAATTTTATTTGAAATTATCATATCAGGAATAATCTATATAAATTGTGAATGTCATAAAACTGTGAATTCTTCATTGATTGGAACGCCCAGGCAATTTCTAAGTAATGGATGGAATCTATGCTGTATGGGAGCTTTTAGGTTGAGGTGAAGGATTAGACACTCAACCTTAGGTTTTCGTTGGATTTATTAATGAACTGATGCTGGAAGAGCCTGGATTTACCAGAATCCTAATAATCTTCTATACTTTTCCTTATGTATCATTAAAAACTTAACACATCCCAAGTGAGACAGTTTTGCATAAATTAGCAGCCTATACAACCCAAAATTTTACCCTTAGCTCTTATTATTCCCTTCCTGGAAAAATAGTGTATCATAGTTTGTCTTGCCGTTTGTAATTTCTACAATATTCACTTCCGTTTCCATAAAGAGTTTATATTCAGAGCTCTTATGCATAGCGAAGTCGATTGAGCGATGTTCGTCTGTCTGTCTATCCCTCCGTGTTTTGTGTTGAAATCAACTTTGCCAAGGCTCCATATGAGCTAGAGAAACTAAAAATGCGCCAACCGATCGGACATGGTTTTGAAAATTCTGCTATTAAAAATCAGCAAGATCGATCCATGTATATCGAGACAGCAGGCAAAACCCCACGCCTGCCTTTTATAATAAATAATAAATGGGGCGATAAAGAATTAAAAAAATTAGAAACAAACATTAATTGAACAAATTGGCGCTCGCCCATATTTTCCGAGTTATGGGCCTCTGAACTTTTCATAGAAAAGTAAGGTTATGCGCTATAATTTTTAAGATATCAGTATGGGTATCACTTAAAAGCTTTTAAAGAGATTTTTCAGTAAATACAAAAATTTACTAATTTTTTTTCTTTTTATTTTTTTATTCTATTTCAAACCAATATTTGTTTTTTTTTTTATACAAAATCATTGGAACCTTTAGTAAAACACTCGAAATTTTTCACCGAAAAATAATATACTAATTTTTCTGATATATTAAACCATTTAAAACAGAACCTTAATATTTTCATACCATTGTCACTATTTGAACGAACTTCTAATCTTAACAATTATAAAAAATTTTAGGTTAAAGCCGCTCACGAAAATGTTTCCTTGATTAGTATCTTAAATTTTGGCCATACTTTTTCAAAAACACATTATAGATAGAGATACAAAATAATGAATACAACAGCAACAAAACAAAGTTTAAATTACACTTAGAAAGTAGTTATTTGACATTAACAAAATAAACAAATTAAACTAATAAAAATAAAAGTTTAAATTAACAAAAGGAGTGCTATGCTTAATTAAACGAAAAAAAAAAATAGAAAATAATTTAAAATTTATTTAATAGAAAGAACTTCAAATGCCTTGTTTAAAAATAATTTAATAAAAATAATAAAAACAAAAAACAAATACAACAAATAATTAAAAGGTAGCTTAATTTACATTGATAAAATAAATTAATTAACTAACGATTTAATAGAAATCAGTAAATAAAATACAAACTGGAAGTTTTAATAATTGTAGCTATAATACAAAAATAAAAAATAAAAATGAATATTATTAAAAATAACACCATTTTTAATAAATAAATTAAATTTCTCACATGCCGACTGTGATTTCTTGTAAAATATTGAAAAATATTAAATTAAATTAATGAAAACAATTTAATAATAAAAAAAAATCAACATTTTTATTCAAACGTCATTTAATAAATTAGTAACAATAAAACAAAATCATTAGCAACATATACAGTAAATTTGTTAGTAAATTATTAATAGATATTTACATATAATAACTTATTAATTATAAATTAATTTAAATAATAATCAAATTGCTGCAAACAAAAAATTAACAACAACAAAATACTTTTATTTAACCTAATGACATTCAAAATAGTAGTTATTAATTTTAAACAAAATAATATTAATTAATATTAAAAATTAATTATATTTAATCATCTTAATTGTTGTAGACATATTTAATCATATTTATTGTAATTGTATTTGAAATAATTTATTTTATGGTAATTTTTTCATCCCATTTTTTCCCGAACATAAATTTTACAACTCTGGTAATTTAAATGAAAACAAAAGAAGTGGACATAGAAAATGTAACAAGAAGAAAGCGCAAAAATGAATGCCAATAGTTTCTCTTGACTCAAAGATTTAGTTTATACTTTTGTGATTCATTTTATACATATAAAAATTCTTATTCATCGAGTTTTTTTTTTAATATTCTAAATCTATTTTTCAATCTTCTTCCTATTTTTATATATGTATTTAATATAACCAGAAGTTAAAAAATATATTTTTAGTGTGTAATTTTCATTGCCATTCATTTGAATTTTAATGTCAGCTTATTTTAAAAAAACAAAGCTTCCCACAGTTATTTCAAATCCATAAACATTTTCTTAATTACTTTCTCTCGACTTATAACTCTAATTTTTTTTATTGGGTGAGTTAAGGTGAATTATTTTTTCCAGGTGGCATCGTTGCAGCAGCTGACTATATTTTACTTAATTTTGTGATGTGTAATGTAGCTGCCAAAAGTATATCATTTTATATTTCAAAAGTTCTTTTTTAAATTTTTTTTTAAATAGAATTGAAACAAGAGTTTTAAATCAATTAATAAAGGCCAGGATTGACTATCATACTGAGTCGTACGATCTGTCAAAAATTGCATGTGTGGTCAAAAAGTATAGTGGTGTGGATTAAAAGTGTATGTGTATGACAGACTTCTTGAAAGATCTGTACGATTTTATAATCTTTTCAAATAATTCATAAAATGATATTTTCTATGCGATCAGAGTTGATTTTTTTAAGATGAGAAAAAACAACAAAATATTAAAAGCATCTGTCTTTTGCATCTATTTTGTATAAGAGTGTGACACCTACGACGCCATTTC
This sequence comes from Cistogaster globosa, assembly GCA_937654795.1. Taxonomy (NCBI): domain Eukaryota; kingdom Metazoa; phylum Arthropoda; class Insecta; order Diptera; family Tachinidae; genus Cistogaster; species Cistogaster globosa. The sequence continues at coordinate 106,697,705 of OW569406.1, read as the reverse complement.
GAAACGATTTTCAAAGTAGGATAGAATTCTGTCAGATTTTTATGTATTTAAATCGTACGATTGTGCATGATAATGAATCCTGGCCTTAAAGGGGATAATAACAAGGCGAATTAAATAGGTTTGCTGTTTTCCTTTGCGTTAAAGCTAATGCAGTCACCTGGTATCAATTCGTCTTGGAAGTTTACTAAGAGCCTGCTTTTCTTCATATTGTTGTATTATTGTAGTATCACTGCCACCTTTCATAAATTCGCCTTGTTAGTTATAAAACTATTGTGATTGGTTGGCAAGTGACTGAAATGATATATAAAAATTTTGTCACTCTTTTGTGTAGACCGTTTTTTAATTCAACTTTTCTTGTGCTAAGTTCTAAAACTTAAAGTAACTTAATCATTTACTCTGCTCATTATTACAAAAATATGTTTTCTAAAAGAGAGCAAACTGATACTTAATCTTAGATAAGAATAAGAGGTTTCTTAGAAATATGAAGATAAATCCGGTCTTCGGTTAATTTTTTTATAAAGAAAATATAAAAGAACCACTTACAACTTCTCATTAGAGGAACCTAAACTGGTTCAAGGCGAATTCATTACAGGTATAATTAAATAGCCAAGCAATTAAGCGTTTTTTAATTTGGCAGCGTCAAAAATTTTTTAAGTTTTGGGAAAATTAAAACACTTAATCTCACAACTTTATAATAAAATTCTTTTACAGTCAGTTTTTTTTGACACACAGTGTAGCAAAAAACAATGAATACGTTTCATATACCTCAGTAGTCTTATTCTGTAATTCTCGTAGCTAAAACTAAGTCTCTACCGCTAAAAAGTTAAAAAGAAATTACGGCAAAAAATGTTATAAAATTGCAATTTTAGCTAAAAACCGCTAAATAGACTTTTTTAATATTTAGCGTTAGCGATTTATATAAAAGGGAAGCAATTTAAAAGATTTCCAAGTGCCAGTTTTATGTTAATCATAAGTTTATTTATGTTTTTGTGGAGAGGATCATTATAGACTGTATTTTGAACCCCCTTCTGTACAATAATTCTAAGTACAAGTGAGAACTAATCGCCGGTTTCTCTAAGGGTCATGGCTGACTATCATACATGACCTACAATTCATTAAAAAAAAACCCTTACGGAATTATGTTCTAAAAAAACGAAAGAAAATGTGTATTTAATGCTATAAACACAATCAAGCCCACCGACCATCGACTACAAGATGTCAAAAATAGAATACATGCGTGCTTATGAGAATAATATTTTTAGCCGCTACACGACTACACGGCTACTTTTGTAGCCCGTAGCCAACTTAGGCTAACTTCTATTTTTCTTGACTAAAAAAAAAAACAGATTAGTGCTGCCAATACAATAAATGCATGAAATGGTGGTTTTAAAAACGCAATACATTAAATATTGCTATTAAAAACGCGAAAAATTATTATTTGGCGCATTTTTTGGTTTTTTTTGGTTGTTTTGCTTAACTTTAATACATATGTCAAAACAGATGTTTATTTTTTGTAGTTAGTGGTCGGTAGTCGTTAAAAGAATTAAGCAGCTGTCGACTTGGCTATTTTTGTAGCCAGCTACTTATGTACTCGGTAGTCGATGGTCGGTAGCCTTTGATTGTGTTTATAGCATAAGTGTCAAACTGCTACACACGAAAGTATGATTCAAAATGCAACTCTGATCGTAATGAAACTATTAGTTATAAAATTCTATTAATTTATTTTAATTGTGCTTGATTCCTTCAAATATAAATGTTTCATGACATTCTCATGAAATATTTATTATTTTAAACTAAAAAAAGAAATGTATTACTGCGGAGAAAGCATATCTATATGACCATTTCACTACTGCTCATATGGCTCATATGAGAATATCATGGAACTTTTATATTTGAAGCAATCAAGCATAATTAAAGTAAATTTACATAATAAAGATTCTAAATAATAAATTTTCTTTTTAAAGTTATAAAATTCTTTAAAATATTATCAAATTAGACAGACCTGTCAAAAAATATGTCACACATATTTTCTTAATACACACTATTGTACTTTTTGAACTCACATGCTTTTAAATAAATAAATATCATGGCAGTAAATTTCTTTTGCATATTTTTATTGTAAACAAAAACCCTAAAAATACTTATAATTATTAATTAAGTAAAAAAATCAAACAAAATAGATTTACTATTCCGTCCTTGTTTTTTTGTTGCATTAAAAATTATTTTTTTCTTACAAGTTGTTATATTTAGTTAAATAGTTTAAATAAAAAAAAACATTAAATAAATAATATGCCTAAAAAGCTACTGCTTCTTAAATCTTGTGTACATATTTATAAATTTAATAAATTTTTCATACATTCAATTATATGTTTCATAAATACAACAAATTACTAAGACTTTGTATAAACTGTATTCAAGACTTTAAAAACATTTAAAATACGACAGTTAGTGATGATAATGAATTTGGTATTCTTTAATATTTAAATTACATTTAAAACGGTTTTCTTTTAATTTTTAATGATGTTCTAGTTTTACTTATTTTTTATAGTTATTTGCGTTCAAGACAAAAGGGCTAATCCTGTCCTATTGAAGTTTTAATACAAGACAACATTTTTTTCCACGTTACAGGGCTATAGCCCCCTTTAGAAAAAATGCTCTACTTATGCTCAATCTGCTGTTGATCTTTACTTACTTGATGCAGACTACCTTTTTAGATGACAAGAGTGTAAGACGGCATCAAAATTTAATCCCTTTACTTGTTTTATTTTTCGTAAAAAAAATTTGAATTAAAATTTTTTTCTAAAGTTGGGTTCTACTTTAGGAAGCTGGTTTGAAATCCATATAGACTTTAAAGAGACTGATACTGTCAAGATTACAATTTACTCGTTACTTTTGTTATTTAAATCTTCAAACAATTTTGGTACTATATGAAATTTTAAATTTTTTTACTACGCTAACATAATTTTTTTTTTTTCAAATCCTGTCTTACCTCATTACAAGAACAAAATTCAATATATTTTTAATTTCCTTAAAATCTTTTCAACAATTTTATGTAACAAAAGGTCATAATAAAAGTCAATTTATAAAATTTTGCTCATTAAAAATACAGTTATTAAATATTTTAACTCACAATAAACCAAAAATAAATCACAATAAGCAAAAGAAACAACAAATATTTTCTTTTTTTACAAAATTTCTTAATTTTTTCAGTTTAAAAATATAATCTATACAATTAAACTTTTTCATACAGTACGATACACATATTAAAAGCAATATTAAACAAAATCATAAATAAAGAGTTGTTGAAAACAATTTGAAAAAAATAGAAGAAAAACTTACAACTAAAATATAAAAATATTAAACAATAAAAATATAAATTTAGTTGCTTTCAATTTTTAATAAAAGGCCAGAGTACATATAAACGATTCTTATAAAACATTTCTTAATTAAAATATAATAACAACTAAAACAGTTTTAAACAAAGCAACAACTCGAATAAATAAAACTTTAACAAAAATTATTTAAAAAAAACTACAACAATAAATTAATAAAAATTTCACTTAATAATTATTTTGAAGGTTTTTGATTACAATATGAGTAAATAGAAAGGTAAAGTATGCAATCTTAATGTTCATCTTTTAAGCTAATCTAGAAGTAAGTAAGCTCGTCTCGAATTAGCCGTGTGACTCATTTCAATTCTATTTTTTTTTTTTTTTTTGTGGAAAAGAATCAATCGAAAATCTTTAGCCACTATGTTACAGGTCTCAGACATAACTTTCAACCCGTTATTAAGATTAAGAAATAGTTAAAGTTAACATTCGAAGACCATATAAACGGTCAAAAAGATTTCGCAAAGTTGAAGAACGAATAATCAATTTCTTGGCTTGTTGTTATATTTAAACTTAATACATAGAAATGTTAAAATTAATATCTACCTTTTAAATAAATATATAAAAAATGCTGACGAAGGTTGCAGCGAACCAGAAAGTGCATTTCATTCTGCTGGTATTTAAAGCAGCTACTGGACGATTAAACTTGTCATGTCAGAAGGGCCTGATTATAGAAAGGAGATAGTGTTTTGCTATCAGACTATAAATCCAAGTTTGTTAAACATCAGTATCCTTAGGTCTCCACTAGCCATCAAATTGGTATGAACATCATGTCGCACATTAATTCCGTTAATGTAGAGTCTTCATGTTCATGTTTCGTTCATGTGTAACCCTTCTTGACCGAATATATATCTGAACAATGATGTTCGCCATCGAATGTGACTTTTAGTATGAATTCTGCTGGTATAATTAACGGCTCTTATTAATCAACAGTGCAAACAATCTCTTTTTAAAAATATGAAAATTACCTTATCGACAAACAGAAAATTAACATCAACATGTTTGCACCACATACTCGTAGAAGAACATGGACAAATTAATACTTTTGGTCTGCCGGCGTTATGTGCACATCTCGATCAATTTGATGGGTATTAGAGACATAGGGTATACAAGCAGATACTGAATTGTAAAGGTCGTATTTGTGCATTACTTGTTGCAATAATTTTTTTTCTTGCAAAACTTTAATTGTTTCATTCAGTTCCACTTTTTTTAATTTCCTTAAAGCTTTTTTGTTAAATTCTATTATGATAAACATCCCTTTTTATTTGCCATATTTCCGACAAACTTTCATACACTTCAATAAATTTTTTGAAAAGGCGCTCTCTTACCGAACTGTCTTTACTTTTTGATTACAAATGATATTTATATATTTTCCTTTGAACTTAACGCTGTTACAGGAGTATATTTGCATGTCATCAAGCTGTTCTCACATGTTAAGTTTGAAAAATATATCATTTTAAAATTATCTCTCGGAAAAATTAGAAGCCCGTGATGTTTAAAAAAACGGTTTAAGTTATTGGAGTTAGATTAAAAATGTTTGATATATTATTCCGGTATTGTGCAGTATAATTCTCTTCATTATCGGTAATTGTCTGTAGTTTGAAGCGTTTTTTTTTTGTAAATAATCGGGCTTAAAAGTGAATTAAAAAGAATTTCTTCTGAAAACATTGCTTATATTTTTTTGTTGTCTTAATCTATTACAATTTCTTTAATTATATTTGCATATGGCAATGCTATATAATAAAGACCTAAACTATTTGTGTGTGTTGGCAATCCAGTTCATTGTTTATATAGTTGTTTTTGCATTTTTGTATCTTTCTTTAGCTTCTTGTTTAGTAATAAACATTTCTACCAGCTAAATACGAAAAAAAGAAGTTAGAAGTGACGATATTGCCGGAAAGTAACAATAAGAAACAGGCAGGAAGCAAGTAAGCAAAACAAGTACATATAAAATACTCAATTCGTGTTTAAAGCTTAATTGTTTAATTCATTTTAAGATTCTAATTTCTTCTCAAAAAAATTTCTTGCATACACACACTAACGTTTTGCTAAAAGTGAAGTTGATTAGGGAAGCAATTAAGGTGAGTAGGAAATTCATACGAGATACAAGGAAAAAAAGATATATTTATGTATGTACCATGTCTACATTATCATTACCATAAACAAATTAGTAGAATTCAACTAGAAAGCTAAGAGCGGAACAGTGTCAGCATTAGAACTGTAAATGTAAAAATACGTGAAATTAAAACGCAGTTGAGACAATCCAAAAAAATTTTTGATATCATTAATGTATTAAGCAAAGACACTATTTGCAACAACAATAACAACCAAATAAAACTGGCAGCGCCCCATTCACTAATTTAATACCTTTAAGAAATATTCATTCACTCAACGCAGAAGTAATTTACATACGTATGTACTTATGTGTGGTAGGGTTTTGAAAATTGTTGCTGGTATTTTGATATCTTCTTTTACTTTGTTGACGCTGTTGATGTTGTTTTTGTGGCGTTAACTGTTCATTTAAAGCCGCTCATTTAAATTCCTTTGCAGTGTTTTGCAAAATTTGTCTCTTCAGCTCATTCTGTTGTATGTGGACTTTGGTGGTGGACAGGTTAAACGCATATTTTTTTAAGGTTAAATTTATTAATACTGGATCTGTTTTATGTATTTTCTAGACGCCGACTAGATAAGAGAACATTCCGAAAGAAAGAAGGATACAAGTTTGCTGTTTATAATGGATTCGAAAATGAAACTTAAACGTTTTTGCTACTTAGGATCTTTTGAACCGGTCTACATACATCTGCGTGGTTCGCTTAAGGTCTCTACATATTGGCCCATTGTAGAGAAGCTTGTTACTGATGTGAGTGCGGATGATTTGCTGACATTAATGCGTGAGGTTTTAAATGAGGTTTCTTTAGTACGCCGTGATGAGGTGAGTTTTAAGTTAATGCACATGAATGGGAAACGCTTCAAAAAGGAATCAGTAGTTTTAGTGTTTTTGCAAGTGTCCTGAACTTTTAAGAAATAATTATTTTTAATATCTGAATTCCTTTCAAGTTGAAGCAGTAAAGTATACTCACGAACTGAATAAATCAAGAATGAAGCATTAAAAGATATTAATGTATAACATAAATTACAATCTTATTATTTATTGAAAATCAAACGTGTAACATTGATCTTTATAATAAAGCGCGCGAAGAAGGACAGTTGGCCAAAAAAAGGCTTGTACATACATACAAACATATGTACCTACATATATAAAACCACGTTTATTTTTAAATATTGTTTTTTTTTCTTCTTGATTATTTCTTACACTTTAAATTTCTAAAAGTTAAATATTAAAAAAAAATATTTCTTCGCTCTAAACTTAACAGGCTCTTTTCGTTTATGGTGCTTACTTCGCCTCATCTGTAGATGCACAATCAAAGACGGCACTGCGCCATGCATTTCGAGTATTAATACGTACCGACGATGACTTATTTCTCTTTTGTAAATATGCCTCACTAATCGCCAAAGAACAAAACCGTAAAGGTTTCTCACAAACAGTTCGTAAGGCAATAACATCCTGGTATGAAACGCAAACACCTGATGCTATACGCACAATGTGGCTGGCCCACCGTGGTTTACATGGTTATACACACAAGGCTCTAATAAAGTTGTGTCACATTACGGACAAAACTATTGGATCAGCAGAAGTGACTACACCCTTCTTCAAGACCTGTACAGAACTAATAAAAGAAGCAGAAACTAAAGCTGAGGGTAACAACATCAAAATTACAGAAGAAGCTGAAAAATTAACAGCTAGCAAAGCAGTTGTGGCCACCGATTCCAGCGCTTATGAAGGAGAGCTTGATAGGGACAAAACAAAAGAACAATTACAGAAAAGTGTAATAAAGTCAAGCTCATCAGCGTCACCCACACCAACGTCTGTGGTTGCGGCCATTTCAAAATTGCGTACCACCAAAAAGAAACATGATGCCATTAAAATTATACGCAAATTCAAGCTGCCCTATACACAAGTTCCTGGACATTTGTTGCGTTATCCCGTTATAATGGAAGCCGTTTTGCCTACCATGTCATATTTGCAGATTTTGAAATGTTGGCGTAAGATGGCCCGTTTCAATCATTTTGAAAGTAATCAAAAAATTTTAAAAATCTGTCGAAAAATGTTGGAAAATACAGAGTTTGCCAAAAAGTCACGTATACATCCGATACATTTACTAATGAGTCTGCATGAAATTGGTATGGGTGATTTGGGCAAACTACCGGAGAAGAGAGCTAAAGCTTTAAATTTGGAATATTTAAATAAACTTTATAAGGAGTCATTTCTTTGGCCCGCAGATTGTGGAAATTTGCGTATGCACATCACCTTGAACTTGCAAGCCAATTACAAAAAGAGTAAGTTAAATTTATTACAACAGTATTGAAGAAGTTATTTTCTATTTTCTACTTTATTTTTTTTTTTCTTTTTTAAGAATTGTTGAAAAATCACAAGAAACTAACTTATTACGATGCTTGTCTTGCCTTATCCTTTGGCTATTGTAAACGAGAAGCTCATGTAGATGTTTTCCATTGGTATGAGGAAAAAATGAAGCTTAAAAGGATACCTCTCCAAAGAAACTATACCACTCAATTAGGTTTTACTTCATATGATGCCGTTGAGGTCAGTTTGTGATTAAAAAAAATCTTAAAAAATTATTCTGCCCTTTTTATACAATTAATTAAAAACCTGTTTAAATTTGTTTGTTTGCTTCCTCCTTTTAGAATCTAAAAAACAATCAACGTTTAGTCACCCCTATTTTGAATGCTTTATCAAGCGATCAAATTTACGATCTTTTCTTGTGTATTGTTCCAACGGCTGGTCGTGGCAATCCCAAACAAAATTCCGATTTTCTTTGCAGTTTTTTGGATAAATATCGCGAAACTAAAAATCCTTACGCAAGGTAAGTTAAGCAAGTTATTTTATGTTTTTCTGAAGATTTATTAGAATTTTCTCTTCTAAAGAATTTGGAGTCTCTGCTAGGAAACACTATAATTAAAATTACTAAAAACATGATATTTAAGTGTTGTTTCTTTTAGCAATAAATTCATTGAAAAAAGTTATCAATTTTTTAAAACGAATATTTAGCTGAAAGCTTAAATTCTGACGGTGTGTTAAAATATTAAGGCAGAAGATCAAAAAACTTGTGAATTTAATGGAAAATCTAAATTTTTGAAATTACTAAAAATTAGAATAATTAAAAAAAGGGGAAAAAATATAGAGTTTTTTTAACGTACAGAATATTTTCGTTCACATTAATATATTTCAACGATAACTCGATAGTTTTTTATCCAATTTGAACAAATGAAATTCAGAAAAAATCGTAAATCACAAAATTTATCCGTTTTGGCCGTTATTCATTAAACTGTTGGTTTCAGAAAATGTAAAGAAAACAAAAGATCTGTCCGAATTTCACTTAATTTAATTAATAATAATAGTAATTTAATCCTGGAAATTCTAGTGCGAGTTGTAGTGAAATATCTCAGTGAAACTACTTAATTATTTGCTACGTCTCTTAAAAAGATATGTACGTGATAGAAAATATTTTTTCATTAAGCACCGTGAATCGTCTACATCAGGAGTTCTCATCAAATTGCTGCTCACGAACCACTAGTAAACTAATTTTGTTTTTGCGGACCCCTCTGAAGCCCAAGTTCAAAATAAAGCCTTTATTATTTTTGCAAACACTGTCCCCCATTTGAGAACCGTTGGTCTATATTCAGGATTTTTATGCACATGGGCTTTGTTAGTTTTGGTATTTTTTGCACATGAGCTTTGTTTTTTCTTCGAACTCAAACGCAATAAGAGTTTTTTTTATATTCTAGTAATGTTAAAATAAAATAACAAATGAAATGTAATTTTTTTTCGAATTTAAAATATACACAACTTCAACTATTTTGATGATTGTTTTTGAGCCCTTCAATATTTTAAAGTTTGGAAAAAAAAACAATAATTAATAATATTTTCTATTACTTCTAGATTCGTTATACTCAACTTACTGAAATACAAACGTTCTATGGCGTATTCTGAAACACGTTCTGAAAATATTTTAGAAATATGCGGATTAGATGAACATACTACCGATATTATACACAATTTTGCTACTCGTCGTTTCGACTAAATAAAGTGTGACGACCATAACTAAAAAAAAAATAAACGAAATAAACGAAGGTATAAACAAATCAAATAATAACTAAATAAAATTAATACATTCATTTTCCTATAAAATTGAATGTGTATGTAAAAACCATTAAAAATAAATTATATAATATTATATAATTAGAAAACATATTCACCTAAAACTTTAACATAATTAATGTTTGTGACTAAAATATGCTTTCCATAAAACTAATAGGTATCTTAACAAAAACTATATTGTAGAATTGAAAAGATAAATAGAAAATAATTCCTCTTATTAAGTTTTATTATTTATTGTTATCCAGAAAAAAAAGTCTTAATATCAAAATTAGTTCTAAAACGCATACATACGTGGGGGTGGAAGATATTACTAGTACGTTTGAAATATTCAGTTGTGGAAATATTTTTAGCGATCAGCACCTTCTGATGTTTTGCTGATTGAGTTCGTATTTAACTTTGCATTTTACCTAATATCTTCTTTAATCAGATTTTTTTTTCAAAATCTCAAATTATTGCTAGATAGTCTAAATGAAAATGTAATTTTCGATTGTTTTAATATAATTTTTTTTTAAAGTATGTAAGTTTTTATTTTTCATATAATTTATTGAAATTTGTATTTTTTGTGTTACAATATGCAGTACTTTTAACACTGAGTTTTTCCTTACAGAAAAACAAAAAACTTTTGGTTACTTAAATAGGACTTGAGCATTGCTGAGTTAACCCGAATTTAGCGAACGTATTTTTATAAGTAAATCTGGATTTATACTATGAAATTTTTTTAAGGATTTTTTTTTTCAATTCTCCATATAAGTTGCATCACCATCAAACAAAAATTTCATGCTGGTTTCATGAGAAATTGCATAGTTTAAATGCTGTATAAAAGAAACAAAAATTTCTAAAATGATAATATAATTTTGTACATTTTCTGTTAAGTGATACAATCATCAGTTCGTATTGCTTAGAATCACTTTTTTATGATCTAAAAGAAAAAAGAAGCGAAGATTGATCGTACTTTAATCAAAATATAATTTTTGCCAAAATGAATTTAAAAAACTCCTTATCAAATGCGTTTTAGAAGAACTGATAAGAAATCCAAACTCTTTTTCTGGATATAAAACAAAAATCTTTTTATTACTTCTATAGTTTTTTTTACTAATTTTAAATTATTATTATTTTATTTTAAATATATTGTTTTGTTCACTTTTTATAAAGAATGCGTTAAAACTTTTTCATTTTTATTTTGTTATTAAAAAAAAAATTAATTATTCTTTAAAAAATAAACCGTATGGATGCTAAATAAAATATATTTAAACTAAATTGCCTTAAAATACATACATACAGTACTGGAAATAAATATTTTAAAAATTAAATAAAAAATTAAGTTAATGGTCTCCCATATCGAAATTTTAATATCTACAGGATTTTGTATTTGTTTCGCCAATAACAAACAGTCCTTGGGAAATAACATAAGAAAAAGAAAGAAGATCTTTAGATCAATTACAAAAATTTTTGTTGTATTAACAAATAGTTATATTATTTAAATAAAAACAACGTAAATCTTCCACACACAAAATATTGGACTTGAAACTTGAAAAAAAAATTTTTAACATAATGAAAAGCAAACATTTTTGATAGAAATATATTATTTTTCTAAAAAAAGAAATCCTAATTAAGTTACAATTTAAGTAAATTACACGGTGTTATACAAAATTAAAATTCGAAAATATTTAAAAATAAAGAAAAAATAAAATTCATTACCAACATTCAGAACGATAATTTACACAAATAATTTACTTATTTTAAAAAATTAAATAACAAATTCTAAAAACAAAATAACTGCCTGCAAACAAAACACTTAAGTTACCAAAAAGAAATATATGTAATAATTGAAATCTTGTAATTTAGAAAAGCAATAACTGAAAAATTTGATATTTTTAAAACAAACACAAAAAAAAAACAATTAACGAAATATATTTTAGAAATAAATTATTGAAAAAGAAATCTTAAAAAGAATTTTTATAACTGGCCTTTAAATCAACTTAAAATTAATTTAAATTTACAAAAATCTTTTTAGCAAAACAATATTTCATAATTAACGTTAAACAAAACAAGTGTGATTTTTTAGTTTTTTGTTTTTGAATTGAAGATGAAAATTTTTAGTTTAAAATAAAAAAAAGTATTTGTAAATGGGGCAAACTGGGAACTCAGAAAATTTAAAAATATTCCAAAAATTAAAGTTGCCAAGTTGTTAATTTAAACAAAAACAAGCTGTACTCGAATTATTTTTCGTTCGCCTGTATTTTTGTGCACAATATTTTATTGCGAAAAAATAGGAATCTTAAATTTTTTAACGCAAATTATCTTATATAAACTCAGTTTCATTCGTTTTTTTAAATTACTGATTTCTAACTTCCTAAACATGTCATATCGGGCAGGAAAAATTTAAAACTTTGAAATATTGTATTTTCCCAAACAAAATATTTTGTTAAGATTGAAAATTCTTAGTAATGCGAATGTTTAAAAAAGAATTTACAAGCATTTTTAAAAGTTATTGAAGTGAAAAATACTGAATTGTAATTCCATAATTTAAAAAAAATAGATTTCAAAGATAAAAGTAAAATTCATGTGATAAAAAGTATTTTCTTGTCTCATTGGTTCCTTTGCATTTCGTCCTTTTGCAAAAAGTACAAAAAATTAAATATTGCTTACTTTTCTAAATGTCAGGTACATTATTATCACGCAGTAAAGTACTTTAATAAAAATATTTTTTGTAGGCTTGAAATATTGTAAATAATTCTGAGTCTCCATTTTGCACATCTACAAGTCATATTAAAAATGGCCTTTTAAAACTCCGTTTTTCTCTTTTTTTTAATATAAACATATATTTTGTTTAAATCAATTGATAATTATACTACTGAAATTTTAAATTTTTATCTTAAAATAAAAATAGAATTAGAAATAATACTTAATATTATATAATTTTCAAAATTAAACAAATCTGTGAGTGAATTATAAATTAAAACTAAGAAAATTGTGATCCAAACCTAAATAAAAAAAACAAGCAAAATTAAAAGAAATATTAAAATAAAATTAAACGACGTATTTTTAAATTTAGTTTAAAGTAAAAGTATTAAATACAACAAACAGAAATTAAACAAAAACTCAAACCAAAACAATTTATTTAGTTAAAGAAATTTTTACGAAAAACATACATAAAAAAGAAACTGAAACAAAAAAGTACCTTTGAAACAAAATGAAATAAAACATAAAAATAAAACAACTAAATAAAGAAATAAAACAAAAATTACTTACCAAACTGTTATTTTCTGCTTTAGAAAAAAATTTAACCGATTTGTTTAAAAATCGAAAAATAGTAAAAGAAATAGTCATTAAATAAACTTAAAGAAAAAAATTCCAAAGGAAATATTAACAAAAAAAAAAAACAAAAACTAATTTAAACATTCGAAAACCGCTGAAACCCTCATGTGATATCTTTAAAAGGAAAATAAAAAAATTAAAAAAATACAGAATAAAAACACTAAGAAAAAATAAAAACCAGCGAAAAAAAAAACTGCAAAATTTAAGAAACAAAAGTAATGTTATGTTATAAATAAAATTAATAAAAAAAAAAATACTATTTACAACACTGGTCTACAAATTGGAATTTAAAATATTTTCAATATTTTTGCGCAGCAAATTAGAAAATTTTTATATTTTTCGGACTCCAAGGGAATTCTTTTTATTATTGTGTTTTGAAATTTTTTGAGTGGCAGCATTAAAACTTACTTTTATAAAAACTAAAGAAAAATATGTTATTTAAAACGATGCGGAGAAAAATATATTCATAAACGATTGTTTACTTTAAACACCCTCAAGATCAATTACAAAAAAATATTTTCTTATTGTGCTAAATCTGCATATTCTACAACATCCTGACTTTTGAAGAAAAGAAGAAAACTAAAAAAAAATTAATCACAATTATTGAAGCTTTAAAAATATTAAAGAATCCAATTTGTATACTGTGGTATTTTGTTGTCTTGCAATTGTTTTTAAATACTTTTTATAAACAATAGTTTTTTGTTGACATTAAAAAAAAAACTCTATTTAAATGATACTTGAATGTAGACCAGTGTATTTTTAGTATTAAATAATAACGAAAACGAACACCTTAATTTATTTTGATTTCAAATACTCAGCGATATTAATATTTTATTTTTCTCAAAAGCATATTTTTTTAACTAATTACTACTACACACACAGGACTGAACTTTTTAATACAATTGTTAAAGTTTTGATTTAATTAAATTTATTTACAAATAAGTCTTTTGTTTTTTTTTTTTTAATAATAATTTGACTGTTTATTTCTTATAACTATTCGTAGAAAAAAAAAAACATTTATCTAATGAAATATTTAATCAAATACAAAATAATTAATATTAAATATTAAAAATCTTACATGTTTAATCATTAGAGTCTAATTCCGAAACAAAATCTTTAAACAATGTTATGTTGTAGCAACCAATTCGTGCGTTATATTAACACTTTCCTATTGTAAAAGATACTGGAAAGTGTCAAAATTCTTTAGCCATTTAAGCTCCTGTCGTATTATTCAATTATTCATTATTATCACATATAATCATAATGATACGATTTAAAAATAAAAAGCATTTATAATTTAATAATAAATAAAATACTTATTCGAACGTTTAACTGGCAAAGCAACAAAAATTTGTTTTTAATTTTTAAGAAAACAAAATTTGTTTATTAAAAGGTGAGTTTTTCTAAGTAATAATTTCGTTACAAATTAACAAATTTTTTTATGTAAATTTAAAATTAAATATATTTTGTAGAAACCCCGACTTCAAAACAGATTTCATCTTTTTGTCAATAACGGTTTAAGAGTATGACAACATACCTTAAATTACATTAACTGTTAGGACACCCTTATATTTCATCTCCATCTTTAATCTCTTGTTCAACTGTTAACTAGTTTGGCAATAAAAATCAAATTACAACAACTATAGGGGCACCCTTTAATTTTTTAAATTCAAATTACATACTTGCTGTTGTAGTAGACTTAGTAATCAGGTTCTTTGTGAATTTGAGCCGTCTGTCTACAACGGTTCGTACATCAGATTGCACGAACTATTGTAAAACCCTTTAATTAATAATTTAGGATATCACTACTTCTTATAGCAAAGAAAGTACTGGGCATTGTATTAAATTTTCAAATGTTTTTATATAACAATTCAAAAGATACGGCCATATAAGTTAAATTACAATAATTTTGGAAGCACCCTTTAATTTTTAAATTAAAATTATAAACTTGTTGATATAGTGGACTTATCAACACAGGTCCCTCTTAAGTTTTAGCGTTATGTCTATAACGGTTAAAAAGTTCGGTCACATACATCAAATTACATCAACTATTGGGACACCCTTTAGTTTACAAATCCAAATTTTTTACTGTTATAGCGGATTTAGCAATACAGGTTCGTTGTAAATTTCAAGCGTCTGTCTGCAGCTCTTCAGAAGTATGGACACACACATCAAATTAAAGGAACTTTTGGGACACCCTTTAATTAATAATTTTGAATACTAATACTTGTTACTATAACGGTCATAGCAATCGACATTGTGTCCAATTTGCAAGAGCTTATCTATAACGGTACAAAAGATAGGTCCACATAGCCCAATTTACGCACATGTGGAGACACCCTTTAGTTTTTATATTTATTTTTGCATTACTTTTTGCCATTGAGATCTATAGTGATAGGCAGTTTCTTTTAGTTTGAAAGTAGTGCCCTTTAGGTTTACTAAACATGTATGTTGTATGGGGACACCCTTTAATTTTTAAAATTAGAAACTGTTTTCGAAACGGGACCAATAAATGAATGAATAAACAAAATTTTTAATATAAAAAAGCAACATTCAGTTAAAGTGATAACCTCATTTTTTTTTTTTTTTTTTGAAGTCGATTAAATATATTTTCAAAAAGAATTCTCATTTGGTCATTGAAATTACTTCACTCAAAGGTTTTCTTGGTGATATTAACTTGCAAGCGCCCGTGCAAAAAAAAAAAAAATAAATTAACATAATGTTTTGTGATATTTTATTCCTGTTATATTTTTCAACATCTTTAAACTGTATTAAAGAGCCGGAAAAAAGTCAGCCGTATGTTAATAATTGTTCTTTTTTGCTTAAACTTTGATTTTTGTCTTTATTGTTTGAGCAAAAATCTTTGGTTTATTTAAAATGTAAGTGAGCATTTTCCTGAAGAGCTAAGTAAGCACGATACTTCTAAGTTTAATGATTTTAATATTCTCGTGATTTAAATTTTATTTAGAAAATTATAATTTGCACAAAATATTTCAAAGGCGAATTCATGGCAGGTTGCAGCGATAGCGAAATCATATACTAGATGATAGAAATGATGAATTCAGTATTTTCGCCTTTGCACATAATATCAATCTTCATTTAAAAAAATTAGTACTGGGGCCAAATTATGGCATTCAATATTGATCGATATTTCCATAGGATTTAAATTAAAATTTCGTTCGATATCGAATGCCGTAATTCGCCCTCTGTTTTGTTATATACATATAACGCCAAGGCATTTTAAATAAAGTGACACAAGGCAAATTCATGTCTTCGTGACTGAGTGTTTCTATTAAGTTGCTAACTAAAATATAAAGAAAAAAGAAACTTAAGCAAATTACGTACAAGAAGGTTTGTTAAATAAAATTAAAACTCTTTTTTATTAAATGTTTAATTTTCACAAAACTTAATTTTATTATTTTGACATTTCCAGCTGATAGCAATCGTAAATTGAGTAATTTTCGCCGTTGTTACAAATGTAAAACTTTTTTTTTTAATATGAAGTCGCTGCGATGTTACAAACAGAAATTTCGCCATTTTAAAAAATGTAAAAAGTGAAAAAAATGAGTGTTAAAAAGAGTTTAAAATTTATTTCAAAATTTATCTCACAGTTTGATTACAAATGTGTTGCGTTAATTTATATATTAGTCCGCTCTTTTTGTTCCACTCAGTAGAATAAGAAACAAGGATTTCGCCTTACATAAACCTTGTTAAATATGCCCTGCATGGAAATTGACATTTCCAGCGACTGCAAAAACGAATGAATTTCCTATTGACTTTCGTTATGCTTCATATCGAGCTCATTGCGATATCATGTATCAGGTGGTGGCAGTGCCGGATTTATTCATTTTTGTCGTGCTAGAAATATCAAATTTCATAAATATGGAGTTTGACGTTTCCAGTAACAGCGAAAATGAATAAATTCGCCACCGCCACCACCTGATACATGATTTCCAAATGATTGATTGGGCCTTTGTAAATGTCTGAGTTGAGCAGTAATAAAACTCTGCCTCGGCAAAAAGCCATGATTATTTTCAATTAAAAACGTGTTTAGGTCGTCCAAAGAATTGAGACAAAATTTAAAACTTCAATACATTTCTCTCATTTCGATTATTGCACCTTTTACCACAAAAAGTGGAAAATGAGATATCTAAGTTTGTTATTCCGTTTCTAATCTCTATAATATCCTCGTTAAAATATATATATTTTAAGTCCATTTGAATAGCTAAGTCGATTGAGCGATGTCCGTCTGTCCGTCCGTGTTGGTGTTGAAATCAAGTTTGCCGAGGGCGAATTTAGCTAGGAAAAATTTCACTTCGCCAATCGATTAAACATAGTGTCGAAAAAGGTGCTATTGAAAATCAGCATGATCAATGAATGTCCTTCGAGGCAGCGGGCAAAACACCACGCCTACCTAATATTTTTTCACATCATTTGGAACAATAAAGTTACTCCAATAAATAAAACATGGGGCGATAGAGAATTAAAAAATAATAAAAAAGCATCAAGGGAAAAAATTTGCGTTCGTCTATATTTTCCGAGTAACTGGCCTCTGATTTATTTAATTTTTTTAAACATCAATGTGGGTATCATTTTAAAGCTTTTGAAGAGATCTTTAAGGAAATACTAAAATTTTTTAGAAATGCTTAAATCATTAAGAGCCGAATGTATTTTGATGAAAAATTATATATCGTACTTACTCTTACTCTGTCACACTCCAATATTTGTTTTTTTTTGTTTTTTTTTTTTTTTTTTTTGATAGGAGCACTTTTACATGTTTTTTTTTTTTAGATATGTCTCTTAATTTAAAAGAGTTATTCTTCTTAAACCACAAACAGGTACAAAAAAAGAAAAATACAGTAAATTAATTTTTTCAAAACAAATAGAAGTTTAAAAAAGTAAAATAGAGCTTCATTAATAAATAGTTCTTGTAATAGAATTGAATATATGTAAAATTGCTTAAATTGTTTTAAATATAACTTCCAAGTTTTTTTTGTTTTTGTACTTTATGAAGTTATATCATTTTTTTTTTTTTTTGACATTGTGAAATAAGAGAGTTTCAAGTTCAGCTGTAGTCAGTTGCCAAAAACAGAAGTGTGTTGATTGTTAGTTTTTTGTTTTTTCTCATTTCCTATTGTTCAACACTGTTTAAGTAAATTTACCAAAAAACTCTTTTTCTTTTGCTGGAACAAGTCCAAGAACCTACATAAATACACAGCAAGACACAGCAAAAGCCACGATTATATTTAGAAAAAAAGTGAAACACACATGAATGAATACTAAATGCGTTAATAATACACTTTTATGCAGGAGAATAAAAAACAATGAAAAATAATTTAAATTATTGAGGAGAAGAAAAAATACTAAAATTACAAAAATTATAAGACTTTATTAAATCGTTTAAGAGAATAAAAGTTTATACAAAAGTTAACCAAATTGAGACGTTCAAATGTATATAAAAATATAAATGGAGAGGAATTTATTTAGGTTAAAAAACTAAAGCAACGTCATAGATTTTTTGTAACTAAACCAGCTGGGCCACATAAATAACTCCATTTGGTGGTAGTACGCAAAGGTTCGAAACCCAGCTCCTCTTTGGGTATGCCAAATTGAGTTAATTTCGATTCATAAGTAGCCAAAAGATCATCATGAGCCTTTGTAACTCTAGCCAATTCGTAGCGCAGATCTTGTATTAATTTATTTTTCTCTTCTAAAACGTTCTCCGCTTTCCTTTCTAACGACGATGTGGATTCAGTTTCAATGCCTGTAGCCTTGGCTGTAGCTGCACAAGAATCTATAGTTTCTTTTAGCATAATTTCCTGCTTCTCATTCTCTTTTTCCAATATGGCTATCTTACGTTCTAATAAGACATTTTTAAGGCCAGTTTTCTGTTGCAGCTCTATTACAACGTCCTCGAATTTTTCTTTAAGTTCTTTTCTTTCCTTAACCAATGTGTTATTACGCAGGTGTAAAGCTTCGGTTTCCCAAATTAAAGCCTTGAGTTCTTTTTCGACAGTGTTATTGCGATTTTTGAGGCGAGTCAATTGGGCTTTGTCGCGATCATAGAACTCTAATTTTCTTCTTAAATTCGCCAGTTCTTGTTGGGCTTGTTCTAGCGGTTCCTTAAGTTTACGATTTTCTGTAGTCAATTCTGTTGCTACACGATCACTTCTCTCAGCCTGTTTGCGTAAAACCTCCATTTGTTCCTTAAGAGAGCTTATAAGACCCAGATTATTTAGTGTTATATCGTTGTAATAGTTTTTCATGTCGTTAAAAGCAGCATCGTGATTTTCAATTAACTTTTGTATTTGGGTATTCTTACGCTCTTCCACCTCAAACATTTGCATGCGATAAATTAATTCAACATCCGCCTTCAAACTCAACATTTTCTCTTCATGCAAGAGAGCCATATCTTTTGTTTCCTTTTCAAAACGAGTGCGTAAGGTACTTCAATAAAGAATATAATTAAAAACTTGTTTATAAAATATAGTTTTTATTATTTAACTTACTTAACTTCTTCTATATTTTTTAATTTCAATTGCTGGATTTGCAGCTCATTCATTTCTTCGCTTTCTCTCAACAATCTTTTCAGTTCTCTCTTGTCTCTTAAAAGTTCCATTTCCTGTTGCACATGATCTTCCTCTGCCATCTTTAATTTGGCCAATGCCTCTGCTCTTATATCACTGATTTTATTTTGATTTTCAAATTGCAAATATTTCATTTGTTGTGTTATTTCCTTTGCATCAATATCTGCGATTTCTTGTGTCATTTCAACTTCGTGATCTTTTTTTCGTAGCTCTGTTTTAGTGTCTTCCAATTGGCCCCGTGAAATTTCCCAGAAAATTCGTATTTTATCTCTTTCCATTTGAAAGTAGTTACGCTCTTCTCTCTCGTGATCGAGTGCGTCTTTAAGACGCAAAGCAAACTCCTCCAGTTGATGACGATCCATTGTAGATGTGTCCACACCATCAATGAGCACTGCAAAGTTTTAGTAGAAACATAATTTTTTAACTTCTGTTTATAATAAAGTTTGCTAATTTTTTGTACAATCAATTACTTGTATAACAGTTAAAAACATTATTTGTGTTTTTGTTATATAAAATTAGTACAGTTTTAGTCGTTTGTAACAATTGCTGGTAAGAAAGGATCACTACTGTAATATTGCTCAAAACCGAAAATTTAACAAAAGTATTAAGCGTTTTTTAAGACCAATAGAACTTACCATGGCGAAATTAGGTACTCGGTGAAGGTACAGTGGTGAATTATTTTATTTTTCGCTGCTACTCGCAAAGTCATACTTCATACACCAAAAAATCAATGTTAACTTTTTTATATGCAGTTTGATATTCTGAGAAACCTCAAAAATAACCGAATTCACCACCGCTTTCACGTGATGTATAATTTCGCCAGGGAACTTAAGACAAGGGTAACCTTCAAACGAACAGTCATACTGCGCTCACTATTTCTCATTTATTGTCATGAATGGATTGACTCTTGAATAACTCTCCTAGTTTTCAAGATATATTTTTAATATCATTTATCAATTCGCGCAACTTACGATAGTTGTAGCGCAAAATTGTGTTCAATAAAGAAAATTTTTGCAAATAAAGTGAGACCAATAAACAACACACCCTATAGATTGCATTACATCCATAAAACGCATCATTTAATGCGGTTTAAGAGATAGTGGCGTCTTTAGACATTGTTAAAAAAAATTAAAGCCGGAGCTTGTATTACGGTCGATGTAGATCGTTACAGCACAATAGTTAATGATTTTTTGTTTAAAAAAATATGTCTGCTTTAGATTCCGGCGAGTTTAGCGCTACATGCCACACAGCGACCGCAGCCCTCGACTTCTCCAAATCAAAATTTAGCAATAAGTTAATTTCAAAAAATCAATCTCTCAATTGGCCTCTTAGGTCGTACGATTGTTTCCTTTATTCTTACGTGAAGTCACTGATTTATTTGTTTTATTTTAGCTAAACAGCGATGAAATAATAAAATAAATTAAAAAAGAAAATGCATTAACAAAATTCCTGTTTAACATGCAATTTAGCACAGAATTTTAAACTGAATTGAACAAAACTGTTTTAAATGTAACTAACACTTTGATTTTAAAAGAAGGTTGCTTTATATTTATAAAAAGTTGCTAAAAGAATTCATCGATCGGTTTCTAAAAACATATCTATTTTTAAAGTTGTCAGTTTTCAATTTTAAAATGTTTTAAAATTTTATGCAGTTCAAGAAGTTTTTTAAAATACTTGGAGAGCCTAATGACGCGGTTAGTTTTTATAAAACATAGTGGCGAAATCTTTCGTTTATAAATTGATCTTAATATTTTGGTAATAAAGTACCAAAAAGCCAATACGAGTTTTGGCTAAAAGTTCACGATTACAAGGATGCTGCTGGTAGTTACCACTTCGCTGGTAGTAGAAACTTTTTCTGGTAGTATTATCATTTATGAATGTTAATAATATATGAATTATATAATTTTTTTCTTCGGAAGATATGATTATCAAATGAAATGTACAGCAGCAAGGATCCAAAACACAATAATGACACTGAACAAAATGAGTGTAAAAATTTAAATTCAATAATAAATATATGTTTTTAAAACAATATTTTACTTTTAACATTTATAAAATAAATTTTAAAATACCACAACAACTACTTAAATGATATTGATTGATTGGCCTTACTCTCAAAGGAAATTATTAATTTTTATGTTTATTAATTTTTGCATTGCTGTTTTTGTTTTCTTTTTTTGTGTTTTTTGTATTATTATGTCACTTAAATATTAAATTAATTTTTTAAATAAATCCTTTTTTATATTTTTTTAAGCAATGCAGTTGTTAATATTTTATGATAAATTCTGTTATGAAATTAAATAAAATGTTTTTATAACTAATATTAATTATTTTTTAAATTGGCGATATCCGACAAGCCGAAAAAAACTGCCAACACTAGCAGTACTTTTCGCATCTATATCTGCTATCTATACATACATACATATAATAAAACTGTGACAGGATCATTTCCGTACATAAAATTTGATTTGAAAATTTAGTTGTTAGTGTGGAGAGTAATCGATATGGAATGCAAAACAGCTATTTTTTTGAAATTTTTTTCTAGCTGTCTGTGTTCGCATCACGTCAGAACTGTTATTCGATTTGAATAAAATTTTTTGAGGAGGTCCCTTATAATATTGATTCAGATATAGAATAGTGATTAAAAAATATCAAAGCCCCTAATCTTATCGGTATAATAGTACTTAAACAGTAATCAGCACACTTCAGTTTTGGTTGTTAGAAAATGTTTACAGAACTCAACAATATATATTTTAAAATACATTTTTCTATTTTTGAATTAAAAAAATAAAAAATTACACGCTGACGAAGTCGTGGACACAGCTAGTATTTTAATAAACCTGTTTGAATGTTTGTATCATAGGAAATTAAATAGTAAGAACGAGGGACGATCCGAAAAAATAGGCTATTTTTTTCGAACAGGCCGAGGAAATGTACACCTATATGCAAATAAATTATTTGCTATCCTATTTTTCAAGAGCTATTGAAGTGACACAGGGTCCTCTTAGACTAAACTGCGTTTTCGAGTAAAAGCTTGACTGCGTAGGAAGAGCAGATAAGATGGGTACTGCACACACAATGTAGTTATTAATTATCCTCGATAACTAAAATATTAATACTTCGTTAATTTTATAAATGTCTAAAGAAAGGTGTAGGGTGGGAACACCTCATAAAGCAGAGTTCTTAATTACGCTTTATCTGGAATATATTCGAAAATATACTTTTTCACAGATGTTTATTCTATTGATTTTAACATCAGGTATGGCTAGTAAAAATATTATATATTTTTTCCATATGGAAACTTTCCTGTAATATTTAAGTCGCAAGAAATATTATATTTAAATAATTTTTTTAATTGTTTAATTAGTTGGCTTTATTTATTTGATGTTAACAAGTTACCACAACGAAAAATAAATAGATTTAAGGAGCGCTGATGAATGTATTGATCGAGAAACAGCTGCATAACATTCTGCTAGTGTTAATTTTTCCTTTTTTTTTACAAACTAGCCCAGAACTTCATCTGCGTGTCATTTCTAATTTTCCTAAAATTTAAATATAGGCAAATGTAACTTTAAGTATTTATTACAGAGTTCTTTAGGCAGTGTTAAAAATTGTTAAAAATTAGGTGATTTTACATTCATATCTCCATTTTTCATACAAAATGACCTATTTTTACAAAAAAAAAGTATTCTTTATTTGAACCAAAGTTCTAAAGACCTCCTCATAAAATTTTATTCAAATCCATCCAACAGTTTTTACGTGAAGCGAACACAAACAGACAAACCAACAGACAAAAATTTTAAAAATAGCTTTTTTGTACACTAACACGGAAATTTAAAAAAATATTTCATGTTCAGAAAACACCCTGTTCTTGTGTTATTATATGTATAGATTAACGGTGAGACGCCAACGTAAGCGGCAAACTGTAATCAGCTGTTCTTTATGTCGCTTGAATTTATTTTACGTAGCCAAATAAACGCGTTTTATTGAAGTGCAAACTTGTGTATTGAAAATTAAAAAATATTAAACATTTTTAGTTATTTGACTAAACTATTAAAACGAAAACTAAAGAAAGAATGCAAATAGCACCCACCTTAAGTGTCTGTAATACTTCCATATTTGCTGATGATACGGCCATACTCAGTTCAGGAACACTAGCAGATGATAAACTCTCTAAGCTTCAAAATGCTTTAACATGATTAATTTACGAAATGGAATATTATAGTCAATAGGCAAAAGACCCAAGCAATCTACTTTTCGCGACGCAGCAAACCATGTTACCTACCTCAACAGCAATTAATAGAATTGTCTGGGCTAACAAAGTTAAATATTGAGGAGTGGTATTAGGTACGAAATTCAAATTTAAGTATCATATCTGTTACGTGATAGACAAAGTTAACAAGATAGTAAGACTACTGTATCATATAATAAACAGAAACTCCAGACTCAGTACTGGGAATAAACTCTTATATTTTAATTTGTATTTTAAGTTATCATGTTTTATGCTGCCCAGTATCATATTAAAAAATTACAGATAGCTCGAAATAAGCTGTTCAAAATGATACCATGGCTCACATTGAACTTGTCAACACACGAGTTCACAGGCTTAATACAAATTTTGAAATCAGATGTCGTAACTCTGAGTTTATCCATATCAATGAGCTGTCCTCATCATAATTTTATCCTTTTTGACTTTAGTCTTTTTTATCTAAAACAAAAAATGCTTAGAAAGGTTTTTTTTAAATTAATCCTTCCTAAAATAATATTAAACTCAAATGCAAATAAATTATCATTCATTGTTATTATATAATTAAGCAGAAAACGTAACAAATCCTAAACTCTTAAAACATTGCTTTTAACGACATTGGCAAGTTATAATTAATTTAATGTGTGAACATTTTTGTATGAATATTTTTATTAACAAACTTGTGTTGTTGCCGCATGCCGCTTACATTGTCCTATCACTGTAACAAAAAATTTGCAAAAATAGTTTTTAAATTTAAGTAATAAACCTAAGATGAATTAATAATTTATATTTATTTTATTTTTATTATTTCTGTACCAACATTTTCATTTTTAACTTGCTTACTCAGCCAAAAATGAAAAGAGATAATAGGAAGTAAGCTTTTTGCATTTGGTCAGTTGCTGAAAACTAAAAAAAGCACTAAAAAAAACTAACGGCTATAATTGTCCACTTAAATGTTTCCAATTAAAAATGGAACATTATTATTGTCACTGCGGCAGTTGAAGTAAAATAAAAACAATTTTAAGCAAATCTGTAAATAAAAAGATTTTTTGCAACATAATAAATACATTGTTAGTTTTTGTTTCGATAAAAGTTTCCATCCGCCATTAAGAGCTTTAAAACATTTGTATTTCTCTTAAAAGCGTTCTAGCATAATCACACTCTTTAATAAAATATTTTTATAAGTGTTCACCAGTTTAAATTATAAAACATTTAGAAGCACTCATCATGGACATTTTTCTATGCAGCGTTTTTTTTAAACATCTTCCATTTCCGTTTTTATATATAACGGCCATGTGATAAAAAAAAATAATACAATACACACAATGATTTTCTTCATATATGAATGTTATTCTTTTATATTTTATATGTTTAAAGCTGGAGGAAAACGTTTTTGCGTAACTAAATGTTAGAGGAAAAGGACTATTTATGAAACCACATTCGAGCACATTAAGCAACAAAATTTCTATTCCTTGCCATAATTTGAAAGGGTAATTAAAATGCTTTTATTTTCCATCACTTTAAACTCAATGAATTTTTAAGTTATTTTCTAATGTCAGAATGGGTTTGTTTTGGCAACATTGTTTTCATTATATAACATTACATTTTTTCGTTGTTGTCCACTTAATGTTGTAAACGTTTTGCTTATTTAATATGGTTAATTGAAATTTTCTAAAATTGCTTCTCATTTACTACACAAGACTTTTTAGAACGTATATGTATATGTGACTTTGTATGTATTTGTTAGATTTTGTGCCACAATCAGGTCAATAGGAGTATTTAACAAAATACCAGTTGGCTTAAACTCGTTTGTTAATTACTCACAAAAATCATGACCGAAATTAATTGCCCATAATTATTATGGGTCATATGTGGCCATTATAGTTGCTTGTTATGTGGGTTTAAATTTAAAGAAGTTACTTAAAATATTTTAAATTTAACCAGTTAGAAAGCTTTATTTGGCTATGCCGAATCTAATATACCCTTCAAATCTAGTTTAGTGAAATTATTTTAATTAAAAATACAAATATTTAAAGAGAAAATTGTTTACATAAAAAAGTCATTGGCTCTTAATGGGCTAAGCATTTAAAAAAAAATTGAATTACTTCCTGAAAAATACTTTTAAAAGCTTTTAGATGATAATATATGATGCACAAGCGGACTTTTTTATGAAAAGTTTAAAGGCCCGTAACTTGCAAAATAAAGGTGAGCGCTAATTTTTTCACTTGATGTTTTTTCTTATTTTTTGATTCTCTATCGCTCCATATATTTGTTTTTTTTAGATTGGAGCTACTTCAACAAACTAGATTTACTTCAAATGTAATGAAAAAATTAAAGACAGCCGTTGTGTTTTACCTGCTGCCTTAAAGCACATGGACCAATCTTGCTGATTTACAATAGCAAAATTTTCGAAACTATATCTGATCAATTGGCGTATTTAAATATTTTCTAGTTTATTTAGTGCCTTGGCAAAGTGGATATAAACGTAGGTGTACCCTTTTATCACCTACAGAAACAGGAAGGATATATTCTAGATAAGTAACATTAAGAAATTGGAAATTTGGTATTCCCGGGAAAAAAATATATTTAAATTGACATTAATCTTTCCACTAATATTCTGGAAAATGGAGCATTATAAATTATTTGTTTTTTTTTTAAAGGAAAAAGCACTTCAGGCAATAATGCCTATTTAGTTATTTTCGTAAACGTGCTACATACTTTAGACAAGGGATAGATAAGAGATAAGACAGGTGGTGAAAGGAGAAAGATAGATAGTTATTTTACTTCGCCGGTGAATATGCTATAAAGAAGTACCGACGAAGGAGGCTGCATGTTTAATGTTAATTCTGAATATGTATTTATACCATTAAATAGAAAAAAAAAACATTTTTACTTTTTTGTTGCCGCAGGTGTTGGACCCTGGCCAACCAGGATTGTAGTCAACGTGTTTGCCACTTTAAGCCGAAAAGTAAATTTCAATTCATTATTCACTTTATTTATAATAATTTTTGCTAAAATCGATGATAGTTTCATAAGAACATTTTTCTTTAATATACCATTGACATTATAAGTAGAATATACCCTTGATATTTAGTAAAATTCAAATAATTTTTTTCTAACAAATGAATTTAATAAATTTCGGCTTAAGTTCATTTTTTAATCATTTTTAGCAATATTAAAAAAAAAACAGTTAATAACAAATTTTCGCCGATTTTTTCCAAAGAACATCGGAAAAAATAATATAATGCAGCCCTTTCTTAATCGCTACACTCGTCATCAGCGTTATTCTTATCTATCTACGTTAGATTGCACAAATTGTACATAACATCTGCTTCAAGAACGAAATTTGTAAAAAAAAAATACGGGCAATATTCATAATCAAACGATATTAAATTGGTTAGTTGAAGGTCACATGCAAAACATGCCTGTCTTTTTAACCTGGGCCGAAACTCATTTAGTATTTTTGTGCCAGACTAAAAAAACACAAATATCTAATGAAATGCGTTTGAGCACATTATCAATTTCTACATGTCAAGTGAGGAAAAATCATAAGGAGACAAGGCTTAAGATACGATCACATTACTCAAATATTTGACCAAAAAGACGTAACCACTAAATTATTGAAAACAATATTTGTCTCTCTTATTAAGAAATGGATGTAAAATGTAAGATATCACATTTGCTATATTACAAATCGTCATTCGTAATGATGCGTGTCAGGACATATTAACTAAACATTTAAAAAAATAGTGGTAACGTTTTTTTTTTTTTGGTCTTTTAGGAAGCTCCTATAGCCTAAATGTATGCTCGATATCAGAGAAAAGCTTACAACTTCTATATGAATATTAAAATGATATTTTTCGCGCTGCGTGTTCTCAACAACATTTTCCTCAAAAACGGAAAAAATGACGTTAAAGTTTTTTTTTTTCTTTTTTGAGAAATAAAATATGGAATTTAAATTGCCGCAAAACTAAAACATATCTAGATAGAAGAGCTTTTAACATATGCTAAAATAAAATTAAATTTTTAATTATATAAGTTTCTTAAACGTGAACTAAATGTCCCAAAAATTTTTTTTTACAAAAATGGCTATTTTGGCTTTATTAACCACGGGGCTGTCAAATCCTTTTTACAGTTGTTGTTATCGGTACTTTGCACTCCAAGAAATTTTACAATAGTTTCCGAATTTTTTCGGCTATGTTTGGATAGGGTTGGAGAAAGGCCAGTTATAATTTTTTACCACCTTTTTAAGGCAAGTTTTGAAAAAAAAAACGGTATTTTTACATTTTTCAAATTCAGAGGATTGTAAGTTCTTAATGAAAAGCGCTATCAGAACAAAAAATATTTTATTAAGAATACAGTGAATATTTTAAAGTAATAATTTGAGTACTAATAAGTACACCACGCCTAAAGAACTAAGATAAGTCTGTCCAATATTAAAAAAAATTATTGTGAGCCAATTTTCTTTTAAACTAAAGGAGACAAGTTACACATGTGCACAAATTAAATTTAAAAAATCTTGATATTTGAGTTAAAGATAAACTTTTTATGATATTTCCAAAAATATATGCCCGAGGTACTCAACTTTGGTGGCCTACCCAGAAGCCCTCCTTTAACCTAGAGGGCCGACCGTTCGCTGCATCAAAAAAAATACCTCTGCTTTATAAAACCTCATTAAGATATCTACAGTAGTTCATTAGATATCTAATTTTGTACATAATAAATCGTTTTCAAACCACTGTGCATCGCTATATTTTTTCATACTTTATCCTCACAACACTGTAGATGCTGTTTCACGAAGTAAGTACGAGTGCGCGCTGTGCCTGGCGTGTAATTTATTTTTTTTATAAGTGTACATGATCTAAGCGATCCAAAAAATGCATTTGTAAATAATTTTTCTGTCTTAAAATGTTTAGAAATTTAAATAAAAATGATCTTGGACAGTAATTAACTTAATTCAAATAATAATTTTGTTTAAACTTTATAGTAACGGTGATTAAAAACTAAAAATAGTTCCAACTACATTTAAATCTTATGACTTCAATGTTCAACTAATCTTAGAAAAAATTGACTTCCAAAAAAATGTATTTACCTGGCTTAGCTTTCTTTCCTTTCTTTTTTGGTGGCTGTAACAAATAAAAAACATATAAAAGTAATTATTAAAAAAAAATTAATTGTGTGACTTATTAAAAATGTTTAAATAATATGTTCGCAAAAAAAAAACATCTCTGGAAGCTTGTAGAGTTAAACAAATGTGTTTTAATAAATAAAACTTTTTATAATTTAAATAATAACATTAAATTTAAGCATTTTGTAAAAATAATTTTCTTTTTATTAAATCTCAAAAGCCACATATTGTGAATTTAAATATTCCCTTTTGGATGATATTTCTTTCTTTTAATTTTGAACGTTTCAAGGCTAAAAAATCTTTGACAGCTTATATATTAAAATGCATTTATTATTTCTTTATGGTTTCAACAGATTCTCTGTATAAAATAGCACAACATAGTTAAAGGATTTAAGTGTTTATATAACTTTCATTTTTCTGTTGTGTGAAAATATTTGGGAATCTTTTGCTCTGTTCTGCAAATACTCGTAGTCAAGGTCTTGTATTAAAAATATTAAAAAAAATAGTGCCAAAATATTTTTTGAGGGCATTTTATATGTAATTTTCTTATTTCAATATTAAAATTTGTTTACATTGTAACAACTTTTGTTTATTGTTGGCAGAGTACTTGTCGAGCAGTTGTTTAGCTTAAGGCTACTTTTCACTTTAGTTTTTTTTTTTTTTTCAAAAAATCTTTTTTATGCCCTCGAATATCAGTGCAATATGTTGGAAAGAAATACTTTAAATATTTAATAAAGTATTTGTATGTAAATATTTTGTATAAATAAATTATAGGGCAGTGAGGCTGCTTTTCCAGGGGTTCATAAACTGATAAGTTGAATACAGTGTCCTGTAGAACTCCAATGAAAAATTGCCATTACAACGTAACGTCGCAAAAGCTTTAAAACCTTTAAAAATATCGATTATTAATTTGTTAAAAGTTTTTCATAACAGACGTTTACTTTTTAAATATTATGATCCTTCTTTTCAATAGCCATTTCATTTCCTTTTTGTTGATTAAAGTTTGAAAAAAAATGTGTTTAAATAATATGATGACGCGGCTTTGAAAATAATTTCTCGCAACAGATGTTGGCTTATTGCATATTTTATGACTGCAAATTATTCAGAAAACTCGCAAATACAATTTTATTACTCTTGCTTTTGCTTTTAAAGGAAAATAAAAACAAAACAGGATTTATATCGAACGTGCAGACAGTAAAGTAACGTACGATTAAAAAAAATAAAATTCAAAGGACTTAACGTTTTTGGCGCCAAATATAATTCTTGACTACGTAAATATATTAAACAAAATGCAATAAAACTTTCTTCTTTAAGACCTTCTATATTTTTGGGGGTAAATTTAAAGACCACATAGTGAAATTTGTAGTGTTAGCCATATAAGTTAACCACTTTTTTGGGCTCCGCAAATAAAGCGAAATTACTGAACGCAAAGAAAAATAATTGGTTTAAAATGATCACAACAATTATATTATATGTTTACTGTAACACATGTAATATGTTTACTATAACACAACACATGGTTGCAAGAAACAAATTATAATTGCTTTAAACAATTTTTAAATGTGAGTAATGATATCATATAAATAAAAAGAAAACTAAAAGTATCACTTAACTAAAACCATATTATTACATCCTAATATTCTGACCTAAGATTATTGTTCTCTTCGATTTGATTCTGTTTGATTCTTTTCGATTGTATTCAATTATATTTGATTACTTTCTAAT
Source organism: Cistogaster globosa (assembly GCA_937654795.1). Classification (NCBI taxonomy): domain Eukaryota; kingdom Metazoa; phylum Arthropoda; class Insecta; order Diptera; family Tachinidae; genus Cistogaster; species Cistogaster globosa. The sequence continues at coordinate 106,667,074 of OW569406.1, read as the reverse complement.
ATATATCGACTATATTTTATTATATTCGATTATGTTCGATTATATTTGACTATATTCGATTATATACGATTATATTCAATTATATTCGATTACATACGATTATATTCGATTACATTCAATTATATTCGATTACATTCAATTATATTCGATTCCATTCGAATAAATTTTTTTTACATTCGATTACATTAAGTTATATTCGATTACATTCGATTACATTAAATTACATTCGAATATTTTCGATTACATTGGATTATATTCGATTACATTTGAGCAAGTCTAAATATATTTAATTACATTCGATTATATTCGACTATATTCGATTACATTCGATTAAATTTAATTACATTCGATTATTTTCGGTTACATTTGATTATATTCGAGTACATTCGAGTAAGTCTAAATATATTTAATTACATTCGATTATATTCGATTCCATTCTATTTTATTCGATTATATTCGATTACATTCGATTATATTCTATTATATTCGATTAAATTTGATTATATTCGATTACATTCGATTGTATTCGATTACATTTTATGATATTTGATTACATTTTATGATATTCGATTATATTTGATTACATTCGATTATATTCGACTATGATCGATTCTATTCTCTTCTATTCTATTCTATTCTATTCTATTCTATTCTATTCTACTCTTTTCCATTCTATTCTATTCTATTCTATTCTATTCTACTCCATTCCATTCTATTCTATTCTATTCTATTCTATTCTATTCTATTCTATTCTATTCACTTCTATTCTATTCTATTCTATTCTATTCTATTCTATTCTACTCTACTCTTTTCCATTCTATTCTATTCTATTCTCTTCTATTCTACTCTATTCTATTCTATTCTATTCTATTCTATTCTATTCTATTCTATTCTATTCTATTCTACTCTATTCCATTCCATTCCATTCTATTCTATTCTATTCTATTCTATTCTACTCCAGTCCATTCTATTCTATTCTATTCTAATCTAATCTATTCTATTCTATTCTATTCTACTCTATTCTATTCACTTCTATTCTATTCTATTCTATTCTATTCTATTCTATTCTATTCTATTCTACTCTATTCTATTCACTTCTATTCTATTCTATTCTATTCTATTCTACTCTTTTCCATTCTATTCTATTCTATTCTATTCTATTCTATTCTATTCTATTCTCTTCTATTCTACTCTATTCTATTCTATTCTATTCTATTCTATTCTATTCTATTCTATTCTATTCTATTCTATTCTATTCTACTCTATTCCATTCCATTCCATTCTATTCTATTCTATTCTATTCTATTCTATTCTATTCTATTCTATTCTATTCTACTCCATTCCATTCTATTCTATTCTATTCTATTCTACTCTATTCCATTCTATTCTATTCTATTCTATTCTATTCTATTCTATTCTATTCTATTCTACTCCATTCCATTCCATTCTATTCTATTCTATTCTATTCTATTCTACTCCATTCCATTCTATTCTATTCTATTCTATTCTACTCTATTCTATTCTATTCTATTCTATTCTCTTCTATTCTATTCTATTCTATTCTATTCCATTCTATTCTATTCTATTCTATTCTATTCTACTCTATTCCATTCTATTCTATTCTATTCTATTCTATTCTATTCTATTCTACTCCATTCCATTCTATTCTATTCTATTCTATTCTATTCTATTCTATTCTATTCTACTCTATTCTATTCACTTCTATTGTTTTACATTCCATTCGACTTTCTTCTATTCTAAGGATCAAGTACGGTGGGGCGTAGGACCTGTTGTACAGTCTTTACGGTAAACCTGTTTGAGCCCTGTCAGAACTCTTCCAGTGACGAGAAAATTCGGTTCCGGCCTAAGATTGAAACTTTTTTATATATCTTATCACCCCAAGGTGGCTAAACGGTCTGCTCATTACTAAAATGAGTTTTGTAACAAAAACCCCAATGAAAAGTCTGTGCGTGGTAAATTTATTTAAGGATAAGCCAACTGAAGGCATTTAGAGTAGCTTGGCCATCTGACATCAGGTAAATTGCTCCTTGTATATCTCTTCAAACATTTCCTACCACATATAAAGATGGCGTCAACATGGTCAACCATATTTTTTCTTTACGTATATTCAGTAGTTTAAAACCATTTTTTAAGATATAGAGAATCTATTTAGTAAGATCTTGAATACCTAATACCCAATAGCAACGTTTGCCATAGGGCTCTTTGGTTTTCTTGTCAAGCCTTAATATCAAATGTTCCTTGGCTTTGTATATGCAGTTTCATTGCAATAAGATTATGCTTTGTAAAACGAAAAATGCTTTTATTTATGAAAAAAGGATGATCTAAGTGCTATAAAAACCATTACGAAAAACAAGGGAATTTTTGATGACAAAATTAACCTTTCGGTTCTTGGTAATCAAGTTTTGCTCTTATGGCATCCTCAGCAATAAAATATTCTATTAAAATTCTTTTATCTTTCATCATCAGTTTCTTTCTTTTCCTACCATTCACTCAGATTTCCCTTGATTTTAATTTAAAATTCCTTAAAAGAAATTCTTCCTGCAACATCAGCTATGAATAAATGTTCTTTGGCTTTACTAGCGCGCAAACAGTTATAATAAAACTACATAGAGCTACGAGTTAAACTGTTACATTAAATGACGATTACAATGGTAACTCTGGTGAACGTAATTGATTAAATGTTTTGAATTATTGCAAATAGTTGTGTCCTGTCAAAAGTAACATGCAACATTTTCATCCTTTTCTATATGCCGTTTATATTCTTATAAACTCGTTTATTTTTTTTCTTATATTTTTCACGTTTTCTTGATGTGAGTTAATCGTTCATTTTTCTTTCATCATCTTCCATATGGAATCAAAGTTAAAGAAGCGCTTAAGCTTTTGTTCAACAAATTGCTTGTTTGTTTAAGGGATTTTTGAACTGTAACTTTGTTGTTACAATATTTTTATTTTTTCTGTTGCTTACCATTTTGTCTTTTTATTTAATTTGTTTGTTTTAATTTTTTATTTTTATATATGTAAATTGCTAACTTTTCTTATTTAATTTAAACAGTCTTTGTTATGAAATTTATTTAATATTTATTAATTTCTAAAATTTAGTTTTCTTAAAAAAATTTTTTAGATAAATATATTATTTCCATATGAAATCGGTAAACAAATTACTGTCATTAGCGGTTGCTAAGGTTGCCAAAGTAAATATTATTTGTTTTCGATTCAAAAAAGGGGTGATTCAAATAATAAATAATAAGTTTGTCGTCGAAAAGCTGTTAATATTTTTAATAAAATTTTCAATAGTAAAATTTTCCTGTTAATGCATTCTAGGCTGATAATGTATAATCAATAAATGCAAGCTTGAAGTTTTTCAGCACTGATGTTTTGAAAAATTTTATTTCAGATATTTTCATTTTGTTTAATTTAATTAAATCATTAAAATTTCTATTTTCTTTTGCAGCTACAATAATTATTGCAAATACTGCTTAACTGCTAAAACTGCTTAAGAGTATAAAATGTTTAGCACAATCATTTATACCAGGTAAAAGGTAGATTATAAATTGGCTTGAAATATCAAGACTTTAGTGTTTTTGAATTGTGATACTTTTTTTTATAAATATGAATTGATGCATCGTCATACTATCTCTCGCTTTGAAAAGGCTAAGAATTCATCTTGTTCGTAGAAATCATTATGTTTGCGAAAAAAATGTTTATTTAAAAATTAAAAATTTTTTTTAAATCTTCTGAGATTTCCAAAAAATTCTTAACATTTGAAGCCGTAATTCCACCACTATATTAATTTTTTGATTTACAATTAAAAATCAAGATTTTCTTTTTGGAGTACTTCTATGTCAAATAAGCCGAAAATTGTTTTCTAAATTTACCATGTTAGATTTTTATAAACTTTTTTTATTATTTCTTGACTCTCTGAGTCTAAATATAAATAAAAGAGTTTTCTCTTACATTTTTTTTTTAACTGTTACCTTATAAAAATGGAAAAATATTGATATTTTGCATATAAGCACCAGGTTAGAAAGTTGAATGACAGCTCATTTGGATTGTGGGAACCAAGAAATATAAATAAAAAGTTTCAATGAAATCTGAAGTAGTTATTTTGAGGACCATGTTAATTTAACGTGGAATTATTTTAATATATATAATAAATTTTAATGAATGTTCCCAAATATTTTATTAATTTTTTAAATAATTAACTTTAATTATTTTTTATTTTTCATTTTTGTATAAAATTATGCTTCTTGGTTTTATCTTGAAAAGATATTAAAATTATAGTTAAATTAAAAAAAAAAAAAATAATAAAATTTTAAATTAATTAACTTTGCAGCAGCATCCATAACCGCAGTTGATTACTTTTTATACAGTATTACGAATAAAAATGTAGGAAATATAACAAAGGATATTTTAATAATAATAGCAAAAATTTTGCTAAAGAGTATAAAAGTTTAAACAAGATAAACCGCGTTAAAGAAATAAATTTTTTCTTGCTTAAAGAAATATTTACATTTTTTATGGTTGCAAGATTTTGTTTTTTTTGATACATTGGCAGAGATAATTGTTGTTAAATATTTTTACATAAAAATTTAAAATAATTAATTTAAAAAAAATCAAATAAGCCAAAAAATGTTAACAAAGAAATAACGAAAATAGAAAATTTGTTATGTTTAAATAAGTAGACCTTAAAACACATAAAAGAAAAGAAAAATATATTAACCGACTATAATAACCAGGATGTTATTAATTCGTATTTTGTTTAAATACTCCATAATATGAAATATCAATCATTTGAACATTTTTTAATTCAATTTATTTTTATATTTGAAAATAAAAACTTATTTTTAACAATTTTTTCTTTCTGTTTCCTGAAGATGCCACTTAACGTGTGACGAAATATTGAAAAAAAAAAAAAAAATAAAAATATTAACAATATTCTTATTTTATACAACAAATAAAAGGTAATAAAATTTCAAAAGTTAATGCTAAAGGGTGTCCCCATACACTAGATATATCTTTCATGTAAAATGCATACAGTACACATATTCATAGACTTTTCCGACGATGGTCCCTATTAAATGAGGCATTAGCAAATTTTAAATTTTCCTATCAGAGGGTGTGCCAATAGGGATATGATGTTTACGATTATGGCTTAATCTTTTGAAACGTAGTAAACAGATCTACACTGCCTGTGTTACTTTGAAATCTGCTATGGGAGGAAATATTATAAATAATCAGAATTCGGAATTTTTCATTTATGAGCATTTAATTATAAACACTTTTGAAATTTTTCACAAATTAGATCACTACCATTATTTTTTATTTTTCAGGTTGATAAACGAGCATCAAAATGTTTTCTGCCTGTGATCACACGTAAATGTGTCTGTCTCTTTCGTTTTTAAGCATTCATATATGAAAAAGTGAACAACAAAAAATATCCCTATTATTCATACATGATAAGAGATGAATAATATCATTCTGATTTAATCTGCTTTTCATAAATGAATGGGTATTTTTTAAGCGTTGAAAAGTTCTGATTTATGAGAAGTCAAATATGAGATTTATGAAATTTCTCATAAACGAGAAAAAAAAAATTATTTCATATTGACGGTCATTACCCACCAATCCCACATGAATATGTGTAAGGGTGAGAAACAAAGAAAATCCGTGTTATGAAAAACAAATTTATAATAAAATTAAAAATAAAAATTAATAAAAAAAAGACATTATATAAAGCTTGCGATATTATTCTATATATAATTTGTGTATACGTATATGTGCCATTTTCATTTTAAACCAAACAAATAAATAAATGTTAATAAACCAATTACGGAATTGTTTTATCTTTTTAAATAACTTATATAGATAACTTTTTAAAGTTCTTAATGGATCCAAAATAGTAAACTATAATATTTAACAAGTAAAATTTGTTCACTAACATACATTTTCCACTAACAAATAAAAACAAACACTTTGTTATTGCATATGCCCGCAGCTGCGTAAAAAACAAACATGATTGAGAAGTAAACGCTCAATGAAAAAATTTTTTTCACGGTCTTTTCACTTATGAAAAATTATCAAAATTTTAAATTCTCATAAATGAGCACTTGCATAATGAAAAAAACTATTTTGTCATTTTTCACTTTTTAATAGAAAAAAAAAATAAAACATGCAACATCCCATGAATGAAAAAACCAAAATTTTTTCTAGCCTCTCACTCATTTATGAAAAGAAGCAACAAAAACTAAAATGTCTCACTGCTCTCTCATGTGTGAGAATAAGATAGCATTTCGGTATTCTGCAAATAACATAAAAAACTAAAGGATTCATCCACAGAAATGTGTTTGGTCGTCAATGGCTTTAACTTTCAAACCTCAACAAGCAACATTTATACAAAATTTACAGAAAATTTGCGTTACTATATCTGCCATAACTAAAATGATTATTTTTTGAAATTTGAAACATAGAAGATACATAAATAAAGGGAAGTCCATAATGGCATTATTTTTAAAGACTAAAGAATAGAAACTACTATGTGCGCCAAGAAAAATTAAATTAAATAAAATTTAAATTTGAAGCCTGCCCCCTTAGAGAACGTAATTTTAACTTATATCGGCACAACTTTTGAACTGTAACAGGCAAAATCTTTAAATTTATACAGAATGCTACAAAAATGGCAATAGAATGGCGTTTCCCGAAATACATGATTTGTACGAATATAGGGAATAAGCACACACATTTAAAATTATTAAAAGTATAAAAAATAAAGTTTTATTTTAAAAAGTGTTGTCTTATATAAATGCATATCAAGATTAATTTTAAGATTTTCACAAAGTTCTTATACATAAATATTTTTCTCAAACTTCTGTTTATAAATTGAATCTATTTAAATTTTAGAATTCAGTTGCCGGTTTTCAGTTCGCCTGTTTAATAGTCGTATTTTTATTATAAGAATTTTGAAAGCCAAACAAATATAAGAACATACATAAGCCCAACCAGTTAGGTAACGTTTATTTTTAACTGACTTCCATTTATCTGTTATCGTCTGTTATTTTATGTTCGTACTAGCAGAACTCAGTGATTTTTGATTTTGAAATTGCATAGTTTAGATTTGTTACCATACAACTCATATGATATGTGTCTAATATAGAAATTCCATCACTACAGCCAGCAGTAACAGAGAGTTATAAAACTTAAAACTTAAGAGTGTCCTAATAAGTGCTGTTCCAATTTTTATTTCATATTCAATGATGCTTTGCTTTCTGTCGTATCTTTTTGAAGACGTTCTTTTCTTACAAAAACAATTTATTAAAGATTTCGGCTCATTCGATTTAAAAATTTTATTAAGCTATCCTGCAGCCTAAATCTTTACTAAAAATCATAATTAATTTTTACTTATATCTTTGCATTTTTTGATTTTAGGAAACTCCCTTTTATCAGATTTTGTTTTTCAGTGATTTTTAAAACAGACTAAATAACTTCAATTTAACATTCAACAAAAGAAATCTTTGTGTTTAAATGTTGGACTGTCTGTTGAAAATAAAATTTTGCATTTGTAGATAAAATATGAGACCAAAAATACCTCATGATACGAGTGCTTTCTTCTTTGAATTTTTATTTTATCTTATTTTCTTCATCTTACAAGATGTCTACTAAAAACCACATACATACATTTGTACCACTTATAACAACCAAAAATGGCTGTAAAATTTAACAGCAACAACGAAACAATAAGTATTTTGTTGTTAAAGTTTTAGCAGATTGTTTTTCAAATTTCCCTTCGGAGGCATAACCCAGTTAAATTATTTGAATAGAAAAAATTAGTAAACAACTTTTTGTTGTAAAATTAAAAATTTTTAAATGAATTTTGTTCATCCGAAACATCAATACATGGCATTACCATTTAAAAATGATTAAAAGCATATGACCACCGCGGCTGTTCCTGACAAAATGCATCCGAATTTTTGGCGACTTTTGCGAACATTGCTGTCTGTATGTCTTGAATAGCAGAAGCTATATTGGCTTCCAAAGCGTCAATAGCTGTTGATTTATTAGCAAATCTCCGTAAGTTTTCGTGGCATAGGAAATAACTAAAAGGTTTCAAATTGCATGAACCTGGAGATTATTTTACAAGACTACTTCTCGAAATAAAGTTATTGCCAAAATTTGATTTAAGCAAGTCAATTGTTGCGGTCGGCCTATTGCGCGTATCTCCATCCATATTTAAAAAAAATTATTAGTTATGGTGTAGTAACAATATCCATCGACCATAACGCGAGTACCGGCTCAATTTTTGAAAAAATAATTCCAGTGATGCCACCAGTATGTAAAAACAGTGTATCAAACAGTGTATTTTTCTGGATCTAATGGAGTCTGTAGGGTCTATTGTGGACAGTTTTTACGCTATATTTAATACCTCGTCAAGCCAAAAATTAAGTTCAAGTGTCATGATGGTCTAAAAGAGTTACTTTCATTCATGCGAAAAAGTGAGTGCGCATTAGGACAGTTCATTTGACAGTTAAATCTCTCGTAATTTTTAACAGGCCTAAAAAATACATGTGTTTGTATAAAAGAAAACAATTATGAAAACAACTATTGGGTAATTTTAATATTTTTTTTTTCCAAGATAAGGCCACATAATGGAAGTTTCATCATTTCAGTCTCTTGTTACTTTAACGCATTTGTTGATTTGATTTTACGTTTGCTAAAACATCAAAATTATTTTAACAAGTTTTAACATTTCAATAGCAGATGCAAAAGAGTATTTTTTTAGTTTTTCATTCAGCTTTGTTGATGTTAAAATTATCAAATACCAGATGAATTCAAAAATAGATTTTTATTCATATTGATCATGGTGTCTTGTTTTTATAGCTATTGATTTTTTTTTTTGAAAATATATTTGTGGTTAAATTTAACTCGCTAAAATTTATGCAAATTTAAAAAAAAATTATTCAAGAAACTTTTAACGTATCGTTTCAAGTTTTGCCTTTAATGAAGTTTTTTTCTGTTTTTTCAATTAACTATGAAAAAAAACGAATTTTTTTTAAAGACCAACCCATGCGTATTGATGCCTAGCGCCTAACTTTAACATTGAAATTTTATACTAATTAATTCTTGGAAAAAAAATTGACTTCAAAGCAGACAAACTTAAGATCATATTTCTTTAAGACGGTAATTATACATTAATTATATTATTTTGTATTCGAAAAAGATTGTGTCAGGATTTTTTTTATGTCATAGAACAAAATATGTATGCAGATTAAACAAGAAAGTTCAGCAGTTAAGCGGTCACCCTGTAGTTTTTACACTTCGTACTGCTGACACAGTAAAACAAGATTTGTTTAAATTCTAAGCGTTGGTCTATAACATTTCAAAAGTTTGGCCACATACATCATCTTTCATTAACTATTTGGAACACTCTTTAATTTTAATTATGAATGTTTATACTTGTTATTATAGCGGCCTTATTAATCGACATCCTCTCTAATTTTCAAGCACTTGTCTACAGCGGTTGAAAATTTTAGCGCATAAATCAATTTACGTCACCCTTTAATTTTTAGATTTATTTTCGTATTAATTTTTACTATTGGGAGCTACAGACATACGCATTTTTTTAATTTTAAAGAAATTCGATTTATGGGGACACCCTTTAATTTTTAATTTAAAACGGAACTAATCTGTAAGCATAAGCTATCAAATTAAATCGGTTTAAAATAAACTGAGTTCTGCAGGCAGAATAAAAAAAAACAACATTTAGTGGAATTGATAACCTCCTTCTTTTTTGAATCGGTTAAAGAGTGGGGCATAACGCATTTTTTCATATAATTTGACATATAAAAACCATCAAAAAGCAGTTCTTAGTTGAAATTTATTTGAAGGCCTAACTATTATGTGCATAAGCTAGCTTAAGCCAGTTTAAACTAACGTGATTTTCTTAAGCAAAGCACTTTAGGTATATAATCAGCTTCGAAGAAATGTAAGTAGGGACCGAGGTGAACAAAATTTGCCAACCGTGCAAATTATCCTCAATTTTCTAAGGGGTTGCTTAAGCATTTTACGTTAGCTTAAGCTATTTAATGCGCACTATGATTGGCCAACTATTTGCAATGACTTAATTTTTCGGGGATTTTTTGACATTTCTTTTGACATTTTGTTGTTCAGAGATCTCATCAGAAGTTCATATGCTTCCTTGTGATACGTACAAGCAAAGTGCACGATGAAACTAGCCTTAATTTTAAAAGAGAATTGAAAAATGACGTAAAAAATGGCATCACATAAAAATCGTCGAAATTTCTGACGGCATGCCGCGGCATTTCAATTATGGGCCTTACTTTACATCATCACGTTTTTTTCTGTAGTTCCTACCTCGTTCTGATTCATTATTTATTATAAGAACCTTTTTTCTTATTTCCTAATTTTAGATACGAATTGTGCCAACAATGTTACCATATTTTTAGAAAATTGTAGAACTTCTTTTTTACTTCTTTTTGTTTAAAGTTGTCGTTTGGTCACTTTTCATCATTAAACGGCTGATAGAATCGACGATATCGTTGGGCTTTAGTTAAAATCTAAAAACTTGCATTTTTAAATATCTAAACGCACGCACACACCCACTTTTACAAAAAAATATATATTTTATTAAATTTATTTTAATGCAGACTAGAAAAGTCAACTTTTATAAAATAAATATTTTTTTGACTCCTTTTTACCACTTGAATTGTTTTTGGAATTGTTATCTTTAAAAATTAAATTGATTTTAAAAGGCCACAAATTAAAGAAAAATAAAAGGGAAAATTTATTCAAATTAAATTTAAGGCAATTTTAAATTTTTTTTCTTTTAATGTTGTTGTGTTATTAATATCAATTAAATTTTGGTTGAACGTTTAGGAACTTTCAAACAAGTTACCAAAAATATCTTACGCTAAATAATTGCGTATATTGTGTTAACCAAATGAAACCATTAACCAGTGATTTGGTTGAAGGAAGCATATTTAAACACCATTTCCAATAAATGGGTTGAAAACTCTGTAACTTTGTTTTACATAGTTTTGTAAAATTTATACAACTTTTTAAAGGAATTAAATACTAAAAGCCAGGACGCCTGATGACATGATTACCGGACTTTGTGGGCGAGAAATTGGTAATTTGATAAACTACTGAAATCAAAGATTTAATTCATATCTTTTGATTCAGGCCATAGGGAATCCAAAAAAAAAGCTGTGAAACTAGTTGTTGGCTTAAATAACTTTTTCAGCAGCATTAAAAAATGGGACAATCATGCCACCAAACAAAAATCCACAACGAACTGTTACTCTTTGCGAATGAATTGGCTTACCGACAAGTGACATGACACTGACTGATTGTCAATATTTTAACGCAAAAAGGATTTAAGTGGTGTCAAAGCAACTTGTGATTTCATTTGTATTTGAACCACCCAGCAGCTTAATTTTATGTCCAGCTGCAAAGTAAATGGTGTAAAATTTTAGATTTCCGGTAGAAGTAATCAAAAGGAAAGGGATATTTACACATTTCTTTCAGACGGATATTTTTATTCTTGTTGGCTACGAAGACGAATACTACTGTTCAGTGGGTGGGAGGTATTTAATTATGCCTCTTAATTTGATTTTTACTAAAGAGCACAAACTGTTTAAACTCGTTTTTTATGACTTTGAAGGCTAAATACTTTTAAACACATCCGTTGTTGTTGTTTTTGCCATTATGCTGTTATGTTGCTACCCCTGCTACTACATTTGTTCATAACGCATAAACTTGTTTACAGAAATGCCAAAAAATACTTATTGCTGTTGGTTTTATTTACTTATTTTTTTTTTAACCGTTAAATTGCTTTAAGGATGTATAAATTACAAGACTGCGGATATTTAAGAATCAAACAGACACAGTCATAGAACACAAATACAGCCAAGAATACATACTTGCATATAGGCTACCACACACATTTAAACACAAACAAGTTAACTTGTTTGCCTAAGTATTTAGTACAAATAATTGGGTTGTGGTAGTGATAAAGGGAAATACTTGTAAGTGGCTTTGTTAAGAATCCACAAGTGTGTGTGTGTTTGCGTTTATTCAAGTTTTAGAAGGAGGCGTGAGAATATTTTTTTTAAACATTTTTACAGCAAAATATTTAAAATTCAATTTTGTTGCTTTGTTTTGCTGTTTTCTTGTTTAAACAAAAATAAATTGTGGGGGAGTTTTATTTTGTGAAATTATTACACGTTCGACTGACTATCTGGCTTTTAAAGTGGCCTTGTGGTTTTTATAGTACTTTTCCGTTTTGATATAGAAGAAAAAAATTTTTTGTTTAAATTTAAAATTTTGAAAATCATTCATTTATAAGCAATTAATTTCATTGTATTTTAATTGTATAAAATACTTTGATTGAATAATTGAAAGAAAAAGGCTACAGTTTTATTTGATAGGTAGTATACAGCTATGGTAAAAAATGTAGCACTAAAGGCAACGTTAATCTTTTTATAATAATTCTACTTCTTTAATGTAATAATACTTTTATTCCAAAAATAATTTATTGGAATAAGAGAAACCTTAATACCTCATCAAAAAAATCTCTATTACATTTATTAAATTTAATTAAAATAAATTACAAAAGCTGTCAATAGTCAACATTTTGAAGAAATGAATAATAGCACTATTCAGATTAAATAACACAGAAGGCAATAATATTTCAAATACGCACAAAAGGAAATGATGCCGTTAAATAAGTATGTCATGGCAGGACTTTTATTCACAATAATGACGGCGTAACGCCTTGGCATAAAGCTATCCAAGTCTTTCCACCTTTTTTTGGGATTTCTCTTCATGACTCTTTAACTACAGCCTAAAATTTCTTGCTGTTAGAAGATTTTTATTAATAGCGTTTTTTCTGTACATAAGCAAAAATATTCTCTATAGGGACAAGCGACGTTTGTATGACTATTCCAAGATGTCAATAGTACAATCTATAAGCCACTGACAAGAATTTTTTTGCTTGAATTTTTGGGTCGTTGTCTTTCAACACAAAAATTGTTATTCTTTTATTTTAAATAACATTAATTGGTCCCTCTCCACAATATGAAAAGCACGACAACAATAATATGCTTGGGCCTTCATGCTTAATGACCACGGACATTAACCTCGGATCATGTTTTGTATTCGGAGATCCTCTATCACATGAATAAGAACCCTCTGCCCAGTACAAAATAGTTTGCGTCTAACAAATATTATAAATTTACTAAAAATCATATTACTAATAACAGTGTTATTATTTTTGCCGGCACTGTATATCGCTTAAATTTTTATTAAATTTAATTGATAAACAAAATTAATTGTTGAATTTTAATTTTAAGACTTTAATTTTTTATTTTAGTTATTTATTTTATTAAAACTGAAGGCAGGGCTTAAAATTGAATTCAATGGAATCATATTGGTTCGTTTTAGGGTCGCATTAATAAATAATTCTTATAGAAAAATGGACTTCAAAGCAGACAGTCGGGCAGAGAGTTGTTGATTATGAAATAAAGACGAAGATAAGGATATTAGTGTCACCTTGGGAGATACCCTATAATTTCCAATTTATATTTCATACTTGTACGACGCTTTATAATATAAGGTCATCAAAACACAGTTACTATGTGGACACCCTTTAATAGAAAATTTTATAATTTTTATAGAGAGCTTAACAGTACACGTTCTGTTAAATTTCACCGTCTGTCTATATTGGGGCATTTGGACACCCTTTAATTTCAAATTTGAAATATTTATGCTTATGTTAATTTTTTTATTTTTTGACAACTTTGTTACGGTTCAAGAGACTTTAGGTCTGATGTTGAAATAAAAACGGTTTTTCTTTTATAGGAAATTTTTAAATTTTTTTTACACTCATATCGCACATGTAGGAATTTAGGCGATGAGGCTCATTTTAAGCTTAACGTGTTTGTTAAGAAGCAAAATTGCCATGTATTGAGTGAAAACGATCCACAAGAGACCCTTCAGATTCAACTTCATCCAGAAGTTTGCTCTCTTTGGTGTAATCTTCACACTGGCGGCATCATTGGATGTTATTTCTTCAGAAATGAAGCCGAAACGCGCGTAATAATCGATTGAGACTGTTACTGCATCATGACCAATGCTTTTTACTTAAGGGTATGAACGCCATTGATCTGAGCAAGATGTGGTTTTAACAAATGTCACCTTGAAGGCTTACGTTGTTCGTGTTGTTCGCGACATACGGCCAACAATGCTTGAAGAAATAGTAAAAAATCGGACGACTAAAATACGATTCATAAAGAACAGATGCCGTGGCCATATATCTGCACTAATTATTTAATTTTAAAGCCATGTGTTAATCTCTCAAAAAAAATTTTGTTGTTGTTATAAATTAATTTTTTTGTTTGTTATTTTTTATACGCAACTTGAAGTTTCATCAGACTTTAAAACACTTTCCATCAAAACTATTCTAAAAAGTTATGAAGTTTAGCGTATATTACGTATCTGTAAAGCCAATTTATTTTTTAGTTTAAGTTAAAATAATCTACAGAAACATTCAAAATATTGTGTAAAAACGTGAAAAATGCATTCCAGTCCCTGGCCTGACTAAATAATTTTTTAAGTACTTAAATATTCTTTAGATATGTTAAGAAGCTTCAGCTAAGAGAGAAAGATAGAGATAGAATGAGAGAGAGGGAAAGAGGTAAAAAAAGATAAAAGGAAACATGTATTTAAAGTTTCAAATGTAGCTTGAACTATTATAGGCTATAGAGACACTTGTGTGCTAAAAACTTTCAAGGTTAAGGATAATGTCGTGAAATTAGTATATCTAACATTTCTGCATGCTCATTTTAGAGATTCAAAATTTTGATTTATGACTCTTACAGCAAAAGCTTGATTTAAAAATAAGAAGAAAAAAATCTGCTAATTGCTTTAATATTGTTAAAGAAAAACTTCTTGAATGAATTTATTTTTATACATATTTCTTTAAATATATAGTTTTTATTTAATCAATTTGTTTTGGATTATACATATTTTCTTCTTTATCATAAATTATTTAAATTCTTTTTTTCAAATATAATTTTTAATAATTTTTTATATGTATATAAATTTGATTACATTGTTTTATTCATTTCTTTATTCAATTTCTAAATATTTTATTAACTTCATTTCATTAACTTAATAATTATTTTTAATTTATTATTTCAATATAATATTGATTTTAATTGTATTTAATGTTACATTAATTAATCACCTATAAATAAATTTAAGTTAAAATTTTTTATACAATTAACATTCTGAAATGCTTAATTTGCATTAATATTAAATACATATAACTTATTTTTATAATAATTATTTACACTTTCTTTTATTTTGATATTTTTGTAATTGTTTATTATACTTCAGGTTCGCTTTTATCATGCAATTGAAATGTAATTTTACTTTGGTTCGAAAAAACAAAAAAAAAAAAAACACTAATTGTGCTGGCAAATGCTTAAGGGAGAGAAGAGAACTTTATTTATTTATTTCTATGCAGTAAAACTGAGGTATTGAAAAACATTATGTTTCCATTTTGGTGCACCCTGGTTTAAAAACCAATTAGAGCCCACTTAGCTTTTTCTTTTGCTGAAACCTGTGTTTTATCATTGAAAAACATGTCTGCCTGCTTCTCTTAGAAAACATAAATTTTAAGTTATGATCCTGGTGCAGCAAGGACTACAGTCTTGAAATATTGGTTTAACGCAAGAAAAGACAAGTAAGAGGGCCATATTCGGCTATGCCGAATTTTATATACCCTTCATCATATACATATGTAAATCTAGTTTAGTGAAGTAACTCCACTCCGAAAGGTAAAAAAATGGGGTGACATAGTTAAAAAATAAAATAAATGTCACTGTCTTAATGGGTTAAGCATTTTTAAATAGTCTTAGTAAATTCTGAAAGATCTCCTTAAAAGCTTTTAAATGATATCCATATTGATATCTTACAAAATATGTTGCAAAATCGTATTTTTCTATCAAAACTTCAGAGGCCCATAACTCGGAAAACAAAAACGCAACATCCAGTGCATAAAGCCGTGATTATGTTTACCACTGCTTTAGATGAGCTCCAAATAAACATATTTTTTAGGTTAAAAAATTTATTTTTTATTCATTCTTCTTTTAAGGCCAGTTTAGTCCAGATTATAAGTTGATGGAGCTTGGGTATATTGTAAAAATTTTGACTTCTTTCTTAATAATAAAAGTCAGTCTACTGGAACACTACTGCTACTGTCAACCTTGCATAACACAGAAAGAAAGCAGTACAAAATTGTTTGTTTTTTATTCCCAAAATCTTAATCACTCATCAGTCCCTTGTAACTTTTTCTAATTTCTGAGACTTTAAATAATTTAAAGTATCCTAGTAAAGCGAATGTTTAGTAAAAAAAAGGAATAAGGAAACAAATCTAGTCAAAGTAATAAATAAGATAATTGAGAATTAATAAAGTGAAACAGAAAAGAACAGAGAAAGGAATGAAAGTAACAAAATTAAACAATTTTTAGAAATCAGTTTCTGGAAAATTTAACTTTATTTTATATTGAAACAAGCACTAGGTCAGTTTTAGAATAAAAAAAAAAATATTGTTTATTATTTTATATTTTTTCTTTCAATATTTCGCCACACCGTTGGGTGGCATCTTCAGGAAATAGGAAATAATATTATTAAACAAATTGTATGCTTTTGAAAAACAAAAAACATTAGTTCAATTGAAAAAAATTTGTTTCTGGAAAATCTTATTTACTTTGGAAATAAAATATTTAAAATCTTTAACAATATAAATCTTTAAAGTACTGAGCTAATTTTAGCACAAAATTAATAAATCTATTTGTTATGCTCAAAATACAAAAATCGACAAAATCATATATTAAAAAATTAGACCTACAATTGATGATGTCTCTCGCCAGAGTGTACGAAGCTATCTGCATTAAATTAAGCTGAGAGTACTATGCTCTGTGCGTTATAAAACATAATATTTCCAAGCAATTACTGTATGTAAGCGAAGGAAAAAAATTAATATTTTGGAACGCAATAATCTTTATTACAGCAAATCAGTATGTCGCCAGACTTTTGTACCTTAACTGCTGTAAACAAATCAAACGAAAAAACAATTCTGAGTATTAAATCAGTGAAAAACAGCATTGCTGGGCATACTAAAAGCTATTCAAATAAAAAAATAAAAGAAGCAATAGCAAAAGTATTACTTTTTTAGAGGAGAATGGTTTGAAGATAGATAACTAACCTAACATACATAAATTAACAACTTACAACCAACTGTAAGTTATATGTAAATTGTGTCAATATACCATGTTTAAAAAATTTTAAAATCTAATTATTATTAAATCAAGTTGTTAATTTCTTGTAGACTTTTTTATTATTAAAAATTTTTGAACCAAATTATTTTAATTAAATGCTTTAATATTTCTTTCTAAATAATGGTACATATGCTTTATATTTTCTTTTATAAAATTATGATCCATAAATGCAATTATTTTAATAAATTTGTTTACATATTTTTTATAACAATTTAAGTTTTTTATTTTTATTTTACTATTTTACATTTTTTGTTCTTCTAAATTCCTTATACAAATATATTTTGATATATACATTTACATCAATTTAATTGAAATTATTTTTTAAACATCTTTAATTTTTTTTAATTATAAAAACAACCCAAATAAATTTCTTAACAAAAATGTTTCAAGTTTTAAAATTTAATATAAAGTTTATTAATTTGATTTTTTCTTTCAATATTTAGGTATGATTTTTTATGTGGTTGTTTTTATTATTGTCATCTTAAATGCATTTTTTATATGTTTAGACGTATAATTCTGAATTTTATTTTTTTTTTAATTTTGATATTTTTTAATAACTATTTTTTTTTATTAACTTTAACAAAAAATAATTTTTACTAAATAATTTTAAGAGATTTGTATTTAAATTAAAATTACAAGTTTTGTATTCTTAATATGTACAGTTAACTTCATTTAATTAAAATAAATTATTGCAATTTCATGAGATTATTATTATTGCTATTAAAAATTTTATGCATACAAAAAATATGTTTCAAACCAAACCTTTAAATATTTAGTTTTTGTTGCGAGCTTTTCTAGAAAGATCATAAAATTAATTCTTTGTTAATAATTTTTCCTATTCACATCCCCTTGTATTGTTGTATCTGTTGTTGAAATGTACTGCAATCTAACAGTGTAAAATTGATTTTGCTTGTTCTCATTGGAAAATATTTTGTCATTATTTAATTTCACTTCATATGTTTTTGGAAAATTAAACTTTAATTATTGATTAAAAAAAAATTAAAAGGTTATCAATTCGTCTAATATTTTTTGTGTATTTCTTTCACCAGAAACTCATTCATTTTTGAGCCGACTTTGCAAATTGCAATTTTTAATTGAAAGGTATCGCACACATATTGGTCCTACTAAATAAATAAATTCCATAATTTAAAAAATAAAAGGGTGCATTCATAATACAAATATGAATATTAAATGCCTATTGAATTGCAGGACTCAAATAAAATTTAAAAAAATTTGATATCACTAAAGCTCCCAATGACACAGAGTATTAAAAACATAAACTTAAATATTGAAAGGTGTCCCCATAGATGACGTAATTTGACATACATAGCCTTATCTTTACAACCAATAAAATGCGTGATTCTGTGTCCGCTATAATTACAAATATTAAAATTTAAGAAATTGGAAATTAAAGGGTGTCCCTATAGAAGACCAAATTAACTTATATGTTCCTATACCATGTTTTGTTAAGTCGATTATAAAAACAGGTATTAAAATATAAATTAAAAGTTGAAGGGTGTTGTCATTTGATTTATGTAATCTTATCTTTTGAAGCTTATTAGACAGACACTTCAAAGTTAAATAAATATCCATAACTACATATATAAATAATTAAAGGGTGTACTTATAGCTGACGTAATTTAACGCATATGGGCCTTATATTTATAACAGTTTCAGGCACTTACTTAAAATTAAGCCAGAACGTTCATTATAATTTAGTTTGTAACAACAGCTTAAATATTAAAAGTTAAAGAGTGTCCACATAGGTGATAAAATATAATGTAAATTGGTTCATCTTTGAAAAGTTATAGATAAACAAATGAAATTTAAACTAAGTTTCTTTGAAGATTTTCTTTCATTGTCGGTGCCTCTTTGTCTGTGTGTCTATTTTGAAATCTTTTTTTTTCTTTAACAATTATTGCTGAGAAAACATATTTTATATAAATTATTCAATACATTTATTCATTTAAATACATTTAAATTTATTTGTTATTGTTGTTAATTCTATACAAATCTAAATTGAAATTAAATTTATACACTTAATTTCTTCCTCCAAGTCATTTAGAAAACAAGTTGAAATAATCTCCGTTTATGTTTTACGTTTGTTAAAATAATAACTTTTATCTTTCTAAATTAATTTGCTGGATAACTTTAAGTATTTGTGTGTTTGTAGCTGACACATTACAATTATAAATACACAGGTAATGAAATAATTTATTGAATTTTAAATTACAACTTGTTGTTATTTTGAGTGTATTATTAGTGTATTGAGACCTATACACACATACGAGGTTGTAACATATAATTGTAATTAATATATCAACAGATATAATATTATAATTTTATTGTGCTTGTAGTTTAGAATAAAATGTAGCTTTCAATTGTTTCTTTAGTTGATTGTTTAAGGAAAAAATGAAGCTTTAGGAAATGATAATATTTTAAAATTAATTTAGGCATTTTACTATAAATGAAATATTGGCAAAAAGATAATTACAGTACGTCAGTACTGTTTTGCCAGTTATATGCTCCCTGATAAAATAATTTTTTAGTTTAAAAAGTTGCCTAATATGTAAAAAAAATTGGAAATGAAAACTTGATAAATTCTGTTTTATTTGCTTTAAAATAAGCAAATCCTGAGAGCGCTTTTGTGATATTGCCTTTGCTAGCAAATATCGCTCAGGTACTCTTACTTAAAAGAAAAACTTAAAAATGTTGCGAATAATTTTTAGTTGAACCATCACTGGTTAAACCGCCAGCATGAGCATGGGATTAAAGGAGTAAAATTAAAAAGAAAAGAGAAAATCTTATTTTCTTCAGAGTTAAGGCAAAATAAGTTTTAAATTTCCATTCCGTGATAAATCAGCTAATCAGATTCTGTTAAATGGAAAATATGTATTCGTGATTTGTTTTTACTTTAACGTTCGGTTCTATTCCGTTCAAAACAGTAGCAAATAAAATTCAACGTTAAGTTACTTAAAGTTGTTGTAAGTGCAAATATGTAAACAAACCCATTTTTGAAGTTATTAATTTAAAGTTTTTTTTTTAGTTGAAAAAAAGTTAAAAATATTTTTGATAAAGAATTCATTTGTTCAGTAAATTTACCAAAAATTACAGAAGGTCAGCCAAAAAGCAGGCCTTAAATCAAATTTCGAATCAGGGGCCAAATTACGGCATTCGATTTCAAACGAATTTTTAATAGGATTAAAATGGAAACTTCGTTCGATATCGAATACCGTAATTTTCCCTCTGATACCCTTTCAATATTGTTGTTAATTTTTATAATTTAGTTTATTATAAACAGCTGAAATATTATTATAGAAGAGCTAATCGAAATAATTTCAAAGTATAACGGTACGGAACTGAACAACAACGGAAAGTAAAGACTTTTGAGGCCCTTAAAAAATCTAAAACGTCCTGAAACCCGGGAGCTGCTTTTAGAATATAAATCTTTAAGGTATCGTGTTGTAATTAGAATAAAATTTTCAAAATTTAAATATTACAAATTATTACAAAAATAAATCATACACAATTCGGTTAAAAAATCGCCAAATAGTAACAAGAACCTAAGATGGATAATGTCCATCTCCAGAGTTTGCGAAACTTCCTGCATTCACTTTTATGGAAATAACTATGTTCTGTTTGTTATCAATCATAATATTTCCAAGCAATTAATTAGTACGCGAAGGATAATATTAATATTTTTGAAAGCAATATTCTTTACAATGACAAATCAGTATCAACAATTCAAACAAAAATCGCATAAAAAATTTCGATTTTGCAATTTAAAATTTAGGTGATATCACAATTTTGACAAAAATTTGACACAAACTTTACAAGTAAGAAATAATAATAAAAAAATATATCTTTAAAAATATATCAAAATTTTATACATTTTTTTAAACATTTTGTTTTCTTAAGCAGTAGTACGTAAGAAAGCTTTTGTATTAAATTAGAATCCTAGGCAGAATTATGCTAAGATAATCACCCAGCAATAACTTGTGACACGAACATCGCTATACTAAAAAATATTCTTCTAAGAGCAGATTTCATGACATGCAAATTAATGCGATTTTTCATTTAATTATAAGAATTGGCCACTGAATTTTGGCCACTGAAAATTGGCCCCTTAGTTTTGTAGAGTGTCTCAATTAAATTGCTTACTGTTTGTATTTACATAAATATTTTATAAATATTTTATTATAAATTAATACAAATATTACTTGCCATTCAACCGCACTTAACAAATTTTTATTTTCCTTTAATTGTTAATCTATGACAAATTTAAATTTATAAATTAAATTTATGTATTCATATTTTTCATTGTGAAACTCTTAAGAACAGATGCTATTAAATGATATTATTGTTAATATTTTAGTTTAATTAAAT
Organism: Cistogaster globosa; assembly: GCA_937654795.1. Taxonomy (NCBI): domain Eukaryota; kingdom Metazoa; phylum Arthropoda; class Insecta; order Diptera; family Tachinidae; genus Cistogaster; species Cistogaster globosa. Next base: position 106,645,310 of record OW569406.1, on the reverse strand, counting down.
AATAAATTTAAATTTAGAATGTAAAATCTTTAAAGAAGGGTTTTTATTTTAAATAATAAAGTGTTGTCTTTAAATTAATTTATTTTGATTCATTGCTTTTAAAATAGAATTTAAATACAAACAACGATTATTTATTTATTAATTGTATAAGAAAAATTACTTTTTCTTTAAGAAATCTCTAAAGCTTTGCAAGTCGGCGCGTTATTTTACTTTTGTAATGCTTATTTTAACAGCCAGATTATTTTCAGAGAGTCACTCGGGTAGATGCGTTTGCAAGACTTAAGGCTACTATGTTATAATGACAATACAAAAGTTTTAAGATAACTAAAACTTAGAATGCGCTAATAGAAAAGCTCCTAAAATAAATTAGCTTCAGTTATGTGTGATAACCACAACAAATATCACAATAAATACATCTTTTTTGAGTAGACAATGCCTTATCAACCGCCATACATTTTGGTAAAAGGTGTTTAAAATTATCAAAATATGGAATTTTTATAATTTAAAAAGCTCTTAAATCTAGAAAATTGCTCATATTTCAAATTTCATATTAAAAAATTTTAAATGGGTGTCCGTTATGATTCAAAAGACATAATGTATGTCTTATGAGGACAATCTTTATTTTTTTAAATTATAAATTTTGTTTTTAAAATGGGACCAATCGGTTTATAAATAATTAAATTCCGAGTGCACAAGCTTTTACACAAAATAATGAAAAATAAAAATATTTGAATTTTGCAAAAAAAAAAAAAAACAGTCTGTATAAAATATATATGTTGTGCAAATTAACAGGAGGACTTTTTTGTGTGGAGTGATTTATTTGTGTGCTGCAAGGTATTCATAAGATTTTATTTTTGTGTAAAAACATAATAAAAGCGATGAGCACAAACTCCAAAAATGTTGGTGAAGCAAATTTTTTAAAGCACTGAGTTTTCAACACTGAAGTTAACTATAAAACATTCTCTGTAACGCAATCGATTCTCTTACAAGAATTCTTCTCTTAAGTTTTAAGCTAGTTTGATCATTTAAATTTTAAAATAGAAAAAATTCAAAAAATAATTATAAAAAAGAGAAAAAAAAAACGAAGAAGAAAAAGAAAATAGTTAAAAGAGAAAGGAATACTTTAAAGATTTACAATAGTATGAAATTAAGCTAAAACTAACAACTAAAAAAGTAGGCAAACAAAAATTCATAAAAAAGCCTGAATAGAAAATTCGAATTTCCTTTTTTTAAATTTAAATTTTTAATAAATTTTTATTTTTTTATTTTTCGAGTTTTTGGTTAAGATTAATATTCCTTGATTTGCATATGATCAAAAATGAAAAGCGATTCCATTAAAATAAAAATAATATACATTAAAAATCAGTTAATATTTTGAAAATTTTCTAGTCTTGGAGATATTTTAATTGTTGGTAAAGTTTTAGCTTTAAGCTAAAATAAATAAAAATAATTTTTGCTGAATCTAAATTTTTTTGGTTTCCGAGATTTTATGAAGTTGTAGTGAAAAGTGCATTTGTCGGTGATTTTTTTGTTTATTTGTGCTTTTTTTGTTCGTTTTTCTTGTTTAACCAAGTTTTATCAAAAGCCACATTTCCTGAGGTACGAAGTGAAATTAAAAATAAATTCGATTGTGAGTCAAGCATTAATTGCTGCCGAATTTTGTTTTTATTTATTTTCTCTTTTTAATTTTTTGTTAAATTTCTTCAAATATCTTTTTTCCTTTTGTGTTATTACAAAAAAAACCCCGAAATTTTATGGCAAAACTGATTTACTTAATTTAAAGGAGTAAGTTGTAAATTTCGTAGTTTTCAAAAATGTTCTTTTTAAAGTCGCTGAGCTAGACGAAATAATAAACTGTATACAAAGGCAAAATATAAGGAAAAACTTTTGGCGTTTTTAATAAGTAAAAAAAGTTAAATTCCTAAAACAAGAATCTAATCTAAATTAAAATTAATCTTCATTTATGGGTCAATGAAATATCAACAAAAAATTCTAAAAACAATTTATGCTTCAATGAGCAATAACCTGAGGAAAAGTATCAATCCTTTTTTTTTTTTTTTGATAAATCTTATTAATTTCCGTACTTTTTGTTTATATTTTCTTAATTGTAAATAACATTTGAATAACTTTTTAATATTTCTTATTAAAAAGTTAAAAAGAAGAAAAGATTTTATTTTATATTCCTTAAAAACCATCTGTCATTTTCCAAGAACAAATGTCAGATCATCGCTGGAGAGAAAAAAGCTGAGAAAACAAATTTCTTTTTTTTTTCTTTTCTTTTTTATTTTATTTAATTTAATTTATGCAAATTGAATGTTGTGCTGTGTGTATGTGAATATGTTTATGTGTTGTGCGTTAACACTTGCCAATACACACAAATGAACACACACAGTTTGGGATAAACAAACTTTACTTACACTTGTCACTCAAGCTTGACATATCAAATGCAACAATTTGTTGCTGTTGAATTTGGCTGTTTGTTCAAAAAAATGTTGCTGTATTTTTTAAGTTTTTCTTTAACCATTATCCGCATGTATGTATGAGTGTGTGGAAAACTTATGCAAGTTATTTGCCAGTTGGCAGCATATTCATACACATGTTAAACTCTTAAGATGAGGACCAATGTTTTTCATCGCATTGCATGCTGCATGTTTTCATATTAAATTATGATCACATATTTTTTGTATTTCGTAATTGAAATACTTTGAAAAATTTTTAAATGTAAATAATTGTTTAATTTACATCCGGAATCATTAAACAGGAAGAGAAAATAAATATTACTTAAAGATTTTCTAAATATTACATCTATAACGTTCTGTCAATCTGTAGGCTCATAAAATAATTTCAGTAATAATTAGATGTACATAAAGGCTTTTTGCAATAGTCTTCTTTAAACGATCCCAGGTTTGGAATTTTAGAAAATATAAAGTCAAAATTTCGATCTAAAATAGGTCAAATCGAAGGACCTCCATCATCTACAAGAATGATTAATTTTATACAAAATATAGTTTAAACGTACACATATTTAGTAAGCTAAAGCAAAAATAAAAAATCCTTAAGAAAATTATTTTCTATCAAAAAAATCAGATTGGTGGGTCTTTTAAAGGCCAAATACACAAAAAATCAATAATTTTGGATTTTTTATAATAAAAAATCTTTTAATTTTTAAGTCAGAAAAGATATAATCATAAAATTTCAGAGTATTTTTAATTTTGTTCGCTAACTACGGTAAAAATTCAAACGAGTTTGCTGAAAAGTGTACCCAATATATTGAAAAAACTGGATCAGGGTAAAAAAGCTTATAACTCTATTATTTTTAAATCTAAAATCTCTTTCTCTAGGTATTGACGAAGCCACAAGTACCATTTTTAAATATAAGACAAAATTGGAAGAAATGCTAATCGTTAGAGAAATTTTAAGGTGCGAGGTAACTAACTTTAAGATCACACTCAGCTTCAAAACTTAACTCGAGCGCTGCTCTGCTATACTCACATGCATCAATTGGCCTAGCCCTTCACAAATGGCTGATTTATTTCCAAATATTTTGATTCCGCACCAAAGTGCGATGTGATATTTAAATCATATATAAAAAAGAAAGTTGCTGTTTTCGGTGATGTAAAGAAGGTGGTGGAAAAGAAGTTTTTAAGCAGAAAATATGAAAACGAAGATATGAAAACTTTTTCTAACAAATAGTGGGATAAAAAAATATAATAAATAAATAAATAATAAGTACAGAGAAAAAAGTTATTACTCCCATTAAAAATTTTATTTGTGTTGATTTTTAAGTAACTTTTTAATTGGCTCAATTATATGTTTAATCGAAATATAAATACAAAATTTTTTAAATAAATAATTAATTAAATCAATTATACATTTTATTAAATAGAAAATCAGACAATTTCTTATTAAATAAATAATTGAATAAATCAAAAATTTAATAAAATTTACATATGACATCGAATAAAAGCTTAAATAGATGCAAAGTCATTTTTGTGCAAAAATTATCTCTGCAAAAAAAAAAATCAATTACATCTAAACGGTCAACACGATTCTGATAAAAATTAAGAATTTTGAATAACAGATAAATTCGCGAAATAATAAGATAACAAATTTATATTCAACATTGAACAATTGGGAATGTTGGAAATAACTGAACTATTTGTAAAGATCTAGACCAACTGATCTAAAATTTGATAAAAAAAAACTTAAGCAAATTTGCTTAACTGGACCAGGGTATCGAAAAATTTTAATTTTAAAATGCTTATTGCTAATTTTAAACACAAAGATGGATATTAATTCACCATTTTGTAGGTATTAACGAGGCCTATAGGACCATGTATAATTTTTAAGAATTAGATACAAGTTTTAGAAATTTAAAGCGTAAGAAAAATTTTTAGGTTCGAGGTACCTAATTTTGAGGCTACATAGCGCCAACTCCGGAAAGTTGATTGTGCCCAGCTTCAAAACTTAAGCTACGATGCTTATGTGCTATGCTTATGACAAATATTTTATCAATCGGCCAAGATCTTAAAAAATGGGTGAGTTATTTCCAAAAAATTTAGATTCTGTCCCACTGTGTTGTAGCGTTACAGACCGGAAGGGAAGTAAAATGGATAAATATAAAATTCCAGTGTGCTTCCGGTTCTTAAAAATTATATTATTATATATAAAGCGGCCCAAGTTAGATAACGCTATAAATTTGTGTTTTAAAACTTTTTGAAAATTTTAGTAAGCAAATGGCAGACCTTCTTAATTTTAACAACATAGAAGACAACGCAGAAAAAGTTTTAGAAGAAGAAGCTCGAAAGTTAAGCTAGAAAAAGCAATATTACGCAGAACGCCTACTAAAATAGATTTGTTGAAGGAAAAGTGATGAAAAAGTTTTTGAATTAATTTTTGTATGGATATGAACAAATAAGAATAAAGTTTGAATTAAAAATTTTATACTTTCGACAAAAGAAGAATCTATCTTAAATCACCCATCTCATTACAATATTCCTTCATGCAGTTCTTAAGCATTGGACTTCTTTACTTTTTTTAATAATCTTAAGGTTCACAAATAAAAAACCTAATTGCTTGAGAAGTTTTTAAGAAGAGAGTTTCCTTTGTAAATCAAAACAAACCAACAAAAAAAAAAAAAAAAACTAAAAATTAAATAAAAAAGAGGGATATAAAAAATTTGTACATCATATATTTCCTTGAGGTTATAAAACAAACATGTTGCCAACTTTAGGAAACAATTTTTATTACCACCTTCTTCTTCATAATTATAAGCAGTTTAAAATACAACATGAAATTTTAAATGAAGTAATAATATAATTTAGGTAAGTAAAAATAAGAAATATAAAAAAATCCCAGAATTTTACATAAATCTTAAAAATCATAAATATGTAACTCTGATTCAAGAACAATGGGAGTATTAGTGAAAGAATTTTTGATTGATGCACTTATCTTTTACCATATTCTAAGATACAGAAAAAAAAATTGGAATTATAAATAATCAAACTAATAATTAAATAATTTTTAACAATATTGTTTAATTGAGATTGAAATTGAGGATGTAACAACAGCGAATTTAGCTGGCATAAGCAAATACCTGCTAAAATAAAAACGCTTAGAATTACTTTATCTTTGTGTTGAGAAACAAATAGCATTTAAAAGCCTGAAACTACTTAATCGAATTTTTTTATTTTTTTATTTTATTACTACTAAAAAAGTAATTAGTAAATTTTGCTGAAATTCGATTTACATATCAGTAAAAAACTTCCGTTATGAACATTAAAAACATGCCATTTACGTTACACATTATTATTTTAGAGTTCAATATTTTTAAAAATTTTTTTAACCTAAAGTCACTATGTGGAGTTCAATATTTTTATTTCATTTATGAAAATTCATAACGCCAAAAAAAACGCTACAGTGTGTAAGTTTAGGTCAGACAGGCGGCCGTGTTGCCACAGCCCACTTGGGTCCTTTTGTGTTACCTGCTGTTAGAAGGGATAAATAAGAAAAAACAGAGAGAGAAGATTAAGATAGGAATTAGGGATGAAGAAATGTGAAGGACAGAAAGAAGAAGGAGAGAAAAAAGAACCGCAGGTTCAAGAATATGGAGAATGCCAGAGAAAATGCTGAAAAGAATCCGCCACTTGGGACCAGTCGACCAAAGTGTGCGCTCATCCTCTGAATGAGTCACGGTGTGCGATTGTAGGCCGGTAAACCACCCACTGTACCTTAAAAAGGAGCTAATCCTGCCTGGACCCATTGACGATATATCAGAAAGGCACTCATATTACCGCTGACCAAGATATCTAAATTATACACTATAGCGCAGGGCATTGACAGAGGAGGTAACCCACCGTCCCCTCCTCCTCCTCCTCGTCCTGACAACTTCTGTAGAAGTCGTTGAAAGGGATACCCATTCTCTTAGCATGGGTCACGAATAGACAGTGCCCAGTGACCGTTGCCACCAAGTCACGCAGTCGAACCCTCGGTACCTGAAATAGTGCAACCGCCCTGCCCCGATTCAAAGAGGGCTAGATTGTCTTTATCTTGCAATTCTTATAATTTTATGACTTGATTCTATTGCTTCTTCTGAATATTTAATAAAATCTACATCATGGTAGAGCACTTTCAACAGAAATAATCTTGTTAGCGGCTTTTTTAAGAGCTTCAGATAAAGTAGAAGCGACAAGTTCTTCTACTTCTTTTTTTTCTCATTAAACCTTATCAGAAAAATTCTGTCGGCCTCTTCCACTTGTATTTGCTTACTAGTAGAGTATGACACAATTTTTTTTATTGCAAAACCAGAACTTTTTATGAAAACTAACATTACAAATGAATTCACCAAATAATTCGCTATCTAGCCAGTCACTCAACTTAGATTCAAATCTATCTCTCATGCAATGATTGATATTTAGTCCAATTGTTAGAAGGCCTATTTTCTGTTCATCCCTTTCTAAAATTACTCGCTTAAAATGATTTGCTATAATATCTTAAAAATATGATGCAAATCATCGCAGGATCTGTTCTGCTTAATCTCTAGCCACAGCTGATAAATAGCACGAATCCGCAATAATCGATGGCTTAATATAAAAACAGTGATACTTTTTAGATACAACAAAAATTTGAATGCAATTTTTATTAAAAAAAGCAACACATATTATTTTTTATTTAAATTTTTTTATATATCTTTTTTTTAATTTTTAGGATTGTATTAAGTTTTTTCCTTCTCCTGTACAGTAACAAAAAATGGAGTTAAGACTTTTTTATACTAAGCCATCATTAGTTAAAACTTTGGAGTAATGAAAAAAAAAAGCAAAAGAGACCCAAAACAGATAGATTTCTACTATTTAAGTTACTTCAATTCTATTAAAAGAGATTTATTTTAAAACTGTTCTGCTTGCACTGAAATTTCATTATATTTTTGTTTTTAATCTTAAAAAATCGTCCTTAGTCAGACTCTTTGTTTTTCATACTCTATGGCTTTTTTAACTTTAACTTTTATTAAATTAAAAACGTTGCTGTAAAATTTTTTTGTTTATATACATAACAGTGCTCAATTTACACATATTTCGTTCAAAGCTAAAAATTAAATTGTTAATTAATTTTTATTTTAAAACAAAAAAAAAAATTAAGAAATAAGTTTTGCCTAAAAATGTTGGATCCTTTCCAACTTTCTGACAAAAAGACAGATCGCAAATTAATACAATTTTAATGACGAAGAAATCTTATGCAAAAACTAAAATACTAGAATAATTTGACATGCACATTAAAATTCTGATAAGTTTTAAAAGTTGAATACTAAAAATTAAAAAAAACTTAAAAATTTAATATAATAAAAGTTTTATAGATTCACTCAAATTTTAAATGTTCTCTTTCTCTGTTTTAACTTATTTTAAAAATATAATTATTATACAAAAAATAAAAAGAAAAAAAAAAAAAACAATACAATACATGTACAACACAACAATTTTACCCACAATTACAAAACCTACAACAATAATAATAATAATTGTAATAAGCATTTTACACACACAACACAATAAGTGGAATGAAAGTAAATAAAGAACAACATAAAGTTTCAATTACTAACTTAAGAAATTAAAATTTTTATTTGTGTGATTCGATTTAACTGAATACTACAGCAAGAGGAAAGAAAAAAAGGTGTCTGGTGCAGGTTGATTTTTTTGTTCACTTTAAATGGGCTCAGACCGACGTTTTATGACAAAATTGCGGCCGGTCATGGGATGGTTAGGTACATAATGTCGCCTCAGGTAACATTAAGTTATAATGGGAAACGTTAAAATAATCGGTGCTTAACGAATATTCTGCCTTGTGATTTCGACAATTTTTTTTCTTTTCTTTCCAAGTGATGTGTGTGATAAATTATTGTTAGATGGAACGTAGGGCTTTAAGCCTTCTGAAACATCTTAGTATCCACCATATAGTCATACAAAAACAAATATGATTGAAGTAATCATAATATCAGAGCAACCAAAATATTATGATTGAACTTTATGGTTATTTTTTAAACGAGGGATCACGCTTTAAGTCCCAATAGAGCCTTGAGTCACGGGAAAACAAAAAAAATCTTGTTAAGTAGACGCCAGGATTGAGTTTCTTAAAGGGGAGAGAATGATAAAAAGTAGTTCAAACCACACCATAGTCTCGAGTAGAAAGGGAAGCAGATTTTGTTAAGTCAACTGCGGTGGAGCGAGTTGGTGAAAGGCGTCTGTTTATAAGAATAGGAGATAGCTGCTATACTAAAACAAGGATGTCATAATTCAAACTTTGACAGAAAAGATAACCAATAAAAAAGTATGTTTCAATCATGGCTGAGGTACAGAGAATTGTTTACTGAACAAAATGTCGTCGATTAGTGCCTCGCGGGAGTTACGTAGTGTTATGATTGGTATATAGAGTACTGTCACTTAGGTGACTATTTTAGTTTGTTAAATTCATATAAGAAGTCCGTGAGTTCGAATCCCAACAGAGATTAAAGTCGATAAAAAAGAAAAATAATTCTACGTCTAACTGTATTAGGACAAGTTGGTGAAAGGTATCTGCATATAAGAAAATCAGGTAGGATTATAAAAGCACTTTTATACTAAAAAAGTTTTAAATTTGCAGGAAAGAATTTAATCAATGCAACAGTTTGCAGCAGTTATGGCTGTGTTTGTTAAAAGACTTGGCTTGACAGCAGATTCTGAATTCGATTATAATCAAAAACACAAAAGATTTTCATCTGGATGGCTAAGCTGTTTAAAAGGTTTATATTAACTAAACAAAATGTAGTTTATTGGAGCCTCATGGGAATTGACTGTATAAGTTTGTTAAATTTGTTAAAGAAAGTTATGAGTTCAAATCCCAACACACACTGTTATTGAAAGAAAGCAAAGATTATTTTTAACATAAACAATCTAAGCAACAGAATAGTTAAAAGCAGTTCAAACTGCATTGCAGTCCAGAATTTAAAGGGAAAATATTTTTGCTAAGCCAACCGCAACCAAGCTTCGACGGCGAGAAACAATAAAAAATTGTGCGGCGCACAGTGGATTTTTTTTGCAGTAAGTAATTTTTTCGACATATAAAATTTGAAAATGTAATGATGCAGTTTTGTGGAATAGTGATTCAGTATTAAAATTTCATATATTGTACCCCAAAAAAAATTTTTTTATTTGTTTTTAAAATAATAAAGTCACATGTTAATTTTGGCCCAAAATATTGAAAACCTTTTACGCACTTCTATAGTGATTTTTTTCAAATACAGCCTTTTCTGCGTATTTAAAAACAAAAATTATAAAGTTCGCTCATATGGTGCAAAGGATATGACAGAATACAAATTTTCTATAATGTGCCGTGATTGCAATCTTCCTTGGAAAAAATGAATCTCGAGTTTGCTAGGGGCTCTCGTTATAATTATGTAAATGAGAGGTAAGACTTTATACTTTCAGTTGAAAAAAAAAAGTTTTAATAAGTAATAATCTTTAATAAAGTCATACAATTTTTAGTTTTGATAAATAACACAAATTAATATAAAATATAAAAAAATACAAATAACAATAAAATTTATAGAGTGCATATTGCCTACAACAAAACATTTGAAAGATTGTCGGCGCTCAAGGACGAACACAAAGTTCTAAGACTGGAAAATAAACTTCGAATTCAGAAGACTGTAAAGAACAGATGGGTAAACGAGTGGATGCAGTTCAACAAGGAACTGGGACTACTAACGATGGAAATAATTCCAGACGTTTTTTTTGAACCCCGCACTTGTTGCCGATGTAACTGGTGTAGAGGAGCAACGAATTGATCGATTTTGCATTATACTACAAGTAATAAGTTGTGGCAGAAAAGTTAATTCCTTGTAGTTCAAAAATTTTGCTCAAGATACAGAAAAACTTTTTGTTGAAAAATAAAGTTGGTATTATATGCCAGTAGCAATAGACAAAATACTAATACACGGAAAGGATATCATGGATGCGGCAATACTTTCTATTGGCATGATTTCTGAAAAAGCCGAAGAAGCCAGAAATTAAAATCTTAGAAATTATTAAGGTTCTTCAAAAAGTGTGATTGAGTTACAACAACTACAGACGTTTTTCATCGACATTAGGTGTGAACCCCGCAAATAGGTTCTGGAACGTTATGGTATAGTTACAGAAACAATAAATGATGAATAAAAACTGTATATTTCCTTATAGAGCTAACCAAAAGCTCAGAGCAAAATTTCAACATTCTACGATCACTCCTTATATTTTTTGCCAAACATTGTATGAACAAATCCCACTCTTTGGCGAAGTTATTAAATGAAATATCCTGAGTACAATTTTCGCTAGCGATACAGAGTATTCTGGTCTAGATGGCTGAGAATGTAAAAAGACTTGTGCTTGTTAAACGAAATGTCAAAAGCTAAAGTCTTCCGATAGTTAAATGGTGCTATTGTTAACAAGACCGTCAAATTTGTTAAAGAATAAATTTAGTTAAAAAAAATGATTTTGTAAGTCTAAATTAAGCCACAATTTTACAGAAAGAAATAGCATACAAGAACATAGTTCTTGAAAAAAAAATCCGTCTGTCTATAAGGGTTCAAGAGTGGTGCCACAAACATCAAATTACATAAACTATTACGACACCCTTATGTTCTATCTCCAAACTTGTGAAACTTTAAAACAGTTTGGGAATATACACCAAATTACCGTTTACCTGTATAGTAGACTTAGCAATCAGGTTCCTTGTAAATTTCAAATGATTTTTTATAACGGTTCACACTTTGGCCATATACTTCACATAACATTAACTATTGCAAAACCCGTTTATTTATAAATTAATATATTTATACTTCTTCTTATGTCAAACAAAGTAGTGGACATTCTGTCTAACTTTTAAATGTTTGTATATAACGGTTTAAAAGAAACGGCCACGTAAGTCAAATTATATTAATTTGGGAACACCCATTGATTTCTTAATTCAAATTATAAAGTTATTGTTGTAGCAGACTTAGCAATATAAGTCGCTTTTAAGTTTAAGTATTCTATTTATAACGGTTCAAGAATTCGGTTACATACTTAAAATTATTTAAAAAAATCGGGCACCCTTTAATTTTGAAAATCACATTTTAAAGTTGTTGTCATAGCGTGATTGGCAATACAGGTTTGTTGAAAATTTTAAGCGTCTGTATATAATTGTCCAAAAATATGGCCATATACATCAAGTTAAATGAACTTTTTGGGCAGCCTTTAATTTAAAAATTTTAAATATTAATTCTTGTTGCTATAAAGACCATAGCAATCGACAGTCTGTCTAATTTGAAAGCGTTTATCTATAACGGTTCAAAAGATAGGCTCATATAGGTTAATTTATGTCACCTGTGTGGACTCCCTTTAATTTTTAGATTTTTTATATTTAAGACATTGGAACTTTTTTTTTTTTAAACGGCACCAATCTGTAAGCGTCATCTTTCAGATAAAAAAAAAATCAAAATCGATTCAGAAATGATTGAGTTATGGAGGCACAATAATAATTGAACTGATAACCTCCTTCTTTTTTTGAGTCGTTTAAAAAAATTAATTAATGAGCTTGCGTTTTTAAAACCATTTATTTGAGAAGTGAAAAAAGTTATAACAAGTTTTTATTACAGGCAGAACAAAAATAAGAAACCTAAGCTGAATATTGCAAAAAAAGACACCAATTAGATTAAATTTTGAGATAACAAGAAAACACGGCGTTCGACCTCCTTTCTCTCGATCATCTTCAAAAGCTTTAAGCTCTATTTAGAATAAACGTAAAATATATAAAATAATGTTTCAAACGAATAACTAAATTAAATTTACTTCAACATTATTATACTTATTTAAATAACACACTGCAACAATGTGTGTATAAGCTTACTTACATACATACACATGTTGTAAAATTATATTTGTATCACATGTCATCTGGAAAAACATTTCTACTACATAAATACATGTAAGTAGAAATATCAGTATCTTAAGTGTGTATACACATGCGGTGTTGTGTTCTTACATGTTTTGTTAAATTTTCTGCTGTCTTGTGTAAAAACTTTTCTCTTTCTCTTTCTCTTTCTATTTTTTTTTTTTTTTTTTTTTTTTTTTTTTTTTTTTGTTAACAGGCAAGGCACACTTATGCTATTGTGCATTTATTCATTTATATTTATGTTCATTTTCATGTTTTTGTCGTTTGCTGTTCTTTCTTTAAGGACTATAAAATTTGTCTCCGGCCATGTAATTTTAAACACTTGTGTCATTTTCAATGAAGGCGTAGATATATTTTGTCTTGTGGTTGATTATAATCAACGTTAATGCCAGAAAAAGTACGTTTTCTCTTTTTTTACTTATAATAATAAAGTTGTAGAGGAAATAAATATGGCTGTTTTGCTTAATTTTTTAATAAGTAGAGAAATTTGTTTAAATTGTCGGCGGTTGATTTATATTGAAGGGTTTACAAAAGTGTAGATCTAAGAATTATCTTTTCAATAAATAGAAAAATAGCACATAGAAAATACATTAGCCAATGAAGCATTATTAGGATAAATTAATTAATTTCTTTTTTTAAAAATATTTTTTTGACTGTCAAAAGTAATGAAAACAAAAAATGATTTTTAAAGAATATTTTTTTTAAAGTAACATTGCACGATTTTCTGCGCTTTTAACTAAAGAAAACCCTGCAAGGAATAAATTCATTCGTATAAAAACAAATTAATTGAAATAAAACAAATTTGATGATCTGCAGAAACTTTTCCTTTCGTAGATCTTTCTATTATACCAATATTTTAAACGAAATTTTTATTTTTTGAATAAAAAGGATGCTATTTTGGTTTGATTCCATGCGAATGCATAGAACACATAAATATAAAAAGAAAATTATAAAACATGCGAGTTTGAAGTTGCAACTTGTACACACCCAACAAAAAAGACCCAAAAAAAGGTAATCGAGTGTGGAATTAAGCATTTTTGGTGGAAGGACTTCCCAACAGGATTACCAACCTAATGATTTTAATAAGGCATGAGACTTATTGAGAATTGTTTACATTGACTATTTAAGGAAATAATAAAAATCGTTAGTGTGTATTTTAAGGTATTTTTTTTTTAACTTAAAGAACTGGTTTAATTCTTCTTCTGTCTAATTTTGCTAGAAAATAGCACAGTTTTACATATTGCGGCACCAACAATTTTTCTTTTATATAAACAAGTTTTCTTACGAAATCAATAAGATATTTTTTATGCGCAATAGAAATTTAATTTATAAAAAAAAAACAAAAAACTTTAACTTTATTTAAAATTTTTTTATTCAAATATCATTACATGGAAAATAAGTTAAAGCATATGACCACCCCAGATATTTTTGACGTAGGCCAGTGTTAACATCAAATATTGGGACACAATTTGTACAAAGTACATCTCCAAGGCGTTAATTATTGCTGGGTTATCAGAATTACTAATGGACTTCACGTTAATCTGTAGGATAAAACTGAAAGGAGTCGAATCTTATGACTTTTGAGCATAACTGGCAGCACATTTTTGTTAAAGTGTACAACAAATTTTAATAAATTCATGGTTGCGGTCATCGTAATGTGCGAAGGGATATCTCGTTGAAACCACGTCTCGCGTAGATCATACATATTTAAAAATAAAGCATAATAAAACTGTGACGGGGGTCATATTTGTACATGAAATATTTTTTAAAAATTTTGATGTTGATACAGATAGCAAGCGATGTTTTTTGGTATTTTTGCCTGTCTGTCTGTGCTCCCATCACGTAAAAATCTATGGATAGATTTAAATAAAATTTTGTGGGGAAGTCTTCTTGAATCTTGATTGAAATATAGAATTATTTCATTTTATAAAACTTTGCCATTTTGTAGAACAACTAGAGATATAAATGCGAAAGCATTCAATTTTATCGCTATAATGGTACTAAAACTGTCAGCACATCTAGTTTTTGTGAATTGAAAAAATTTTTTACACTGTTTATTGAACTCTGAAATTAATAAATAAATAGTTAAATGTTTCTAAATTTAAATTTTAAGAATATTGGAAATGACACGATGACGAAGTCGTTGGCAGTTCTAGTTTCAAAATAAAAAATAAATTTTAATTATATCGTAACGCGTGCGAAGGATTTGTTTTTGTAGAAATAAGGTAAAACAATGTCATCATTATGCACTATTTTTTAGATGGTACGGAGTATGTAGGGTCTGTTGTTATTTGGTTTCATACGAAAAATGAGCCTCACTTCTGACCAAAATTTTGCACTAAAACATCAGATCAGTTTGCTACTAATCGTAAAAAGTAAATCTGAATAATCTAGTAGCATTGTTCAAGCATCATCTAACTCATGGTGCTATGCTAAAATATACTGATCATAAATAGCAAAAAATGAGCACAGTAAGTAAATTCTATCAACCTTAAAAAACACTTTATAATTTTTTCACTTTTCTGAAAGGCTTTTATTTGGTTTGATGGGCATAAAATTTGATGGCAAGTTTTTAAATCCAATAAAAAAATAAATAAATAATAATAAGAAGTCTCATAAAAATGTATCCGTTGCAAACCCCCTGGCAACACTCTCGCAGTTTTTTAAAAATCAGCAAAGTATTTGAAAAATTGCTCATTTATTTCCATAATATTTCGTGTTAAACAAGGACGAATATATACAAGGTAGCAGTGCTGCTATAGCAATACAATAATAAAAAGAAAAACAGACACTTAAGTGTATGGGAAACTTCAAAACACAATTAATTACTGCATTTTTTCTTACCCTTTTAAATAACGTTTTTAGGAAGATTTGTTTTTTTAATTGATTTAAAACTTGCTACAATTATATTTTAAAGAATATTGAAAAAATTAATTTTTTTAATAAAAAAATAAAAATAATTTTACAGCTTCTCTACACATAACAGAGCCTAGCACAAAATAGTCAGCTGCCGCAACGAAGCCACCTGGTAAAATTAATTCGCCGAGTTTCCTAAAAGCTTGTGAATTTTTCAATTCTAAAGTTGTATGATCTTTTTATACCGTGAATATCATGATAAACTGTTCTATATAAAAACACCAACAAACACCTTTTATAAATTTTGTTTAAACTCTGAAAAAATGAAATTTAGTGATTTGTCTGAAATAAATAAATAAATAAATAAAGATGACAAAAATTGAGAGTAAATATATCATTGGTTTTCATGCTTTTTCATTGAGTCCCACATGTTCAAATTCTTAGCTGACTTAGACAAACTCTGAAGTTTTTTTAAATTAATTTTTTTTTTTAAGTTAAAGCCATCGTTGTGTTTTGCATTTGGGAACCTAAAGAACAAATTTATAAAGTTTTGTCAACATAAGAATTATTTAAAATTTGTTCCTGATTTCACAAGCTTACATGAAATGATTTATATACAAATTTTCTAGTTGTATGCATTTTTTTTTCAGTGTATAAGGTTTCTCGAGAAACTGCAAATAATTTAAAATAAAATGAAAATTTTGTATAAATCAAACTACTTAACTATAGTATTACTTGCTTGTTATCTATATTTGATTTTTTAGTTTAAATGATTTTTTTATAAAAAAAACTATTTACAATTTTAAAAAATCTCAGTTTACATTAAGCGTGTTGTTTTTTCTTTTTTTAAGAAACAGTTTCCTTAATCAATCCATTTGATGAAATTTTAATTTATATTTTTATTTTTTATGATAATTTTTAATTATTTTTCTATTTAGAAAAAAAATAAATAAAATTTACATAATAATACTTATTATCAACTTAAATACGTACGATAACTTTTAACTATAAATTTAAATATTTTGTGTATTGGCATTATAGACATTTTTTGTTTATATTTCATTATTTTAATAAACATTTTAATCTGTTTTATGATGTGTGTTAAGCTTCTAAACTATATTTTTTAATATTTAAATAGTTTTATATTAATTTAACTAACAATTTTTAATTAATTTGTTTTTTCTTAATTTAATTGAAAACAGAAAATAATATTTTTTTTTTATAAACAAACAAAAAAAAAAAAAAAAAAAACTTAAATACTTTTTGAGATCATCGGTTAATATTTTTTATTCAATTAAAGTGTTAATCAAGCGATTAAATTATTTTTAATTTTAGAATTTTTTTTTTTAATAAAGTTTAAAAAATGGGATAAAGTTTTTAAATGCCTGAAAGCTTTCAGTAATTATTTGCTTTAACGGTCTGAATGTAACTAAAACTTTAAATCGAAAAGTTAAAATTCACGGAGCAGGCCTATAACAATTATCAATATTCAGGAACATAATAGTCACAGTGCATCCACAAAAAGAAAATATTTGTAACCGTAAAAATGTATTCATACAAAGGATAGCTAGGAAGTCTTTACAGAAGGAAATTGAGAATCATTACGAATTCAATCTCTTTAACTTCAAAATATGTAATGATATGAGACAACTAGAAAAACTAAACCAAGAGCCTTAATTATTTAAAACAACTGTGAAAATTTTAAGGAAATCAAAATAAAAAAAAACTTAAAACCAGGGTATGAAAGCAAGCAAAACGTTACGCAAAATGTGTTTCTTGTTGTACAAGAGCAAAATCAAAAGAAATATATTTTTAAGAGCCCAAATAAAACAATTGGCTCTTTATTAATTTTTTTTAGAATTTATTAACCAATCTTTTTTGCGCTATAACAAGCAAATAAACTCGCAAACGTTTTTAAAAAGTTTATTTTTTTATTTTTTAATCTGACTTCCTTGGTTTCTCTTCTGGCTGCGTACCTTTGATTTAATGAAAATACTGTGCTTACGAGCAAATACAAAACAAATTTAGATAGCATAATTCTTTTATTTTGAGTTTGTTTGACTCATGCTACAAAAACAAAATAAAGCGAAAACAAACGTTTCGTTTTGTTTATTTCCGTACCCTGATTTTTGTACATCAAGCCAAATGGAAGATGCGTTAAGTAAGAACTACAACTAATCTGCACCAGTACTTGGCGCCATCATCGTAAATATGATGCAAATAAGTAAATAAAATAACACATTAAAACGCCGCTTTTTAGAAAAGTGATATTTAAGCAAATTTTTGCCGGATATTTGTTTAGCTTCTGTTTTATTTTGGAATAGAAGAACATATTAAGAAACTTTCGAAATTTCACTTTGAAAATTAAAGTCCAAGGGGAACCAAATTCCTTTCTATTGGAAAAGTTATCTAATTTAAACATTCTAGTGAAATTCTATCTGTACTAAAAGAAGTAGCTTTTAACTTTCTGATATACTTTATAAAATGCAGTTGTAATTTTCATGAGGGAAGTAGAAGAAGTGGAAATTACACTTCAGCAAAGTGTTAGTTATAGTCATGTTTATAAAATAATTGAAATTTTAAAACATTAATTAATTTAAATTACTGTTGTCACACCTTTCGGTAAAGACCGTCATCACTGGTTGTTGGCGAAATAAATCCAATTGACTTAATCATTTAGTTTATCTTTACTGCAGAATTTTATTCTAATTCCACAAATTTATCGCAGTGAATTCCAAAAAAAAATTATAAAATTAGTTCTAAGAAGAAAGCGGGGACTTTATTTTAGAGTGTGTTATGCCTATTGCTTACCCTTCATACTAACGGCGACAGACCTTAATAAATTTTTGATTCATCCTACTGTCATGTATTTTTATGTTTGAATCATTGGTTGGACACCTTATAGTTCCAGTAAAATTGCAGTAAAAATAAATTTCTACTGTTACTTTTTTACTGATTTTGATTTTACTGATTAAATAAACATTTTAAAGTAGTCAATGAATTTTTATTACAAGAAAATATTAACTTAATTAAATTGAATTTTAATTTTCATTACCAGTAAAAAACTTTCCATTTATAAATGATAATGCAAATAAAATATCAGTAAAATTTACTGTTTTTTTTTGTTATCATTGCCGATTTACTGCTAGTTAAAATTAAATTGCAGTACCAGTAAGAAAATACTGCTTTCTGTATATTTAAGAATCAGTAAAAATTAACTGCTAATGAAAACTTAATTTCTTTATCAGTAAAAATTTGCTGGTTATTGGAGTTTTGAATGTAGTAGAATGTAGGCTTCAATTCACATAACGGAGGTTACTAAAAAATCGACTTAATCTTGATATTTTTCTTTAAACAGCAATGATTTTTTAATATCTTTATTTTGTCTTAAAAATTTTAAACTTTACGTTCTACATAAAGTTTATTTTGCTATATTTTATTTATTTATTTTTTTTCCTTCATTTCTTTTTGTTTTCGTTTACTGTGATGCAAAACTGTACATTGTCGATGTTGTTGACGTAGTTATGGTATTGTCGTTGTTGCTATTGTTGTTTTTATTGCAAATACTTCTGCAATTGTTTTTGTTGTAGCTGTAGCTGTTGTTGTTGTCGTTGCTGTTATGTATTATAATAAATTCCAACAAAATGTTGTGATTAAACTGTACAATGCTGATAATAAAACTATTAAATACGGCCAATGTCGTTGAAAAGACCAATATGAAAAACAACAACAATGAAAATACCATAAAGGCCATTTAGCCAATGTTATGGACAATTTTTGTACTGGCTGGTGATATAAACGGCCTAAGGCCGAAGCAGATGATGACGTGATGCCATTATTGTCCACAGCATCACTGCGAACTTCCGTTTTACGAGTAACAACGTTGCTGTTACTTATAACACCAGGTAGCCCAGCATTGATACCAACACCGTTCGCACCAAATTCAAAAGAATTGCTTATGGTGTTGTAGTGATGTCGTCCACCATTATTAACAGCATCTAGACTGTGAGCTTTATGATTGCCATGTTTATGATGGTGACTGTTGGAATTAGCAGCATTATTCGTTGTGCCGCCATTTGAGGTGTAATAAACGTTGGGTGTTAGGGGTGGTAATGGTAAATCGGTGTCATCAAAATCCTCAGCAGAGCCATAAAGATCTTCATCATCGGGTTGATATGTGACGCGTAATTGTTTTTGTTTTAAAATGTCATTGGTGTCGGCATCCGCATTACTGCCATGTTTATTAACTGGCGTTTTAAGACTTGGTCCAGGGATTTCTATTAAAAAAATACACAAAAGACAAAAAAACAATTCATTTATACGAAAACTGTCATCAAAATACAGACAACAGTATTAACTGTATTTTTTTTATTTACTCTAACAAGATTGATTAAATTGAATTGGTTTAATGGAGAATAAAACCTTTCTTTTTTCATATACATCCACTCACCATAAAGTCTTATACTGCTGTCTACTTCACCTAGTGAATTCTTGGCAATGCATCGATATGAGCCAACATCTTCCTTTAGAAACTTCCTTACAATCAGTGTCATTTTAGTTTCATACATTGATTTTGAATTTTCCTGTACGTGATATTTTAATGATGACACAATCATTTCACCTGTTGATTAATAAAAATAAAAAAATTATTTTTCTACAAAGCAAATCCTGGAGTTTTAAAAGATTTTATAAAATTTAAATGTTGGTCTATAAATAAAATAAACTGATTGAAGTTTGTATAGAATAGCGAATAGCATTTTGTTCAATGATATCAACTGACGTTAAGTTAAAGGTTTAACTTTGAACATAATTTTTATATTAATATTGGCATTGATCTATCTAACAAAGCTACAAAAATACAGAACTGGCTAAGGTTTTGGCATATTTTTTTCGATATTAATATGTTTTTGAAAATTTACAACGAAATCATAAATTTATAGTGAAACCGAAAACAAGTTGAATATTTTTACCAGCGTATGAAAGCAAACAAAACGTATTGTAAACGCTTCATGTAAAGATATTCACTTTGTAATAACAAAGAAGGGAAGCTCATTGCTCTTTTAGTTGCTCTTCTAGATTAATACAAACGTATAATTGTATTGTATAGTTTGCTAAGAAGGTATTGTTAATTTTTAAACTCTAATGTATTCTCTTCTTTAGGGAGCAAATTAATCAGAAAACGTTTACGAAACGCCTTTTCTCAAGACATTATAATTTGTTTTCTCAATAATAATTAAACGGCGCCAGGATTTTTATTATTTATGTTTTTGTCTTCTCTTACTCAATACAATTTTTGTTTGAAAATTGTATCAAAAATTATCGTAAGGGGCAGTCCACAAAAATTTTAAAATACAAAAATTAAAAAAAAACTAACGAACAATCAAACGCTTCAATTGAAAAATTTACCAAAATCATCAGAAATAAACCGCAAAGCCATACTTTAGAACTTAAATACCGAATATTCCCAAAACTTATCATAAAAACTCCACATCACTGATAGGAAAGTTATAACGGTTTGGCTTAACGTCAGTAGCAGGACCAATGTCCACAGGTAGCAACACATCGATATCAATCGATATATTAGAGTTAAAATTTTTTTTCATTTTTGATATTATTTCTTCTCTACACTTTACTCGAAGTTTGTAGGGGAGGACATAATCATTGAGTTGATTGACAATACTTCGAGTTCTCCTAAGTGTCTCTAAAGAGCTACAATTCTTTTGGATTTAAGTTATTCTTTATACCATTTTGTACACCGTTTAATCTATTTTTATATTAAGAAAATATATAAAATTGCCAGCATCTTATAAATCTTTTTCAGCAAGAGGTGTTCGACAATTTTTCGAAGTGATAATTTGTGACTGATGTCATATGTATTTTGCGATGTACACACTCATTAGCTGTCATTAAAATGATATTAGTGAAACTTGCAGAGGACATCGTACCAGCTTTTAGATATTGAAAATCTTAATGAAAAGGATTATTAAGCAGCTATTTGTAGCTTGAAACAAGTGCCCATAAAAGTCACACAATAAATAATATTTAAGACCTTCACTAGCATTGCCAAAACCTCACATATTTAATTAAGAATGACATTTATATTTTTAATTTTAAAGAAAATATTTGCTTATTTTAATTAAATTATCATTAAACACTTCAAATTATTCTTTTACTTCCCTAAATAATAAAAGTCTTCAATAAAAATGTATTCCTACTTCAAATATATTTTATGTTACATCAAACACAATGAATATAAATTAATAATGCTGCTTCTATTTTCGGTAATGAAAATAAATGTCAATAAACATTAAATATTGTTTAGTTTGTATAAAACTTATTTTCTTAAAAGCAACCAGCCATCCAACTTAAATGTATATTTTTACCCCTCTTTGCTAACATTTCATTCCAACTCGTACAAGTTTTATTTGATTGTATTAATTTTCGTTATTTTATTATAATTTAAACATATCAACTCACATATATAACATTATTGTTTGCTATTTTATTTACTCTTTCTTCTACTTCTTCTAAAGGGTGATCATTTTATTTTGTTTGTCTCGTTAGTACTAAAGTTTTAATGGTTAAATTTCGATGTGTGTGGTTAAGAAGTGATTGGGGACATTAGTGCATTTTAAGAACTGAGCGGGTCAGACAGAAATATAAGCGGTCTTGTAGGCCCTGGAATTAGTATTGGAAGACTAAATGGAAGAGAAAGGAATCATTGTGTTCATTGAAAATAATATGGCGCTCAATACTTTGAAGTGACAAAGCGTCAAATCAAAAATACTTCGTTAGCGTTTGTAAAGGTGTTGTAAATGCTAATGGGTTGATACAGGGTAAGACTGTGTTGCATTGCTTGCTATTGCAAATTTTACAATATTTAACAATTAAGGTTTTAATGAACGTGCAAGACTTAACACGGAGTGAAGCAGCAGTAGGAGTGACGAGTTGGACAGCGACACTGGTAATCATTATTATGGGATACTAGAAAGCGGAATTTTGATAAGACATAAATGCTCACAAGGTTAAGGGGAGAAAGAGTTCTCCCTGATGTTATTTGTACCTTGATCGCTTTTGGAAATAACTAAACTACTCCTGGTCTTGAATATAAATGTTCTAAGATTGCTAATAGTTGTGATCATTTGTTGTAATATAAAGGCTTTAATTTCAGAAAACGTGCGAGTAAAAATATTGTTTTTTACGATGTACATATATGACACAATAACAACCTCTAATGCAAATAAAAAATTACCACTAATTGTACTCCCTATTTTCTTTTTCCCCATTGATCAAGTCTCCAATCTCGTAAAAAGCTATAATTGTTACTTTTACGTTATTAATTTTATTCTTTTAAAAGAGTTTTAAATTTCTCTTTAAAGAGTTTTAAGTTTTACTGGCGTGTTTGACTCATGAAGCTGTTCGTATTTAAAATTCAATTGTAAACTTCAAGCAGTGGACTTAAGGCCGGGGCACCTAGAATCCGTACGTTGAATACTTTGATAGCTATCAATTGCTTCTTCTTCTTTGTTTTTTTTTTAACTCTTGATGTGTTTTAATTGTATTCTGTAATTTTAATAAAATAATTTTGGTGGCAAAAAATAAAAAACAAATTTAATTAAATTAAGAAGTGCACAAAATACAAATTTATCTTAAAAGTGAATAAAAATAGAGAGCAAACTTTGATTTAACATCCGTCAGCAAAGTATGCATTGTGCCAACGTCATTCGTCGTTACTTTAACTTTAGTTGAATTTGTCAAAGTACAACGTATGACGGATTCTATGTGCCCCGGCCTTTAATGACTTGTAAGGGCAGCATGCAACATCTTTAGGATCAGGATATTATCCATAAAGATCTTAAAAATCCCGTTATGGATAGCGTGATTCATTATTTGTGTCATTAAAACTGAACCTCCCATGACCTTGGTCAATATATAAATGAAAACAATAACAAGAACTATAAAAATTTATTACACTTTTTAGTACTTTTTGTTCTATTTTTGTAATCATCTTTGGTATAAAATTGTTTTTCCTTTATATTTTCTCTTAAGTATTTTGTCTCACATATATTTTAATTTAGGTTTGGTTCATTTGTTTTCAATGGCCAAATGAAAACCACACGTCATGAATGCTATACACATGCGGACATACAAATTAAAAAACAAAAATTACATACTTAACACATCTAATACATATTTTTACTCTCTAGAAGTAAGTGATGATTAAGAAGATCTCATATATCTTAACCTGACTATCTAAAAGTATAGATGTTCACATCTTTGACGGAACAACCTTGAAGCTTTAAAAGTGAGAAGATTACAGATTAACGGAAGGGCAGATTAATTAGAAAATTAGGTTTAGATTTGCCTTATCTTGCATAAATTTCTATCCACACTGCAGCTGTTGTGATTAAATTCCTCAACAAGAAATTCGGTTTTAGTAGGATCTCTGTTTAATTATTACAGATAAACTCAATTTGTAACAGAAAAATAAAAAATTGACACAATTGCAATTAGATAATTTATATAATTTTCTACCAAATCATTAAGTGGTTTTGTTACAGCTTAAACCATTTAAAGTTGCTACTAACATACATTTTTATGAGCAACGTTACATTAATAGAAACAATAATAATAATAACAATGATAATGAAAATAACAACAATGACAGTAATAAAAGCTACACTAATAATTTTTGCTTGATACAAGTACAATTTATGTTATTGTAAAGAATTTTTGCAAGAGTTTATTTCATTTGTTACATTAAACATTTACTGAGAGTGTGAGGGTACACTTACATATGTAAAAATATGTGTGTGTAAGAGCTAATACAAATAAAATTATTTACTATGTACAGCAATAATGTTATGAGAAATTTATAAGATACACTGACTAGCCAGAGCTGGGGGTAGTGGGATTAATTTTTAATTTCAATTGATTGTTAGGAATAGTGTAAGATATTTTATTTTTACAAATTATTTCCTCTTGGTAAATAAAAAAATATATATGTTGGTTTATTTGTTGGCAATTTTTGATTAGTCTTTAACATTTTTGTATGGGCTTATAAAACAACTCTCATATTGCTTATGAATTTTTCATACTAAAAGAAAAAAACCATTGGATTTTCTAAACATTTTTGTGAAGGTTTCCTGATAAGCTGGCTTAAGTTGCCAGTGAAATACGTGTAGGTACCACCTCTTCTAACCAAAGAAACTGAGTTTTAATTATACTGTATTATTATTTATATTTTATTTATTTATTTACAGCTTAAGCTAATGTTTTTAAAACAGTAGAAGCATAATTTTTGCTATTTAGTTAATAAACTCTACAGACGATGGCCCATTAATAACCTAAATTTTATGGCATAAACTTACATTTTAAATTTGTGTGTTAAAATTCATTCATTTTACAATTCGTATAACAATGTGACAAATTTAAATTTAAATTTTTATTGTTCAAATTAACAAATTTACTTTTTGACATTTGATTTTTATTTTTAACAAATAATACTAGCAGCTGATCAGAGATGGATAGTGTATTCACCTGTATTTTGTTACAATTTATAGGAAAACATTTTCTTTATTTGACGTGTCACCCGGTTCATCTTAAAATAAACTTTATTTTTGACTATAATTTCTAAAAAGTTAATAGCAAGTTTTAAAATAAAAGTACTTTCTAAAAGAAATCGACTTTAGTTTGTTTATATGATTACGGGCCAATGATTATAAATTTAAGAACATAATTTGTTTATAATTGAAATGTTGAAGTGTATCAACTTTATTGGTTCTAAACGGGAATTAATTATTCTGTTGAAGTTGATTTACTCAAAAATCCAGTATCAGGAGTAATAATGAAAAATTTATTTTTTAAATAACAATGCGTTGCATGTTTCTCTTACATGTGAATGAATAATTTTTCAAAGACATATTGCAGTTACAAGGAACTGCTAATTTGATATTACCCAGCAAAATATTAGACATTACCTTAAAAAGTACTTGTCATATAATGACTCACTTTTGTGATTGCCAATTTTTTTTACTCGCTTACAAAACACATTACATTAGTTGGAAAGTTAAGGAAGTAGTAATTGAACTAGTTCTTTAAGTTAAAAAAATACCTTAAAATACGTACTAGTAATTATTATTATTTCTTGCAGTAGTCGATGTAATAAATTCTCAGTCGTTGATTATAAAAGTCTCATGCCTTGTTAAAATCATTAGGTTGGTAATCTAGTTGGATAGTGCTTTTGCTAAAATGCTTTATTCCACACATATCTTGTGATATTGTTGTTGGTCACATTAAGTCTTTAATTACTTTTTGCGTCACATTTTGCAAAAATTTCGAAGGTCTAAGTCAAAGTTTGAATATGATACGTTTTAGCAAAAAACTAGCATAATTTTGAGGGACGTGCAATAATTTGTGGGCCCTAAGGTTATCAGAAAAGAAACAATTATTCCACAAGTGCTTGAAACATGATCCCAACTTTTGGCCTTGTTATAGCAGAGTTCTGGTGTTTCGACAAATTTCCTTATTTTATGTAGCAAAATTCATTTTTTTAAACTCTTTCCAAGTTATCGTTAAATTTTTTTCAATGTTTCCATTTTTATTGCTGATATACAATTGAACTTCAGATTTTACAGTGTTTTAACGAATTTGGCAAATCTTTAGCATAAATTGAAAAGAGTAGAGTACTGGGAATCAAATTCTGGGGTACACACCTAGTGACAGAGAGAAAAGTTGATATTATAGACGAATTAATAGATACATACTGCTCCCGTCCATTAAAATATGACTTCATAATTTTAGAGCAAGTGACGATATGATCAATTGTATCAAAAAGCTTTTTAATGGTCTAACAGAACCAGCACCGCTATAATGCCATTGTCCAACCCCTTTCTAATATCTTAAGCTAAGCCTGCGAGAGCGGTAATACAACTAGGGTAAGCACGAAATCAAGAATGTTTAGTTGCGATGAGATTATTGTTCCTAAGATATTTGGTTATTAGACTCTAACCTAACTTATCAAAAGCCTTTGATAGATACGTTAGTACATATATTAGGCGATATTATTTTATTTCCAAAATAAATGTAAAATTTTTAAAGTAAAGTTTCGTTGCAATTGAGATTGCCATTCAGAAGCCACAGATCGTAAATACATTTTTTTAGGGTTCTTTACTCTAAAAGGCTACACAACTGTGCCAGGAATATTACAAACACTAAAGTCTATTCCGTAAGTGACATGATATTAATAAAACAATGTTTTTTTTTTTTTGAACTGTGAAAGGCAAGCATGTAAAATTTTCAGAATGTAATAATAAGTACAAAAAATAATACTTTTAATTTAAAGGGTGTCCCAATAGTTACGTGATTTTTACCTATGTGAAACGATTTAGGTAGACATTTAGAGTTTAAGAAATTTTATATCCGCTATAAGAACAAGTATAAAGAAAGGTGTTGCTATAGTGACGTAGTTTTAACGTATTAAGAATTAACGCAGAGTGTGGACAATAAATTTAAAATATAAGGGGTATTTCCATAGGGCCTGTAATTTTGACGAAAACAGACTTATCTTAATTATGGAACCGCTAGAGGCCGAAACTTATAGTTTTCAACAAGAAACAATAAAAAGATAAAATAGAAAAATTAAAACTGGCTTATGTGGTACAGCATCCTTTTCGCTTTTGGGGAAGTTATTTCTTAGGCCGTCTACTGTGTGAATACTAAAAATTCCTTTCTAACACTCTATTTCCTGAAATAAATTTATAAATTTGTTATTTATTTTATTTTTTCAGCACTAAGCTTAAATTTAAATGTTCGCCTTTTCTAAGTTTTTTTTTTTTGGCTTAGAAAATTTAACGCTGACACATTTTTAATTCATGTTAACTCTTTTATATTTCACAGCTCTGGATAGTTTTTATGTCCCTATAAAATAATAATTTACCTTAGATTTTTATTGGACTACCCATCGTAGTCATTGTATAACAAGAAATGTATTAATATAATTTTCTTAAATGTAGAAGTTATAGAGAAATTATAATGACAAAAAGATTGTCACAAGTTTACATAAAACAATGTCATTGAAGCATTAACTAAATATTTGTTATTTTTTAATGTTGATAAGTGATGAAAATATGAATATGTAAAAATTGATAATTATTGATATTGAAATAATTTTATATAAACGTTTAAAAATCGTGAAAGGATTAAAAACATACATTTATTTTACCAAGTTAATCACAGGAAAACGAAATTTCATTGAGATTTTTAATTTCACCAACAAGTGAAGTTTTATTCAAAAAATCAAAACTTAACAAATATTTCGGAAGCTTAAAAATTTTATCATAATATGCATTAATGTATGTTAAGAAGCCAATAATTTTTACTTTATTAAAAAGATTTACCAAAAAAAAAATATATATATATATATATATATATATAAAATATCAAATTTCTGTAAAATTACTTGGTGAACTCTTCATCGATTTTTACCAAAGAAAAAAATGAATCAAATTACCATATCGCTATGCTATTGCATCTACATAATAAATTCTACGAAAACAATGAAATTTAATACAAAACTTAATTTTAAATATAAAAAAGTCCTAATTTGACCGCATAAAAAAAATTGTACCAAAAAAACAAAATTTCAGTCATGACAAATTTTCTCAAAAAAGAAGAAAAAAAAAACGTTTCATTAAAAAATTATAAAACCTCCTTTGAAAAATTAAAATAAAATAATCAATTTCATGTTTTTGCTAAGAATATGAAACTAAGAAATTAAAAAAACTGAATTTCGCCACAATCCAAAATTCACCAAAATATAATTTTTATAGAAGCAAAAAAAAAAAAAAAAATAATAAATAAAATAAAACCAATAAATAAAACAAATAAGTGTAAGGGTAAGGGTAAGAAATATTGAAAATATATTTCTGTATAACAAATAAATGCATAATCCCAGGTCACCTCAAAATCGAGGGAAACAAAGTCGCATAATCGAGAGTTAGAAAAGGTCATCCTAAATAGAACTGAGCAGTATTACCAGTGGTAGCAGGGATCTCAGGGGTTCAAGATCCTCTCAGCTCTGATTGGACTTTTAAAAGCAATATTTTTTTTAAATTGGACTGAAAAGCTATAAAAATTTTAATGGACGTAGCTGCTATTCATTGTTCTATTTGCACAAAATCCAGTTGATAGGAAATCTCCACTATGGATTTAGGCAAAATATGCGAGGTAAAAACGAAAGTAGAAACTGTAAAATACATTGTCCGAGATTGAAGATTTAATCCACAAGCTGCAGGCTTAGCCCGTAAATAAGATGTGAGGAATATGCCGCCTAATTCAAGTACTACCCTCTCTAACTTAAGCTGGGTTTATATGCAAACATTTTAACACACACTTGCTTCCTCCATTTCTTCCTTCTTGTTGTAAATTAGTGATGGAATGCATTAAAAACCTTAAACGTCACATAGTTTCTTGACTCAAAATTAAATATTAAAGTTTTTCTTTATGTTCTACAGTTTTTTTTTTTTTTAAAGTTAAACATATTTTCACTATTGCAAATTGCCAACTCCCTCCCACATAAATATAATTTGACTAATGACTGTGTTCGTGAATAAAACTTGAGAAAGATTTAAAATTATTCAAACATATTTTTCATATTGCTTCAGCACCTTCTGTTGTGAATGTCTATAAAATTCAAAAATAACTACGAAATATTCAAAACTGCTATAAAACGTTTCATCTTGCTGTTCCTTACATTTAAAATTTTTAATATTTTAAACTTCTTTTTTTGTTTGCTTTTTGTTGCTGTTAGTGTTTTTGTACGAAATTATAATATGTATTTGTTGAAAAGTATGCGAGCGTAAATGTTTTATGTAGACATTTTGTTCATCAACACATATAACACGTTTGAACACACATTCACACACACACACACACACACACACACACACACACACACACACACACACACACACACACACACACACACACACACACACACAAATTACACAAGCTCATAGAGAGACATAGTTTTGACTCACAAACTTACCAGTGTCCTTAATCCAGTAGTTAATTGATTTTGGTGAAGCCTCTACGTGACATTCAATTTGAACATCAGTACCAAGTGGTGCACCGACTAATTGATTTGGTACTTGAATAACAGGATGAACTATAAAAGAAAAAAAATGCATTTTAAAGGACATAAAATAGATAAGAGGCAGTAAAAAATTGTTTACAACAAAAAACAATATAAAAGATTATAAATCATTGTTAATGTTTTGTGAGTTAAATTGTTTATGATTAATATAAATTATTTAAAAATTAAGATAAAAAAGACAATTAACAATTTAAAACCGGACAACACGAAAATATTTGTTTTAATGCAAATCTTTGAATTTTTTTTAATTTAAAAGTTAAACACTCTAAAGTAAAATGTGTGAGTGTTGTCTTTAAAACATTCGCTGATGCAAAAAAACAAACAAACAAAACAAAAAAAAAAAACAAAAAAAGAAATTGATTCGATGGGGCTACGCTTCTTTTACCATTTATTAATTAGGGCCTTCGAGGAATATTATGGAGGCTGTGTCTTGTTTTTTATGTGCTGTCATATTGTAAAAGAACTTTTTACCGTCTCAGCTACTATTTTCCACAAGCTTTTTATCCTGCATTAGAATTAAGATAATTGTTTTTCTTTTTCTTCTAGAATTGTTTATTTTATAGTTTTACTTAAGGTACGGTCAGATTAGTCAAATATCTGACCAAAAAAGCGTAACCACTATAATCGTTTCTGATACGTATCAATACAAACGACGATATATAATAAAGCAAATGTTATAGCTTACCTTTGAATTGATTAGGATCTTATATTTCTTAATAAGTGCTTAAGAGAGACAAGAACTGTTTTCCAAAATTTAGTGGTTATGTCATTTTGGTCAGATATTTGACTAATCTGACCGTACCCTTAGAGGCGCCAATACAGTCTAATCAACAGTTGCTACTAAGAAGAGGCATGCGCTTCTTTCAGTCAAGGCTTGCACTCTTATGCCCATTTATTTGTCTTTTAACAACTCTCCCGCCTGGGATAATCTCTAACAATTGTATTTTTTTAATACCCAAGACTTCGTTCGGGTTTGAACTCATGATCTTTTATTTAACAAAAACGCAATATGTTTCCGCTATATATTTTTCTTTGGTGTTTGTGGCCATCAAGAAATGGATGATCCATAATAGATATACACAACTTTGAGCTAAAACATTTGCAATGATTTTATATTGAACAATGTTGCCATTGTTGCGCTTTTTTAATAAATTAAAATGATTTTTTTTAGTAGATTTAATCTAATTATCGTTAATATAAATAGATACTAGCTATTCCCGTTGTGCTTTGCTACCCCAATGGGAAAAATCGCACCACAATCACTTTCCAATTTAACTTGATTATAACGCTAATATGTTTTTAAAGGAAGCGTTTAAACCTTTTCCCATAAAGTTCGGTAGGTAAACTACAACAATTTTTTACTTTGTATGGGAGATACGATGCCCACTAACAAAACCTATTCAGTATTTTGCTAGATGATCCACATCAATTAGGAAGTTTCTAGTAGAAAAATTCAGGGTACTACGTATTTTAATTCTCTAGATACACGATGATTGTAGTTTCAATTTAGACAGTTTTTTTCACCCAAGCACATTAGCAGCAGAAGACTTTGCTGCAACATTTTCAGACTCTACATATTTTAGTTTTCTGGTACATGATAATAATTTACCTGGTATGAAGGATACTACGCTCTATATTTCAAACCATTTTAATTTTTGCTTTACTTTGCCCATTGATATGGGGATTACTAACAAAAAACTTCAAAAGTTTATCTTATATAGTTCTTTGGTTACATGGTAATAATTTTTCACTATGTATGGGAGGTACCATGCCTAATATTCTAAACCAGCCAGTTTTTCGCTAAATTGTGCCTTTTAATAAGAGAATTATTTGAACAACTTCAACGTGCTATTTGCTACTATTGCCAACTTACACGGTGATAAATACATACCTGTATGGGAAGTACCACGCCCATATGAAATACAAAAAAAAATACCATCTTTTAACAACTTCAAATCTGACAAAAAACTGTGAAAATTGTAGAAAGATCGCTCCACTAGTGTCGGCAGCTATAGCTTTCCACCGAAAAACAAACACATTTTCTACTTTATATATGAGTCGTTTATTTTGAAAGTGGTATAAGTTACTTTGCTTTTAACTTGAAACATATATTAAGGCTAAATCTCGAGAGAACTTACTTGCACTTCTATATCAGGATACTAGTTCTCCAATAAAAACTTCGGTCAATAAAAAATCGAAGCAATCTTAAGATTAAAATTACTTTTTTTATTGTTTTTAAGTGACTTACGCCAGTTTTAAAATAAACGGTTTTTGTTAAAAAAGTTCAGAATGTAACATAAAAGTTTTGTATTTTTTTTTTTTAAATTAAAAATTCAACATTAAATTAAGCACGCTCTCCATGAATACGTCAGGCCAATTTCACATAATTGTAACACTTTTAGCAAGAATAGCACACAAGTTAGTATCCTTAAATAAACCAACTATGTAAGCTTCACCTGACTCTTGTAGAACCATAACAGCTGAACTCTGGAAACGCAAATCAGTTTTGAAATCTTTGGCAATTTCTCGAACTAAACGTTGGAATGGCTATTTGCGAATCAACAATTTAGTACTTTTTTGATAACGACGAATTTCACGCAAAGCCACAGTACCGGGACGGAAACGATGTAGCTTCTTTTCACCACCAGTAGCTGGTGCACTGTTGTGAGCAGATTTTGAAGGCAATTGCTTGCGTAGAGCTTTGCCACCAGTCGATTTACGGGCAGTTTGCCATTTTTCACTATTCACTTAACCTTATTAGTCACTTGATTCAACACTAGTATAAGAAATACACTGAAACACTGGCAAAGCACGACAAGAATTGTCAAAAAGTTTTGTTATTAAATCTAAGTTTTAACAAATTTTGTAGTTTAAAAAAAAAAACAAAAAAAATATCAGTGGCAACGCTGTTTTCTACAGTCATCAAATATAGCTTTAAAGTATGCAATAAAAACTCTGTTCAACATAATAACTCTGTTCACCTATAAGGGTAATTGGACATATACCACGCTTTCTCAATACTGTTTAAGACAAACATGGACATCAAAATTATCAGCAGTTATTGATGTTATTTTGTTCTATATTTTGACAAATAGTTCGAAAGCATTTTTGGACTCTGTGCGGTAGTTTTGTTTTTTCTTCAATTAATCGACGAAATATTTTTATTATAGATTTTTTATTCGAATATTCTACATATTTAAACTGTATAAAAAAGAGCCGAAAAAAGTCAGCCGTATACAGTGGATAAAGAAAAGTAAAATCAAAGTTGATTGTTTTTACTTTTGCTTGAACTTTGATTTTTGATTTTGTTTTTTTGACAAAAATCGTTTGTTCATTTAAAATAGTTGTGAGAAGTTTCCTGAAGAGCTAAAAAAGAGGAAGCGAAATGGCCATCGAGACGTGCTTTCGTCTCTAATGATCAATAACGATGATTAAAATAATTTATTCGGGAAAGTAGCACGATAATTTTAAAGTTCAGTTAATTTAATTATCCCATGTTTTTAGATTTAAATTCCAGGATTCATTAGTGAACTAAAGGTGCGGTCAGATTGGTCAAATATTTGACCAAAAAGACGTAACTACTAAATTATGAAAAGAAATTACCATAAGGATAAGATATCAGATTTATTATATTTTAAATCTTCACTCGTAATAGATACGTGTCAGAAAAGAATAAAAATTATTTGTAAAAATAGTGGCTACGTTTTTTCGGCCAAATATTTATCTAATTTGATCACTCCTTAATACATTTTTTTGGCGTAACTATCTAAGATTCTGTTGTTTACTTCCCATTAAATAATAGTTCACTCGGTAGGTGCAGTAGCTTATAATCAGCTGTCGAGCTGTAATTATTTAGTAAATAATTTCACCAGAGTTTTATATTTTTATACCCTTCACCAGAGCTGGAAAAATGGTGTTCTAAGGTTGTCATTACGTTTGTAATTTCTACAATATCCATTTCCGATCTCATAAAATATATTCATTCTAAATCCTTATGCAAAGCGAAGTCGACTGAGCGATGTCCATCTTTCCGTTTGTTCGTTAGTGTTAAAATCAACTTAGCCAAGGCACTAGATAAGCTAATGAAAATTTTCATATGCCAATCGATCAGATATAGTTTCGAAAGTTTTGCTATTGAAAATCATCAAGATTGATCCATGTCCTTTGAGGCAGCGGGCAAAACACCACGCCTGCCTCTAATTTTTCCATATCATTTTGACCAATGAAGTAACTCCAATTAAAAACAAATATTAGGGCGATAGAGAATTAAAAAAAAAAGAAAATACATCAACTGAAAAAATTGGCGCTCGCCTAAAATTCCGAGTTATGGGCCTCTAAAATTTTCTTAGAAAAGTACTATTGTGCACCATATTCTTTTGAGAGTTCAATTTGAATTTGAATTTTCTTTCAGGAAATTCTACAAATTTTTAAAAATGCCTAACCCTTTAACATTCACTGACATTTTTAGGTATATTTTTCCTTTTTTTTTTCATTCGCTGTCGTCCCAATATTCGTTTTTTTAATTGGAGTTACTTCACTAAACTAGATTTACTACATGGTGAAGGTTATATGAGATTTGGCATAATTAAATATAGCATTCTTGCTTGTTCTTTAAATACATTAAAATTTTGATTTTATTTTGTTTAGTATTTTCTACAAATACTATTAAAAATCCAGTAATCTTTCGGCTTCTCAATTAGAACTTATGCATAAATAAATTACGTTGTCCTCTCGATTTTGAAACTTTAAAGTCAATACGTTTTTGTTTTTAAAATTATTAAAAGTTTAAGAAAAATTTTAAAGCAATTTTGTATGCTTTGATACCTTAATTGTTTATTCAACAGCGTCAAACTCCTCTGATAACTTCTCTTTGCATTTAAATTAATTTTCTTTTCAGCAAATTCAATTTTCAAAAAAAAAAAAGATGGAAGAACATAAAACAAGACTAAAGAAATTAAATTTCTACAACTTCTATAGATTAGTTTTAAACAAATTTATGAACTTTCACAAAAACCACACACAAAATGAATGTGCATTTGTATCTGTGTATGTATCTGTATCTATGCGATCTAGAGTTACAAGTAAATCATTTATTGTCACTTTATAAATTTTAATATGAGTATGTATGTGCTTTGGATATACATGTACATATGTTCATACACATTGAAAGACATTCTAAGAATCAAAAATTAATAAATAGAAATAATTTTTTTTCTGTTTTTGAAAGAAACACAAGAGGCCAAATACCTGGATATTTTGTTTACATATTTTTCACTTAGCCAAGCAAAATATTTCGTATTGGTAGTTCTAAAACAAATATGATATGTTATAAATGTGAAAAGAGGTAAACAAAATAAATTCCTTAGCTGAACGAAAAAGAAAGTAGTAATCTAAGTTCGGTCTGAGTTCGATTATATTATATTTTTTAAGTTTATTAAGAGAGCATAATTTCTTGCGAACTTGTGCATTATTTTCTTAAAAAAACATGAATATTTAGGTTCTAACAGAATGTAATGCAGCATTTTCTGCATCGCTACATCAGTCATCAGCTTTAATTGCATCCATCAGGTCATGTACGTTGTAAGCATCATTTTAACCAACTTATTTTGTAAATACGAATAAATGGAATATTCATAAATATACAATATTAATTTTTTAGTCCTTCTCCTTATTAATCAACACATATTTTTCTTGGTTTCTGCTAACTGTCGGTTTAGAAACGAATGCAATTTTTAATTTTTGAAATTATTAGTCGAACTATGAATAATTTTAATTCGGCTAAAGTTCAAGTATATTTGAATTTCTTAATTCAACTTAAGATTAATAAGGCTCTTTCTTCTGTTATAATAATAAAATAGTTAGACTTATAACCTTAAAGCACCATTCATGCTTTATTCATAACAATCAGTTGAGGTTGAGAAAAATAAATACTGTAAATTAAGAAGAAAGAAACATGCCCAAAGAGGCGAAAACTTTATTCAGTATAATTTTTGATAATGCGTTCTTGCACATGTCATTAAATCACAAAGAAAACGAATACTGAGAATTGTCTTACATATCACCTATTTGAATGCCCTAAATTATTTATTTATTTGTTCAAAATGATATATAAAAGCCCTCCTGGCCAAATTAATCTATATAACATAGTAAAACTAAAGCCTTAAGAACTACTTATGTATGTATAAATAAACAACAATTTTTAAATTTAAATTATAAATTTTTAAATAAACTTGAGTTTCGATGAACATTATTTTGAATTATATTTATATACATAACATAGAACTTAAATCATACAATATCATTCAATATCATTGAATATCATTAGTTCCCTCCTAAAAACAGGATTCTTAAAGAAGCAAATTTCAATTAAAGATCCCAAAAACACATCGCACTTGATTAATACAACGGCATGAATACAAAACATATAAAAGTATGAAATGCTTAAAACCCTTAGAATTCAGAAAAACGTTAGTCATAAGATAGCCTTAAAGCTATAAATTGTTTAGATAGAAAAGCTGCTTGCGTCGAAACGCCTTATTTGAGTGAGAAAAAATTCGAAGTATAAGAGGTAAAGAATTCCAATGACGAGCTATTTTAACTGTAAGATATTTCTTAAACTAGGATTTACATATTCATGGCATCTATAACCCTTCTGTGCGTTTCTAGAAGAACGCGAAAAGTTATATGATCCTGTAGAAAAATCGTAAACTGCGCAATAAAACAAAATTATGAAATGAGCAGCCCAGAAAACGTTTTACATAAATTGTGTACTTTAATTTAAACGTTTTACGTTTATTGTTTTAGTTTTAAGAGAGAAGCTGTGACTTCTAAAGTGATTTGCTTGAGAGGCTAAGTTTATATTCCAACCGCTGCCAACTTAACGTACAGCACTCTCATTCACTCTATAGCATTAAAGTTTCAGAATTTTAATGCATTTACTAAGCACGAAGATGTTGTAACACTGGTCTAAAAGAACATAACCTATAATTATAGATTACAAAAGGAAGAAACTAACTATCAATTCATTCTTCTTCCTTATATAACTGCTCTTTTTTGTATTTTCTGCTCTAAGAAATGAAGAGAAGTAGTTGGGCATTGTGTTGGGATTACAAAGTTTTTTGTTGACTCCAAAATAAGACCAGGACTAAGAGCGTGGTTTTTAATATATCTGCCTGCTAACAGCAAATGCCAAGATATATGATAAATAGATTGTCGCCACAAAGGATGGCTGTCTGGAATGCTAATCAGACCGCTCTTATTTGATGAAGCTGTAATATAGTGGAAAGCCATAGACGAGCCTCCAAATCGATTCTAAGTAGTGTGGCAATTCTATTCTTTGGTTCCACTCGCATGACTTCTACTCTGGCTATTTTACTCATTCTCTACTCAATGTGGCTAGTATTGCTAGCCAGGAATAAATCACGATTAAGTGCTGGAACTATCGATCATAAAGACTCGCAGTATTATAAGCAGCCTCTCTTTTAGGGATTAAAATTAATGTCTTTCTTCCGGTGCATATATCGGAGGAACTCGGCTTATTTAAATAAATATTTAGATGTTTGCCTGGATAGCTAAAAAAGATTTTTAGTGATTGAAAGTCAGAATGTAATTGAGGCAGAAAAATGAGTTTAGTGTCATTCCAACCGAACTGTCCACTTCAAAAAGAGCTGCTTTGGATAATATAACGTTTAAAAAAGAATTCCGATTTATTACTATCAGTTATAAATCTGACAAGCTGACAAGCTGTAAATAGATTCTCTTTAGCTGTTTATACTAAATCTAAACTGATCTTAGCTAATGGTTAGCATTGTAGAAAATACAGATCTTAAAATAGGAAAGATTTGTTACCAAATTGTGAAAGTCTTTAAGTTTTCGAACATTTGGGATTCCAGAGTAGAAAAATGTAAAAAATATCGTGGTTATTATAAAATATATTGTTTTTGCTGGGAAATTAGATGATAATCCTCTTGATTTTATATGCAAAGTCATATGATGAGTTATAAAAGTTATACAGTCAAATATTTAAATTTTTGAATACTCTGTTTTATTGCAATATTCCCATCTTTTCTTCATTAACACACATTCAAATATTTTTAACACACGAATAGTATACACTCAAACAAATAAACATTCCTGTAAAATTTGTGGTTTAAATTGTCAATAGATTGCACTAGTTGTTTATCAAGCAAAGAAAAGGTCTCTTGTCTAACATTGTATGAGTTTGAAAATCTTTTTTTTTTCTTTTTGGTTAAATGTCTTTTACTTTGAAAATTTTCTAAAAATCTATTGTAAAATTTAAAGAATGAAACAAGGCTTAGATTGGCATATGAACGTAAATGTATGTAAAAGCTCATGCAACTGCATATAAATAGAGCTGCACACATATAAACATTAGCTACAATATTGCCATAATATTGAGAATTTAGAAATTTTAAAGTGATGCGATTTTAATTGATTTCAATGCTTGAGTTCATATGTCTTCTACCTGCCAGTTGTCTACACTATAGAAATGTATGAACATTTTTGGAAATGAAAATTTACCTGAATTAAAAGAAAATGTATTTTAATGAACAGTTTAAAGGCATTTGCTAGAGGTAGGCCCAATCTTTAAATTTTTAATTCAATTAGGCCAGAGTTGTAAGATTTTTCTATAAAGCGTAAAACGACTGAAGATTTTTCTGTAGATTTAAAAAAGTATTCAGGCGGATTGATGGAGGCTGTCAGCTGTATATTTTTCCTGTGTTGTGCTTATGAATTCACATCCTCAGAAAGCTAAGTTTTCATAGCACTATGCCACTGCTGTTCTTTTACCCGATTCTATCATTTCCGGAATAATCTTCTTTCTTCTTTCATTGGATATTATTACTCCCTGTCATAACTTTGATGCTGAGTTGTGAGTTTATTTGGTTTTCTCTCACTCTCTTTCACTGTCCTTTCTCTTTTTGATGGACGGGATTTAAGTTTTCAAAGCTTTTATTTCTTAGCTTTGTGTCTTGATATCAAGAACTCTATTCCTTAAAGATCTCTGACCTATATTTAACTCACAAACTAATCTCTTCTTCTTGTTTGCTTGATTTCAGGACGTTGTATGTCAGTAGGCAAGTAAGCGTCCACGGAACTCCAATAAACAAAAGAAATAGAGCAGTTTAACAGCGTACTAACAAAAAAGTATTTCTTAGCATTAAACCTTTATGCCCATGACACCTTGCTTACGGCCGCCAGCATGAAAAAATATAAGTCAGGCATCTGACACAACATTTGTCTTTCCTCTTTATAAAAACTGAAGACGTGCCACGTCAAAAGCTAAATAACTAAACAAAACGTTTCGCAAAATTTTTTATTAATTTTGTACAGGCGAAAAACTTGACAAAGAGCCTAAACAAAACAATTGACATTTCAATCAATCAATTTTTTTATTTCCTTGTTTAGTTCGCTAAGAAATAAATGTTTTTTACTAAACGGTTTGCGAAACGTTTAAATTTGTTGTAATTATTTTCTCCACAAACTGCGTATGTAAAATTGTTGTCACTAGCAAAAACAATACAAGACTAAGTGGCACAACTCTTTACATTGTTTCTGCTCTATTCTCTTTTTGTTTAACTCAAGGCAAAGACCAAAATAAAACTAAAGCTAACGTTTCGTTTTGCTTATTTTCATACCCTGATGAAGACAAAACCAATGAAAATAACTTTAAGGCCAATAAACTTTTCAGGCCTAATATATCCTGCAGCGACTATTGAATTTCTTCAATGAAATAAGAAAAACTGTAAATGTGGTTAAAGATAGTTGATGATAATAATGAAGTTCGAGCCAATGCTGATGATGATTGTTAATAATGACGATTTATTTTCTATGCATCGATATATTGCATGATACATGTATGCAATTTTGTGGTCAGTTTGAACTTGTAGGCCTTAAACAAGAAAAAAAAAAAATAGAACTTTTATTGAGGTTTTTAATTGAAAAGGCAAAAGGTTAGTGTTTTTGTCTTTAGTTTCTGAAAACTCTTGCAATATCTTTAGATTGAGTTATACAAATAGAAAACAATTAGATTTAAAATTTTTATTTTAAAACAAAAGCTAACAAATTCTAAAATATAAAATTAAAAATTTTGGTAAATTCGTTTCAAAAGAGGTTGTAAAAGTTAATTGATTTTAAAATGTTGGAAAATATATATGTATGTGTTGAAAATAATTTTTTTTTTATAATATCATTTAATTGAAAAAGATATTTAATTAACACTACAATAATTAAAATTTTTAATTATTAAGTTTCTTTAAGCATTAAAATTATTTCTTTTTAAATTGTGTTTATTTGCCGTCTTTCTAACGCGCTCATACTCTGTGTTACAATTCCATTGTTCTTAACATGATTGCATGTTGCGGCTGAGTTGCGGTTAAACAAAAACCACATATATGCAGTAATGATGTCCTAAATATGCTCAGACCTCTATGCAGTCACTTTAAACATACAAACAATAGTGACTGGTTTATGGTCGCTTGGTACTGCCTTTTGTCCATTTTTTTTTTTTATCTTCCATGTGTCAATTTAAGAATTCAATAGAGGGGTTAGAGTAACGTTAGCTGCATAGAACGTGATGTATTGATAGTCAAGTTAGTGGTTTTTTGTTTTTTTTTTTTTTTTGCAAGTCTCACAACTATTTTTTTGGCAGCAGTAACCACAAAATATTAAAGTCATGCATACATTATATTTTCTAAAAGAATAATTGAGACTTGGCTCAGTAGTTAAAGTGTCAAAGGGATTTTTTTGTTGACATGTAAAAACGTGCATGTAATTTATTCAAATTGCCCTCAATTATTAGCAAAATCAAATTGATTATTATTCTCAATTAGAAGTTACGCAGGGTTTTTTCGCATAAATTGCCCTGCCAAACCGTTTATTCGATTGAATTAAGAATAAGTCACGAAGGTTATAAACATCATAAATTCTTTATTTTTAAATTTTCAAAACAAGTAATTAATAATTTTTTTATTCACATGTATATTGGAAAGGTTGACATGCGTGACAAAACTATGCACGATGTTTCTAGCAAGTTTCTCCATACATTTCGAGACTAAAGGAATGGGTGATGATAAAATTCTGCAATGATGTTTTGGGACAAGTCGCACGGAAAATTATACTAAGACCTTACCAATTCTACCACGCATGCAAACCTCATGCCAATTTGATATTATACATACGGATGTTAATGTTTAAAGGTAAAATGTCTACTAAACTGCACGAAAAATCAACGCAATTGGAACAGTGGGCCTAAATCTATCTAGAAATAATATTTGATTAACGAAAAATACAAAATTGTGGGAAATAGGTGTTGTATCGCTCGAAAAAAAGATAATTGCGTAATATTATTAAAATTCATATTTTATTAATACTTTTGTAATATTAAATTTTTAAAGTTTTTCATTACGTTTGTAATTTCTACAATATTCGTATCCGACCCCATAAAGTATAAATATTCTGAGTTCTTATCAATGTTCGAAAAAAAACTGTACACAAACTATAGCGTACGGCACTGATAAAATACTTTAAAATTCCATTTTAGTGTTTGTGAACTTGTATGTGTACCCATTACGTACACAACGTCTACAAAAAGAAGAACGCAAACTCTAACAAAACGTACTGAACAAAGTTCACAAACACTATTTTTTAGTGTTTGTGTACAAAGTACGCTAAAATGATCAGTACAAAACGAAAAAATTGGGTTTTAGTGAACTTTTTTGCGTACACTAACATTTTTTTAGTGTACGCGAGATTTTTAATTTGTTGTTGTTTGTAATAATAGAAATATTTCGCCTATTATGAATAATAATAATAATAAATGTCGTTTAGTGAAATGCAAATAAATGTTCTATATATTCTAAAAATTATTATTTTTCTATTTGTAGTATTTTTGAAAAATTTTATCATACCTACTTAAAGTGTTCAAAATGACTCAGCTAGATTTTTTGCATGTTTTTAAAAAAACTACCTGAGAATAAATGTAAAATTTCAACACTTGAAAGAAAATGTTGTGAATTTTTTTTTATTGTAAAAGGATAGTCAAAATTTCAACAGGTACTCATCATAAAAAATTGAAATTGATTTCCTAAATGTCTCTTTTTTTAATCTTTATTTAAAAATACTACAAATAAAAAAAATTAATTTTTAGAATATATAGGACATTTATTTGCATTTCACTAAACGACATTTGTTATTATTCATAATAGGCGAAATATTTCTATTATTACAAACAACAATAAATAAAAAACCTCGCGTACACTAAAAAAATGTTAGTGTACGCAAAAAAGTTCACTAAAACGCAATTTTTTCGTTTTGTACTGATTATTTTAGCGTACTTTGTACACAAACACTAAAAAATAGTGTTTGTGAACTTTGTTCAGTACGTTTTGTTAGAGTTTGTGTAGATGTTCGTAAACACTTAAAGAGAAACGAAGTGTTTTGTTCTTGTTGTAGTGAATGTGTTTGCGTTCTTTGTATATGACGATCAGTACAGTATATAAACGTTGCGTACTTTAGAGTTTTTTTTCGAACACTGGTTCTTATGCATAACAAAGAGGATTTTAGCGCTTGTCTATCTGTCCGTCTATGTTAGTGTTAACTCAACTGTGCCAAGACACTAAATGTGGTAGAGAAAATTTAAAAAAGCCAATCGATTAGACATAATTTGAAAATTTTAGTATAAAACATCGGCAAGATCGGTCCATGTCCTTTAGTGCAGTAACTCTACTAATAAAAAAAAAAAATAAATATATGGAGCGATAGAGAATCAAAAATAAGAAAAAAAAACATCAAACAACAAATATTGGCGCTCGCCCATATTTTTGGAGCTGTGCGCCTCTGAACTTTTAATAAAAAAGTACGTTTGTGAACTATATATTTTACGATATAAATATGGTTATAATTCAAAAGCTTTTGAATAGATCTTTCAGGATATATATTTCAAAAATGCTTTATCTATTAAGACTTAAAGACATTTTCGTGTAAAAAATATTTTTCTAATTTTTTTGTTCTGTCACCACAATATTTGTTTTTTTGATGGAAGTTACTTCACTTAAATACATTTACATACATGGTAAAGGGTATATAAGATTCGGCATAGCCGAATATAGCACTTTACTTGTTTTTAGATGATAGATTTTCTTCGTCATATCCGAATATATCACACTTAGTTGTTTAATACTAAAACATGAGCTATCGCAGATTTAGTAAAATAAATTCACGAATAGGTAAATTTTATATTGAAAAATCAATCACAAAAAAGAAATATATAATCACAAAAAGCTGCATTACATTTGTAATTAATTTTTCTTTATTAAAATTTAAAAAATAATAATAAAAATGAAAGCCTTAATTATTTATTCATTTGTTCTAAAAGTACAACAGACAACTTCAAACCCAGTTCTGTTAAAACACAATTTATAATTTTTTCAGTGCATGAAAAAAAGCTCTGGTTGTCGAATTTAGAAGTCTAAGACCGGAAAACAACTCATGTATAATTTTAGTAGTAGTAATTTTAATGACATATTTAATCATCTTTATATTTGCCACACGTCGTGCAGATTACCGATTTGTCATCTTGTTAGATAGAGCTCGGTTATAATGTCACAAGATTGAACACGTAACAGTAAATGTTTTTTTTTACGAAAAAATGAGATATAAATAGCCGTGAAATGGCCATGTGAAACTTCTCTCCTCACATTAGTGCACTCCACATTTTTTTTTTTTTTTTTGGTAATGAGTATTTCTGGATAATATGTATCATGGAATTTATATTTTTGAAGGTATCGGAGGTAATTATCAATATAACACGGGATAACAAACACACATTCCGCTTACAAAAAACTGAGCACTCTTTTCATGCAATATAACAAGATCTGTACTAAACCTCCATCATATGATAAAGAAACCCTACTGGTTTTACTTTTTATTATCACACAGCGAAACAACAAGCCCTTCTTTTAATAGAATAATTCATAGCTCCCCAGTAGTTATGCTCATTTTACTTATTGTGTGGGTAGTTCTTAAAACATACAGAAAGTTCCAACGAAGTTTTGGCGGTTTCGGAGGGGGACACAGCTATTCCTGATCAAAGTTAATAAAAATTAATTAATAAACATAATTTTTTTTTATCACGCACACTTCCATTGATTTGCCTGTCATTGAATC
Source organism: Cistogaster globosa (assembly GCA_937654795.1). Lineage (NCBI taxonomy): Eukaryota > Metazoa > Arthropoda > Insecta > Diptera > Tachinidae > Cistogaster > Cistogaster globosa. Next base: position 106,601,677 of record OW569406.1, on the reverse strand, counting down.
ACTTCGAATGCGAATTATTCCAAAATAGATTTTTTGACAGGCCTAAGAATGGAATTTGATTACGCAAAGATTTTCGCTTTTTTTGTTTATTGTTTTCCTCTTACAATCCAAGGCGATTTAATTTACATTTGACCTTAACAACACAACTGATTTTTGTATGTGTTCAACATTGTTGTCAAAAATTTGAAAATAATTTTTACAATAAAAAATTTTCAAATAATTCGAAACTAACTGGTACAACTTTATTTAAAGTACCAAGCGGTAATTGAAGGGTAAATTGAATTTGGCATCCTTTTTTTTAGTCACCTATTTTTGACATCGTTATGCTCTGCAGCAACAAAATTACAAAATTACAAGTTTTTGCAGCCACCTAATATTTAATTCACTTTAGTAAAATGTTAAGTTTCATTCCATTTCATTTGACATTTATATTTTTTATAAAAACTTATGCACTTTACGCCAGCACTTTTTGTTTTCATTTTTTTTTTATTCAATCACTGAAATGATCGCTTGATCTTCTAACGATTACTTGATTTTTACGTGGAATAAAGGGGAATTAATTTCATCAAATATTTAAATATAAAACATATTCATTCAACAATGTAGTCTTGCGTTTAAGTAAATTATCTTTTGTTATAAAAGAAAATCAAATAAAAAATTATCAATATTAATATTTTGAAATTCCCTTCGAATCATAGACGAAAAACCCAGACAACAATTACCAACCACATTTAGTCTGTAACCGCAGTATCTGTATGTTTTGGTAACTGCTTGCAGGATACTCTTCTAATGAACATCAATGCAGTCAAGCTGTGTTAAGCAAGCAGCCTCTAAATGACATCATAGAACAAGAAATTCTTTGCTTTATGCATTAAATCAGCACACGCACCCTATTACGTAAACTAACGCACTCAAGTAAGTTGAAAAACGAGAAATTAATAGGAAATTCAAATAAGCACAGGAATTGATGTTGTCTAGTGATTATTTCACACGTAAAATATATGATGCTGCTGCTGTGTATGAGCGTAAGAGTATGTGTATGAGTTAACTATTTGAGTGTGAATGTAGGATAGCTTTGCATATGTGTTGTATAAAACGTGTGGTAGACTATTAAGAACCTGTAACCTTGATGATGTCCAAAAATATTCAAAAAGTTAACAAGGTTTGACAGACACAAAAGTTGCCAAACTCAAGCTCTTCAATTAAAAGAAACACATTTATACATTTATATCAGAGATGGTAAAGTTAAAGGTATTGTACTCTTTTCACTACATTTTAAACTTGAAAAGCACAGTGGAACCTTAATTACTGCTTTGGTTCAATTCACAAATATTCTCGGATTAATTTTGTAAATAATTTTTATGTGTTTTTTAATTCTTTTTCTTCGTTTTTACTTTTCTTGTTATTGGCTTTGCTTAGTTTTTCATTAGCCAGATAGAATTATAATTTTTAAAAAATAAAAAAATATATGGCAAGGATCCTTACAAATCGCTTTGTAGACTTCTAATTTTGGAAGAATTTTTTAAGCATTGCTGGCAGAATGCCACGAAAAGCAGAAATAATTCTGGCTTCCAAGGAATCAATTGCTGCTGTTTAATCAGCATAAACTAGTCAATTTATGTCGTCCCACAGGAAATAATCCCGCTTCTTTGGAAGCCAATTAACAGGTCAATTTCTCAAAACAAACTTATTACCAAATTTTGGTTTCAGCAAGTTGATAGCTGAGGTCGCTATTGGGTTCTTAGTTCCATATTATTAAAACCATATCCCGTCCGAATTAATGTAATCCAAAAAAAAAATTTTTTTATCTTACTGCGGTAATCATCACCGTCGTTCGTAATGCTGGTTTCGGCTTTATTTCAAAGAAATTAAGAGATGCCTGTAAACAGCAAAAAACACTTCATTTCTTTTGGATGTACTGAAATCTTAAGAGTTCTTTAAGGATTAATTTCATTCAATATGCGATTAGTGTATTTTTTTATTTCCAAACGCTAAGACCAAAATTTGCATTCCTAAGTTTCGTAAGTTGACGACTGATTGTTAAAGTAAATCTGAATGATATGGTAGCGTTGTTAAATTCACAATATTTTCATTATGATTCAGGTAACTTAAAGTATACTGATAATAAATGTGTAAATGTAATTTTTATCGGACTTAAAAAAAAACTTATTGGTATTAGTAAAAAAATAGCTCTGTACGTCACAACGCATCATGAACTCTTTAGAAGAAAAATAGAGTAAAATACCAAATAAATGAACAATGGAAGCAAGTAATGTTACACCAGAGTATAGAATTTTTCATTTATGAGCATTCAGTTTTAAACATTTTTATTATTTTTCATAAATGAGATTTCTACGATTTTTTTATTTTTTATTTTTCACGTTGATAAACGAGCATCAAAAAATTTTCGCCAGCGATCACACACGAATTTATCTGTCTATTTTGTCTTTAAGCATTCATAATAAAAGAGTGAAAAACAAAAAATATCCCTATTATTTATACATGATAAAGGATGAACAATATCATTCTCATTAATGTTGTTTTTCATAAACGAATGGGTATATTTTTTAGGTTTGAAAAGTTTTCTTTTATGAGAATTGAAAGATGAGATTTATAATATTTCTTATAAATGAGAAAAAAAAATTATTTCTCTTTGAAGGAAAACTTTTTAAAGTTCCAAATGAATCTGAAATAATAAACTATGATAACTAAAATTTTTTCAACAACATAAATTTTCCACTAACAAATAAGAACAAATAATTTGTTATTGCATACGCCCAAAGTTGCGTGAAAAACAAATCAATTTAAAATGTACATACTCAAACATGATTGAGAAGTGAACGTTTAATGAAAAATTTTTTCTATGGTCTTTTTACTTATGAAAAATTTTAAAAATTTTAAGTTCTCATAAATGAGCACTTGCGTAAAAAAAATATTATCTCATGCTTTCACTTTTGAACAGAAAAAAAAAAATATATCATCCCTCTTATGAATGAAAAAACCAAAATGTTTTCTAGCCTCTCACAGATTTATGAAAAGAAGTAACAAAAACTAAAATTTCTCACTGCTCTCTTATGTGTGAGAAGTGAGAGAGCAAAGTTTATATGATCGTTAAATATTGCAATGAAAAACTACATAAAAATTAATAACAATTTTTTTATATATTTTCAAAATTTCAGGTTGCTGTTCCATTGCTGCGTATTTTGATAAAATACATTATATATGCCTCTTGCTAAATTTAGGTATTTAATATTAAAATTTTTTTTCTCACAATAAAAAATATATATTTTACAATTTGAAACCAAAGACAATGAAATAAAAAGCCCTTTTAAACATTTAAAAAATTTTGTTTACCATCCCTGATTTACTTGTTTTAGAAAAGTCATGAATATTTTTCGTACGGATAACAGAAAAAAGTGAATAATAAAAACAAACAACAGTAATCATGACTTGAATTATATATGAAAAGTATTCAAAATTTTGCAAACTTAAGCTTGTGAAAATGCAGCGATAACTTTAAGTAAAATTTTTATACAATTTATAAAAAATTAGCAGTGCCTATAACTTCATGTGTGTTTACATGTTTATTGAAAAAGTAGCAGGTTTCACTGCTTTTAAGTATGATGAAATACATTTATCAAATCTTGAAAGAAGCTCTGAAGTGCCTGGGTTTTTTGAAACGATGTAAAAGATATTTCACTCCATTTTATCGCCTTACTATTTAAACCACTTACATACGGCCAAGAATTGTACACAACTCTCGAAGTCTGTTTTGCAGTTATTCGATCGCCTTCAGTAGAAGACAAAAAGGCTGATAGGTGGCAGAAGAAAATCCGACTCTGTTAAAAATCCATGCAGTGTGGGTTGTGTTTCGCTATTTTATCTACACTAAAATGGAATGTATTCTAATAAGATTTCGAATCTCGTTAACGCTATCCACACGTTTTTGCGTATATCACGTTTTCCATTAACAGCTCATGCATTTGTGGTCGAGTGGCAAGTGATTCTTTTTTAGCTGAACAGTTCGCGTGTGGAATCATCTTCTTATGTCACTTTTAATGGTGGAAAGTTCAAATCAAATGTCCACAAATACTACTCTCTCTAGACTCCTTCCCATAACACAATTTCGTAGTCCTGGCACAAAGCAGAGTGCTGGCCCGAGATAAAAAAAATGTTTTTATTGCAGTTAAAAATTATTCATCTGTAAAAACAAAATGTGCTGAAAACTGTCCTAAAGGGTCCACCAAATAACTTTTTTTGAAAATGCTATAAAATAACGCATTGGATGGTCAGTTGGCTTCAACTCCTGAACCAATTGGACTTTGTGTGGTGTCATACCAAGGTCTTTATGAAAAATTCGTCTCAATGATGTCTTCGAAATGTTTAATCGTTGAGAACGACGGTGAACTGCGCTTCACGCACATTTTCAGCCACACCAGCAATACCCTCGGGTGTACGCACTTTTTTTGGCTTTTTACGCTTTGGTTTATCGGATGAGGATGCCAGTTTCTTTCACTCTTTTCGCAACATAACGAACATACGGAGCTGACGGTGCTTCTCTTCTACATTCTGCAACATGATTTTCAAAGTAATGTCGCAATATTTCCCAGCGTTGTTAAAGCGTATACATAACCATATCTGTTACAAAAAAAAAAAGAAAAACGTTAGATGGCGCACCCTTCAGTACCATTATACCGGTTATTTTAGGAGCTTTTACATTTCTATTTCTAGTTTCTAAGAGATTTCCTCAAAAAAATTTATTAAAGTTAAATCTCTCCAGCAGTTTTTACGTGATGCAAATACAGACAGACAGACATACAAAAATTCTTATAATAGGTATTTTTTATTCCATATCGATTGCTATCAACACCAACAGCAAAATTTTCAAAAATATTTCATAAACAGGAATGAACCTGTTAACTCTCGGGTCACTGGGATCGCTTTTTTTAAAGCTCCTTACTTTTTATTTAAATGAATCCACTGTGCACTCACAAAACTCTTTAGTCATACCTGCTAGAATAAGAAAGAATCTAAAAATAGTAGTTTTAAACAGTTAAATCATGTAAACAACAACTGTAATGCATGTGCAGTTCTAGTTTTCATTGCCACATTGCGGACAATGTCCTGCTGTTTTTGTCAGACAATATAACCGATGGTAGCAAAAGCAAAAAAGCAAAAATGTTTATGCAGTCATGTGTTAAATTGTGCATATGTGTGTTTGTGTGTGAGCACTCTTTACAATAAAAGACATGCAGGAAATAAACTACGAATATGGAAATGTTGATTAATGTCCAGGTGTAAGTATTCGTATGTAAGTCCAGCATTTGTAGATATTTCCTTTTCATATATGCCTGTATGTAGGTATGTACGTGTTCATTTTGACGCATAAAGGTATTGCCAAATTGCTACTACCACTAACAAACTTAACACTACATGGTACGTGCTTCTTAAATTTTTTTAGTTTTTTTTTTTTTTTTGCATTATTTATACAAACGTGATTTCTATTTCTAAAGTTGTTCAATTTATTTGTCAAATTTTGGAACATAAAATTTGTTGCAGAAATATATCATTGTCTCTATAACAGACAATTCAATCGATGTTAAAAGTAAAAGTTTAACAATATCAATTATTCGTATTGCTATGGTGTTTAGTTTTGAAATTAGGAATTAAAAAAAAAAGTTAAAAGTTCTGTTAAAGTTAAAAGATCCCAGTTAAAGCTTTCTCCAACTAAATGCTATGAAAAAATGTATCGTTTACATATTCATGTACTACATTTAAGCGATAAGAAAGGCATTGATGGTTATCAATTATAAAATTTTTATTAATATGGAAATAGGACAGACAGCCTCTTAAAATCACTCCCTTGATTGCACAAATGTTTTCTCTCTACTTGAAATGTAGTCATAGGGTGGGCAAAGACAAAGAGGGTTATCCATTACACCAGTGTCTAGAGAGAACCTTAAAGTAGACCCGGAAAATCTAAGTTATGAATCATTTTTGTTTTGACAAACATTTTTTTGAACTTCACCTTAAGGTTTAAAAAAGTAAAAGTTCTTTACTGTTTGATACTCAAAACATTGGGAGCATTTTCTGCTGATTTTTCGCATAGTGAAAAATATTTTTGTTTTTACAACAAATTGAAAAAACAAAAAACAATCTCAAGAGTAACAAAGTTTTTACCTGTAAATTTACATAAGTCTTAAATAAATTTATGAATTATTTAAATATAAAATTTTTTGACCAAAAGTTGAAAATTCAATTTTTGTTCAAAACTTATAATGATTTTTTTTATATTCGAATAAACAATGAATAGAATTCTTCAATCTTTTAATTTTAATAAAACTTAAAACGCGAATTCACCAACATATAATGGTTTAAATTCGAATAATATAATAAAAATTATTCGAACAAAAGAAAGTTTTATTCTTAAAATAGTTTTATTCTAAATTAAGTCAATGCAATTTATTCGATTAATATTATTCGAATAATTTTTATTCGAATAAAAAATGAAATCCTTAAATAGCCTTTTTTTTAAATCAAACTAAAAGCTGTAAATCTTTTTTTTTGATTTCCTTAATGATGCAAAACAATCTTGCAAAACAAATTTGGCATCAAGAAGATAACAATCAAAATTAGTTAATTTTTAAGTTTTTTCCCATTTAGGATTAGAACCGTGATATTTAAGTAAATTAAATTTAATGTTTTCTGGCTGATGAATGCTGGCGATGAACTAGGCAGTCCTGAAAATGTGGCATTACATTCTGTCAGCGTCTAATTTTTCTTGTTTTCTTTGGAAAACGTCCATATTCATTTGTAAATAATTTTTCTTTCTAAATTTTTAGAAAATAAATTAATAAATGCACCTTAGCCAGAAAACAGTAAATTTTAATTAAAAGAAATTGCGTAATTTGATTTTAGTTTTTCAGGTAAAGTTTACTACCTCTTATTTAAAATAAAAAAATTGTTGGTCTTTACCGTAAATACTGCTTATGGAAGTCGTATGTATGTACCTCTCCGAGAATTTCTCATGCGGCTAATTTTTCCTTTTTTCTTAAAATATTAAATAATTTTCTTAAATAAAATTTCTTTCAGGAACTCATATGGAAGAAAACAAAAAACAAAAAAAATTTGGTAAAAACTATTAGTGGGTTTCTACACGTAAATAGTTCAACAAGTTAAATAAATATATTTTTTAATTTTTTTTAAAAACTCTTATGTTATTTAAAAAAAATTGTGATACCTTTCCTTTAAATCTTTCCCTGGCTCTGAGTTTTCTTTAATCAAATTATTTGCAATAATGCCATCAAGTATTTCCTGAAAAATTTCTCACAAAAGAAATTATTTTTTATGAAGTCGTAAAATATTTGCAAAAAAATTTTATTATTCGCTACTCAACACACTCTCATATTAATATAGAATTTATGCATGTATTGGTTGTGTTCTTACGGTTAATAAACCAATATGAACATTTGTATATGACTACCAAACCACAGGTTAATTTATTGTGTGGCTGTTGCTGTTGCAAATAAAAATATGATTTTTTCGTTTTGTTGTTATATTTTTTGCGTAACCACTTAAAGTAATATCTACTGGAAACATACATATGCAACAAATAAATGTACGCCTGAAAATATGCAGCAGGAAATTCTGTAAAATTTAAACAAAATTGCATAAAAGAAGCAGATGCATAAACATCCGACACAAATTTACAAAGGATGTAATTAGTATTATTTATATTTGTTAAAAATTAATTTTAAAGAAATATTTCTGTAAATGACTGTAACATGTTGTTGTTAAATTTTTTGTTTTAATTAGTCATTAAAATTTCATGTGAATTTTATATAAAAACTTAAATAAGATATTAAAATTAAAATATATTTTTTATTGGAGGCAATTTTGTTAATATTATTTGCTTTCTTATAAATATATGTAGGCAGGTTTAAAAAGTGCTTAGGTTGGATTTTTCAGTTGTAATACGTGGATATATGGTAAGTCTCTTCCTTCTTTATTAATATTACACGCCTCAGCAGTTTGTGCTAATTAAGAATTTTATACTAGTGTTTCTTAACATCGTCGCTACAAAAAAAAAAAAAAAAAAAAAAATTAAATGCAAAATTTATATTAAAAGTTGCTCTCTCTATAAACATAATGTGATTTCGTTGTCGGATATGGTCTTATGCCTGTAGATAGGCTATTATAAATTTCAGTGTAAAGAAGTGTAATACCATAAACGCTATAACAAAAAATACTTTAAATTAAAGGGTTTTTTGTAGTGACATTCTTAAAAATATTTTTTTCAAGTGTATATATTCTCCAAAAGTAAGTAAGTAAGCGTGTAAAAAAACAAAGAACCACAACGATTTAGACAACATTCTTTTTACTTATTATTCTGGTCTGGCCATTATTACAATGAGTGAAATTTTTTTATCGATATTAAAATATCAAATTGAATGGCTTGCCCTCTCATAATATCGAAATCATACTTGGGATTAATAGTTGTAAAATATATTTCACTACAGTTCTGCTTCTTTGAATTTTTTAAATGCAATTTAGTGTCAACATATGACCTAAAAATAAAATATTAACGAGACAGATCCATGCGAGTAGTCTGTTTATTTTCCATACAGTTATGACGGTAAACAAACACTATGGTTAATATAATTTTAAAACAAAGCTAAAAAGATGTTGAAATGTTTTTCTAAAAACTCCGGATTAATGATTTAAAAAAAAAAAATCACGAAAACTTGAAAACTGCCAGAATATCTAAGTCTTCTTTAGGAATTTTTGATTTTTTATGTTTCTTTATTTACAATACTTTTGGATCCTGACAAAAGAAAAATATATATATAACTTCTGCAAATCATTCGCTTGAATGTATAATTTATTAAATATCAAATGAATAATAACATTAAAATTTCATACGCACCATGAACAATCATATTGTTTCCATAAAATCCCTTTCAGCATACTTTTTTATTTTTTTTACTCTTCACTAGGTGGAAAGTTCCATAAGGTATATATATTTTAAGTTCTTAAGCACCAAAGTCAATTGAGCGATGTTTGTGCGTGTTACTGTTGAAATCAAATTTGCTAAGGCACGAGATGAACTAGAGAAAATTTTAATACGCTAATCGATCAAAAATAGTTTAATAAATTTTGCTATTCAAATTAAGCAAGAACGGTCTTTATCCTTCGAAGCATCGTGCAAAACACCACGCCTGATACTAATATTTCCATATCATTTCGATCAATGAAGTAAAATCAACAAACAAAAAAAAAAATATTTTGGTCACTTGCGTTCAACTAAATAATATTTTCTTGCTGCCATTTGATTTACAGAAAGCAAGAAGGAAAAAAAGACTGAAATTCTAATGGTTTTTAGAAATTTACCATTTTAAATTTTAATTTCAATATCAATTTCAAATTCTATTTTTTCAGTTAATTCTATACTTAAAGAACTAAAGTAGAAGGTGCGTGGAATCTTAATATTGTCGAGGGTTCTAAGATATAAAAAAAAGGAAATAGCTCCAATTTTCTTTAGGAAAAATTACCTAAAATTACCAAAAAATTTCCCGAAATTTTTGTGTTGCCATAATTCAAAAAAAAATGATCTTTTATTTTATTTATCTGTTAGCGACTTATTTTAAGCAATTACATCTCTAAAACTTAAATTTTAAATACATTTTTCTTTACACATAAAAAAATTGAAAATTTGAAAAAACTTGAAAAAATCACGAAATTTTAGATTCCTCGTTTGTCATCCTCACTTCGGATGTCATTGTCAATAGATGGAAGACCCACCAAAAGTGCCTTGTAGCTGAGACCTCCGTCATGAACTTACCTTTATGATACTTCCTTCTATTTCATCACTTATTTATTGTAAAAAATTTCCTTTAGCTTTCGATAGAATAGTCTCAAAAGGGATCTCTTTAGCAGAGGGCACCATTTACCTTCGTTACGAAAATTAAATTGTAGCTCTACATCTTATTTTTTTCTGTTTACAAATTATTTTTAAGCTTTTACTCTGGCTAGATCTGTGTCTCTGGCAAATATCGAACGACATAATATATTATTTAGCGAAAATGTACCTAAAATCAATAAAGGCATCGAGACTACTTTATTGTATGACAGCCTAGGGACTAGAGCTTATGCTCTCCTGCTTTACCAACCAGGATTTTTTTAATCAAACCAGCTACGACTATCACATACTATAATTTCATTGTTATTTTTTCTAGGATCTCCTTTATTATTTTATTAAGCAGCTGCCAGAACCACTTTGTCTACTGTGGCTTCATAACAGTTGTTTTTCTTTTTCTGATCAAGACTCCACGAGATTTCAACTGCTGTTTTGCATTGCAGACAAGTCAACCACCAAGGCTACTTAAGGTAATAACTTTTCTGGATCTTTAAGTCACTGTTGGCGCTTAAACACGTGACCTTTTATTTTGTCAACAACCAGATAACCCTACGAAACAGATATGGCATATAATTTGACTTCTTATTCTTCTCAAACACACAACCCTTCGAAGTGGTGAAAATGACAACTTATTCATACAAATAAAAAAATCCTAAATTAAAATTTCTTTCAATACTTCAAACTGTCGATGTACAAAGTCTCCTTTAAAAATTAACCTGAAATACTACCTTGACTTAACTCCTCAAAGCGAATAAATGCCAATTATTAATAAGCGCAAGAGTGTGTGTTAATGTGCTTCTCTGATAAATGTAATGTATGAAAATACTTGCACTAGAAATGAAGTCAAAAGTGTTGGTGAAGGTTTAATCAGTGCACAGGATACATTTTTGTTTATATGTTTATACGTGTAGTGGCACGTTATCAGTCAAGAAAAGAGAATAGGAAAAAGTACATGGAGGAAAAAAATCACCAAAAAAGGAAACAAAAACGCACATAGACCATCAAAAACTGCAGCAGCTATAAGAACAAAAAAGTATACATTAATGCAACATAATATACACAAATAGTACCGGCAGTGTTTTTTGTATCCTGTTGACAATTTTTATTGTCATCCACTAAAAAAGGATGATGATATTAAATGGTGCAAAATCATGGTAACACGTGGCTGATATATTTTTTGCTTGTCTTTGGTAATATCTGCTGTAACGTCATGTACTTTATATTATTTTGCAAACACAAGTACATTTGTATTGTGTGTATTCCTAAGGTAACAATAATGTGTTGCTACATGTTGTTGCAAGTATGAATTTTGCAAACAAAACAAAAAGATCAACAGAACTGAATAACAATCAAAGCACGAAGCTTAACAGGATTTGTAGAAAGTTCTCTATAAAAATTACATTTAGCTTGAGATGTATAGAGGTGTTTTATCAACTAAAGGCGACGAGTAGTAATAAAAGATATTTGCAACTTTCTTTTTAAGTGTTTGTTAAATTAAGCAATTCCTTAATAGATTATTTGATATCAGATACATTTGTATTTTTGCACGTTTCATACTTTTCTGTTAAATACCTAAGATTTTGCTTTAGTTGTGGATTATTTCTGTAAATATTTGCTAACTGTGAACTTTGGTTGGGAGCAAAAAAAAATGTTACATACAAAAAAGTCCAAATACCCTTAGACCATCAAAGCTTTATTCATTATGACTTAAACTCAATGTCATTATGATGTGGTAATTGAAGATAGAATTTGTTGAAAGAAAAATAGTCATTTTGTAGTGATTTCATAAAAGGGTGTTCAGTAACAAAAAGTAAAATAGGGAGTTTTTGTTTCTTTAAAGATTGAAGTATTTTGCTGCAATCGAAATTGTTTTAAAAGGTTCCACACAATTTTCACAGATGGTGTATTATTATTGTGAATGCTTCACAAGTACGCACTTCTATGGCATTCCCCATAACGCAACCAGTAGGTTGTAATTTATGTGCTTAAATTATGCTTGTTTTTACGTTTACGATCTTAAAACACTAAAATTTTAAAATGGTTTAAAGAAGTTATTTTGTTTTTAAAACAAAATAAGAAAAAAAAGAAATAATCAAAAATAAAAAATACTTGCGCCGAATGACTTAGTTATCATGAAGATATTAATTTATATATATTTAGACAGTCAAATGAACACCAGTAGCCGCTACCACCGACTCAAGGTAGCAGTCAGCATATAACTCTGAGCCTGGCGGTCTTTGTCTTTTTATATCAAACAGACGAATTAAATTAAAGAAATTACGTCGCTGCCTTAACACATTTTTTTGCTGAAACTTCGAGATTAGAAATCACATAAGCAACGTTCATTAAAAAAATCATTGGCTTAGTTTTTATTATCTCCAACGCCTTAAAAGGTTTCATTTACAATTTAATAAACGAAAAGTTTTTTTAGTTTTTTGAGTCAAGCGCATTATTTAACGATAAGACGATACCTTGTAAATTTCTCAATATAATGATTGTGAAATTAATCATTACAACAATTTACTACATTCCTAATGCATTATCACATGTGATTGTTAGTTGCTTTGATTTACTCTCCGCAAAAAACAAGAACTGTTTTTAAATGTTTCCTGTTTTGTTGTAGAGAACATGATGCTGTTTTGATTTTTAATTAGAAGCAATGAGAGCCGTATAGTTAAAAAAAAACAGAAAATGCCACTCAAACTTAAATGGACTCTTAGTTATTTCAGAAGGTAACAACATATTAGAGCACAGTGGGGCAGAATCAAAATATTTTGGAAATAACTTAGTCATTTGAAGAAGGTTAGGATATTTGAACCATGACATGACACAAGTAAAGTAGAGGAGTATCCGAGCCTAAGTTTTAAAGCTGTTTTGCCACGATCTTTCCAGTGATAGCGATATGTGGTTTCAAATTTGGATACCTCGCACCTGCAAATTTTTCTATTGCTTGGCTTTTCTTAATTTTTATTAGATTCTTAAAAATTATATGTGTTCTTAAAGGCCTAGACGATACCTACAAAATTGTGCTTCAATCTGCATGTTTATTTATTAAAATAATCGAATCATAAATATGTAATTAAAATTTTTATTTTTTCGTTTCAAAACAATTGTTAAAATTTTCAACTTTTTTTTTTTTAATTTTTGCGACCAATTTTAAAATATTTTAGAAAACTTTAAAGACTATATTTTTTTCACTTAAAAACCAGACAACTGACAATTGAAAAAATCCAAATCTTTTGCATTTTTGTGTATTTTAGCATAAAAAGGGCCATGCATTTTTTTAAGAAGTAAAATTTCTTGTGGAGTATATAAAATTTTTTTTATTTATGTTCAAGCAACCTTCATGTGTGAACGTTTAAGCCAAATTTTGTATAAAAATTATCATCCTCGTAGAAGATGGAGGTCCTTTTATTTGACCTACTTTACATCAAAATTTTAACTTTAGCGTTTTTGTTGTAAATCCTAAAGATGAAATCAGAAAAAAAAGACTGCTATAAAAAGGCTATAAGACCCTGCATAATTTTTAAAAATCAGAAAAAAATTTAAGGAATGCCAAGGATTATAAAAATGTTGGGAGTACATAGCGCCACCCCTGGAAAGTGGAGGATACTGCAAAACTGCAAAACTTAAACTCAAATACTCCCCTACTGTGCTCGTGTCAAATTTTGTATCAATCGGTCAAGCCCTTTACAAATGGCTGACTTATTTGCATAATATTTTGGTACTGCCCCAATGTGCAGTGTGTAATAGTGGTGACTGATTTAGTCAGAAAAAGCTTTGATTGGTAAAACTAAAAATTTAAAGTTCGAGTACAACGTATTGTGGTCTGTATGGGCTTGCAAGCTTAAGGTGTAGGTCCGCCTAACAAATCATGGAGCAGTTCATATCTCGCTGAAGCTACGGAATATTTGAGTGCTTTTTTTTTTCTTTTGTTTAAAAATTATTATTTCTTTCGAAACTATAAAAATGTATATTGTTATTTATTGAAATGTGATAGGAATACAATAAAATTAATAAGTAGCAGAAATCAAACTTAAGGGGCGCGCAAATACTGACTTGAATTTCTCTAACAAGGCCTTCGGTTTTTAACCGCAGTAGGCAGACATTTAGAGTTCACACAGAGAATTTTTACAAACCTATTCGAAATAAAAATTAATTATAAGCAGTAAATGTAGAAATTTAAAGGTGTTTTTAAATAGCTAAGATTTTTAAGAATAACTCCTTTCAAAAACTTAAAATTTGTACAGATGATGTATCGCTGTGTCTGTATAAAGTAAAAGGTTTCCGGGTAGTAACTTGATTTTCATACGTGTTGCCTGTGTTTTTTTTTTGGATTTTTTTTTAACCGCAACAGCTAGGCTAATTGCTAGAGGCCCATTTTCCGTATTATACAAGTCTTAAGACTTGCATTAGATTTTGTAAGAAAGAAATCTAATGAGTTGTGATTGTCAAAAAATCCAACGTAACATTACATTTTGTTTCTACAGTATCACACTTAAAAAAAAGGAATCCCAGTAAGTCATAGAGACACATTTTTGTAACTCATTTCTCGGAGCCTTTACGCTCATAAAAAGTATAAAAAACAGTAAACAGTAAAAGTATAAAAAACAAAACCTTAAACGATAAGAGCCTTTTTCTACTAAGCTGGTGCAGGTTAGTTTATTTCAGAGGTGACTACTTTTTGACAGCTTAAATTTATACCTCCGAAGACATGCATATTTGACAAACATATTTGTTTTGAGCCATTTTAAGGCAAGCTCCTTAGTTGGGTTCTTCTGAGTCTTTTTTTCGAAGTGCAGATTAAATGAATACTGGTGTTAAGGAAAATATCTAAAAATATTTGTATTACGGAATGTAAAATTCCTTTCCGTATTATTTGACTGATACATTATATTTGCTTTCACACCATTACACTTTTTCAAAACCTTTAGACATTTGACAAATGTGAGTACTCAGTATTAAAGTGTGAAAAGGGATTGAGTCGTTATAAAAAGAAGTACTAGAATATTTACGTGATTTTCACAGGGTCATTATTCGATTTACCCAGAAAATGTTCTACTACGTTCGCTGCAACAAGTTCAAAAAATAAAGTAAAAAATTTAAGAGTGACTCATACAATATACGGAGCGATTAGTGAATGAATCGAACTTACACTTGGCAGAATTATTAATAAATACAATAGTATTTACGTAGTTTTCTTCTTAAAATATTAGTTTTAGTCCCTTTAGTGCAATAAAGTATGTAAAGTTTTATACCACCTAATATTTTCATAATATTTATACTGGCGTGCACTAAATTATAAAACCATAAAGTAAATGCAGCAAAATTAAAAAGGAGACAAAAGCATCAAAAGGTAAATAAGCCATTAAGGAAAAATGATACAGTTTTTCTTATGAAGGTAACTAACCATCATTATTTTTTTTTAACTCTCTCACTTGTTATTGTCTTTACTTCTAGGGGTAATTAATGAGCTGTATTTTATTTTGCTATGTTTTTAATGTTTTTGCCTCCAACACAAGTGAATTTGTGTTTGTTTTTTTCTTCAAAGTGAATTTAAAATGTGGTTTTTACTGGTTGATAATAAAATATATGTATGTATGTGTATTTTTTAAAATAGTTTAGTGTATAAATACAAGTTTGTATGGGAGCACTTACAATGAATACTCAGGGATATTCTTTTGGAAACCGATGGTGGTACACCATTAGATGCTATGCAGAGATATGAACCCATTTCATTACGTGAGATTTTTGTTAGTTTTAAAATCTCGCCACGATATGAGGACACTAGAGAGAAGAAAAGAAGAAAAAACACAAAATCAAATATTTATATTTAAAATTGGTCAAAGTAATAAAACAGTTAATTTTAAGCAAGTTTTGAAAGTAGCAGTCATTGCCTTAATTTTTTTTTTATTACTTACCCAAAGTTTTAGTGCCAACACTGTCTTTTAACACAATTTCATTGCCGTCTTCACGGCGCCATGTAACAATTGGTTCTGGATAACCACGAGCTCTAGAATGAGAAAGTGGGTAAGAGAGAGCAATATTTTAGTTCGCTTTGCAAAGAGATTTTATTAAATTAGGAATTAATTAGAGAAATTAAATTTAGGTAAATGGGTATTCAAATGTTAACAAAATAATGTCAGCTTAAGTTTGTATCAATAACGTGTCTAATTTAATGATCTGCAGTTGTATCATATGCGTGACAAATGTAAATCCATGTTTCTTTAATTTTAAATAAATGTCTGTTGTGTTTAGATTTGAGATTTTTTTGGGTAAAAAAAGAAACGAAGAAGTGTCATAAAATTCCTTGACTTTAAAATTATCAAGGCTCTAAACTCTGAGACACAGCAGTAAAAAAGGTTTCATGAATAATTTACTTTAGTTTAGACACAGATACATGCATATGTACGCTTTTTGTATACGTAAATGAAAGAAAAAAATTCCTAACCATTATACATAAAAAAGGCATTGGTATTGAAAAAACAGATTTTTCCAGTGACTTAAGCTGTCTGGCAAAGACAAATTATATATAGCAGGGAGACGATCTCAAGCTATATAACCTACAGACAGTAAAAAAAATTCGAATATATATTTAGATAATTATTGTCTAAAGGGATTTTTACGCCGGCGATATTATGATTCACACACGAAAACTAGCGATTTAAGTTTAAAAATTTCCTTTAATTAAATTAGAGTAATTGAGAAATCTTTTGATCTTCTTAGTTTTTTTTCGCCAGAGAGACTTAAGAGATTGTGATTTCATTCAGTTAAAATTTTTTGACGTAATTTTTTTAAATTTCAATAATCGGGTTTTTCAAAAAAACTTTGTTTTATAAAATAAATAATTGGTCATGCCAAATTTTATGTTCCCATCGCCATGTATGTAAATCTAGTTTAGTGAAGTAACTTTAACGAAAAAACGAAATAAACATTGAGGTGACAGGAAACAAAAAAATTAATAATTAAAAAAAAAAAATTACATAAAAATGTCAACGGCTCTTAATAGGTTGAGCATTTTTGAAAAATTTTAGTATTTTTTGATAGTATTTATCTAGATATTTTCAAGATATCTTCAAAAGCTTTTACATGATACCCATATTAATATCTTACAATTTTACTTTTTTATGAAAAATTAAAAGGGCCATAGCCCTAAAAATGTGGGCGAGTGTGCTGTTTATTGCGTATTTTTTAACTCTCTATCGCCACATATATTTGTTGTTTTTTAATTGGAGTTACTTCGTTGCTCCCAATGATATGGAAATTAGAGACAGGCGTGGTTTTGTCCGCTGCCTCGAAGGGGATGGTTCGATCGTGCTGATTTTGAATAACAAAATTTTTGAAACTATGTCTAATCGATTGGGGTACATAAATTTAAACCATCTCATCTAGTGCTTTGGCAAAGTTGATTTTAATACTAACACGAACAGACTTAGGGACATCGTTGAATCGACTACGCTATGCAAAAGGGCATGATGAAAATAAAAAAGACTCAAATTTTCGTTGTATTACCAAGAGAAAAATTTATTAATTTTTAATGAAAAATGTCCACCACGATTACAACGACAGGTATCAATTCTTTCATTAAAGCTCTTAATCACTTTTCGGCAACTTCGAAAAAGAATGCCCTAATCACGCCCCCAGACTACATAGCGCACTATACAGTGACACGTTGTGTGTGCAAAGGCTTCCCATTAATCACTTTAGAGTTTTTACTTGTTAATACATATACCCTGTTTCGTCTGAAAAAACGATTTTTCAGAAATACCAGCGGGTTGTTGTTGTAGTGAGTTTTCATGGTTTATTTTCAATTTCGAGCGTAATTAAATTCAACAAATGTCAATGTACTCATTACGAATGCGTCAAAAAATTGAATGTCAAAACTATCATGCTGCTAGTGTTGCCACACTTGAAAAACAAAGTTTTTGTTGAAACAACCTATATACAAAAATAAGCTAGAAGGTATTATAATCGACGTAAGGTATAAAATAATCATAGAAAAAATTTAGAAAACATATTTATGTATTTTTATATTGAAATTGCATTAAATTTTTAACTAATTCCATTAAATATTTCTTAAATATTTCTTAAATATTTTTGTACAAATATTTTTTTATTTATAATATACTTAAAGCAATACAAAATATAATTAAGATTTAATCTGAAATTAAGTATGACTTTTAATATGTGTAAAAACTTGTTTCGGAAAATGAAATTGCATTGTTTTATAATTTTAATATAAAGTCATAAACCACAGAAGGTATGTTAGTAGCCCACACGGCTATTAATGCATACAAACATCCTTTTGACCGCCCCTTTTGTCGTATAATTGCCGTTAAAATACACTTTTCGTGCATAAGAAACTTTATATTAATAGTTGTAGTGCTTGTCGTCATAAAAGGTCAGACTTTAATAAAGCTTTGCGAGAGCATTTAAAATGCAACAATAATTAAATCTCAAATTTTAATAAAATGACAGCACCAAGTAAAAATTATTGTTATATAATATTACAGCAATCGATATGAGAATACTTTTTTTAGTTTTGTTTATCAACAATCTGTAAATTAAATATTAATAATTTATGTCACTAAGATGAAATAACGCGATGATTACAAAGAGTAAGCTAGAAAAAATAATATGTTGGAATAAATCTAATTATTATAATTAAAACTTACTAACTATTCTCATGGCATATTTTTGATAATTTCAGCTTGTGACGCTAAGCAATAATTTTTTTTTTATTTTTTTTATAACACGATAATTTTATTTATCCTGAGTTACATATTTATATGCATTTCTTGAAAATATACTGCGCTAATTTAATGAAGAGCTTTGATACATACAAAGAGCACTAAAACAGATTTTTATAGCTGCTAACAAAAACATAAATCAACAGCAATAAACATAACCAGTACAATAAAAATGAGCCTAAAAAGAAAAGTACTGACTGACTGAGACTAAGACTGAGACTGACCCCTTTGTAACGAAAACGCTCATAGTGTGAAAGCAAGGCAAAAAATAATAGAATTTTATTTTTCTTAAGACAAATGAAAAATAAATATTTTTACGACCTTTTCTATTAGAAGCACATACATACATATAAACATACAAATTAACTTACTTACACAGACAATAAACCTTTGTTAAGCTCCCTGTGTGAGAAAGCAAAACTTTACTTCAATTTGTAATAATATTTGTTGTATTTGTTGCTGTGGTTAGTAAACAAAATGGAAACGTAAATCAAAAAGAATGAAGTGTCATTTAATTTGTTGACATTAAATGAACTTCCTTGATGATTTCAAATGAAAAAAACAAAAGAGTTTAAGTAACTAAAAATTACTTAGCGATAATGCTCTTAGAAGAAATAAACATAAAAAGTTTAATTTTTTTAAGATGGTAAAAAACAGACTCAAGGATTTGACATTAAGATTGATATGAAATTTATATAGTGAAGCAGTAAAAAAATTTAATTTTTCTCAATAGACCAGAGTATTAAATGTTGGTGGCTAAGGTTAAAGACCAATGTGATCTACATATTATTTTTATTAATAAATATAAGGGATTATTTTAATTGTTTTAATACGGGTATTCAAAAGATTAAAAACAATTCGAGAGAGAAAATTTAAGATACTTAAATCTTTTGCACACGTTTTTCGTTTAAATGTCAAAAGGAAACTCATTAGCAATTAGCTAAACTTAGGATTTCATCCCAAAGTAAACAGGTAGGGTTTCTTTATTTGGATTTGCCATATTCAAGGCAATAAATTTTTACAATATCGGCAAGAAGAACTATTTGTATGGTTCCATGTTTAAAATGGAAATGAAATGGAATTGGAATTGAAATAGCAAGATTATTTAAGTTATATTAATTTCTATAGTCCCTATAAAGAAATCTTTAAAATTTAAAGGTTTTCAAGAAGCCACATGAGTTTAAAAAAGATGTTGTTTGTGATTCCGTTTGTTATTTCTGCAACATTAGTTTTCGATCCCATAAATTATTTGTATTTTGGGCCCTTATGTATAGCAAAGATAATTTAGCGACGACCTTCTGTCCTTTCCTGTTAATGTTGAAGGAAACTTTGCCTAGGGACTAGATGAGCTAAAGAAAATTTAAAAACGCCACTTGATCATACATAGCTTAGAAAATTTTGCTATGGAAAATCAACAAGATCGGTTCATGTCCTTCGAGGCAGCGGGAAAAACATCACGCCTTCCTCTAATTTTTCCATAGCATTTGGAACAATGGGGTAATCAAAAAAACAGTATATGGGGCAATAGAGAATTCAAAAATAAGAAAGAAAAGCATCAAGTGAAAATAAATTGAGCTCGCCTATATTTTCCTTTGAATTTTTCAGAGAAAATTACGATTTTTCACTTTTTTTAAGATATTAATATGGGTATCATTTAAAAGGTTTTGATGGGATCTTTCAAAAGATGCTTAAATTTTTATAAAAATGCTTAAACTATCATTTTTAATTTACTTTTTTTTTTGTTATTTTTTTAATTCTCTGTCATTGCAATATTTATTTTTTTGATTGGAGTTACTTCCCTAAACTAGATTTACATACATGGCAAAGGATATATGAGATTCCGCATAGCCAAATATAGCACTCTTACTTATTTACGTGGTATGAAGACACGTTATAGCAACATTTACAAAAAATTAAACTTTGATTATTTTTATGTTTGCTATTAAAACAAAAACTATAATTTAAAAATCAAAATCAAATATAAAGTGTGTTTCTGTAGAGATGTAACTTTAAATGACTTTAAATTTTCGCTATAAAATTTAGTGTGAACTATTAATTAAATTATAATTAAAGAGTGTTTTCATAAAGACTCTAAATTAAATATATATACCCAGCAAAAAAAATGAAGTGGTTCAAATAAGTTCTTTTATTTTAATTAAATTTAACTTTTGAACTCATGAAAAAGTCATGAAAATTCATGAAAAAAGAAATTATTAAAAACAAAGATTAATAAAAAAAAGTATCCTAATCATCGAATTTTTACTGGCTTTAAGCATTCATTTAAATGCCAAGCTATGTGAACCCCGACTCGCAAATAAAAAGCTAATGTTAAAATCAGGCGTTTTTCCCCTAAACTGAACCAGTTCGTTTTACAGAGAACCCATGATTTTTTTTGCTGGGTAGCGGCAAGTATAAAAAATAAAATTAATAATTAAGTGGTGTTGCCATAGAAAAGTATAATTCTAGTTGATATTCTAATTTAAAAAATATTCTCTTATCTTTCTTAGCTTTTATACAGGCACTTAGAATTTTCCATAAGAACTAGTAAAAAAAGGAACCCAAAACTAAAAGCTTTAAATATTTGTTAAAATTCTCTGCTTTAAAATAAAGCGGCGTAAAAGTTTTACAATCAAGAGGAATCTTTAGGCAATTATGTAAAACAAAATTCATAATTTAAATTTTAGAAATCAGAAGTTAAACCGTGAATATTTAAAATAAATAAAAATTTATTTTTTCGGTTGAGGTTAATTTTTTTATTTTAATTTCTAAAAATGTTTAGTAACTAAAATATTTACAAATGTATGCGGTCGTTTTCTAAAGAAAACAAAATCAGATGCCAGCAGAATTTGATGCTGAATTTTCTAAATCACTACGGACTTCATCACATACTTCGCATCTATTTACTTTAAGTTTTGTTCGTTGTGATCATCATCTATTTAACCAATTAACTTAATCAATATTAATTTGGTAAGACAAAGTTCTCACACAACCGAAACATTTCTTCGCTGTTCTCTCTGTAACTCATCTTGTAAATTTGTGTTTGCAAAGCAACTTGCGGTATGGCCACAAATGCAATTTTTCTATTTGATATTTGTTTCCTCACAATATTTTAGATGCTGTTTTAGTATCATACTGATTGTTATAATTTTACTTTAATTATAATTATATTATAATTTAATTTTAATTTGTTATTAGTATCACAAATAAGAAACTAATACTAAAGGCTGTCTAAAAGTTTATTATTTAGTGCTATGGAGATGAACTTAAGGTTTGTATTGGGTTTTGAAGCCCTTATTAAGGGCTTTTAATTTTTTAAAACTTTTTGAAAAGACAAATAAATGTGGGATTATTTCTATCCATGCTTACACAAAACACAAATTATTAAAGTTTTTTAACAAAAAAAAATTTTCAATGTATTTACACATTCTAATTTAGATTATATAGTATTATGATAAACAAAATAAAGTTCTAAGTTCACATTTTAACTTAAGGTTTATGTCTACTCAACTCGAATGTTACTGGACGACTGTTTTGTAAATAAAAACTACTTTTTCTTAACACTTTCAGCCCATTATTCTTTTAATCTTCCGTCTCAAGTAATTATATAGTTTTCACTCTCTCATCAGTTAGAAACATTAGAACACTGCTAGTGATGATACAAAAAGTGCCTACCAGATCTGATCGTTCGTCCAGGCCCCAATCCCACACAAATTTAGAAAGCCCCACAGAAACTAACATGTTTGAAATGCCTTTCTAATATTCCTCTCTCCCTAAAGTCCAATAATACTCTGCCATTATTAATTTAAATTTTATTTCAAAAAGTTCAACCATTTAGAAAAGCCTCAAAAGTCGTATAGTAACCCGGATTAATATTAGAATTGTGTCAACACTGCTCTAAAGATTAAAAATAGCAATCAATTGGAAGGTTTTGAAAATTGAGGATTTGTGTTAAACACAGTTCTTCATATCCTAACGCCACGTTTACATTTGACAATGCTGTCATGACAATAAAATAATACGTATTAGTTTTCGAAAATGCTGACAATTGCTTCTGTGTTGTAGGCGTCCAGACAATAATTATGACAATTCATTTTGAGCAAAAAACCTTACGCTCTTGGAAACAAAAAAAATTAGCGTTTCTTCCTGCTTTCTCTCCATTTCTATTGTTATATGCAAAAAAAAAAGTGTACATATATTGTCATGACAGTATTGTCTAATGTAAACAGGGGTAAATATCTCCTCTACTCTATTATTTTCTAAACGCAAGTAATGCAAAGAATTTATAGGCAATATTATATTTTTACTAGAAATCAAATGTCTTTAAAGAATATCTTGTTAAAATTTAAAATTCTCAAACCACTCTTATGTGTCTCTTATTACATTACAATTATTCTTCTATTTAGTTTGACATAGTTTTTAAAATTATTCATATTTTTTTAATAATTATTCAATTAAGAAATTTTTAAATTGATTTTTGCTTAAATGACATTTAATTTGTGTGGTTTTGATTACATAGAAATTTACTTATTGTCAGGCTATTGTAACTAATTAAATGGAACATCATCAGTTGTGGTTAAAGGATAATAAATTACAGGGCAATATGTGTGCAAAGAAATGTGAGAAAAAAAAACTTACCGACATGTCAACTTAACAGAACTTCCTTCGGGCACTATGACATCTGATGAAGTGTCTTCCGATACAAAATCAGGTGGAATTACCACATCTAAAAAGCCAATCTGAAATGGTTAGAGCATAAACATTTTGTTAATTGAAGGCGTATACTTATTACTCGTATAGAGAATATTAATTATACGTTTTAGTTAGTGGTTACATGGGGCTGCATAGTTCTCATTAAACAACATAAAGAAACAATGATTTAAAAAGTATTTTCTTACTTTTCTTGGTTAATGTTTAATTTTTGGTGCCACAATAAGGTTTTCTGAACAATAAAATAAAAAATAAACAAAATACCAATAAATAAACAAACCATTTGATAATCATTGAATAATACTTATTGAACACTTCCCTCTTTCATCTCCTTACATTAACATCTATTTCTTTCTGTCTGGTTCTCTTGAAAAACAACTTTAAACAAATATAAACACTTGAATGTCCAACCAAGTGAGGTTTATGGCACCAATAAAATGTATTTCATGCTTCCTTAATTTTTATATCAACATAATGGAATGAAATGTACATTTGTTTTTGTTTTAACATTTGTATTACAACTAAACAGAGGATACTTTTTTTATACAAAATTTTCTGTTTTCACAGACCTTTGGAACGTTTTTCTAATTTGTGCTGTGTAGAATCTTACGTTTCAATGAATTTTGAATTGTTTTTCTAGACCAACAAACCAAACAAGATTTTTTTTTCACCTTATGGCAGACAGACAAGCGGTAAGAAACAACAAAGTATTAAATAAACTGGGGTAACAAAATAAGTATATTTAATTCTCTTTTACATGTGTTTTTATATTTTATTTACAGTTACGCGTGTGTGCTTGCTTTTATTTTTGTCGAATTATATGAGTATTTTCTTGTAACATTTTATATTGAAGTAATAATAATAATGTTACAGTATAAAATTACAGTTTGTTTATGTTTAAACATAATTTTTATAGACTTCGCCTAGCGAAAAAACCAATAGGCAATAATTTGGAAAATCGTTAAAAATTTTACAATTTGCATTTGAATTTTTTTATTCGCTCGAGCACAGATCAAGTCAAAATAAGAACCCAAGAATCCCAGAAACTGTATGTTAATTTATTGCTAAAAATTGTTAAAAAAAAATTATGAAACTTATGTTACAAAAAAATGCACTTCATAAATCTTGACAGGGAATTTATTTATTCAGAATTTGTTGCTAAAAATATAAATTAAAACTAATCATTATATTTCAGTTTACAGAAATATTTTTTAAACGTTTTATTTGTTTTCAGATTAAAATTAAATAAATTCTTATTTTTCTCAATTTCATTTTTAATCGAGAATAAATAGAAAGTTTTCTAATTAAATAATTAAATATTTAAATTAAAAATTAAATAAATTTCAAGTTGAAGGCAAACAAAGCCTTTAGTCACTGCAGAAACTTTTCAATTCGCTGCAACTGTCATCAGTATTCTTCACAAAGGCATCTACATGTGAGTTATTAATTGTAAATTTTTGTGTTTATAAAACTATCTACGCGAAGTTTAAAGTAAGAAAATTATAACTTTTTCTTACTTTATTTTTGAAATGTTTATTTACATACAAAAGTCAGCATTTATTATAACTGTTGGTTGCTATCGAATTATTTACAAAAACTATAAAGAATTATCCTCTGCTATCATCTATAATTAATATTGACTCTGAAGCAGTGTTGCCAGTAGATTTCTCGAAAAAGTACCCACACTTGCTAAAAAAATCCGATTTTTTCCTACACGTTGAAAAAACTTCCCCTACAAAGATCCTTACGCATTTTTGTCAACTAATTTATACATGAGAACTTGCATTTAATGAAAGTATAAAAATAATGGAATTTTAAAATTGTTATTTATAGTTCTTCACAACATAATCTCGAAATAATAAATTTAACACAGGTACACAAACAACAGAATATTTTAAAATTAAAAAAGTTCTTTCGAATCTAATTTTCTAAAATGACTATCAGTACATTCGAAATTTATGCAGTCTTTTCCACTGTCTTGCAGAAATGATCTTAGTATACAAATTGAACTTAAACTTGTGTCGCTCAATTTGTTTCGCTTTTTGGAACGAACATCTGTTATTATTAAAAAAAAAATCCTTTCTGCATCGGCATTAGCATGGGTATGTTTGCATTTTTTTTTTCATAAACAATGCGACATGACGAAAAAATCCCTACATATTGGAGAATGTAAAAAATCTGTCCGATTTTCCTTACGCTTCTATTTAAGTATTAAAAATACCTACATGTAGGGATTTCCCCCTACTTCTGGCAACACTGAGAGTCTGAAGGGACACAAAAAAATAAAACTAAAACTTTTTTTCTTATTCCTTTCTTAATATTTGAAAAAGAGAATAAATTTACAACTGAAAATTATTTGCATATAGATACAAAGTATGCTGACAAAGGCTGTAGCGAATCAGAAATTGTATTTCATTTTGCTGGTATCTAAATTTACTTTTCTATTCACAATTATTTATTTATAAAATTATTAAATTAAAAATTATTTATTTACTTTTTTCTCTTCTTCCACAGTTTAAGCGGTAATGACACTCATTTTTTATTTTAACATAATCCAAAATTAAAAGACTGAAGGCTGTCGTCTTAAAAGAAGAGCGAAAACATTTTTTTGCTTATAACGGGTCCGCCATCTAACGTTTTTTTCTTTTTCTACTAGTGCTTATTTGGTGAATGGTAACACTTAGCTCATGTCTAATATGAGAGATAATTAGTTTTATCTTTCCGCTGAACGAATATGGTTGAACAACGCTAGGAAATATTGCGACCTTACTTTGAAAAGCATGGTTATGTTGCAGAACGTGTGCGAAAACTGCGCACGGATTTTGGAAGAAGAGAAGCATCGTCAGCCTCGTATGTTCGTTATCTTGTAAAAAAAGTAAATTGGCATCCTCCTCGATAAACCAAAGCGTGAAAAGCCAAAAACAGTGCGTACATCCGAGAATATTGCTGCTGTGGCAGAAAAAGTGCGTGAAGCGCGATCAACATCAATTCACCGTCGCACTGTGGTCAATATTTTGAGATAGCGGCCAAAACTACTTTTGGTTTTTGTTCTCCGATTTTAAAGTTATTAGACTCATATGAAAGTAGACAGTAGTAAACCTCGGGAGCCAAAAAATTAGAACTCTATTTCAACTATTTCACTGAGAACAGGGTGGTCCAAAATGGGCTTTTTCAGAATTTAGTAAATTTATGATATTTTTAGTTAATTTTTAAAGTTTAAATGATCATAACTTTTTTGTTTTTTAAGATTTTTGGACGAAATAAATTTTGTGTTGTAACTTAACTTATTTCCTATTACTAGTAAAAAAAATTGAACTCTACTGTTTTCAGAACAATTTAAATATTTTTTTTTTTAAAAGGTCAAATTTCTCGGAAATTTCCTACTTCATAGAGCACAACTCCTTTGAGTCAAGCTGAGTCATAACACAAATTTACTATTTTGTAGTCCTAACTCTCCCCTATATTCCTATATATATATGTCCATGCATCGGGACTGCACTTTTTGAGCTACAGCAATTTTTCTGACCCAAGGTAAGATATTCGGTACAAATGAACGTCATATTTTTTGAGAAGTTATTTGTATGTGAAAGTGGCTATTATGCATTTATTTTGATGAAATTTTCTACAAGAGTTCTTATTGGTCCAAAAAAATAATTCTGTTGAAATTAGGAGAAGTTGGCCCATATTTGGACCTAGTCCACATAGAAGGGTGTATCAAAATTTTGACAAAAATGACAATAGAACTCCCAAATTATGTGGTATCTAGCAATTAATTTGGAAAAGGTAAAAAATGATTTTATTGCCATCTAATATTACACAACTTAAATACCTGAAACTTGCAAATAAATTTAAAACCAATGAAATTACTGGTAAAACCAAGTACCTGTTATATTATGTTTCAAAGAGGAAAAAAAGATCATGTTGAAACTTCGAGCAATAGTTTATTAATCCATGCATTCATTTTTTTTCTTCATTATTGTTTCAACAATGGGTAAATTCAGTTATAGTGTTCTATCTGATACATATTTTGAACGGAAAGATGAAAACGACATTATTTTACATATAATGAATAATCCATTCTTCAAAATATGCGACAAACAAGAAATTAAAATTCATAAATTAAAAATAAAAAACTTTTTAAATACTTTAAGAAAACGGTACAATCAATGTTCCAGAAACAAGAAATTGTTTTACTAACGCAACCAAGAATGGCTAAGAAATAAACTTATTTTTAAAAAGGCATCAGTTACTACCACGGAAACTGGAAAAGGTGGTCGACCAGCAAAGCCAATTGATAATTGTAGTGAAAGATCACGAAGACGCAAGCTTAAACGTATCAATGAAGAAGTTTCTTGTAGCATCATAAAGGATTCATTTCTGCATCAAATTCAACCATCGAAAACTAAAAAGAGTAAAATTGCTATCATTAATAAAATAGTGGAAGCAAGCCCCAGACGCACAAAAAGGATTTTAAAAAGTATGCCGACACCAACTGAAAAAAATAAATTTACTCCAGAAGAAGCATTTGCACTATTTTTGGATTTGAAAATGACTAAAAACCAATATACAGAATTGCGGAAGCGAACCAATGAAAAAAATTGTGGAATTTTTCCATCATATCGAGATAAAGTTTCTGCCAAAAAAGATTGCTTACCTTCACCAACTGCTATTAGTGTAACTTCAAGTTCAGCAGAAATAAAATTGCAGGATCTTCTTGAGCACACTGCAGAACAATTACTAAAGACATTTGATGCTGACTATTTAAAGAAGTTTAAAAATTGCAGCATGACTTTAATTTCTAAATGGGGATGTGATGGGTCCTCTGGCCAGAAACAATACAAACAATGTAATGCGGAAAATTCATCAGATGCCAATTTATTCATGATTTCTTTCGTTCCATTACGTTTAACAAAAACATTTATTGGTTCAGAGCCGTCAACTAGTAGAGCTGCAGAGATAGATGTATGGAAGAATAAAATTCCATCGTCAACAAAATTTTGTGGACCAATAAAGTTTGCTTACAAAAAAGAAACTAAAGATGTCATAACTGAAGAAGTTGGCAAAATAAGAGATGAAATTAAAGAACTTAAACCCGTGATATTTGAATTTAATGATCAATGCATCGAAGTTACTTATAAATGTCACTTACAATGATCGATGGAAAAGTTGCATAAGCTTTAAGCGAAACAAAGTCTTCGTCAAGCTGCACCATATGCCAAAAAACATCAAGTCAATTGGGCCAACCACCAACACAAGACGATAGTTTTAATGAAGCATATGAATTTGGAATGTCACCTCTTCATGCTAGAATTCGTTTTATGGAGCATATTTTTAAATTGGGATACGATTTGTAATTTGGCCCGTTAGGCGAAACAGTGAGAAACAACAAAGAAAATTTGGAAAAAAGAAAGAAAAAAAAAATAATAATTGACCAGCCAAAGCAAGGAGAAGGAAATTGCAATGATGGAAACACAGCAAGGAGATTTTTTTCCGATCCAGAAACTGCAGCTTCTATAACTGGAGTAGATTATGATTTAATACGACGATTCCAAATCATATTAGAAGTTATAGCATGTAGCAAAAAGATAGATGCAAAAAAATTTGGTCAGTATGCTAATGAGACAGCAACCCTTTATAACCAAAAATATTCTTGGAGACATATGCCAACCACAGTTCACAAAATTTTGTTCCATGGGGAACAAATAATTCAGCACAATATGCTTCCAATTGGAGATCTCTCAGAAGAAGCGCAAGAAAAAAGAAACAAAGACTACAGATTCTTTCGCGAGCACAATACAAGAAAAATTTCCAGATATTGTACTAATGAAGATCTTATTAATATTTTGTTGTGCACATCAGACCCGTATATGTCCAGTATTCGACAAAAATGGAAATCAACCTCATTAGAGTTAGATGAAGAAGCTAAACAACTACTGCAAAATGAAAATCAAAGCTATTTGGAAGAAATTTTTACTAATATTGTTTAATTAATACTAGTTTAAAGATTATAATTTGTTTCTAATTTTAGTATAAATTTTTATTAATACATTTAAATAAAATATATGTGCACTTTAAATCAATAGTAAAAGTTTACTAAAAATTTTATCGATGTTGTGTTCTGTATACAACATATCCAAATGGTATTGATATTGTTGGGAATTTCAGTGTTATTTTTCAGTTTAATCCTCACAAGAATTAGCTTTCTTCCAAAAAAAAACCTACTTTTGGCCCTGTGAATATTGAGACTAAATAAATGTCAGGGGCCAAATGTTGGCATTTTCTGACCAAAATTAAGTTTAGGAATAATAAATAAGTATTGGTTGTAAAATACGATTGAGGAAAATAAGAAATTATAAAAAAATACCTATTTAAAATGTAAAAATATTCAACTTTTACATGGAAACTCAACAAAAAATTAAAATGCATTTTTAACTCCACATTACTTACGTTCCTATCGGTCGATTTTTACGTTTGAACACGCAAATTGAAGCTTAAGGTCCCTCCTATTGAACAAAACAAATTGCGTAAAAAAATACCAATCCGGTCAAAAGTTATAGAGTTTTGACCGCTATCTCGCGAAATTGACCACTGTGCGTCGTATTTTGCATAAAGACCTTGGTACGATGCCTAATAAAGTCCAATTGATTCCGGAGTTGAAGCCAACTGACCATCTAATGCATTTTCGCTTTGATAAGTGGGCCTGCGATCGAGTTACAGAAGATGCCGATTTTGCCAAAAAAAAACATCTTTTCAGATGAAGCTTATTTTGATTTTTGCAAAAATTGTCGCATTTGGAGCACAGAGAACCCGGTGCATACAAAACGAGTCACCGTTTGGTGCGGATTTTGGTCCAAAGGCAAAATTGGGCCATTTTTCTTCGAAAATGACTAAGGAGTGTCCGTTACAGTCAATGGCGATCGTTTTCGTGCCATGTTGAACGAATTTTTGTTCAAAAAATTGAAGAGGAGAAAATTGGAAACAGTTGTTTTCAACAGGATGGCGCTACATGCCACACAGCCGAAGCTACACTCGAGGTTTTGCGCCCTGTTTTTTAAGATCGGATTATCAGCCGCAGAACTGATGTCGTTTTGCCACCTCGCAGCTACGATTTGACACTGTTGGACTATTATTTGTAGGGTGCTGTCAAAGATAAGTGTTACGCGGACAAGCCAGAGACAATTGACACTTTAAAGGACAATATTCGTGGAGCCATTGGTGAAATACAGATGCACACAATCGATAATATGCTTAAAAATTGGCCCGATCGTGTAGGTTACTGCATTGCCAGCCGAGGCAGTCATTTGAATGAAATTATTTTCCATTATTAACCGGAAGGATTGTACTTTTAAATAAAAAAAGAAATTTGAAAAAGTATTCAGTAGCTTTTTTATAGCATTTTCGAAAAAAAAAGTTATTTGGCGGGCCCTTAATAGTTTAACTTTAACTGTTCTAGAGATAGAGGGCTGTGCCACATGGGCGCCTCAAATTTTTTGTACAAAACCGTCAAATTAAAAAATATACATAATTTTTTTGAGCCACTTCTTAACACCACAATGTGATTGATTGAATATCATAGACAGAGTTCAGATATTTTTTACAATTTTAAGCCTTAAATTTCGTTACCAACCTGACTTTTCATAGGATCCGTATTTAATTGACACATGTAACCACCGCGATCATCCTCGGTGACAGCTCTTATATGTAAATTCCAAGTATTTTGATCTAAATGGCTGACGGTAACTCGTGGATTATGGGTTATGACATTTTCGTGAATTGCTTGAATAGCTTTCGTATCAGCTTTAAGCCAGCCAACCTACAAAAGGAGAGAGAAAAATTATCAAATTTATTGTGTCAAGAAATAAAAAATCTGAATTACAACAAATGAGTTTGTTGAACTTATAAAAAAAATATATTATGCTTGAAATAAATATGAGTATGTTCATGTCTGTGTGCATATTTATGTGCATATCGATATGTGTAAATGTGTTGTATTCAACCATTCGGTGTTGCTTTTGTTATAAAATTTTGAAAAATGTACAAAAATGATTTACTGCTACAACATGTTGTGGACTGAATACCTTTTTTTCATTTTTCTTTCTCGCTAGCTTTTATGGAAGTATGTGCCTTTGTGTGTGTGCATGTGTGTGTGTGTGTGTATGTTTGCATGTGAAGTATTTATTTATTGTTCTAGTGTATGTATGCTATTGTGAGCATGATATAATTGATGTATTATTAAGTACTTTTTTGTTGTTGTTGTTATTGTTTAAATGTATGACAGTATGTTTTGCAGTAGTAAAGCAATTATTTACAAAAAGTTGCATATGAATATTTAAATATTTTGTTTGGTTAAATTAAGTGTGTTTAATTGTAAAGGCCTAAGTAATGTTATGTACGTATGAATATATATGTGAACGTATTTATGTTTGTTTACTTACTCGATAACCTCCCAAATGTCGTACATGACATGTAAATGTGGCATCACGTCCCACGGGTACTGACACATTCGATATGCTTTCAACAAATTCGGGTTGAAATGCAGAAATTTCTAAAAATAATTTGAGAACAGAAATATAAAATAGTTTTTAAAGTTTAAAATATAAATATGAGTTTATTTATTTGTTACTATTTTTATATTGGTTACATTTTTTTTTAAACTAAAGTCTTCTGTTAATTAGAATCTCTGTTATATACAACATAACATGTGCTGAGAGACACCTTTATTGAACAGAAACCTTTAAAACCAAAGCCTAAAATTGATGGCTAATAATTGATTACTTCAATCACTTGCTTTTTTTGTGATACATGTCAAAGTTTTTTTTTTTTATTTTCTAATGCAGTACGTTGCTTATTTTGTAAAATTGTGGTAAAATCTACGTTTTTTTTTCAACCGATCAAAAACCCTTCTGAAG
Source organism: Cistogaster globosa (assembly GCA_937654795.1). Lineage (NCBI taxonomy): Eukaryota > Metazoa > Arthropoda > Insecta > Diptera > Tachinidae > Cistogaster > Cistogaster globosa. The sequence goes on along the minus strand of OW569406.1, from coordinate 106,569,395 downwards.
TTTATAATGATTCAAGCCTTTTGTGCATTTACACATGGTTTTTTCCTTAATATATGTTTTTCTTTATTTTTTTTTAGTTATTTTTCCTCATTACAAATGTTTTAAAAATTTTTAGTTATAAATCCATTTGTTATATATTTATACTTCTCACCACAAAAAGTGGAAAAAGGGTATATCTAAGTTTGTCTTTTCGTTTGTAAAGAATTATATTTTAAATTCTTATGCATAGCGAAGTCGAATGAGCGATATCTGTCTGTCCGTCCGTGTTAGTATTGAAATTTTTGTTATTGAAAATCAGTAAAATCGATCAATGTCTTTCCAAGCAGCAGAAAAAAAACTACACCTGCCTTTACCATATCATTTGAAACAATGAAGTAACCCAATTGAAAAAAACAAATACATGGAGCGATAGTGAATTAAAACAAAGGAAAAAAATATCAAGTGTTTTCACTATTGGGCCTCGCCTTTTTTTTTAAGTTATGGGCCTTTGAACTTTTCATAGAAAGGTACGATTGTGCACCATATTTTAAAGATATCAATATGAATATCATTTAAAAGCTTTTAAAGAAATCTATCAGAAAATGATCAACCCGTTAGGAGCCAATGACATTTTTATGTAAAATTCTCTGATACCCCAATATTTGTTATTTTGATTAGAGTTACTTCACTAAACTAGATTTACGTGCATGGTGAAGGATATCTATTTTTGTTTTTGTTTTTATTAATATTAATTTATCATTTATGTGACTGCAGGTTGTTTATTAAACAAGAAGGCTGCAGTCACGCTGAAGTCAAAATGTGTACTGGTGTGAATGGCTGCCTGAGTTTGTAAAGAAAAGATCGTGATTAAAAATTAAAAAGAGCTAAAAGGCTTCATATTTATTTGCCGATATATATGTGCATCTTAACCCTTTCTCGAAACAAGATACGAGCCAAAAAAAAATTTTAATGTTAATAAAAATGAATTAATTTGAAAATCAAGGCATGAGATTGATATATTAAGATGATTTCGAGCTGACGGTCACCGTGGCTATTTTGAACAAAGCGCATTCTAAACGTGCAAGCTTGGGTTACATTGCTAGCCATATGTAATGAATAACATAAACAACGTTGGCCTCCACGGCCTTGCTGTAGTGACCCGACCATTTTTCGAAATCAAGAAAACAAACGTCATTACTCCGTTGCTAAACCGTGTAAGAAGTAAATAAAAAAATATAAATTTAGTAGGAAATATTTATTGTTTATTGATGTAAAGAGACAAAGCTATTGATTAGATTTTTTAAAAGTTATCAACTTGTGACCGAGGATATACTACTGATCATAAATGTTAAAAAGTGAGCGCAGCATGACAATTCGTTTGCTAGTAAACCCTTTTTAAGTTCTAATTGGCTTAAAAAAACCCTATACAATAATTTATTATTAAAATTTTTTAAATAAATGATTCATGCGTCAATTACAAAGCACTTTGAAGTAAAAAGGGATTCTAACTATCACTTAAAATAATTCAGCATCTAATTTAAAGATCGTCAGGGATGACAAAATGAATTAGAAATAATAAAGTAAGTGCTAATAAGCTGAGACTCTAGAATATTAAAAAGCTTTTAATTTTTTTAATCAGTTGCTTAAATGTTAAAAATGCAGCGAATACTTCGTAAAAATCATAAGCCTTATAAGTCTTCCCTTTTGCTTTCCAGACGAATAAACTGAAACCATCATTATTTTATAAAGCAATCAATTTCAATTAAACCAGTCATACGCTTATTTAATAAAATAAAATCTGTAAATTTAATTACATTCCTCTACTTAAAGTTGAACATTAATAATTCTTAATCAATTATTAACTAAAAACGCAGCTTCAATTTTGCACCTTAAAATTTAAATAAAGTAAAATATGAAAATCTCTTAAACTTTGAATAACCTCTTGTGATAGGAAGCAAAGTGAAAAAACAACCGACAACTCCATGAATATTTAAGTAATAAAAACTTTGCTTTTTTTGGGAAATAAACTAAATTCAATATTACTCATTCATTGTAAATCGATTGAATTTAGCTGTCGTCGTTTCTTGCAGGAAACAAAAAGAGCATTACTTTTCTTCTACTTTTTTGTTTTAGAAGTTTTCGCGGTTACAAACAAAATGCAAATAAAGTTCTACCAGAAAGATGAAAGCAAAAAATAAAATAAAGAAAACTATATTGGGAAAAAAACTCAGCAGCCTTAAAGTGTTATGAACTTTAGATACATTGTGATAACATGATGATATTAAATTATTTATGTTTGCTTTTAGTGGTTAAAAAAAAACTTATACTTTGCATGTGCATTGTCTGCCAATTTTTGAGAAAATTGGTTTTCTTTTTGCTTTTAATAGAAATTCAATAAATTTTTTTTAGTTTTGGGTTTGCAAATTCATTGTTTGATTTTCTTTTTCTTTTTAAAGTAAATAAATAATTTTAAGTAAAATAAATACATAATTAATCAATTTTGTTATTAAGGCTTAAGTTCAAGTTTTTCTGTGTTTTTATTTTATTAAAAAAAATAAAATTGAAAATTACAGAATGTAGTGCATTTTTTGAAACGCTTTAACTTTCATTAGAATTCTTTTTTCGTCTCGGTTCCAGGAAGTGTTTGCTGTAACATCTTTTAATTAAGGAACTTTATAAGCTTTGGCCACAATTGATTGGATAAAATTAAGTTTAGTTTTCAATTTTAACAAGCCTCTAGTTCTAATTTTTAATATTTTTAATCACTACACATAATGCTAATAGAATACTCGAATAAAATTAAATGTTTCCACTATTTTCACTTGCTTTGTAATAAATTTGTACGCACAAAGTTTAAATACCCAGGGTATAATATCGTTCTTAAGACATATAATAAATGTTACTTTCTTTTTAAAATATTTTTTTATTTACTTTCTTGGAGAAGCACCACGCCCACCGTTCAAATTTCGTCTACTTTTTGTTCAATATGTGTTTTTACTAACAGATATAGTGGCATTCGTTTTAAGAAAATAAATTTTTTATGGGATGTTTCACACCCTTCTACAAAAAGTTTTGCAATATATATTCGATATATTTAATCATATAAGTTTTTTATCGAATAATTTTTATTCGAATAATTTTTTTTATTCGAATAATTTTTTGTTAGAACAATTTTTTTATTTGAATAATACTTTTATCAGTTTAATAGAAATATTTAATTATGTTCTGTTAGTTACAATAAATTCTCTTTACTTTGTATTGAGGTGGCTATGGCAAATATTTCAAGTAAGAAAATTTGTTGCTAGACCATGTAAATCCAAAAAACAAAAATCATCAAGTATGAGTCGGACTCACCGAGGAAGCTTTTTTATTATATATTGTTCACATTTTAATTTTTGATTTCATTTTTTTATTATTTTTTGTTAAAAATTTTAAGTGTCTGCTTGTTAGCTTATTATCTTACTATTTAAAAGTCAAGACAATGAACACCAAAATTTCGTTGTTATCGGAATACTCTTTATTAAGTATTATTTTGTGTTCTTACAACAAATACAGAAGTTTATGCTCTATGTAAATTTAAAGCGTCTGCCCAAAATAATTTAAACGATAAAGACATATTCGCCAAAACCCCGTCACTATGAATCACCCTTTGTATTTTAGGTTAAGTTTTATTTTTAATTGTTTGTACTTTTTCAGTCTTACGGTTTAAAAACTAAGCCACATTTTTTAAAATTTCGTCAATATTGGGGCATCTTTTTATTTTTCGAAGATGATAGAGTTCCGCGACAAACGGTCTGAGAGACAGAAATTGCAGTGAAAGCAAGTGGGTTATTTGTTCTTACTCTTCGAATACGGCACCCAAAAAAGAGACGTAAAATTTTTAAGACTTCAGCTCCTGTAGTCCCTAAGCTACGTGTTATTAAATAGCCACCTGGCATGGAAAGTGTAACACCCACTACATTGATTCTTTAAAGCTTTAACGGCTCGCTATCACGTATTATGAAATGTTTACTGCGATTGTGTAGTGCCGCTTATAAAACAAAAGAACAATTATTCAGAGATTTTCTTTTAAACAAAAAAAACTAAATTTTCAAAAGTGTAATTAACTAGAATGACACCCTATAGCACAACGCTGTAAAAAATCGTAGAGTGAGGTAATTTATAACTATGGCATCAGCACTTGTTCTATTAGTTTAGATATTAAGGAGTTTTAAAACAATAAATATTGCAAAATGGCAAATAACGTACGAAACTCAGATTGTCTTGAACGACAATTCTTTTTTATTGGTTTTTAAAACAGTTTTAGTAAATGTGGACCTCATTGTGGATGACCCTATGCAAGTATATACGTAAATATGTATATCATTCCTATTAAAGTGTATTGAGATTTTACATCAAAAATTTTTTTATTTATAAATTTTTTTGTCTTTTTGTTTTGCTAATTGTTTTTATCATAACTCTGGCAGACATTCACTTAGTTGTTTTAACAGTTCTAGAAAACTTTACATCCTGTTGATGTTTAGAAATCTGTGCTTGTAGTATTTTGTTGTTCCTTGTTTTCATTGTTTTTGGTGTTTTAGTTTATTTAAATATGTTTGTCAATCTGTGCATTGTTTAAAACTGCATTTTCAAAAATGTCGTAATATTTGTCATGCAAAATGACTTCGCCCCTACTCAGCTTTTTAGATCTAAAATACTTTCTAAGGAAATATTTAAGTAAAGTCTGTACAATGTACTTTAGATTTTCTAAACATGTTCTTTTGTTGACTCGTAAGTTGAAGAACAAAATTGAAAACGATATGTAACCAGCCACAATTTAAATATCTTGTCAATATTATGTTAAAGTGTTTATTTTGTAAAAGATTCGCTATCATCTTTTGTTTAACATACATTTACAACAAGTTATACGAATCTTAAATTCGTTTTTCTTTAAGCATTACATGCAATACAGTGTTTCTAACTTCAATATATAAAATAATAACTTAAATATTTTAAAAATCCATAATGTTAAAATATAGTTATGAAATAAGCTTTGAATTGCTGTTAAAGTAAAAAGTGTTTCCAACAACCCGATTTAAAAAAAAACTAACGTTTTTATTTTCTAAAAATTACAGAGGTTGTACTTCATTCGTTTTATGCGAATGTTCGAATTATTACTATTTATATGCTTATAAACATGTAAAATGTTTCTGGCAACAAATATTTCTAACTAAGAGACATGCAAACGACAATTTTGTTCTAATTGTGATTCTATACATTATTTCAAGCGGAATGTTATCAAACTATATACATAAAAAATTCCTTTAATTGCATAAAAAACGCTGCACAATTTTCACTCTGTTTTTATTCAAAAAAACATTGGAAATATTTCTGGCAACATTTTTTAAAACCTGTAAAATACTGAATGTTAAAAAATAGGAAAATTAATCCGAAAAAAAGTTTACTGTGTTCTTAGGTAACTAAAACAATGTAGTAAACTTAAAACTAATAAAATTATAAAATTCTTCCAGAAGTTCGAACAGAAAATTAGGCTTTAGCCTGGTTCAATGTTCAGTTTTTCGTGCGGTATGCTCTCAAGCTACACCCATAAACAATTTTTATGAAAAAATCATAAAAAAACATATGAAATGTTTTAGCAACAACATATAGCATACGTGAAATTAGCAAAACGTGAAATTCTTCCAAATCGCGAAAAAGACTTTTAACTTGAAATGTCAAATTTTTCACCTGAAATAATCAATGTTGCTCAACAATAAAAGGAAGTAAAATATGTTGCTAAACAATAAGTGCTAATCACTATATTTTTTATTTGTAAAAATTGTTGCTGAATCATTTTGCAATTATGAACATAAACACACACCGACTTTTTTCGACTTTTCACATAACTGACAGAGCACAACTTCCAAAAATTTTTTTTTAATTAAGTACTCAACAATTTTTATATGACCAATTTTTGCAGCCTGGCTTTTAAATACTGCGTTTTAAGCTTAGTTTTTGGCTTGAATTTGTGAAATGTGTAGAGAAACATTTTCTAAAAAAATTGCAGAGTTTTACTGTTCTTACTTCTTTTAGATATGTTACGCTGTTTTTTATTGGTAAAGAAGAAATTAACAAATGTATCACTAAATTAGTAAAGTTTAAATAAAATAATTGAGTAAAAAGCAGAATAAAATAAGACTGACTGCAAATGATCACAACATTTAAATATGTCACAGCTAAAATAGTGTAAAATTAAATACACAGCAGAAAGAAACTTATCAGATATTATAAAAAGGCATGAAGTCTTTAGCCTGGTACTCTGTTCAGTTATTCATGCGTAATGCTTTCAAACAGAATACATAAAAAATTTTTATGAAAAATCATGGAAAAATGTTGCAGGAGTAGTACTCTGTTCTTAAAGTAAAAAAAAACATATGAAATGTTGCTAGCAACATTTTATCAGAACTGCAAAATAAAGAAAAAAGGCATTATTTCATACGGAATTTTTCAAGCAGCAGTTGATTATATGTCTTTTACTTTAATTTCTAAAACAATGTATATGTGTAAACAATATAAAATTAAAAAATTAAATTCTTCCAAATCGCGAGATAGAAACTACTACATTTTAACTATCAATTTTTTCACATGAAATAATCAATGTTGTTCCACAATTTTCATAAATTCGAACACAGTACCAGGCGTTATGTTAAATGTTGCATGAATGTTGACAGAAACATTTTACATATTTAAATGCAACATTCTTAGCAGCAACTCGCGTAAAATATTATGCATAATAAATTGAATATAATTAAAAAAATAATAAAAAATTTTAAACAAAATATTCTGTACAATTGTTGGAAAAAATGACTAATATTAAGATAAAAATTTAAAGTTATTTATTCAAATTTGTTTTGCTTTTATAAGCAAGTTAATGTTACCCTTTTTGCTTAAATCATTATTTTAAATATGATAACACTGATTAATGTAATAAATAATCAATAACATGATATTTATCAGATAAGTCGTAATAAAAAAGTCGCGAAAGTAAATAATTTATTGGACGACAACTTGTCAAAAAACTTGACTACATTTTAAACCCTTAAAAAAAATAAATCTACCAAAAATCCATTTTAATAACAAAGTTTTCCGATTAAAAAAGTTTAACAATTAAAAAAATCTGTGTGTATGTGCCTGTCTGTAAGCCACGAAAAAAAGGACAACAATTGGAATTAAAAAACAAAAACAAACAAATGCGTTCTTTATTTTAACTGTACGGACTTTAAGACCAACGGAAATAACACAAATATTGAATACCAAATATTTTTGTTAAAAATGAAAAAAAAAACAGCCGTGGAAAGAAATCAAAAGTAAAGCAAAAAGAACAAAAATTAATTACAAGACATTTGTTGAGAGCATGACGATGAAAGAAAAAAGAAAGAACAAAAAGTAAATTTCAGCTGAAGATAAATTAAATTAATTTAAAGTTAACGGCTTAAGAAGGATTTTACACCCTGAACTCATTAGGTTTTTTAACGCTGCCGTGTTACTGAAATCTGTTATAGTTGAAGGCTCAAGCAAAATACTTTATTCAGTCTACAGGACGATAAGTAAATATGTGTTGGAGTGTTAGAAGGGGTGCCATTGAAACAAATAAAATACGTCTGAATTAAAGCAAATGTGTTTTCCTAACAAAAAATGTTGTTGTTTTTCTTTGTATATCCTGGAAATGAAAAACATTTGTAAAATTTAAATTTTTCTCTGTGCACTACAAAAGTAGTTGTGGATAAGTAAAGCAATTTGCATTTACGTGGGTCGTCTGTAAAATGCTTTCAAAAAATTTCCTTAATTTAAAAAATTGTTATTTGTTCATAATTAGCAATATTGTGATAGAAACACCTACATAAGACTGCATAAAAGTTCAAAATCTTTGGAAGAAAAAACAATTTGCATCTTGAAATTTTGTTTCTTTTATTAAGGAGCCAAAACTTTAAAATATTTCTGACACCAGAAAATATAAATATATATAAAAAAAATTACTCAATATAATTATAACCAACAAGAAAAATGATAAATGGGGATACCCTATACTTAGAAAATTAATATTTTAGACCTGCTGTTATCGCAGACTTAGCAATACAGGTTTTTTGTAAATCTCAACTGCCTAACAACAACAGCTTGGCTACCTACATCAAATTTCATCAACTATTGTAACACCCTTTAGTTTATAATTTTAAATATTTATACATTTTATTATAACAAAAAAAGTAGTGGATATATAACCGTTCAAAAGACTTGGCCATTTAGGTTAAACTACATTAATTTTGGGAACACCCTTTAATTTTTGAAATCAAGCTGCATACTTATCAGTATAGCTTAGTTAGCAATACAAGTCCCTTGTTAGTTTTAGCCAATTGTCTATACCGTTTCTAAAGTAATTCCTCATACATCAAATTACATCAACTATTGGAACACTCTTTAATTTTTAAATCCAAATTTTATACTTGTTGTAATAGCGGACTTAGCAGTACAGTTGTCTTTCTAAGTTTCAGCCGTTTGTCTACAACTATTCAAAAGTGAAGGGGCACCCTTTAGTTTAAAATTTTTAATATTAATATTTGTTACTATAACGATCATGCTAATCGACTTTCTCAAGTGTTTGCCTCTAACGGTTTAAAAGATAGGCCCTTATAGATCAATTAACGTCACCTATGGGGACACCCTTTAATTGTTATATTTTATTTTATGTATTAATTTCTACTATTGGGAGCTATAGTGACACACTGTTTTTTTTATTTTAAAGTGGTGCCCTTTGCGGTTCATAGTACACGCAAAAAACATTTTTGTTGCATTGGACCACCTTTAACTTTTAAAATATAAAATGTTTGTAAAAAAGGACCAATCGATAAACGTAACATTTTCAATAAAGAAAAAATTTCAAATTCGGTTTTAAAATGTATGTATTCTGCGGAAACAAACATAAAAATCAACATTTAGACGAGTTGATATCCTCCGCCTTTTTTAAAGCCAGTTATAAAAAATAAAGCTGTTTTCCCTAATTATTTAAGGTCTTGTGTGTATAACACTAACAAGATTAGTACGAAGTTTTCGTTATCAGAGTTTCAAAAAATTGCTACTAAAAGAAGAAGAAATTATGGCGTTTAATATTTGATATAATTTTTAAACTGCCCCCTTATTTTCAGTAACACTTTGAAGAAGTTATGACGCATATTGTCTTTACATCCGGTCGTGGTAATAAGAGTTCTGTCATCATGCAAGTAAAACACCAAAACTCAAAAGCAAAATAAACTTTGTATGAAAACTTTTAAGAAAATAATATTTTCTCTTCGTTTTAAAGTTTCACTTGTATTTTTGTGGAAAAAGCGGTGTAGTGTGTGTGGGTGGGTATTTATGTAACATATTTCTATATCAGAGTCCATATCGTAAGGCACGTAAAATTAATAAATAATGGGTATTTTTTTAAGACCGATTGAACTTTAGAAAGGGTTAATTGTGAAATGAACTGTTATACTGAGCTAATTTTTTTATGTTTGTGAACAGTATACTCTAGCTAAATATTATGAATAAATGAACGCTTGAACAACGCCAGCTAATTATCCAGACAAGCTTTGAAAATCAGTCACCAATTCGCCAAAATTATGGCGGCCAATTTATATCGCAAAATTGTGTTCATTCCCTTTGGCCTAACTGGCTTATTAACAAACCCTAAGACTCTTTTACATCTAGAAAAATGCACCGTTTGGTAGCATCGTTGGTTCTTACTTCCTCAAAAATCAAGCCAAAGCTCGCATAACGATCGATTAAGATCATTACCACACTATTACTAATGAAAGTTTGTTTAAAAATAAAAATGAAATTCATCTGGGTGGTTTCAATAGAATAGCGCTTTATGTCATACGATGTTTGCAACCATCAACTTATTAAGATTAAAACTTAATCAAGAAATGGTCTTCAAGTTTATACGATGTGACACCTCTCTATTATTTATTGTAAGGCCACGTAAAGTCAATGCTTTTTTCTAATAAACCAGCAATAATTAAAACCTTGAATGCCATGTTATTCGTGTCAAACAGAAAAAGTCTTACAAAACTAAGCAATTTAAAATGAAGGTAATGAAGAGAAGTGCCGTGGCTGTGTGTTTGAAATAAATTTTAAATGTTAATAATTTTTTAAATAAAAAATTATTTAAATAAAATAAATTTTTATTTCTATTTAATATTTTTCCTTGAATAAAATTTTTTCAGGCTTAAAAAAACACCCGTTTTTTATTTCTTTGATCATCATTACTGGCGTCGTCATCTTAAGAATTGTACAACATTAGCCGGAAGCAATTTTACGCAAATGTTGCACAAAAATTTAACACTTCTCACTTTAAATACACGAGGCTTGTTTGCTTGGCTATTAAGGTTTAAATAGAAGCAACATTGAAAAACTATTTGGGTAGAAGTTTGCATTAAAATTTTATGTGGAAATATTTGACTGTCTTATTTTACGTAAAACATATTACATTGACAAGTTTATTAAGTTCTTCGTTTTATCCATTATGACTGTGAATGTAAGGATTATTATATGACACCCTTTTCTAGAACTGAAGTTTATGTCTTTTTTTTTTTCTTTTCTTAAGAGTGTAATAAATCATTATAATTTTATAGAATTATTATTTGTCTTAGTATTAAAAATTAAGCTCTTAAAATGAGTTAAACTGTTCATGTGAATTATTTTAATGTAAAATAGTTTAACTAAAATAAAAAGTTTACGGAAAAAAATACTTCCAGTTAAAGGCTTTAAGTTGAAGTTCAAATTAAAATTATTCTAATTCAAAAACATGCAATAAATTGAGAATATCAGTTATAGGTCTGATTAAAGGGCTTTCAGCGTTATTATTTTTTGTATCTTCATGTCTTTCACATATCCTCCAATTTTGATCTCTGTAAACAACCAAATTTTTCTACGTTGCAGGTTTTTTTCTGCCAAGGGAGCTCCTTTTTTTCAGGCACAAAGAAACCAATTTTTTTAGCAGATTCAGACTTCATTTAATTAATAGTTTCAACTCTGCGAATTTTTTTTTTTTTTTTTTTTTTATTATATTTTTAATCATTAGTTTGGAAACAGTCCATTGAAATAAAAAATCAAATGTAGAACATAAAAAAAAAAAACAAAATAAAATAAAATAAAAAAACGAAAATGTTTAAATAAAAATTTGACTTTTAATACAAAATTTTAAATAAATATTTAGCACTATTTAGGTTTAAGACCGCCCTTGCAAAATATTAGTTGTTTCTAGTGCACTATAGTTTAGTTTCAAATAGCAATCCTAAGGTAAGGGAATGCGGGGAACAAAATTAAAGCAAAATCGTATGTTTTATTTAAACATAAAAATACATTTTTGCTCCCGTGATTGAATATAATTCTCATTTACTCAATTAATATTTTTTTTTAATAAAAAATAAATAAATTAGAATAATAGGTGACTCAGTATTCCTTCTTGTTAAAGTGAAGCTCTTTTCTGTGTCACTTTCCTTTCTTACCATCGCCATCATCTTGGTCCTCTTTTTAACTGTTTAGACCCTTAAAGAATTGCTTTTACTAAGCCGGCTATCGCTTTAATCAAAAAATGTTTTCTTCAGAGTTGGCTGGGATTTGAACACATACCCATGATTTTTTCATTAAAAAAAAGAGGATACCGCTATCAGTGCAGCCAGCCTTATCAATGCCACCACTTAACGTACCTGTTGTTACAGATTTAGGAAGTGTTGCCAAATCTTATTTTCATTGTAATATATTGAACACAAAATTATTCGGAAGTACGAAAATTTATATTCCGGCTTGAAACTTAACGTACTATTTTAAATTATATTTAAGTTTATCGTACATCATACATTTTGCTTAAGAGTTTAAATAAACGACTAAATTTTATTTAAAATCCTTTAATTTCCTTAAATAAAGACTCAAAGAAAATACAGAAACGCAATCATTTATACAAAAAAAAAATTCATTCACCAAATTGAATAACATCTTTCCTGTATTTGAATATTATTTTAAATAAAAACTGTCAAGTACTTTAAAAATTATAGACTTACATTTCATTTACAATTTACACTAAATTATGTTAAAACACTAATACAAAGACATAAAAATCCTAAACGAAAATGAAGAAACAAAAAACAAAAATTATTGGCACCATTTCAATTTTGTTGAAACTCAACATTACATTAGCAAGATAGAAATAAGCCAAAAGTAAATGAAGTCTAAGGAACTATAAAATACAAACCCAAACAGGCTTTGAACAAAATGGAAGGGAAGAGAAGGGAAGGGAAAGAAAAAGAAGAGAGCAAGCAAGCACCTTTAAGACAAAGCAAATCCCAAGTTATATGGCTTAATAAGAAGAACAGACTCTCTATTTGAAACAAGTTTATTAAAGACATGGGCACAAAAAGGCAACATCTTTAAATCACACAATGACAGTTAAGGATTTGCAGAAATGAAATTTATTGTTAAACACAAAAAACGAAACAGGAATTTTACTGGTAAAATGTGCAGCTATAGGCTGATTTTTAACATTTGAAATCATCTCCATACTGAAGGAACTTTTAAGACACTCATACACATTCCCATATACATTATTCTAAGGTAGTGTAGTTGTCATTGTTCTTTTATTATTCTTGTGTTCACATTAAAAAAAATAACACAACAAATTGTTTATTTAGATACAAATCTGCATTGACATTTTTGGTCTGTTGTTTATTTATTTTCTTGTAAAAGTTATCAGTGTCAGAGTGTAAGTATTTGGTTTATTTTTATTTAAAATATCTTTACCATTCACCTGGTATTTTATGATTTAACATATCACACCATAAGAAACCTCTAACAACTAAATCCTCTTGATGATAGCAGATAATCAAATAAAAGAAAGAAAACAACTTGCTAATACAGCTTTTGTTTTTTTTTTTTCAAAATGGATTTCCCAATTGGCCAAAGTGTTGTAACTAAAATTTTCGTAAACTAATAATTTTTAAAATATTTCAATTTGTCATAAATTTTAAGCATTCAGTCGTCAGTGACAAGATAAATAAAATTTAACATTTATTATCCTTTTTCGATGACAGAGTAATTGATTTGGAATGAAAAGCCAAATTCGACGATACTTGTAAATTTTTTTCTTAATTTTCTCAATGATGTTTTATGGCTTTAAATTCGCTATTTTACACGTCTCCTGCCACGCGTACTGTGTCGTTACACGCTACCCTGCAAACAAGAAAAATAATGAAAAATATTTAAGTGGTTACCGTGCGCCTAAAATGATGGCCTGGAAATGACACCTCATAAATAGCATGGCAAGGAACGTGTTAAGTTATTTTACCCATAGAAAGCCAACTGGGTTGTTATTTTTCTTTATTCCTTATAAATGTCTTTTATTTATGTTTTTTTTTTCTTGCTGGAGCTCAAAACTTTTAATTTGTAATTATAATTGTACAATTTGTTTGATACAGTATCAATAGCTTATTTATCACTTTGATGCACAGTGGGGGACTAAGCATAGTTTTGTAACACGTGGCGTTTACTACGTATAAAATAAATAGTAGAAAATGGAATAATAACTGTCGAAGCATTCTGAATGCGTGCCAAGAGCAATAGTAATATCTCAATATTTTAGGACAAAATGGCTCTTAAGGATTCCGTACCTAAAGGCTAGAAATGTCTAGCTCGTTTTGACTACAATTTGTTTTCATCTTTAGCAGGCCTGGGAAGTCATAACATCGCGTGTTTTTTAACACTAGTAGAACATACGAAATAGTTAACTGATATTTATGATAAAACATTCTGACATTTATGATCATGACTAGATAGACGCCTGATCAACGCTACTAAATTATCAAAAAATAATTTTAAAGTCAGTTATCAATTCGCGCCTCTTACAGACTCAAAAATACATCATACAGAGTAAAAGGAATCCTTAATTAATTCTACAGGATCCATTAGATCCAGGAAAATAGACCGTTTACTGCGGTTCTTATGATGATGGCATCATTGGTCCCTATTGAAAAATGAACAAAAAAAGCCCGCGTTGCGTTCGATGTAGATCATTATCGCATACCATATGGCGACTGCAACCATCGATATTAATTGAAATAAAAATTTAGCTATAAATTGATTAGTAGAAATGGGCTCCAAGGTTATTCTACATGGCACTTCTTTATTATTTTATGTATGTCTATAACACGTCACCCTAGAATGATGCCAATTTTGTTTGTGTAATTCGATACATACGAACAGCAATGCTTGAAAAAGTGGCTCAAAATGTTACGTCCAGAATAATGTGCATCAAGAACAGCTGCGGAGGTCATAAGACCGAAATAAGTTTCAAATGTCATAGCATTAACATATTAATCTCTAGTGTAAACTAACTTAAATTTTTGTGTTAATTTTGCAAAGTAAATTCCCAGCGGGCTTAAGAAAACGCTTTAAGAACGAATAATAAAGTGAAGTAAAAAATCAAGGAAGGTGCCGAATCTTATATTAATATTCTTATATTTTTAACCGTGGCAGGCAGATGCCATAAATATTCAATAAATGGAAATGAAAAAAATTTTATTTCATAATAAAGGGTGGCCAACACTTGGTATTTGACTGAATTATATGTATTCTTAAATCTTGTCATAAGCATACAAAACAAAATATAACTGATAAAGATATTAAAAAAATTCTCTGTGTATGAACCCGCTTATTCGACTTCCTAAGTTGTTGAAAACTTTGATGCAAAAGAAAATTAACACACAATTGAAAATGTCCACACGATTGCTCGTGCCCATAATTGATAGATTAAATACATTGTTTTTTAAATTTAAATTTTCCAGCAGCAGAAACGGATTCAAACAGCTTGAGGAAGTTTAAATTAATGTTTTTTGTTTCGATACTCGTATTAGGGCTTCATGGCACATGAAACTAAATGCTTCAGAAACGTTAATATTAAGTTTAGAACAATATTTCCTTAGTTTTCTCTTTTACAATATTTAGGAACTTTTATATTTGTAAAAAAATTATATTTAAAATTCACCCTAATATAGAAGCGAGATTTTACTTCTGCAAGGCACAAAGCCTACGGAGTTTTATAAATAAAAATTATTTATAATATGTCACATACTCAGGCGAAATAAAATCGAATTCTAAGTTTCGACAAATTCCAAAAAGCAAGTAGAATGAAAAAGGCATAGATTGAGGAAGCTGCATGAAGGCGTTGCAAGAGCAGCACTAGAAGGGAATCCTCAAGGCAGCCTAGGCGAATAATAGTCTTTACAGAACTGCAACCATAATTTTAACTACATTCAAAACTCTCTTGTAAAAGCCCTAATCTCTCAAGTTAAGTAAAGTAAAAGCAGAAAACATATTTGTACGAACACAAAGTGCTAATTCTATATACACGTTATCGTGCATAGAATTATATTAGGGCCTATCTGTTTTTGGTTTTTTTTTACGTTTAATCACAAATTTAACTAACGAATAATAATTCATTAAAGCTTAATTATTTTTTAACTCTTTATCTAGTAGCTGTAAAAAAGAAAACAATATATTTCTAGAAAATTTAAAGCAAATTCAATAATTTGTGAATGATTTAAAAAAAGAAGAATTTACTTTTTATTTTTAAAAAGTCAAACTAAATTTTGGGCATCCACCACCACATCAGGACACGTTATAATCCTTTTACAAAAAGTTTTTCAGTTGTGTCAATACTTATACGCACAAATGGCGACAGTTTAAATCTCTCATAAATTTTTGTTACACCCGTTAAAACAATTTGAAATTCTTGTCAAATTCCCAAAAGTAGACTTTAGTTATTATAAATTTAATTATCACAAAAATGAAAACACTAACTAAAAATTAAAAGCAACAACAACTTTAACTGCATATTGTAAAATGAAAATAAACTCTTCACACACATACTTACATACAAGTAAACATGCATTAATACCACAGTAAATATTAAATGACATTTAAACCACAATTGGACGAACGAATGTATGAAAGAAGCAATATGTGAATGTGTGAGTGCATGAGTACATGAAATGAAAATCCCAGCAAATGCCATATCAAAGGTTTAAATTTGACATTTTTATTTTAATTTTTTTTTCTTATTCATTTGATATTAAGTGGATGACTAAAAATTTTTTAAAGCTTTGCAGACTTTTGAATCTAATAATTTTGATGGATGAAGATTAAATAGATGTATGACATTCGGACTCAATACTAAGTGTAACTTTGAGACTTTTAGTCTAAAAGACATATAAATTCACAACAAATTGAAGTGGATTTTTTTTATATTTTAAGATCATTTTGGTTTTTGAAAAATTATTTCTTAATACTATAAACAATTTGAGTTTTTTAATGTAAATTAAGTTACATATCGTCGGTCACAGGTTGACAGCTTTTAGCTCGCGAAAAAGTCGAATCGGGTTATTATTTATTTTAAATTTTTTTAAAGGAAAATAATTTCAATAGCTTTGTTTTCTTTACATCATCCCACAATAAATATCTCCCACTAATTTTGGTTTTTTATTTACTTCTAACAGGGTGTCATGTCATAACGTGAACACAATGTCCATGAAAAAAGTGGCATAACGTCTATGGATAATCCACATATATCTAATGGTATTCTATGTACGAAAGGTGTTAAATTTTTACAAGGTATGGACAAGTATATGGACAATATGTCCCTGGGAATACTACCACAAATGTTAAAAAAATATGTTTTTTAAGAAGCTGATATCATCCGTAAATTAAAATCATTAAAAAAAATTAAAACGCTTCTCATTATTTTAATTTAAACTAGGCTAAGTTCGAGACCAAGCTTATTCTATTGCTAAGATCTCATTGTAATTTAATATCGTTCTTATATATTTTTAAATTAATTTTATACTTTATTTATTTGAGAAAAATTTTCATTAAAAATCAGCCTTAAGTCGGGTTTTAAGGTATCCGTCGGATGCTGGGATATTATTGTTTAAATAATTTATCCACTCTAGTTAATATTTGCTTTTTCAAATCTACTTTAAAGTGTATTTAAATAAAAATAAAAAAAGTACACTCCCACACAAAGTGACGGTTAAACACTTGTAAGTTCATACAGTCATAAATGCTTAAATACTGAAAATATTTTATTTTATTTATATGGAAAAAATAATAAATAAATTGATATTAAAAAGAAAATTCCCATTGGATAATTGTTTGAAAACTGTTAATATTTATTGTGCTTCAAAAACTGCAACAGTTTTACAGAGTATGATTTTATAGAAAATTCTTTAAAACGTTTTATTTTAGGTTGCATCTGTGTGATTATTTAGTCACATGTTATTTTTGATGGAGTCAAATAAGAAATATAAAAAATTTAAAGTCATGCTGAGTATATTCTCATAATGAAGTGAGTAAATTATGATAAAAATGCGAGTCGGTTATTTATTTAAATCTAAAACTAATATTCTATAATTCTTGTTTAATATGGCAAATAGCAATTGCGCTTGTTAATTTGTTAAATAGCCAGAAAGACATCACATATACCGCCAGAATTCATTCTGAATATCAACCATACTTCTCTTTAATCGAAAATCATCATGAGAGACGAGCTTCATATTCATCTTAGTGAATTAGTGGAGAACCAAAATTGTTGGCCACACATTCACTGTAGACGATGACTACTACAAGGCCATACAAAACGAATTACTTATTTTTCAACCGAATGTATTAAAATCAGAAACTATATATTTCTAACCAATAATTTGGAAGCTGTATTTCGCCCGATATAACCATTCCAGATTTAACATTCCAAAGAAGACATTCCACAAAAATGTCCTGACCTAACCAGAAGTTCCTGTATGAGTGATAAAAAAATACCATAAATCAGGTTTATATACTGTTTATTTCAGTTACATTTAATCAAAGTAATCTGAATACGAATCATTATGATATTCAATAATAACAACATAAGAAAAGTATACGAGATGGTTAAGATTTCTTAAAAAACTAAAATCCAGCTGAAGCTTAGTTAGGGTGGAAAATGACAAGCAGCGATACTTGCCAGTCGTGACCGATTTGGTTTAAGAAATGCTCAAATGGTACAGGAATCAGTATGAGTTTAAGTTTTGCTAAAGCTGCAGGTAGTTGCGGTCTTTAATGGCTGGGCTTGTTAAAGGCACATGCTCGAATCAAGCCGGAGGCATTGTATTGGAGTTTAGTGAGTACAACAGTAGCCAGATGTACGTAATAAATAAAAACCATAAGACAAGAAATTAAAGTAAAGATGAATTAAAGGTTTTTTATTAAGGGTAAAAATTACACTTGAACTATTTGATGTTACAAATAATAAATTTATTAATTAAAATTGAGATTTAACTTAAATTTTGAATATTTATTAAGAAAGAAAAATTATAATAAAATTTTGAGTATGTTTTTTTAGTAAAATAGGAAAAGTTGAACACTACCAGAATATAAAGCAGCATTTTTTGGATCACTGCATCCGTCATCAGAATTTTTCGCACTTATATAACTTACACTATGTTCATTGTAAACATTATCAATTTAGTCATCTCCCTTTTGATTTTTCTAACTTTATATACAGACATAGGGCCACATGACCTATTCGGCCAAAGAACCAGGCGACCATTTGCTTCACTGTGATTTTTTTGCGAACAACTTATGTTTGATTGCTGTTTTCTTTTCGGCATAAAAGCATAAATTTGTGATTTTATACATGTCTTTTGAAGCAAAACGCTTGAACTTTTTAGTCATTTCCTTACTTCATTTGACGCGAGCTTAATGCTGAGCTGAGTACTTAATAAATTATGCGGTGTTATACATTGCATTGCTTGGAAATAACAACAATATTTTGTTGCTAATATTTCTTTTGAAGTTTATTTTTTTAATTGCTACACAATTCCTTAATTTTGTAAAGATTCATTTCAATTATTTATTTTATTAGGTTTTGTGTTTAAATTTAAATTAATTTAAATTAAGTATTAAGAACATGTCGAGTATGAAAGAAACGTAAATTATTAAAGAAACCTCTCGCTTATTTAATTCACTAACCGAATTCGTAAATACTCCCGACTGCTCGGATATACTTTTATTTTATTTACTTTTTAACTTTGCAGCAGAGTGCCTCAATAAGTTCAAACGTTTTTAGCAACATCAAATTTAGTCTCCAGAAAATGCATTTAAATTAAAGTCAAATTAATTAATTGAATTTCTGCCCAAGTTTATTTTAGTTTCTACAATTTTTAAGAAAGAATAATTTTTAACAAATATGTTCATCCGTTTTAAAATATGAAGACAAATTATTAAAAATTTTAAGCATTGATTTAGATCAATGGATATAAATTAAAGTCCGCTCTAAGGTTTGCAGTTTTGAATCGAAATATCATTTCCTTACACCATTTGGCGCAAGACTTTTTCCGAGCATTTGATTAATTATGGACTATACAATGAGAACATTTTTTTTTATAATTATAATTAAGTGTTACAATTATGTGATTATGCAAAATCAAATGTAGTAAAATTAGTACGCAAAGATGCCTCTGTCTCACAATAAGTCACATGACAATGTTTTTTGGCACAACAAGCTTCACATAATTCGTTGGCGACGGAATTACGAACACGAAAGATTTCATTTTAAAAGCTGTATAATGTGGTTTAGGTCTTGTTTTATCGCGATAAAAAAATTGAGTTTTCGACACACTCTTGATGAGATAATCTACGTCGAAAGTTGTAAAAAAAAAAAAAACAAAACAAGTATTGCTTAAATATAAAAACGTTGTATGTTTATGCTAAAAAATTTCACACTTTATTAGTGTTGCCTGTTCTCGAAATATAATTGAAAGTCATCATCTTAATTATTTTAAAATGAGTGGCTATTAAAATACAAAAAATATTTTTTGCTTGTTCTACGGTATTAAAAGCTTTTGAATAGATCTTTCATAAAATACTAAAATTTTTAAAAATGTTTAATCCATTAAGAGCTGACAAAAGGAAAATGGCTCAATTTTTTATGCAATTTCTTATATGAGAAATTGAGCTCAATTAGGGTTCTGATTGTTTAGAACGACTTTAAAACCCACAGCTGATAGAAGGGATGTTGCCAACCAGACTGAAATAATATGAAATATTAAAAAAAACTAAACAAATATATGCAGTCATATTTGACATAATTTTGACTTACTGTTCCTAAGGGAAACATAATCTTTCGATATAGAAAACAATTTTTAATGTTAAATGTTTTTTATAAACAGCACATAGAAAACATCTCCAAAAATAAAATTAAAGTAAAAATAACTTGTTTTGAGGTTTTTTGGCCAATAGAACTTACTGACAAATACACATCAGCTTGGTAACTTATATTTATATAAATAAATTTGTTTTATTTTAAATAAAACTGATACCATCCGTATATTTTTCGTGCGTGTTTTAATTTTTTCCATGAATATTTTTAAGTGTTTTCATATTTTTTTTTTTCTTTTTATTGTGGTTTTACAATGAAGGTTGGCTTTCCACTTATTTGGTTAAATGTACAGCATAAAGCTTTATCTTCCACTACCACTGCCACTAGTTTCATTTGTTCATTTGTATGGCCCAGCACGCAGCATCTGTTACCATTATTCATTCACAATATATTCCCACATGGCTGGACCACATAAACCTACTTTCGTATAACTGCCTGTAACTACAAGTTTTCTCTTCTTATGGCCACATTGACCAAACACTTTCAACTTCATTTTGCTTACTTTAATTAAATTCTACTAAAATGACTAAATGTTTGGCTTTGGCAAAACAATTTTATGTTGCAACTTTATTTGTTACTAAGTACTGACTACTGACTACTGCTGATTTTTTTTTCTTTCTAGTGATGATGATGATTCTCTCATGCATGCAACACACAAAACAATTTTAAAAACATCTTTATTTATTGTGGCATTACAATAAACAGAAAAAGAAATCACATTGTTCAGATGCTACACATTGCATTGCTTGAAAATAATAGCAATATTTTGTTGGTGATTTTTCTTTTTTAGTTTATTTTTTTAATTGCTACACAATTTCTTAATTTTGCAAAGATTTATTTTATTTATTTTTTGTTTTATTTTTTTTTAATATTTTTTTAAAAGAAACATTGAGAATATGTCGAGTTTGAAAGAAACTTAAATTTTTAAGAAGAAACTTGCTTGTTTAATTCACTTATTTTTACGATATCGTATTACAATAGCGTATCTTGTAAGAAGGGACTAAATATATTCGGACAAAATATATAACTAATCACTCACGACAACTAAAATCGGAGATACACAACTTTTATTATCTTTTTTTTTTTTTTGCAGACTGCCTTCGATAAGTTCGATTAGATATTGGGAGTGAATTGCCAAAACTAAAATTGAATTTAAGTGTTATAACTAAACCAGTTCATGAAAAATTTTACGAAAAACAAGCTTAAATACCTAGTCAAGTCCAGGTCCTATTTACTTATATTTTACGTAATTGTTTGACGAAGCTAAAGCACAGATAAAAGCATTTTAAAATGGCATTTAAATATTTTTTGACGCATTGGTCAAATTTCATTTATTTTGTACACAGAAAAAATAGATCACGGAAAGGAACCTTCCATTGATTAATTTTTGTCTCTTAAATTTATTCATCAATAATTTCGAATAAAAATTTTCGACATACGCAAAAAAATAAAAAGAATTAAAAATGATTTCCAAAAAAAGTCACTCGCTTAGCAATGATATATATTGGGACATATAAATCAAGCATATTATTTCTAATTTGGTTCAAGTTATATTGCAAATAAAACTCAACTTGACTTAAATATAATATATAAAATAATGTAAAGAATGGTAATTTTTTTACCCTTTACTACAGGTGGAAATAATATATAAGTTTTCCATTCTGTATGTGTTTCTACAACATTCATTTTCGCCCCCATAAATCTTGATCCTCATACATAGGGAAGTTAGCTACGTCCTTCCATTCCTTTATCGGTCCATAGTCAAATTTGTAACAGTTTTGCACTAGATTTGTCGTTTAAAGACACTTTTAAAATCAGCTCATCTGGGGACCTAGCAAAACTATTTTAAATTTGACTATGGACCGATAAACGAAACAAGAAAAAATAAGACGCCTGCAGAATAAAATGCAGCAGTTCTAGACCGCCATATTATTCATCAGCATTCTTCGCATATATCTACTTTGGTTTCGTATATTGTAAACATCATCCATTTAACCAACTACTCAATACTAATTTGGTTGTAAAAACATTCACAAACAACCTAAAGCATTTCTTTGTTGTTCTCTTTGTAACTCATCTTGCACATCTATTTTCGCCTCTGTACCAAACCATCGATGTGATCATAAAAGCAATTTATATTTTTTATAGCTCGGTTTTCACTGTCATTATGGCCTCTACCTCTGGCATCCTTTACAGCTAGACACTTTAAAAAAAGTAATCGATTATTCGAATGAATTTTATATGTTATTGATTATTTGCTCAATTGTAAATCTAAATAACTAACAGACTGATTAACTAATGGTTACAAAATGCAAATAAGCGAATTGCATGCCCATTAGTGTTGTGCTATAAAAAGGCTTAAATAATATTTTAGACTCAAGTGAGATTTTTTTCAAATTTAGCCGTAACATGTAGAAAACATTTAACTTTTTTCACATATAAAAGAAGCGAATAATTTTGTCTGAAACTAAACGAAACAAAATCAAATTTCCTTTGTGCGGTAAGTCTTGAACTGAGCTGCTAAAAAAAAAACTCCTACGATTTAAAATGAAATATTTCTTCTGATAGTACGGCTTAATAGAGAAAACCCTCAATTCAGGATTTTATAAAAAAAGACACAACATTTTACCAAAAAATACAAATTTTCCATATCCCATGTTGTTACGATAAACATGTTATAATTAAAAGTTAAAATACTATGATCAATATAAATACTATATGATCATAATATGTTTAAATATGATATGTAATGTAACTAAATTCTTTTAATACAACCATTCTTTTAAATAAAAGACTAAAGGTGTGGTCAGATTAGTCAAATATTTGTTTAAAGAAGCGTAGCCACTATTTTTTCAAATGTTTCTTTAATCTTTCCTGACACGTATCACAACGAATGGCTATTTATAATATAATAAAATTGTTATCTTTTCTTTAATTTTGCGTAACTGCTTATATTTCTTAATGAGTATGTGAGAAGTACAAAAATTTTTCCCTAATTTAGTAGTTTCGTCTTTTTGGCTGACCGTACCTTAAGTTTTTAATGTTTAAAATTATTTTACTTTTATTTAATAAATTTATTTTGTTTATATGTGAGCAATAATTAAATTTACACATAGATTATACAAATTAGTTGACATATTTTTTATTGTAAAAGATTAAACAATTGGAGAAGAATTATATTTTGTACATATACACGCACACAATGTATGTAACTTTCGTTCTCACTTTTTTTTGGTGGAAGGAGAAATAATTAATAATTAAATCAACTGATTACAGATTTGTTAATAATATATCGTGGTTAAAAATTTTATTTTATTTTAAAATAAATTATAAGAGTTCAGTTGTGGCAATAACTTTTTCTCTTTAATTTAAACTAAAAATGATGCGCTTTTAGTGCATAATCCAAATGAACAGCCTCTTCTGTGGCGAAAAAAAAATAAAGTATAAAAAATTTAAATAAATTGTAGTCGTTATTTAACCCTGTGTTGCCAGAAATTTTCATTAAAAAAATTTCAATTGTCGAAAAAAAAAATATTCAGAATTTTTGATTCTTTTTTTTTTTTTTTAAACATATGTTTAACGTTTGCAGATAAACAAGGGAGACATATCAAATTTATTGCAAACTTCTAAAAAGTTGGAAACATTATCACTCACTATCCGCTGTGGAAATATTTGACATTGGGTGACAAAATTCTTCCTCTGTAACATTTTCCAAGTTTTAAAATATTTTTTTTAAATTCATGTAGCGGAGTTTCCTAAATTCATCATCTAGATTTATTTATCAAATTTGGAAATCCTTTTTTAGATTTACTGGTGAGGAAACTTTTTTATTAATAACGTTTTGAGGGTCAATACAAGAAAGGTTTTTTAAGATTGCGTCGTTAATGACAAATCGTTTTATTATTTGCTTAGAGACCTTTAAGAGGCAGTAAAACTCTCAATGAATCCATTTAATTCAGAAGCGTTAAACTTTTTATCGGAAATATTAGTTTTTTCAAATACAAGTACCTGGTAAACCTGATCATCATTTACATATTTATCCATTAGCGGCAGTGATAAATTAAAACTAAAATTATTAATTGGCTCAAGTATATAAAAAAAAACAAGCAACATTTTTGAAAATTTTAAGCAATGATTTTTATCAACGGACATAAGTTTAAGTCCGCTCTAAGGTTTTGGCTTTCAAATGTTATACTTTTAAAAAGTCTAAACAGCATAAAGTTTTCATCTATGAACTGTTACAAAGTATGAAAATATTGCCAATTAACTTCCTTTTATGCCAATGCCTCGATAAAGTGACAAGCCTTTTTTTTCCTCTAGAGAACACAAAGGTTGTGTGAGAACTTCATAGGTGATGTTTAAAACGAACGCAAGGTGCGGTAGATAGATCCGAATTTCCTTAATAACAAACATAGTTCTGTAGAAATTGTTGTTTACAACTTGCTAGTGTTTAGTTTTCCTGTTTTCTTTAAAATTTTTAAAATTAATTTTTATCTTAAGAAATACTGAAATTAAATAAAAATACGTGAATTGAAGCCAGATTAAAATGTAATGGTCTGACTTTAAGAATTTTCAACAACATGCATGAAGCCCTTCGCTTGTGACTTAAACTGGCACTTGACTAAATTATTTATAAAACTCAATTAATATATCTCTTGTGATTAAGGCTTCAAGATAAGAACTTTATACTTATTTTATTTAATTTTTATTATAGTTTTTTTTAATAAAGTGGTTGAGGAGGATTAAATAATACAACAAATCGTCTGCCTTATGCCATTCTGTTTATGACATAAAAATAAATTCCTTGACCTTAAAAAAATAAATCGCTAAATGTAAAAAAAAAAAAAATTATTTTTAAGACAGAATTATTATTACAAATCGTAGCGTTATTAAACAGATATTTAGTAAATAAACTTTTAATAACTTTTGATTATTGGATGAATAAAACGAGATTTTACGATTTTTTCCCACTTTGAAATTAGAAATGAGATTTTTTTTTAATTCATAGAATTACTTTTTTCATGAATCTTATATCCCAAAACTCTCACGATTTATTTACAATTACTCATAATTTTTAATGGCTATTTAGTTAGAGGCTATTAATTTACACCATGAACAATTGAAATAAAAAGATTAATCTTGCATTTGTTACAATAAAATATTAAGCAATTTATTGTTGTTAAATATGGAAAAAAAATATCACAGTAACAAATAAATGAAACACTTTCTCAAATAATTTAAATTAAAATATTTAAAAAAAATTCATTTATTCAAAAATCATTTTCAAAAACAAAGATTTTTATTAAAATAAATTAAATTTATATTTAAAGAATATTTTTTGGTGTTTCATTTTAAATTCGAAAGGGATTAAAATTTTTTAAATTTTTTGTTTAATAGTGTATATTTTTTTCACGTCGTATGTCTTTCAAAATTGACACAATAAATTCATTTTTAATCAACTTAATTTATTAATTTTATTGTTTTTTTTTTTTTTTAATTTCCCTACTTACTTTAAACAATATAAATATTTAATTTCATTATTATTTAATAATTATAAAATATTCACGAGTATAAATATTTAATTATTATGATGCAATAAAAAACAACAACACAACATTATCAATTGTCATTTTATAGCATGAATAAACATATTGAAATTTACAGAAAAAATTTTATATTTTATTATCAACATATACTGCTGCAATTTTTGCAACTTGTACTATAGACTGATATCGATGTCATCATCGTCGTGTAGGAGGGCATACAA
Organism: Cistogaster globosa; assembly: GCA_937654795.1. Taxonomy (NCBI): domain Eukaryota; kingdom Metazoa; phylum Arthropoda; class Insecta; order Diptera; family Tachinidae; genus Cistogaster; species Cistogaster globosa. Next base: position 106,543,389 of record OW569406.1, on the reverse strand, counting down.
ATGTAATTAACACAGAGTTTAACAATGAGCAAACAATTAACAGAAAGTTGTCGAAATTTTCAAACAATATGGCAGCTTTTAACTGCAAAACGGAATAAATATTTTTAATTTTTTATTTAAATACGATACTTAAGAAATATATGTATGTTATTAAACTTTTTATTCAAAATCAAGCAATCGCCATTTTATTTTATTTTTTCTTGAGTTGCTTTAATGTTGTTTAAATAGTTTTGCCATAACCTGTATAAAAATTACTAATAAATAATTTTTGGTTTGAACAACAAGCCGGACATACATAATTTAACAATGGCTGTTTATAATAAAACTCTTAAAAGGTAATAATGGACTCATAAAGGGTCTTCATTTGAGTCCTCATTGATTTTTGGTAAAAAATTTTAAAATAATTTCAAATTAAATGAATATAATTTTATGATCATTACGCTTATAATAATATAAATAAAAATTGCAGCTTTAGACGAACTGAATTCAAAATTTGCAAAATTTTACTTAAAACGACCCAAAACACTTTTTTTAGCCATTTCTTCCAAAATTCTCTATAAGAAACCCATATAACAAAAATCAAAGTAGGCATGTAAAGTTCAATTTTAGAATTTTATTTTTAGATTTGAAGAAAATATGGGCAAGAATTTAAATGTTTATAAGGTTTAGGAGTAACACACATAGAAAATTGGTTAAAAGCATTTCCGCAGCAATGATAACTTTAAGAAAAAAAATATATAAAAAATTATCTTCATTAAAAATTTTCTCTTTCATGAGGGGAGGATTAAATAAGCAATAATTAGAAAATAACCATTTATTATTGCATATGTTTATTTTTTTTTTTTTTATAAAGTACAGATTATGTGTTTAAGCTTTTCTATTTTATTGAAAGAATTAAAAATACACGTGCATAAAATTCTACAAAAATTCTGAAATTTATACCAAATTATTCTAAGCATTCTGACCTTCGGTAGTTAACAAGTAATAAAATTTAAATAAAAATATTCAAATGAAATTTTGCTAATTTAATTATCAGATTAATCATCAAATAAATTTACTGAGGAAATCTCAAATCTTGCATTAAAATCCTAAAATATTCCAGAATTTTGCTTATAAAATCCATATTTGTAAACAAGTTCGTTGAAGTCTTTTAAAAAACGGCTTTAGATTTTCGAGCCAACATATGAATTTTTAAAAAAATGGGATTCAAAAAACTTGTTTAGTTAAGGAGATCAGGTGTAACTGATTTACTAAACTCTTAAATTTTTTATGGAACAATCTTCTCTATGATGGTGTCTTTCCGAAAAGTTAAAAATTCTGTTTCTAAAAAAAATTTCTACTAAAAGAGCTTGTTTGGGGAAATATCATTAAAAATATGAAATTTTTCCATACCATGTATGAACCACCCAATAACTTTATATTTTATGCTTTTATTACTTATATAAAATTAAAAAATTCTTCTTCTTATGTCATGAAAGTAAAGACAACATAATACGTCACGTCGCTCTGGGGACATATTTAAATTTATAGAGATAGTAACGCCTCTTGCGACTAAAAGCATAGTAAAAATTAGATCTTGTACAGCGGCTGTAATAATAACCCTTCTCGTAATATTTAAAATGTTTAGCTATTGCTGCTCAGAGAAATATTGAAACGTTTCCCAGATTTTCTTCCTTTGGATACTGATCCCTAAAAATATTTTAAACAGTTTTACAAATATTAATTTACGATACTCAAAATATTTAAATAAACCAAGTAGGAGTGTGCTATATTCGACTATGCCGATACTAAAGAATTTCCATCGAATATTTTCAATAAAAATCGGCATTAAATACTTATTTTCAAAAAAATGTTTTTTTTTTTAAATTGGAAGTTTTGTTGTCCCAACTTAAATTAAAAACTTTTTTACAAGTAAGTGCTACCAAGTTTTCTTGCCTTTTGCTGTAAAAAATAACCAGCTGCAGTTATACGAACGAAAGTTGTATAAAAGATTAAAAAAAATTAGAGGCAGACATGGTGTTTTGCCCGCTGCTTCGACGAACATGGATCGATCATGCTGATTTTTAATAGTAATAACTTTGAAACTTGGCTGATCAATTGTAATGTTTATCTTTCTCTAGCTCAGCTTAACGGATAGACGGACAGGGCTCAATCGACTTTGCTATGCATAAGAACTCAGAATATATTTTTTATACTATTCAAAAATGAATATTCTGGAAATAACAAACGGAATGACAAACTTAGATACACTTTTTTTCACCTCAGGTTAAGGGTATAAAAATATGGAATAAAATAGAAATATTTTATATTTACTTTCTTGAACGAATATTAATAAAAGTTACAAAATATAATTTTATTAAGAGGCATAACTTGAAGTTTTAAAAAATAGATAAAATTTTAGAATTTTTTATCGTTAAATTTGCACCATTTTTTGTAATTATTATTTTTTTTTTTAATTTATAAACAAGAAATTTTTTCTTTCCTTCTTTGGGTTTAAAAGGCCAATTCTTTAAATTTCTATTATATTTTCATGTGCCTTTTAATTAACTTCACACCTGTTCTACTCCTTAATTTCAGAGAAATATATTCAATGATTTTTTTCCTTTTCCGTTTATGTGTTAAACATTTAAGCAGCTATTAACGTATTAAACATTTCACTCTTGTCACTGTCACTGGCGTTGTTGTAGTTTTTGTTGATTGTTCACTAAATAGCAGTCAATTAAATACTGGCTTAAATTTTTTTATATATTTTAAACCATTTCATTTGGCAGAGTTTTTATGAATGGAATTGTGAGGATGAATAAACAAAACAAAAATTTAATTTATAACTGTTGTGATTTATGCCATGACAAAACCATAAATAAATGGTTTTTAAATTTTTTTTTATTTTGTTAGTCGAAACGCAATGGGAAATCAATTAGCGTATTAAAGTATGAATGAGAGAAAAAAAAATGAATTATAACATTTACAAATTTTTATCAAGGTTACACTTTCGTTGTGGAAATATGAATAGTTATAGTTTGATTGAATGCGATTATATCGCACCCTAAGTACTAAATGGGTCCAAAATTGACTTCTTTTCATAAACAAATTCAAGTTTCACATCTCATATTACTTAAAAAATTTTATTCTCGTCACTATCTTCTTTGACTTTTTTCATAATCGATTTTTTTTTTAATTTTAACACTATTTTTACATAAACAGTTTTTGGCTCTCCTAAAAATTTAAGAATTTTAAGTTGTGACCCTTTAGTATTTTTAGTTGAGATTTTTTTATATTAAATATACTGAACAGAAAAATATAACAAAGATTTGTTCAGCAATTTGATCAGTCTTGAGTTTGTTTTTTAAAGAGTAATTCTTTCTTATCTTGGACCAGAACTTAGAGGATTCTAATCATGTAACGCTTTGAGCGCAAAACTAAGGAATTAATTTTTTTATTAGATTTAAGTTTTTTGAAATTGAAGGTAACAGGAATAATTCTGGCAGATTATTATTTTCTATATAGGAAAAATAAGGCCAAAGACTTGAATTATATTTCATTAGCCATTTGACCACATTCATAATTAACACTTATTAGGAAAAAATTGTCCGATTAATATTAAAAACACTCTACTTTAAAAGGAATAAAATGGGTGAGGAAAATTCTTTACGCAATTAAGTATAAATTTTAGGAACAGCTTTTGGATTTTTCTAGAACATTTGTCATTATAGTCTATGGTAAAACAGCGAAACAAATTTAAATGTTCTACCAAGCCTCCTGTTACAGAGAAGCTTGACTTTCAACTCCTCTACATGCTCCAGAATTCCAATAACAAATTTTTAAGCCAAGTTTAATGCATGAAATACGTACTCTCTTCTCGTTGTTATGCTGGTAGTAGAATCCAGGGTACCTGATATGGCAATTTCCGCAAAAAGTGTTGATTTCTTTTAAGTTTTGTGGCGGAAAATTCAAACTAGAAATACCCGATTCAAAAATTGTATCTATACTGAATTAAATAAAGTTTTGTTTCTGAAACAGAAATCAGTATAAACTTCTTGATGCTTCATTAAACATTTCTAAAGAAAATGTTAAATTAATTGAATTTACATAAAATGTATTTTAAAGAAGAAGACGTTGCCTTAGGAACGAAGTGTACAGCACATTTTAATTAAATTTAGTTTTGTTTTTTTGTTTCATAAAAATTTCTTACCATTAAAAAAATATTTTTTATAAAAGAAATTATGATGAAAAAATATGTTTGTTTATAAAAATATTTATACAAAAATTTTATACATTAAAGTTAATTTAACTTGACTGCGCCGTTAAAAGCAGAAGAGATGCTTTTTTGAATATAGTTCCCTTTTTTTGTTTTGCTGCGGTAAATTGTTAAATTATGTTCTTGTTTTCGTGCTTTTTCGTCAAAAAATCCCTGTTCGTTTTCTTATCATAATTTTTCTCTTCATTATATTTAACAATTAAATTTATTTTTTTATTTCTGCATCACAAAACTAAAACTGTTTTATATTTTTTGGAAAAATTTTTACATAAATTATTATTATATTATATTATATATTGGCCTTTCACTATAACAAAAAAATTTTTGGCGTTGGTGAAGTAGCTCCAATCAAAAAAAAAAAAAAAAAACAAATGTTAGAATGACAGAGAATTAAAAATAAATAGAAAAAAATGTACATAAAAATATAATTGGTTTTTAATGGGTTAGTCATTTTTTAAAATTTTTCCTAAAATATCTCTCCAGTGGCTTTTCAATGATACCTATATCGACCATACTGACAATCGAATTTTTTATAAAAATAAAAAGGCCCATAACGCGGAAAATATGAACGCGCGCTGATTTTTTTAATTTGATATTTTTTCTTAATTTTTAATTTCCTATCGCTCCATGTAATTGTTTTTTTGATTGGAGTTACTTTATTGTTCCAAATGTAATAGAAAAATTAGAGGCAGGGGTGGTGCCTCAAAGGATATGTACCGCTCGTGCTAATTTTCAATAATAAAATTTTCGAAACAATGTCTGATCGATTGACGTATTTAAATTTTCTCTAGCTCATCTAATGTCTTGGTTAAGTTATTTCAACACTTACACGGACGGACAGAAAGACAAACGAATATCACTCAATCGACTTCGCTTAGCATAAGAACTCAGAATATATATACTTTATGGCGTCGAAAATGGATCTTGCAAAAATTACAAATGGAATGACAAACTTAAATATACCCTTTTTCCACCTGTGGCGAAGGGTATAATAATAAAAATTTAATTTTAGAAAATTCTCCTGCCCGCCCAGTATTTTTTATACATTATTTTTTTTAGTTGAAGCCTTAAGTTCACATACAGTTTAATTTTTAAATTTACTGGAAAAAAGAAAATTTTGTTAATTTTAACACAGAAATAACTCTAATTCTAATGCTAACTCGAATTCTAATTTAATGAACATCTGTTACACAATTGAGGTAAGTAGATGTGAAAATGCTGATATCGAATATAGCGTTTCACTGTCTATTTTTTTTCTACTTGTTTTCAAATTATAATAGTCAAAAAAATTATGTCTTCTTTTTGTTTTACAGCTACTACCCAAAAAATTTAAGATCATTCATGCCTTTGGGCTCGCTCAAACGCTTAAAGTTTATTTTTCATAAGATGATCAGTTGGCTTATTGCAATAATGTCTGTGGCCTAATGATCGCTTTGGATATAGAATATAAAGCAGAAGAATAGCAGAATAGCGTTTATTTAAAGATGGATCAAAAAAAAGGTTTAAAGCTGTTCTTTTACGCATCAGAAATGAACTTCTGTCTATACCACTGGGGGAGGCTTCTAAAACGAAAGAGTCTTATGAAACTATGAAATTTCTCTTGAAAAAGATTCAATATAACGAACACAACAGGAAAGTTTGTGAAGATTTGAAGGTAATTGCCCTAAAAGTAAAATTACAACTAGGATACACAAAATATTGTTGTTTTATTTGTGAGTGGGACAGTAGAAACCGAAAAAATCATTATGTTAAGAAACACTGGAAATCCCTTATTCCAGGAAAAAAAATATAAAAAATCCTCCTCTAGTACAGCTGAATAATATATTTCTACCAGCTTTACAAATAAAACTTGGGCTATTGATAAGAATTATGATGATAATTAATATTTAAAAGAAAAGTTCCCTAAACTGAGCGAAGCAAAAATTTAAGAAGGCGTATTTATTAGTCCTCAGATCAGGCAACTAATGAAAGATAATAATTTAAAAAAAAAACTAACTTTTTTGGAAAAATCAGCTTGGAAATCTTTTATAAAAGTGGCTCAAAATTCTCTTAAAAATTGCAGAACGAATCACAAAAAAAGTATTGCCGCAGAGCTTTTATCTGCATAAACGGCTTTAGGGTGTAACATGTCGTTGAAAATACATTTTCTAAATTCACATTTAAACTCTTTTCTGAAAATTTTGGGCGCCGTTAGCGATGAACACGTTGAAAAATTCTACCAAGATGTTTCTTCTGTAGAAACAAGGTATCAAGGCAAGTGGAGTCCCTGTTTGCTGGCTCCTGCTGTTAGATATTACAACGAGATGTCCTTAAACCAAAGTTTAGAAGAAAATCTTAAGGTTTTCCGATTTTATTATTGCGATATAGAGGAACAACTTAGCTTTTTCGATAAATATTGAAATTTAAAAGTTGAAGTACAAAAAATTTTCCTATTTGGAACACTTTGATTTTATCTTTGTCCGAAACGTAACTATACAAAAATTTTCATGTTACATACAAAAACTATTTTTGTTCACCAGTGTTATCATAAATATTTTAAAACTATTTTAATAAATTTAAAAATCAAAACGTTTCTGAACTGAGGCTGGATTAGAGTTATTAATTTAATTAGATTTTTTTTAAAAGACAAGCTTACAAAGCTTAATCAACATAAAAATTTCCAACTTATTCTAAGAATCTTGCCATCAGTCTAATAATGGTTGACCTTGTTTTTAAACCTAATTTGAAAAAGGAGAAACTTAACAGTTTCATACTTGATAAATCATTAAATCATTAAAATTATTTATCATTCAATGATATTGAAACCATCAACTTATTTCTACCATGTATGACCAATTCGTCTTTATTTTTATATTTGTGTCCGTAAAGCTCAGTCTATTCTGAACCGATGTTTACAGATTGGTCCGACTTTAAAAATTAAAGGTTGCCCCATACAACTCACACAAACGTATCTATTGAATCGTAACGGATATCCATAAAAACCTTAACAAAGTTGAGGCAACAGTGATTCCATTGACAGAGAGTAATAAAAAAGTTCACTTAAAATCTAAATATAATAAATAATTAGCCTTTTGAACCATTTTAATCCAGCTCTATAAGAGCTACCTATCTGTCTATTTTGAAAATGGTTAATATTTAGAAGAATTATTTAATTAGAAATAATGAACCAAAATTGCACTAAAGGAATTACACTAAAAGCATTGGCAAGTGGCAATCATAAAATGTAATATCAGAAATGTACGATTGGAATATCTAGGATTTTCTAATTCGGTGCTTTTGATTTTTTTTTTTAACCCTTTGTGCTACATACTTCCGACCATAATGGAAAAGAGTGAAGATTTTCTGTCTTTATGCCTTCGTTGTCCTTTGGCATCGAGCTTGTCTAAGTGTTACTTTTTATGAACTATTATAAACTGTTATCATGATGCTTTTGCGTGTGTTTTAAATAGCTCCTCGTAAACAAAATACAGATGATTGTTAAGGCCATCAACTATCAGTTTAGCCAATAATGCTTATAAATGGTATTGCCTGCCCTATTAATTTTGATTTTTTTTTTTAAAATTCTTTTAAAAATTTAGAAACGGTTTAGGTTTCCGTATCCAAACGTATAACAACGATATCCTTTTCTTATCATTACAATGGCAGGACATCTGTACGTTTATCATAGGCTTCTTTAGAGCTATAATAGTTAAATAGAAAATTTCACAAAAGTTGTTGGCCACTACAACAAACATTAAATTAGAGACCAAATGTCTTTTTAAAGAAATGATTTTAATATTGCTGGACTTATCTTTAACAGCAAACGGCAGAAAATTTTAACTTTGAACAGCACATAATACAAACATAAAATTTTAAATTAAAGGGTGGTCCATACAAGGTACGTGTGTAGAACCAACTAAATACTTTCATTAAATCTGCTTTCTGCCAGGTATCTTTCTTTACTGTTCCTCTTTATAAGAAAATGTGTCGTAGTTCGCACTCAGGGATGAAACTAAATAGTTTTTTTTTATAATTTATGGAGAAAATGTTATTTTTGAAAATATAATGGCTTAAATTATCGATTTAAAGCCTGATGGTAATTTTTTTTTTTTTTTTTTTTTAATCTTAAAATAAAATCCCAGCAAACATTTGAATTACAAACTATAGTTATAAAAATTTTTTAATTTCCTCTAAAAATAAATAAAATAAAAATAATGAAAAAGTTGTTTAAATATTAATATTAGAAGCACAAACACGGCACAAGATTTTATATCAAATTTTCCATAGTTGCCACATTCTTTACTTTGTAAACTTTAATCCTTTGAGAAAAATTTCAAAAGTAATTTTATATATATTAATATATTTATCAAAAACTGATTAATAATTTATTGATAGTTTCTTGAAAATGTTTTTTTATTGCAAATATATTTAATATTTTTTCCCAAAAAAATTTATTCATTTTTATTAAAAAAAAACTTGAGCTTAAAAATTAAACTTTTTAAAAAACTAATTTAAAAATCAAATTACTATTTACCTTTATAAGCACTTAATAACACAATTAATATGATCTTCATCATCTTTTCATTATTTTTAGAATACACTGGTGCTGAATATAAATTTTTAATATGAATTATTAATAAAATCACTTGAAAAATTTATTTTTTTTTATTTAATTTTTTTTTTTAATAAATAAAATTTATTTGTCGCATATTTTATTTTTTTAAATTAAATTTAACAATATTTTTATTTGAATAATTTTTCATAAATTTTATACACTTCATTTTGTATTCTATAGAAACCTGTTATTTTTTTATTTTTTATTTTTATTGTTTAATTTTCAGTAAATTATCAATTAAAGTATCTAAAGTAAATGAATGAATAGTGACTGATTTAATGAATGGCTGAATGTCTGATGCATTGTAATTAAAAGCCTTTCAATTTCTTTTGTAAAAATAATGGGATAAAATGGTAATTATAATTGTTTTTTTTTAATTATTATTTTTTTATTTTTGTAAATAGAAATAACACACACATGTATTTATATGAAACATATATTACACCATCTATTAAATTTATATTTTTAATATTTTTTTGATAAAATTTATAAAAATCTTGCACTTAATAAAACCTTGATCAGTTTAATTAATATTTTTTATTTATCTGTTATTATTCTTTTTTTTAGTTTATTTGACCAAAAGAAACGAAGCGTCTAAATAAGAGCAACGTCGTTTTAAAACTAAAATGCATGTCTATGGCCAACCATATTACAGGCCATCATCATCATTTATTTAAATCTTCTACAAACACATGCAGCAAAATACATTCGTTTGCTGTTTCACAGCATCCAAAAGACATCAATTCGAATAACACGAAACATAGAAAAGTTACTCGTTTGTACTCGTTTTACAACTCTTTGTAAAATAACGTTTAACGATATAGAAATATCGTAATTTTTCGTACTTATTTTTTTCCTTACTCAGCAGAGAGCCGGAAAATTTCGAAGAATTATAATCCACCATGTGCTAAAAATGATACAAAAAATTATTTAAAGCACGTGGTGGACTGTAGCATACTTTGAGGCATAAAAGACATAAACGAAAAGAAATATGGATAAAATATGTTCCCTCGTCTTGACAACATAATAATAATAATAACAACAACAATAAAATGAAACAAATTGACGCAGGCGCTTTAATGTTATGAAGGAGGAGTAAATTTATTTTATTTCTTGTAGTTTTTATTTTTTTTTTTGACAAATGGTATGACAACTAATACCACTTTAACAGAAGAAAGTGAATGTAAATATGTAGCGACAGAAAAATCATGTAACAAACACACAATTTTTTTATTGCAGGACACATACAAACAAATGAAAAAAGTTTTTCTAAAAATCTAAGACACTGTGGAGATCTTTTAAATGAGTGACATTAAAAAAATAGGTTAAAAATTGTTAATACAAAATAAATAGAAGTAGAATGAGTTAAGTACATTTTAAATAGATTTCTGTGGTTATTTTAGTTTTTAGATTTTTTTTTATAATTTTTCAATTTTTATGGCATTTAAATTAATTGTGGCGAAACGCACTAAATTAAAAATAATTTACAGTTGTCAATCTTTTAACATTGATTGTTGTTGGGGTAATCAAGGTCCTATGGCCACTTTTATGATGGTGATGAGAGTATCGAACATATATCTTTTAAACTCAAAATATACTCGCAATATATTTAGAATTATTTGTTTAACCACACGAAAATTCAATAAGTGCCACAATAATTTATAAAATTATTATTTTGATCCCTCCAATCACCATTATCTTTCATAAAGTGCTGACTTTTTAGAGTTCCGTACACAAATTATTATGTTGTAATCCTATTGTTTTTGTTACAAAGTCAGTCCGTGTGTCTCAGTCCTCCATCTCTGAAATCGTAATAGACAGGCTTTTTAAAATTTCATGGAATCAAAAGATGTTCCGCTTTATTTTTCAAAATATTGTTAATTATTAAACTGTAATAATTTTTTAACTGTGTCTGAAAAATCAGAGGCAGGCGTGGTGTTTTGCCCGCTGCCTCGAAGAAAATGAATCGATCTTGTTAATATTTAATGGTAAAATTTGCGAAAGTACGTCTGATCCAGTGGCGTATTTAAATTTTCTGTAGCTCATAAACTGCCTTGGCAAAGTTGATTTCAACACTTAAGCGAACGGTCAAGCGGACATCGCTCAATTGACTTCGCCATGTATAAGGACTCAGAATATACATACTCTATGGGCTTAGAAATGGATATTGGAATGACAAGCTAAGCTTATTTCACCTTTGGTGAAGAGTATAAAAAAAATACGAATCGAAGTGATCAAAAAAATAATATGAACATATTTCACTATGCCGTATGAGCAATAATTTTTGTTGTGTAAATTTGATTACTCATAAGTGGTGTGAGCACTATCTCCATGTAAAATTAATGCATTGTCATACGCATCATTACCCTCTTTGCGGGTGTGTGCCTCTTGTGAAGTTTTTTTAGCCCAGATAATTTTACGAATTTCCTCCTCCTTGTGCGTTAACGCACAAAATAAATTTTGTTAATCAACGGTTTTTTTTCAATCCTCGAAATTTGTATTAATTAAAAAACTGTGACTTCCAATCTCGTCATGTAATAAACTAGAAGCGCTTTAATTTAAAACAAGTCAAAACTTCGAAATTTTTTATTTATAAAATTGAAAAAAAAAAAATATTTTATTATAATCAGCACTATTGTGCAACAAATGCCAAGTTGGTACCATTTTAAAACAATTTTATTTCTTGTCTGTGGTTACGTTCAAGGTGTTATTAGGTTTCTTTGTCTCTATTATCGCTATTGTTGGTATCTCTTATATAATTTGTTACCTTCTGATCATTTACATCAATGAAAGCATACATTCAGGCAAACACTGTTAGCTGAAGTAGGTGTCAGACTTTCAACAATTTTTATTTTTACTGAAATTGTTTATCGAAATGTATGTGTATGTTGAACACATTTGCTCTTTTTTATTTGCCACAATTATATATTTGTTGTTGTTGCTTTTATTGTTGCTGGTAATATTTTTAATACTCCTGCCATTTTGTAATGACGTATGAGACCAACGTAAATCTCTTAAGTATGTGATTTAGTGGTTGATTTAAAGCATAAACAAGAAGGTCATAGAGGGAGATTGTTGTCTTTTTCTTTTCTTTATATTTCTTGTAACACTGTTGTAGGCCTTAGTATGCTGGTGTGGTCTTGATTACAAAAAAAATTATATGAGGTCGCACTTTTAATCTTAAATTATTTACTTTTTTTACAATAAGTCAAATATCATTTTGTGTAAAGCGATGAAATAGTAAACACAAATTATCAAAATTAAATTAAAAGTAGATCTTTAATATCTCTGTCAGAACGCTTTACTAAGACATAAAAGATTAAAATATATTTTGGATTAATTACAAGATATTTGCACAAATTTTATATTTTTAAAATAGGATCTCGACCAGAAAGTCACAATTTAAAAGTTATATGAGAAGCCACGTACGTAATAAATATGAGAAATCGTAACAAACATTTATTTTCAAATAATTATTTTCTAAAAATTGCAATAATATATTTCTTGCGAATTTTTTACACACACAAATCTTTTTTTTTTTTTTAACTGTATCTTCAATATATTTGACCTAACAATAATGACTCATATCTTAAACCTAAATTAAAAATAAATATACTTCTGAAGTCCAGCCAGTGCTAGACAAAATAAAAATTTTATGTTTAACGGTTGGTACTATTGGGTCATCCCTCTGATGTTCGGACGAGAGAAGCAATATCCCTCCTTCTTAGTCGAATGTAACCGCGTTCATTTAATATGTTTCTGGTCAATGGGTTTGGATGCGTTTCAAACTTCTGTAAATACGTAGCTGCATATTTGGCTATTTCTGCCTTAACTGTTTGCACATTTAGATCTTTGTGGATATTCGAGTTTTTATATACCAGGGAGCAACTGTGATCATTCGTAGAATCTTATTTTGATGCCGTTGAATTTTTTCTACATTGGTAGCTGAGGCAGTGCCCTTACAATTGGATCCCCTAGCAACAGATTGGTTTGAGAATCGATTTGTGCAGTAGAAGTTTGAAATCTAAGCGGAGGGAAGAGTTTCTGCCGATTAGCCAGTTAAGTTTGACTGCTTTTAACTTCATATGTTAAATTTGCTTCAATGTGCCTTTTCCCGGGAAGGCGCCGGTCAAGTTGTAAGCCTAGGTATTCGACGTCTGAAAGCTGGGGTATCATTTAGATATTAATGCGCATAGATGGGCATAATTTCCTACGCAGTGTGAAAATTATATGAGTACATTTTTGTTTATTCACCTTTATTCTTCATTTCTTTAAACAATTTTCCAAAATGAGAATGTGGTCTTGTAAATACTGTGGTGCTACTTGAGCGCTTTCGTGAATGCTTTAAAAAGCTGTATCATCAGCAAATGTCGACGTGTGGACTCGGTTGGTAGCTGGCATATCCTTAGTATACAAATATAGAATGGGTCCCAATAAACTACCTTGGAAAACTCCAGCATCAGTCGATCAGTTTAATAAGTTTTTGACAGTTTATAAAAGTTTTTGGGTGTAAGTTCAGCTTTAACTTATATATTAGGCTTTATGCCTTACCTTATAGAAAGCTTAAGAAACGTCAATAAAAAGCGCAGAACAGTATTTTCTTTCTTCAAAGGTCCTTTCAACTACGTTTACTAATCTCTTTGTTTGTTGGATCGCACTATGTTGTTTTCTGATTCCGAATTGATGGTTCGGCATACATCCTTTCACGTTCAGAACAGGGTTTAGCTTGGTTGTTAAAATTACCTCAAAATGCTTTGATATGTTTTATAAAAGGCTTATAGGTCTGTATGAATCATAGTTATCAAGGAGACCTTCCATTCTGTGGGAAAGTACTCAAGACGTAAGATAGCATTAAAAACGAACAGAATAATTTTTAGAGCTATATGGGGCACCTCAAATAACATCTTACTGCTGGTTTTATCATAGCCAGGGATTTTCTAAGGGCTCAAATCATTTATTGTCCTTTCGATATCATGAATTTTATATCTAACATCGACAGGTGGCAACTCATTTACTTCAGTCGATACGATTAGACTAAAAACGTTTTCAAATGACTACACAGAGAAAAGAGATTCGTTGTGACAACTAAATTTGTTACCAATCGAATTTTGTCGGTTGTGAGAATTATTTGAAGTTCGGTTGAAATGCTTGAATGAATATAGTATTCGTAAGTGATTACAAAAATGATTCGAGAAAGAAGACAATGAATTGAAAATATTATTGTGAATTAAATAAAAAAACTTGATATCTTCATATAAAACTTTATTTAAAAAAAAATTTCAACAGATAAAAATTTTATAAATTACATCTGAAGATGACCTCAGCACTGCTTCTTCTTTTTTCTTCCTGATTTCTTGCTATTTTAAAAATTTCTTCTATTTTCCTTCTTTATGGAGGTACTATGCGTTTGCCAATGTGATCTAAAAAAACGTTTAAAATTATTTTTTAAGATGCCTTTTTTACTCTTGCTTAACCTACCTTTCAACAAAATTGGTTAATTTTTCTCCACTTTCACAGTTCCTTGTGTGTTTCTTTTTAATAAAATATCATATTGTGTTTTTGTTTTGTTTATTCATTTCTTTTTTTTTTTTAATGTCAAAAAAGCTTTCATTTTCAAACTATCTTAAATGATATTTGGTTCTTACAACCAACAGTTAAGCATCCGTATTAACTGGCTGAATTAATTTTGTTGCATTTCCCAATTAACAGAAATGATTATAGTAATGACAGAAATCGGTTGAGCTTACTTTTTTAAAGGTTGTTGCGACCGACTACGAGTATTAATTAGTAATATTATTCTTTTGTTTTTAATATAGAAATTAGATCAAGATTATGTATTATCAAGAATAATAAGTTAATTATTATGTTGGTATTTAAATTTTCATAATTTTAAATGATTTTTAAAAAATCTGTTTTCTGTGGGTAACAAATAGATTACATTTTTCTGTATCATTTCTCGCCCAACCTCCGCATGAAGTTTGCACAAATCTATTCATGGTTAGTCTATGTTGAACCTATAAATATAACTTTAACAGAGTTCGAACAAACTACGAATATACTTAACAAAAAATCATCTTTTAGAACGGAATTATTGCGTTGAATGATATTCGTCATGTTTAGGTTTATTTCTTTTTTTTTGCAAACAGATTGAAGGGTTTTTTTTAATTTTTTAAGCCTTTTATAATTTTTTTTCTTAAAGATTTACTTACTACCATTTTTAATAATATCTTTAATTTTAAATAATTTTTGTTACAATATACAATTATTACCCGTCTTGTTTTTAGTATTTAGTCACTCTATTAACTGGCACATAGCAACAGAATTACATTTTCAAATTAATTTGTTAATAATTTTTTTATGCTACTAGAGTTTCATATGTCCAAATTGTAATAATTTAGAATAAGAATTCCTATTGTTGCGCAAAATACGTCCTGCGTCCTAATTAAGCTTATACCCAAAATACTCATTCCGTATATCTAGAATTAATTTTTTACATTAAAAATCAAATTTCTTATACGTAAAAATATAATTATATCTCTCAAACTGATTTCACCTGATTAATAACAAAACCATAGTTTATCCATACGTGCGACATTTTATTTAATTGTAAATAGAAGAAGATAAAAATGTCGTTAACAATCCATGTAAATTTTATAGCAAATTAAAACAATAAATTAGTTTTTCATTAGTGAATGTATGTCTTTATATTTTCTTTAATTATTATTTCATCTTTAGAGTGATTTTTAACAGCAGCTAAAGTTTAATAAAATCAATTGGTTAGTATTTTATCAATTTATATTTGTAAGTATCCAATTAAGATTATGTGAAACGTTGACAAAGGCATCTGCTGAAGAGGCACCACATTTTTCGGTAATGAAACTAGCAACACCAATTAATTTACCATTGTATGTAGCAGGACCTCCAGCATCCCCGTGGCATATACCATTACCTTCTTGATGATTTAAACAAATCAAAGCATCAGTGTATATTTTGGTCGACATATAACAACCAGCCTTAGACAGGGATGTTAATTTATTATATTGCAAATATATAGGAATACCAACTCCATTGTCCTCCGTTCGGCCCCAACCAGAAACGATGACTTCAGAATTGGGAGGAACTATTCCATCAAACATTTCAATAGCTTTTATAGAATCGGAAAATATCAAGTCTTCTTTTAATTCTAAAAGAGCTAAATCGTTATTCAAAAATAAACCGGGATGTATTTTTATACGTTTAATGGGTACAATAATACCGCCAGCAATTCGATTGGTGGTTCCAACACGAACACTAAAATTTGTTGGCGAAAAACTTAAAAAAAAAAATATTAATTAAATCTTACGTATTCATTAAATTAAAAATTTATACTTACGTTGGGTTGAGGGCTTCAGGTACACATTGGGCGGCGGTCAATACGTATCTTTTCGATATAATAGAGCCCCCACATCCATGATTATTATGACGTCGAAACGAAACTTGATGGGGGAATTGCAATGGAATAGCATTGTTACCACCCACTATTCGAGTGCTGGCCAAACTTAACCAAACAATTTCCAATAAAATAAATGACAGTAAGAGAAAAAATAAACGTGTCATTATGGCTGCGAGTTCTTGAAATAAAGTAGCAAGAAAGTCACAAAATTCTTATATTCAAACTATTTTCTACATTGAGATTATTTATACATAACGTAAACAAAATTATAAATTATGAATTTAACTTCAAAGCGAATTATTTAATTACTCTTAATATCAGTAGTTTTAACAATTTCTAGATTAAAATAGTTCTAATCGGGATGATAAGGTGAACTTGCGGATTAGATAGGCAACGATACCGATATTTTATATTATTAAATATTATCGATACATCATGATTATTTTTATGAGTTTAGAATAATATTTATAGGTTTATAATAATATTTATGAGTTTTAACATTCCACACCTGCTTTTGTTGTCAATGAGCCGCTTCCACTAAATCAAAAGTGAGTTTAATTCTCTTATTTTTTATTTATTTAGTCGACTTATATATTAGAACTTTAAACAAGAAGTTCCAAAAGTAAAATGCTATCAGGGATGGAAAATGCAGTACTATTGTATAGGGTCATCCAAAAGTGACGCCTAGATGTCAGCACCATATAATTTTTACACTTGGCATCTTTTCAAATGACATAAGCCATTTTGTTTTGTTGGAAGGTAATATAGTTTTAACCATGGACAGGTACACATTGCAACAACGCGTTTACATCATTCAAAGTTATTATGAAAATGGGCGTTCTTTGAAAAATACCCATCGCAAAATGCGTGATTTTTTTGGTGTAAATAATCGGCCAAATCAATCTTTAATTCAAAGATTAGTGAAAAAATTCGAAGAAACTGGTTGTGTTACTGATAAACCAAAAAGTGGAGGACCGAAAACTGTACGCACAAATGAAAATATTGCTGCTGTTGGTGAAAGTGTTGAAAATGAACCGACAACATCAATTTTGCGTCGTTCACAAGAATTGGGCATATCTTATGGATCCTTATGGAGGATTTTGCATAAAGATTTGCATTTACATGCTTATAAAATTCAATCAACCCAGGAATTGAAAGAAAGAAACAATTTACAACGTCGTTATTTCGCTAGTTGGATTATTGAACAACGAACAACAGATCCATTGTTTTCAAGCAAAATTTTGTTTAGTGACGTAGCTCATTTCAGAATGGATGGATTCGTCAATAAGCAAAATTGTCGTATCTGGGGTGATGAAAATCCTCGTGTTATTCATGCAAAATCTCTACACCCACAAATATTTACTGTTTGGTGTGCATTTTGGGCAAATGGAATCATTGGGCCATTTTTCTTCGAAGATGATGCTGTAAATGCTGTTACTGTGAATGCTGAGCGATACCAATTAATGTTGAAAGACTTTTTATGGACACAGTTGAATCATATTGATTTGTCTAACGTCTATTTCCAGCAAGACGGTGCTACATGTCACACAACTCGAGAACACATTACTATTTGCGATCAAAATTTCCTCAACGTGTAATTTCACGAAAGGCAGATTTTTTTGTGAGGTTTTTTGAAAAGTCGAGTGTATGCTAACAAGACACAAACAGTTAATGATCTAAAGAACAACATTCAAGTTGCAATTCGTGAAATAACACCAGCAACATGTCGGAAAGTCATTGAAAATTTCGATATTCGGATTAATGTCTGCAGACGCAGTCACGGTGGACATTTGAATAATATTCTATTCCACTTATAATTGTAATGGATCATACTTTTAATAAAAAAAAACAGCTTGAAGAAATTGCAAATAGTTTGTGTTTTATTTCAAAGAAACATGTAGGCGCGTTTTTTGGATGACCCTTTATATTATGGGTAGATTTCGCAAAAGGAAAAATCAAAATACTAAACAAAACTTTCTCTGCTTAGAAAGTGTATAAAAACAGTTTCGAAAATTAACTAGAGATGTGAACGTGAACAAATATTTACTCAAGATCATATGCACGGTTACTCAACTTCAAAATAATTTGGTTTTAGTTTAAAATTCTTACACTCACAGAAAAAATACTTCACGTAAAAACCAAATTAACTAAAATAATTTAGGTTTGATAAAGCCCAGACTTTTCATATGAAATTAATTATTAGTCAAACTATTTTACTCAGTATTTTCTGGATTGCCATATCCATCAGCTGCACTATTCGCATGTATCTATTTTTTATTTCAGATGTGGTAAAGATCAACTATTTATTGCTCTAATCAAAGAAATAAGAATACAAAAAATAGCTTATAATCAAGATCAGGTACACAATTCAATCACAAAACAAAACTCTCAACAACACACGTGTTAGCTAGAAATATCAGATATGACGATTTCTTTTCAAACATGGCGATCTGTCATCTCACTTGGCGACCCAATTTTTGATTTGTCGACAAGTATTTTTTTGGTGACTTATAAAGTATTTGGCGATTTTCACATATTGAGCATAATTTTTCTTGACAAACGTTAATATAAAGACATCGCTTGTTAACAATATTTTATTATACTCATTCTTATATCAGTATTATAATCTGGTAACTTTTTGCTTTTACCTTATACTAAGTTATTTCAGCAAAGTGAAGTATTATTTATTTACTTAGATAATATTAATAAATCATAAATTATACAGCACTAGCAACAAAAGCTAACGACTCAGGAATGAATTAAAAATTATGTATTTACTAGATAAGATTAAAAATCTAATTACATTTATACTTTATGTTGAATATTTAAATGGTTATGAAAAAATATTTTTTTCAAATGGTATTTTCAGTAGATTAATAATGTCACTGGTACCGCAGAGTGGAACACGAGTGGAGTGCAAGGAGAGACAGCTTTTTAAAAGCTGTGTTGTAGTAAAAAGCGAATTGCTTAAGAAGTTACATATGAGTTAGAATTCTCGAGAAAGTAGATGTTGGTGGTTAAGGTTGGTATGGGTTAGACGAAGTCTGGCAAGTCTCGTTGAGGTTAAAATTTGTAGAGCAATTTTTCTGGATTTATTTTGCTGTAAAGGTGGTTATAATTTTACCATTTACCAATAAGGGAATCGTTTAGATAATTAAAAGCAAATTTGATTATTAAAGCTTTAGAATTTGAAAGAAATGTAAAAGTTGGATGTGAGCTTGAAGTTTTAGCTGCAAAGTCAGCTGCTTCATTTTCATTTATTCCTTCGTGGCTTGGAAACCAATATAGTTGCGTTTTACTTCTTTACTGAATTAACAGTTGTTGAACTGAACCAATTATTTCAAGTTTATTTTCTGTGTTTTTAACTGTTATATTAAAAGTAACTTTTTCTCAACTACCAAATGATAATAAGTTGATTGCTCAAAACTTACAAAAACAAATTGCAGGGGCATCGCATATTGATCTCTTATAGGTCACAACTTCGACTCTACTAAAAGTGAATTAATTAATGTAACAGGTAAACAAAAAAACTAATGCCATTTAGTTTGACTTGTGCAGTATTCGGTTATATTAAATGCGTTGTGAGTTGTGTTAAGAAAAATTACAAAAAATGAATTGATAAAAATAAAATATAATAAAATAAAATAAAATAAATAAATAATAAAATAAAAAATCTATGTATATAATATTTTGCATTCTAGTTTTACAAATTCTTAAAATTTAAATTTTAGCTTTCTAACTTTAAACCTTTCTGTTCTGTTAAAATTTACATTTTCTCTTTTTATAAAACAGAACTCTGTTACTTTTAACAGTTTTATACTCGAAACTGTTATACTTCTAGCCGACACATATTCGACACTACGAGCATAGCCAATTTTAATCCTTTTTAGAGAAGCTAAATAGTTTCCCATGAGTTTTATTACTGTAGTGGTACATTTCTTCCTGACTGGGGAAACTAATTACATCAGAATTCGATATTATTTGCGATACATTTCAACGCCATGAAGTAACGATGTAGTGACCTTTTGATAGAAAATGCTAGTTTAACATATATCAAAAACATCAAAACAGCTGTAGAAAACAACAACGTAAACTTTGCATACAAACCGAACACAACATTAAACACAATTTTTTCTAAAGTTAAAATTCCTAGAGACAAAAAACATCTAAATATAACAATAATAAACAAACAACGGCTTTAATACAACATATACTTTAAGCAGGCCACACAGCTGACTTAGAAGCTGTAAGAACTTATGATAAAGACAAAATAGATAAGAAAAGATATAGTATAGAGGGCCTAAGAATTAAACAGAAGAAGAAACAAAAGATGAATCTTAAAGAGAATACAGATAATATAAACTCTTGCTATAAATGAAAATTTTATATTAATTAAACTTGTGTTTATGTTTGTAAAATTTAATATTATTATAATTTTAATTTATATAAAGTACCTGATATCTCAATGTAACCAAAGAACATCAAATTTAATGTAAGTTTTGTTAAATTTTAAGTAAAAATTGGTTTTTTATATAATGTCTTTTGTTTTTGTAAATTAAATAGATTCCCCTTTGAAAAGGTCTACAAAAAATTGACGAAACATCGGAAAACATGTAATTAAAGTTAAACTTTATTTACATTAAAGAAGATAGTCCAAATTTTCTTATAAGGAAAATACTAGAAATAAGTACAAAGTTTTAAAACAGTCATAAATTTTATAAACTTTTTTTTACCATTTTTTAATGTTATTTAGCTCTAATAAAGATACCAAACAACACGCTCTCAGCTATTTAATAACTCAGTGATTAAATATTAAAGGTTTGTATGATTATTAATATAAAACAATAGGAAAATTACTTTTTAATAAATTAATAAAATTTTAACGAAGAATTGTTTTTTTTTTTTTTTTATTGGGTGCAAAATTGCTAATAACTCATTATTTTTTTTTCCCCAGCTGTGGATTTTCATAAGTCAATTAAAATTTACTTTTTCGGCTTTAGTTCATTTTTTAATTTAATTTTTACAAAGAAAAATTATTTTTCAAAGAAAACAAGATATTTTAGATGCTGGCAGAATGTAATGCCGCATTTTCAGGACCGCCAAATCATCAGCATTCCCGCATCTTCTTTTCATTAAAAGTAGACTCTCTAAATGGTGAACTCTTCTCATAATCGATCAATTTTATTGCGGTTAGACAAAGTTTACCCACAACGTACATCTTTTTTCTTGTTTTCTTAATTTAATCGTTTTTAGTTCTTGTTTCTTGCTTACCTTCGGTTAAGCAAGGAATATATATATATTTTTTATTTTATTAACCTTTTCTTTGTATCATCCTAAATAAATGTTTATGCAAATGGAAGAATATATTCTCTGCCGAAGGTTAAACTTATATGTGTAAATTTCTATGTGCACATACACAATTTATATTCACTTTACTGGAACTCCGATCATCATCCGAGCCTTTAAAATGCTGTATAATTTATTTTAATAAAACTCGCCTTTCGACGTAAAAATGCCATTATCTGCTCAATGAAAAAAATATTTATTTTTTTTTTTTTTTTGGTGATTAGCACCCATTAATTAATCTCGAAATTGCAATAGAAACTTTAAATATTTATTTTTGTTTTACTCTGTTCTATCACACTTGATTTTTTTAAGATGAGGAGAAAAAAACAACATATTTTTAATATATTTGTGTGGCAACTACGATGCCATTTTGAAACGATTTTCAAAGTAGAACAGTATTCTGTTAGATTTTTGTTTAAATAAACGATCGTATGTTGTAGTGAATTTTGGCTTTTATTAAGTATTCACATTTCGCAATGTCAAAAAAAGAGATTTTGTATTTAAACCTCTCTACATATCAAAAAAATTTTTTTTTCGAGGAACTTATGTTAATAGAAAATTTTTTTTTCGTTTTCAAAGAAATATATCGAAACAATAATTAACTCTTTATTATACTTTAATTGACTGACATATATTTCAAACAAATGAGTGAATGTTTTTTAATAGAAGTAGTTTATCCTTAATTTCTGAAAAACAAAGCAGACGTCAATAATTTTTGAACAAAACTTTAGATATATAATTTTTGACACTGAGAGAAGCAAAAATATATATTTTCTAAATAATATAAAATAAATAAATAAACATATATTTATATAAGCATAAATAATAAATTTTAAATTTATGCGGATTGGTAACGTAAGCGGCTCCTTTCTCGCCTTAAGCGCGACACATGTGTTAAATGATTGTCTACGAATTTAAGTGTTAAACAACAGAAACGTTAAATGTTTAACAGACAACGCTTACTCATTGACACAAATACCATTGTAATCAACACAAACAAAAACCAAAAAAAACAAAAAAAAAAAGCGACGACAATTGTTACGACACTTAAGCACTCCTAGACTCTCACCAATAATTTTGCTCCAAAAAAAAACAATCTTTTATTTTCTCACAGCTAAAGTTGTGTGAGATTGATAAAAGTAAAAATAGTAAAAAAAAACCAAAACAAATTGTATGAAATCTCTACCCATACACCTGCATATGCTGACTAACATGTTGAAAAACAACTTTATATTTTGAAAACTCGTGTTCAAATTTTAACAAGTTTTTGGTTTGTTATTGTTTTATTTTCTATTTGTTGTTGCTGCTGCTGCTACTTGTTAAAAACACGTACGAGAACAACAAACTTTCAAGGTACGTGTTTGTATGTATGTTTAGAAATATGCAAACAGAAGCTATTAATTTTTTTTAAAGGTAAGATTACATGTACACCTACACACACACCCACACATATTTACACATTGAAGGGCAAATTTTGCTTTTTGTGTGAACATTCCCTGCAAGCATTTTCTATCGAAAAAGTCACTATGTCGTTATTTCATGGTGTTGAAATGTATCGCAAGTAATATCGTATTCTGATCTAATTAGTATTCCCAGTCGGGAAGAAACGTACCACTACAGTAATACAACTAATGGGAAACTATTTAGCCTCTCTAAAAGGGATTAAAATTGAGTATTCTGGTAGTATCGAATATGTGTCTGTAGAAGTGTAAAAAGGGTTTATTTAACAGTATCGAGTATAAAACTTTTAAAAGTAACAGAGTTCTGCTTTATCAAAACAGAAAATGTAAATTTTAACAGAACAGAAAGGCTTAAAGTTAGAAAGCTAGAGATTAAATAAGTTTTTACCTTAAGAATATTTTGTGTTTAAATAAATAACAAATTTTTTAACATAAATTTACTTACAGCTTCATATACCTTTTTATTTTGTTTTTATCAATTAATTTTTTGCAATTTTTCTTAATATTTTTCACACACATTTAACATAAGCGAACATTGCACAATTCAAGCTAAATGACATTAGTGTTTTTGTTTATCTGTTACATTAATTAATTCACTCTTAGTGGTCAAAGTTGTGACCCAAAGAGATCAATATTCGATGCTTATGCAATTTGTTTTTGTAAATTTTTCGGCAATCAACTTATTATCATCTGGTAGTTGGGAAAAAGTTACTCTTAATATAACAGATTTAAGGGGAAGTGTATTTGTATTAATATAACGGGTCTTTTTGTCCAATTAACTCTGGGTAGAGACTAACTACCGATTGTTAGAAGTTCTTAATTTGACAATAAGGTATTTTGTTGTTTTTAATATTGAGTTTTTAATCTAAATTAGTAACGAAGAAGTGACTTCTATCTAAAAATACTCTGCCAAGTGCTGGCAGGGTAATCTTACACTCACATACAAACTGATATTAAAATAAAATAAAATACGAAATTAAAGTAGACTTTTGGAAAAATCTCGTGATAAAAGCAGTGTTTAAATGTGTTTACCCAAAACTTACTGTTGTTGCAGGGAAAATAATATGGTTATTTTACCCAAATCACAACCATGTTTTTTTCTCTGCGTGTAGACTTGTCCCCATTACTATACCTTAGAAGATTATTTTTTAAAAACTACAAAACTAAAACATATTTTTTTAATAAATATTTTATTATTTTCAAATTGAAATTTATATAAATGAGTTTTTAATTTTTTATTTAACATAAAAAAATACAAAATTTTCTAGTCGAATATTTTTTTAAATCAATCATATATTTTATTGAATCATAAAAAATTAATTGTATCAATTAAAACTTTAATTCTGTAATTTGAGTTAGAAATTCCCACTATAATATTTTCATACGAAAATTTACTCCTTTAATTTACAGAAACGAGGAGCAGTTAACAATTTGGATATGCTAACGACTTCAATAGCAGAATTAGAAAACTTGATGTGAAATGAAAGTAGTTCTTTATATTTAAGCTATTGCTTCTCCTACCCAATAACACACACATTCAAAAATATTTATTTATTTTAAGCTTTCGTTTCGTAGATCTTATACAAACAATAATATAAAGGGAGCGGCTAATGTTCGCCTGCTTAGACAATCAGGTATGAAATTTCAATTTAAATGTGTAGGTTTATTGCCACTTCTGTCACTGCAACAATCGTGTTGCTGCCACTACTTCTATTGTTAACTGCATGTGGCTGTTGTTCTTTTAACAAACTTCAACTTTTTTTATTTGTTGTTTTGTTGTGTACGTGCTTTAAAACAACATTGAAATATACTAAAGGCCACATGGTGATACATGTGTGTGTGTGTTTTTTTTTCTAAATTTCATTTTATTTTCTTAACATTGTTTTATTTAAAATTTTGTAGGTTGTACAAGTAGAAATAGCAGTGTCAATTTCTAACAACTAACAACAAGGGAGATAAAAATATATGTTTTTTTTTCTTTTTTTTCTATCAATTGTTGTTTCTGCATATGTTATTGTGGTTTGTTTAACTAACAACAGTTAACAGAATGTTTAACAAACCACAAAAATGTAGTAAATGTATTTTTATATGAGTGGAAAAAAATGATAGTGAACAAAACGGAAAATTGTTACACTTGTTTTTATTCCAATATAAAAGAAATTTCTAGTGGAAGTTTAACAGAAAAAAATAATAAGCGAATTTTGATTTTAATTTTGAATATTTGTTTTATTTTTGTTTATTTCTTGCAATTCAAAAACGAAATATTTTTCAAAAACGATATTCAGAGTTGTCACAGATCTCAATTTCGTAATTGGTTCTTCAGAAAACGAGAAATGAAAAATTTCTGCGGAACGAAATCACTTTTCACAAATTTCAAAATGGAATTTGGCTTCTTTAAAGTTTTGTTGTTTGCGTTTTTTTAATTTACTTCTATTATGCGTCCTTATTAATTTAGCCTTGTTGTTTAATTTGATGTTCCCAGCATTGCCACATAAACTAATTTAAACAGTGCAGATTAAACATTTTTTTGGTATAAACAAAATCAAACCGAATCTGAAGAAGTTAAATTAAAATCGATCGGATTTTTTATTAACGGAGCTAAAACAATCAAAAAGTGTGACGTAACTGATATTTGATTGTTAAAGGTAACCGTAGAATAAAATGTAGGTTTTAAGCTTCTACAGGCTCCAGCATCATTCATCTATACATATAATAAAACAGCAACGGGGTCTTTTTTATACATGAAATATTCTTTGCAAACTTTGATGTTGGTATAAATAGTAATCGAGGTGGAATTAAAAACAACTATTTTTGGAACTTTTGTCTGTCTGTGTTCGCATCACGTTAAAACTGCTGGATAGATTTTAATAAAATTTTGAAAGGAGGCCCCTTAGAACCTTGGCTCAAATATCAAATACTTTTCTTTTCATAAAAATATATCATTTCATTGAGAACGTAGAGATACTAAAGTATACTGGTACTACAACAGCTGTCACCACAATTTATTTTTGTAGATGGAAAATTTTAAACACTGTTGACAGAACTCTAAAAGAAATATTTTAAAATAATATTTTTTCAAAATTTTAACTTCAAGAAAATTAGTAATGATACGAGGACAAAATCGTGAACACTGCAAGTTATTAATAAGAATTTTGTTTTTCAATTGTGGCAACACCAACAACATCATAGTTTAGACATTTAGTTTAGACGTTTCCGCATTTGAGCTTCTGAAAATTCTAGAATAATTTTTGAGAAGTCTTTGCATGTTCAACGTGTCACTATATGGCGTGCTATGTCATCTGGGGGCATGATTGAGGCGTTTCTATTTTTGAAGATGAGTCTGGAAAAGCGGTAACGTGGTTAAAGTGATTAAAAACTTCATGAAAGATATCATTTTCACTCCTAATTTCCGAACTTTTCTCTTCGTAATAAAGCAAAAATTTTTAAACATCTTCATGTAAATTTTTGGTTCTCGTAAAAAAAATTATTTTATAAGTCCTAAACTTAAAATTAAGTTGACAACACTGTTTTATTTTCTTTTAATTTTGTTATTTCTATCTTGTTAAAGCTTCTTAAAAATATATAAAAATTTCCTATTGGAGATCTGCTAAAAATATGAAAGTTATTAAAGCATTAGAGCCAATAAATTGTCAATACTATAATCCGAATAGAAAATATTGAATAAGTTAGTTCAGATTTACATTACAGAATTTTTGAAATATTTTTTTTTCATTTCTCTATTTAAGTTACAGCGATATGCGTTATTAAAAAAGAACATTAGCAACATTAACATCCCTTCAAATATCACGCAACACCATATTTCTTACCCTCTAGCTTCACCAACAAACTAAAATTTCACGCTGGTTTTATAAAAATTAAATAGTGTTAATGCCGTATTACTAATTTTAGAATAAACATTATTCAGTTTTGGAATTTAAATTAAACTACATCAAGAAAATAAAAATCTGCTTTATAAAAAAACAATTTTCCTCCACGACTGTCATTTCCCTTCACACAAATTGCGCGTTATTTTTAACCTACTGCACCTTCTGTAAAAATTTAAAGAGTCTACTAGTTACGGTTCAAAAGATAGAGGGAGAGACAAACATCGTTACAAAAAATAGAGTTACGTTTTAACACTTCTTTATGGGACCCTCAAAAACAAAATCACTAGATTTATATCACGCATTATTGAAAAAAACTTGATAAAATTAGTTTGAAGCAATTTTCTACACTAAGATTTTTGATATTTAACAAGTTTTTAATACATTAAATAGAATACTTAACAGAACGCTAAAGAGTCAATTATTTACTCACAAATCACAAAAAGGTCTTGAATTTTTGAGATTTCGAGATTTAGAATCCTAGAAAGACCTTGCGCAGCAAAATATTATTAATAATTTAGAAATAACTTCAGTGGCACAAAGTTAAAGATTTAATATATAGAAAAGCAACAATAGAAAAATCAACTCTTGTTCTTGCTTTAAAAAAATATTGAGATGTTTAGAAATATTTTTGAAATAAAACCAATAAAAGAAAACTGATATTTTATATTGGTACTACTTCAAGTTATTTGGATGAAATATATTTTCTCCAAGTTATAACAACAATAAATTTTCCCAGAAGCCTGGTTGCGGAAATGAGTTTTTGCAAATATCTAAAATTCTGTGTGAAACTATTTTGATAAAAAAAAATGATAATAAATTTTGTGAAGAATTTTTAAATTTGTGCTTGTTCTGCTGAGGGTTATTCCATTAGAAGTATTTTTTTCTTATGACTAATTACCATGTCAGTAAAAGTTTTCAAGTGCGGTATTTGTCTTTTTTTTTAATCTTGTGTTGTCAACTTTTGTTTTTTTTTTCTTCCCAGTTTGATTGAGACATTTGAGGTTAAATTGAATTTTTAAGTTTTGCTAATTGCCTCTGGAAGGTGTTCAAGTAATTACTCTATGATTTTGCAATTGAAATTTATAATTCAAAATATCTAATGATTTAATGATTAAACTTTTGCTTAGGTTTAAATTAACAAATGCAAACTGATTTATTAATTTTGACTAAAAGTAAAAATTTTTTTAATTAAAAAATAATATAATTTTTAAACCAATTGAAATTTGCCTTAAAACAACAACAATATTTTTGATCATGGAATCACGACCAATATTTGATACTTATTTTGTAATAATCATATTTTAAAAATTTTCATTGAAAAAAAAGAAAATCGTGTATAAGAAAATATGTTTTATACTTTAAAAATATGCTTTAGCACATGTCGAAGTTGTTGCTATAATGTTGCAATTTCTGTTTATTTCATAAACACTCTTATCTAAATGTGCGTCATTACACAGCAGTAGCAACAGCAGCGAAAGGAGAACAACAAAATCTATAAAAAAAATAAGTTGATATTTTTATGAAAAATGTTTAAATATTTCCTGGTTTTTATTCCAACAGCCACCAAAAATAAGAAATAAAATGTGAAAAAAGAAGAAGACAAAAAATATTTATAGGGTTAGAATCCGTTGTTAGAGTCGGTCAAGGTGGAATATTATTTAGATATTCTTAAATATATAATAGAAGTACCTCATATATTTATAAGGCAGTAAATTCTTATGTGTTTTAGATTTAAGTCCATTCTTCGTTACTTCTTTAGATTAAAAACTTAATATTACAGAAACAAAATACATTATTGTCATATAAAGATCTTCTAACAATCACTATTTCGTCTCTACCAGAAGTTAATTGGACAAAAAGACCCGTTATGTTAATCCAAATGCACTTCTCCTTAAGTCTTTTGTATTAAGAGTTACTTTTTCCCAACTACCAGATGAGAATAAGTTGATTGCTCTAAAATTTACAAAAACAAATTGCAAGTGCATCGCATATTGATCTCTTTTAGGTCACAACTTCGACTCTGCTAAGAGTGAATCAATTAATGGAACAGATAAACAAAAACACTAATGTCATTTAGTTTGACTTGAACAGTGTTCGGTTGTGTTATATGCGTGTGAATTGTGTAAAGAAAAATTACAAAAAATTAATTGATAAAATAAAAATACAAAGGTATTTGAAGCTGCAAGTAGATTTATGTTAACAAATTAGTTAGTTATTTAAATACAAAATATTGTTAAGGTAAGAACTTTCTTAATCTCTAGCTTTCTAACTTTAAACCTTTCTGTTATGTTAAAATTTACACTTTCTGCTTTGATAAAGCAGAACTCTGTTACTTTTAAAAGTTTTATATTCTATACTGTTAAAGACACCCTTTTTACATTTTTAACAGACACATATTCAACACTATCAGAATACTCAATTTAAAACCTTTTAAGAGAGGCTAAATAGTTTCCCATTAGTTGTACGTTCCTTTCGGACTGGAGATACTATCTGGATCAGAATTCGATATTATTTGCAAACCATTTCAGCGCCATGAAGTTACAATGTAGCGACTTTTGCGATAAAAATTGCTTGCAGGCTTTAAACCTGCTATTGAGTGGCGTAGCTGTGTGTATAGAGCAGTTGAGCTCTGAAACCAGTTTCGTCACTACAGCTAGAACAATGAAGCTGCAAAAACGAACATATTATAAATTGTTTTTAATTACATCAGCTTGGGTTCGTGTCATTCATATTATCTAAACATATATAATTTTCTAAACTGATAATTTAAATGTTTAATGCCAATGTATTGGGGTCAACTTTAAACTCGTTTTAGCTTGCAAAATACCAATACGATTTAAATAAATTTAATATTATAAATGTTCGTAAAATAATAATTTTTAAACGTTGTATTGTTTTCTTGAAATCGGTTTAATAATGCGAAAATAAATTGTAGAATAAAAAATCATCTTGCCCATTTATTATGTAGATTATTCCTTGGTAGCTCTACCACTGAAAAGTAAATTTATACTGATTTGATTATATTCAAAATAAAAGTTAAGATATTAGTAGGATATGCCAGGAAAAAAATTGGAATAACTACAAAGAAGTTCCTTTGGCGAAATCATTTATTGGTACCGTACAGTCTCCTTGAGTAATGTTTTATCCCCTAAAAATAAAAAATTAATTATTTTTTGAATCAATAAATTGCTTTTAAAAGAACTTTGGCCAGTCTATTTCTCAAACCCAACAAGTGTTGTGAAAACTAAATTGTGTAACTTTTTGAGACACTGGCTTTACAACGCAAAATTATTAGCTCCTCTTCATCTTCTAAAAGATTTCTACTGTCGACTTCCTTATATTCTCACATTTAGACTTTGTACGGAAGAAAGATTAAGAAAAATATAGAAAAGTATAAAAAAATTAAAAAGAGCATTGCATATACGCAAAAGTAAGGCAAGTCTATCTCATCCATCTTTAATTTTAGATACTTGAAGGGAATATACAAAATTATTGTCATTGCTATCAACTGTTAACAATGAAGAAAAATTGGCTGCTGCGTAGGCTGCTTGTTAGACGCTTTTTGTAAAAGCAGTCACACGTTTCTATTGCTTTTTATAAACGCATTGGCACATAAGAATTTATTTAAGTCTCTTAAGACTTTTTCACCCGCTTAAGTTTTCAAAATGAAAAAAGTTGAACTTTCTCAGTTTAAGAAAATTAGTTTTTTGGTTCTGCACACAAAGTGTTAAAACTAAAGTCTATTCTTTTCGCCACGATGTCTGTCCATTTTTTCCTCTGTCACAGACCTCTAACGCTAAAAATTTTTTCAGAAAATTAAATTATATAGCGGCTATAATAAGAAATACGAAAAATTAAAGGGTATTCCATTCATAAAAATATTTTTTTTTTAACTGTGTAAGACAAACAATAAAATTTAAAAATAAAGGGCGTTTCCAAAAGGCTGCAAACTTAACGAATATGGCCTTATATTTTTAATAGTTAAAAGTAGACGCTGGAAATTTGTCTGCTATAAGAACAAAAAATTAGAATAAAATGATGGATATAGCGATAGAATCATGTTTTTCACATGTATTGCCTAATTTTTTGAATCTTAATAGGTTGAGACTATTAATTTACGAGGGGATTGTATTGACAAGTCACTACAAAAACAAGTATAAGAAATTCAAATTCAAAGGTGTCCTAATGGTACCGTAATTTTCACAGGCTTTTATGCTAGAAATACAACTAGAATGAACGACGAACTCTTGATTGCAAATATTCGTCGTCAAAAAAAAACATTATTGTATAGTAAAATGTTTGTGTGCAAAATTAACACTATCGGATGGAATTCGTCATACGCGGCGTACTTTGCAATAGATTTATTTCTATTTCTTACGCTGGCAAACGAATAAAAAATCAGTACAATGTGACCATGTTTGATTTTAGTTTCGAAGCAATTCATTAAATAAGGTTATTTTACGTAAATAATTAACTAATTTAGCTTTAATATCATTAAATACAAACGTACAAATTAGTAGCCAAATTTAAAATTAGTTTTGAGTTTTGTTTTTTTTAATGTTAAATTTTTAAAATATTATTTTTTATATGGTCATCCTATCGACTCACAAAAAGTAAATAAAAGTAAGAAAGTAATTAAATTTTGTGGTCGTTATTGTGCTTCATACGATGAACTTAAACAACGAAGTTTTAATGACGAATTCGTTATGTTGGACGAAATTCGAAATACCCAAAAAATGTTTCCCTATATCCGCTGTAACAAGATTTAACCTAAAAAATTTCTTTTTTAATTTAATGCTTTTGTTCAAACAGTCATCGCGGCTGTTCTTGAATACCACAAACGATGTTGGCCTTCAAAGCATCAATTGTTGCTGGCTTATTAGCTCAAGCGAATAACTTCAAGTGGCGCTACAGAAAGTAATAGAGAGGTGCCAAATCACACGTCACTGGAAACCAATTGACAGGTCCATTCCTTGAACTTACCACCCTATTCTAACTTTAATTAATCAATGATTACGGTTATCGTGTAGCACGTAACCCCTTCCTATTGAAACCACATCCCACCCGGATTATTGTCATTCATATTTTCGAACAAAATTATTGCTCATGGTGTTGTAGCTACCTCCATCGACTGTAATATAAACTACAGCTTTAGTTTGAAGAAATAAGGCCAAGTGATGCTAACAGCGCGTAAATCGCACAAAAATGTGCATTATTCTGGATGTAAAATGGAGTCTGTAGAACCCGTTGATTATTGGTTTCACACCATATGCGGCAGTTTTGTATATTAAAAAATCTATTCAGCGAAAAATTAGTTTTATCGATGAACACAATTTTGCGATAAAATATTCGCTCAATTTCGACTTGGTCTTTCAAAATAAATTCGGAAAATTTAAAAGCATTGTTTAAACGTCAATCCATTTGTTAAGATTTGTTTAAATATTATTTAATAATTTTTTTTATATTTGCAACTAATAATTTCCAATTCATATTTGTAAATATATTTTTGTATACAACAAATGTGTATCACTGAAAGAAAAATTTTTGTGTAGGGTATAAAAAAAAAAATGAATGAAGACTTCAACGCCACTACTGCAGAAAAACGTTGGCTGTTCTTTTTGTTTATTTATTTTCCTTTTTTATTTTATTTAAATTTTTTTCGGTTTGTGCATATATTTTTTTTCTTGGTCTGTATAAAAAACTTTCGACAGGAAATGCTGATAAGGCCATTTTTCCCTTAACACATTTAACCATTTTTTTTTCACACTTATACATTTGTGAATACTTTGAATGCAAGTTTGTGTCTTAATAGTTTTTGTTGGTTTCTTTTTCTTTTTAAATTTTGGCATCATTCATCTTTTGTAGTTAACGCGGTAGCTTGGTTATGTGTGGGTTTAGGTTTCTGTTTGTGTGCATTTGTCTTCTATTCTTATTTATTCATTTTTGTTCTCTACTTTTTTAAGGCTTAAAAAAACTTAAATCTGTTTTCGTTAAACAATTTATTTTCCCTTGATTTGTTTTGGTTTTAAGTCGTGATTTCTTGCCATTTTTCTCTCGTGCTGTTTCTCAATGCTTTCGTATCTATAGATAATTTTTTGTCGACCGGAAGTTGTACATCTTTTAACACTTCGTCCTTGTTTTGTGTTTGTTTTTATGTCAGCTCAGCTACCTGATGCTTTTCGGCTTGGAAAGCAACACTTTTTTATTTTGCATATTTTTTTGTGTGTTTTTAATGTGTAACTCGTGCATCAGTAGTAACAATAGTCCCCGTGGTATTTTTGGTCCTGTTGTTGTTATTTTTTCTTTTAAATATCTTTTTTTTTTACTCATTTGTTTTGTAGCCTGCACTATTTTTCATTTTTAAAAGTAACTAAAAATACAAAAAAGAAGTATAAATAGCAATATGTTTTTTTAGGTTAAGATATCAGTGAAGCTTGTTCTTTGTATTGCAGTCAAGGACACAAATGTTGCAATGAAATATACGTTTTTGATTTGCTGTTTTAGAAAATTTTATTTTATTATTTCGTTCTTTTTTTCTTCTATCACAATTTGCAAGCGTGATAAGACTGCCACTAAATATTTGAAAAAAAAAAAAAAAACTGGGGAAAGGAGAATATGAAGACTTTAGTCTCTTATTAAAATTCAAGAAATAAAAAAAAAACTTAAATAAAAACTAAATATTGGTTAAAGTTATAAAGAGAAATGAGAGATGAGTGTTTTACGATTAAAGGACACAAATATTTCAAATTGAAATAAAAAATACTGATGATGAAACAAAAAAAATCTTATCACAAATCTAGAGTGCAGCGTTGATATTTATTTGTGGTTTAATAAAGCAAAAGATATAAAGTCTGCTCAATCGAACTGCTTTAAGCAATAAGTACTTCAGACTCTGGTAAATGCTACAAATATTTTAGCTTATAAGCAGAACAAAATAATTGTAAGGACGTAGGAAATTTTAAGTGAAACCTGTTTCAAATAAGAAAATGAAAGATATTTGCATACCTGGAGAAATGATATATTTATTGGTTACAAAACAAATAAAATTAAGAAACAAACTGCAAATTTCATAAACAGTACGAAGGGTACTTTAAAGAATCGTTCTCCACATCGGCAAGTAAAAACAACTATGAAGCGTGGTGGTGTAAGATCATTTGTTTGGGCATCTCTGGAACAAATATTTAAAGAAAAAAAGCTTTTAATTTTTTTTTTATTAATTTTTATTTTGTTTCCCTAAACTTTTATTTTATTGAATAATTTAAAGAAAAATTTGAGCCGGTTTTTATTTTTTACTCTTTATATATTTGTAAATAAACACTGTGGACGAATGTACTCGCTACTTTAGTTACTTCCGATTTAATTAGTTATTTATTTATAAATTTTTAATTAAAGCTTGATTAAAACAAGAAAAAATTAATTAAACCCTTTTTTTAAATAGAAAAAACTACTAAAATGTGTAAAAAAATTTAACTTAATTAAATCATTATGTTTTTCATTTTTTTCACTTATAAAAAAGAAGGGTTGCTTAAAATTTTTTTCTTGTTTTGCACAGCAATCTCAGCACTTTAACACTCTAATCGCTCACCTTAAGCCACTTTTAACCTGTTCTATTTTGCAGACATCTTAATCATTCTTCCTTCTATTCTATTTTTCAAACTACTTCATCAGTAAATTGACCGCAGTTACAGAACAATTGCGTTTCTTTTATTTACTATAGATCCTGGAAGATTAAAATCGCTTGCTTTAGTAGTGAAGCGAATTTAAAGCTATTTTGCCAACTTTACCCAATGTTCTCATCGAACTGGTTATTAATTATTTTTCTAACGATGTTTTGCCAAACGAGAATAATATGAGGAACGTAAATAACTCCACAGCCTAAATGCTCTTGCCGTAGGCCTATTTGGAGGCTATAATAGGCATTTTCGTTTACTAGACTCAGATTGTAGGCTATCGCAGACTATAAAACAATAGGAATAAATATTATATATAAAGAATTCATTTTATTTTGTTCCGCTTTAGGCTCTGTTTAGATTCGAACCCACGATCTTCTGTTCGACAATACCGTAACAACGTTCGTTTCGTTCAATTTTTCTTGCAGAAAATCTGAGATTTGTTAGTGACAAAACGGGAAATAAAATGATTCTGCACTTCTTTCTCTTCCAAAAAATTAAGAATTGCTACAAATAACCTTGATGTGTGAGAACTCGGTGTTAGCAAATCTTTTCATTTATTCTGTTTACAATCAGCACAATTGCTACTGGTGGAAGAAAAAATTTATTTAGTCCTGTTAACCGCACATAAACAAGGACAACAACCAGGTTAACTTTGTTATAACAGACATATAAAAGATTTCAAATCACATTTTTATTAATACTTATTAAATAAAACGGTTATTTCTTAACGCATCGTCCGCTAAAATTACACTTTTGTACACCAACTGTGATACGTATTTATAAATAACATGAAAAGCGTTGAAGAAAGGGATGTTATTTACTTTCTAGCAAATATTATAGCGACTAACTAAGTAGCCTTAAGGTAAAACCCATATCATCTCCTACTTTGGAGTATGTTTGTCTATCGATCCACGGTGATCACAGTGCAGGCTATAATATCGCTGCTTGCGGGCATCTCCTTATTACACTTTTATAAATACTGGCTCTTCCACTTTTGAAATAATGGTGTCCTGCCTAGGCATAGAGGAGAAGAATCTTATGCTTTTTAAAGGGCAGTATTAATTTTTTTAAAGAGACATTACCAAAGAACATATCAATGCCCGTAGAAAGTTAATTCTAACTTTTATATAATTAAAAATAATTTAGCTAAAAAACTATTCTTTTTGAAGCCTATGGCCTTTTCCTAAAAACCTGATTGTTTTACTAATGTTATTTAGGAGTAAGATGTATACAACTTCTCTTTTTACAACTTAAATTCAAGAAAACATAATGTGTTTACCTTTTTTTTCAAACACTTTTATTTAAAGCAAATATTTCGTTAATCAAACTAATTAACTTTCCACAGCACAATGCATGAAAATATTACAAAAATTATGTCCAAACATTTTTTTAAAACACCACATTAAAAGATTAAACAAATAAACAAGTTTTAAACAAATAATTACTTGTAATCGCTCCCCTACAATTAGCAACAATAATAAAAAAACACAAAATTATTTAAAAAAAAGTTAAGTTAATGCCAGCAACATTATATAAAATATTTTTATTTATACTTACATAAACATAAATAGTCCTTATTAACTACCTTATAATACAATAATTATAAAGTTTATTGTAAAAATATTTAACAAACAAATAAACAAAAATCTTTATGGACAGCAAATAAAATTAACAATATAAATTGGAAAAAGTAAACTTTGTGATAACCACGAACATGATAAAGTTATTTTAATTATTTGCAACAAAAAATATAACAACTTCCTACATACACATATGTATATCTACGTATGGTGGAGATAGTACTACAAAAAAAAAATGAACCAGAAAAAACACCCACCAGCCAGATTGAATTTGAGGTTGTATTAAATAAAAATATTTACTAAACACTTTTAACAATTGGCCCATAACAGACATTAACATAGATTTAAACACAAAAGAAAAACCAACAAAAAAAGAAAATACACCAACAACAAGAGTAAAAATGGCTTTTTGTGGAAACATTGGTCAGACCCAAACAAGTATTTAGCAAACCTGACTGCGAGGCAGGTTTAGTTTTTCATTTTTTCTTACTCATTGTATGACTAAAATGCGTAGGTGTACTTACTCATTGTATGACTAAAATGCGTAGGTGTACTGCAATCTAAGGTCAAGTTGACAGAATATTTTGGAATACTTAATTACCAGTTAATATTGATCGGACTTGTAATCAGCTGCTTCTGGCTTTTCGATTAATGTTAAAGAAATTAATAGAAAATTAAGAGACGTACGTGAACACTTATTTAAAATTTTCTAGCAAAACTAACATAAAAGATCTACGGAAGAGTTTTTTCACATCCCTACCAGATAAATGATGTTAATTTGGCCGAAAGTTTGACCGTCATTTTTGATTAAAGTACCGCTCATGGCTTGAAAACGTTTCTATCACATTCTTAAAGATAGAACGCATTTAGTGACCGAAACTTTTGTGTATATTTGATGTCTTTATTAAACAGCGTTGCCACTGAGTTTTTTTTTAGCTAAAAAATCTGTTTTAATCATTATTTATTCTACAAGCTCCATTTTGAACTTTTGAATATAATTAGTAAAAGAAAAATTAGATTTAGTCTAGCAAAAAAAAAAAAAAAAAAATATCCAGTTTGGTGCTAAAAACGCTATAACGACAACACCGTTCAACATAAAGATGTTGCAAATGTGTAAGCGCAAAAACTTATGTTGCGGTCATTTATTTTATGTTGATACATAAGCCTAACGGCCAACGAAAGAAACATGACTCAAGCAGCAGAAGAACACAAAAATTACCACCATCATTACCATACTGATGCTTATTATTCTAAAACTAGGTAATGCTGGCGATTCGGACCCAATATCTGCTGCTATCTAATTTGAGTTTACGTAGACTTCCATCCTTTTAACATGAGCCACTGTCTTTCACTTATTCCGTTTTACCTTCTTCGACTCTTGGATTTGAGAGCAGTTCACGTGGTGACCCCATATTCTGTATGTACAGCAGCTACACGTCCACTCTTCATAATTAAGAAACATTTTAACTTTGAGGATAAATTCTATTCAAATTGCTGCGTAGTAGTGTCAAGCAGCAGTAGCTTAATGGGTGTCTTTTAGACAGCACGGTACTTCCGATTGTGGCTTCGTACTGCCAAATTTATTACGTTGATTTTAACGATTTGCTTATGTTTTATGTTGTGTCGTCATATATAATTCCAATTAATCCATTTAAAATCTCCTTGAGTCTCTTTTCGCTGTCTCGGCTCTGCGTATCATTCACTCACTCACTATCAGTCAGCGTCATATTACGAACTTGCTTTAAATTCCACTATAAAATTCTGCCAATTCCTACATGAATTTTTTTCCAATGCTACTTCGGAGTTTGACGTTCTGTTTTACGTCTTCTTTGCACGTCTCCCCTCATATGTTTATTTTATTGGTATTTTACAATCACGTCTAACGATAATCGGCACAGAGCTTCGTTATGAAGGTAATCAAAGAACAACAAATCCAGAGTGCATATGCTAGAAACTAAGCTCAGTTCTGTCTATGACCCCGGACCGGTCTCCACAGGTATAAAGAACTTGCAATTCTGGCAAATGCCAGTAGACGACCAAATGCTTAAGAACACAATACAAGTACCCTTGTTTTAACCAAAAAATAAAAACACAATATCGGAAATGGCTTTATTACAATATATTTTGGTATCTAACATGAGTCACTACACGGGTTTACAATGAATAAAGTGCGTTGGAAATTTTACACTTACATACGCGGTCTTGTTGGTTTAAAATTTACCCTGAAACACTAACCCTTACAGTCTGATATCTTTCCAAATTCTAGAAATTAATGTTTTACCTACCTGAAAATTATTTGGTAAACTTTAGCACAGCAAATACAAAAAAAAAATCCAACACACAAGGGCTCTGCAGAATAAATAACTTAAGTAACAAACAAAAGCAAAAAAATAAAATAGAGGGGATAAAATTTAATAAATTCGAGTATATAAACACAACCGTAAATTAACGTTAAAACAAGACCATCAACACAACAGCAACAAAATTCACAAGAATTCACAAAAAAACAAACAGGAAAACTACGTCTAGGAAAGGAAAAGCTGAAAAAAATGTGTTGTTATTACGGCCAAATCGAGATAAAATGTGTGAGATTCCATTAAAATGTATGAGTGTACGCCGACACGTGTTATTGCGTACAAACAAGTGTTTGTGTTGAAGTGCAAGTGCTTTAAGGTTTGTTTGATTTTAAAAACAAAATAGAGTAACATTTTAATTTACTTCTTTACAATGGCAGCCACAAACTATAAAAATATTTACTCTTTATACAAAAAGAATAACAGAAAAAAAAAATAGTAGAGTGTTTAATAAACTTCACCGAAGGCGGACAGCTGTGGTTTAAACACCACATAATCAGTGTGTGCTCTCAGCATAATAAAAATTTAAAACAATTTTTGGTAGAGTAATAATTTAATAAAAAAAATTTGGAATTATAGAATCAACTACAAAAAAGGAAGCTAATGCCAATATGACTTAAAACAAAGCACAAAATAAGCAAAAAAAAGTTTTAAATTTTAAAAAATTAGAATAAAATAAAAATAATTTAATAGCAAATATTTTAAAAATATTTCAAAAAGAGAAGGAAGGGGGTTACCAATTCATCTGAATAATGATTTCCTATATTTGTGCCCGCAGAACTCAGTCATTTCTGAAACGATTTTTAAATTTGTTTCTTTATTGGAAAGGTCACACATACGGATTAGTCCTGTTTAAAAAACAGTTAACAACTTTTAAAATTAAAGGGTGTACCAATAAAATGTACATGTTGTTTACATGTATTAGGAACCGTTAAGGACACCACTTAAAAATTAAAAAAACTGAATATAACTTCATTTCCCAATAGCAGAAATTAATAAAAGGGTGATACCTTAAATAAAGGGTGTCCTCATAAGTGAAGTAAATTAACCTAAATGAACCTCTCTGTTAAGCCGTTAGGGAAGAACGCTTAAAAATTGGACAGAACGTCAATTACAATGACCGTTGTAATAAAAAGTATAAATATTCAAAATAATAATAAATTAAAGCGTGTCCCAATAGTTCGTGCTATTTAATAGTTGTAGACAGACGGTTGAAATTTACAAAGAAACTGTGTTGCAAAGTCCCTTATAATAGATTTAGGATGTAGTTGATGTAATTTTTTTATTTATTTCTTTGTTCTTTTTTTTTGTACCTGCATTAATATTTTGTTTTACGAAATTTATATAATTCTGCCTCAATCTTTGCTGAATATAATATAACTAGTTTAAAGTCGGTTTTTTCAACAATTTTATTAACTTTTTACTGTGAATAGAAAAACTTTGAAATCTATACAGATAAAAAACAGAATAACTTCTGTACATGAAATATTATTTGGAAATTTTGAAGTTGGTGTAGATAGTCGATATGGAAAAAAACACACATCACGTAAAAAATGCTGGATGGGATTAGAATTAAATTTTGTGAGGAGGTCCCTTAGAACATTGATTTCAATATAAAATATATTTGTTCCTAAAAATATGTCATTTCGTAAAAAAACTATAGATACAAATGTGAAATCATCCAACTTTACCCGTATAATTTTGCTAAAACAGTCTTCAGCACATTTTATTTTTATAGTTGAAAAATTTTATACACTTTTTACAGATCTCTACAATAAATATTTACAAACATTAAGCATTTTCATTTCACTTAACTTAGGTCCGGGACGTTGAATTTTTGAAAGCACAACAAAATTGGTTTCGCCACTAATTCCTAAATAACTCGAAAAAAGTTAAAAATGCAAAAATAATTTTGTGTGTTTTTACAGTTAACTTGCTTAGAACTTGATAAGAACATTTTAATTGGCTCAATTAATATATTTAAATAAAAATAAATAAAATATTTTTTAACTAAATTATTAATTGAATTAATTATATATTTAATTAAAAACAAAAACAAATATTTTTTTAAATAAATAAATAATTAAAGCAATTAAAAACTTAATAAAAACTTTTTAATTTAAACACAAATAAAATCGTTTTCCAATTTAAACAAACGGCAAAGTTTGCTGTGTTTTTAACCCAGCGAGCCTTCGTTTTTCTGTCATATTAAATTCTTCTAACTTTAAAATTTATAACTCACTTTTTTATTATTTTTTTAAGCTGCACCACAATATGCTACTTAACTACTTGTCTGAAACCAGTCATTTTTTCACTTTTTAAACTCATGTTAACCACACAAGATTATCTGCAGTAGTGCATACTAAAATAGTTGTAAAACAATTGCGTTTTATCAGCAAAAGTCGCTGCAGTAATAATAGCAATTGTTATTTAACGTGGCCATGTTAAATTTAGATGATTTTTTGTAAATCGACACCAACATCACAAAATCCTACTCAGACTTTTTGCACTAGATGATGTTAAATTATCGCCAATACAAGCAGCTTTCAAACACCTTAAATACCTTTAAAAAAAACAACAACAAAACATACTCGTGTTTGAAGCCAAACAGCAACTGACATGATGTTTCAGAGTAAAATAGAGTGAGTAAATAGCAGAGAGTGAGAGTGGTTTTATATTGTGCAGGTGTTTGTTTCACGTGTAAATAAACCGGCAACTTATGTTTCAATCGACATCCTGTTGTTGTAATTTAAAATTTCTGTTCGTTGTTTTTAAACGTTTAAATCACAAAAGTAAACTCGTTTTCATGGTTTTGTTTTTGGTCAACACACCTACAAGTGTTGGTGGTTGTGTTGCATTGGTTAAAATTTTCTGGATTTAAAGGTATTTTTTCTGTTATTGTTCTTGTTTTAGTTACTGTTGCTGTAGGTCATTTCCTGTATTAAATTTTACGGTACAAATAAAAATATTTTTCCGTCTATCATTCATGGATTTAAGTGTATAAATAGTGCTTGTTGTTATAGAAATAATTAAAAAAATATTATTAAATTATTGTCTTTTTAATAAATGTAAAATAAAGTTTAAGAAATTAGAAATTAAATTAGTTTTTTTCACTAAAATTTATATTTAAAAAATAATAAATATTTAAAAATTAATGTATGCGATTATTAATATCAATTTTTCCACAAAGAAAAACGGGATAGAAATTACTGGATACAAACGAATAATTCCGAAAAGTATTTTGTGATTTATTTTAAAAATGCAAAAAAATATTGAAAAAAAAAACAAAGTAATAAT
This sequence comes from Cistogaster globosa, assembly GCA_937654795.1. Taxonomy (NCBI): domain Eukaryota; kingdom Metazoa; phylum Arthropoda; class Insecta; order Diptera; family Tachinidae; genus Cistogaster; species Cistogaster globosa. The sequence continues at coordinate 106,501,508 of OW569406.1, read as the reverse complement.
AAATAAACAACTAAAGAACACCGATTACATATTAAAAATAAATCAGAAAAAAATTTTCGCTTACAATTTTAAATAAAAAATTAAAACCAAATATTTTCAAAAACTTTAATTTTAAAATGTTATATCTTTAAAGGCTTATTATATATTGTTAGAAACACAATTGGGACGAACGACGACTTTGTAACTGTACTGCTATTTTGTCATCTAGAAAATTTCGCAAATTCAACGAGTTAAGGTCAACGAAGACGAGAGAATCATTAAAAAAAATTTTTAATATATTTTTGTTATTAAGTGTCACTTTCTGACCATGCGTTTGAAAAAAAAGATAACTATTTATTAAATACTTAGTAACAAAATGATGATTGATGTTATACAAATTCGTTTGATCGCACAGTTTGATTTAATACAAAAATTGTACAAGCTAGCAAATTCGTGTGACATTGTCGGCCAAGCAGTATTATAAAAATATGCTAAAAGAAAAATGTGTTTAAGTTCTGATAACAAATATTCTCATGGATTCTACTTAGAATGAACAAGTTCAATTTAGGTGAAAAACGTATGATATTAACATTAGCTTCTCATTAGCGAGCAAGGGTTCACATTAAAAAAGGCCTTCTCATTAATTTTCTTTATTTTAATTTTTTAAAAGACAAAATAATCAAAAATCTTTTATAAAAAAAACACAGTAACAATTGAGGAACTATTTGTATTTTTGCTTAAATTTTTTTCACATAAGGAGTGCCATCGGAAAAAAGAAAAAAAAACATAAAAAAGAATTCCAAATTAAAAATTTTAATCATGATGTATTTTCATGTGCACATTACTTCTTTGTAAAATTTCTTTACAATTTTTTATTTTTTTCATTAATTCTTTCAAATATATATGCATATGACTGTACATTAATTTTTTTCAATTTTATTATCTTTTTGCTTTATTGATTCAATGAAGTTATCGTTTAATCAATTTGACCCTTGATATAAGGCTCTTAGGTTTTCTTCAAACAAATTTTAATAAACATCTCATGAGAATATTATGAAATATATATATTTGAAGGAATCCAGCACAATTAAAGTAAAAACAGTTTTTGTTAATAAATCTGATGTAAAAAGATGGAATTGGATTTTTATTAGGACGGTTATCTTATTTAATTTTAAACCCAGTTTTTAATAAGAGAATTTTCACGAGTCTTTCATGAATTCAAAAATCATAATTTTATTAGAATAAACGTGTTTATTAAGTATGGAATTTCGAAAATTAGTGCAAGAGAAGTAGTGAAAATACAATTGACTTTTGAACTTCTTATTTTTTTTAATGGATGCTGATAAAAAATTTAAATTAAACCGATAGATTTTGGATTGAGAGGCAGCATTTCAAAAACTCAGTTAATAAAAACTCTTCTTTCTTAATTTAAGTTTTATTTCGTTTCCGTACTCTAATGCGCACGATAGCTTCACTATGTGCTTAAGATGTTTTTATTTCTTTATTTCATAAGCTTTTCAGTTTCGTCATTTCTTATTTTCCCACTTAAATTTTATGGGATAGATAAATTATATATGACTTCGCTTAAAATACTTATTTGTTTATAATACTAAAATTATACGCTTAAAAATTAATTTCAAAAATTAAAGATATTAAATTAAACACTTGTATGATTTCTACACACAAAGCATCGCGCATTTTTGCTTCCTTTGCAACAATTACTATAATACTGGAATAGCATTTGCTGTGATGAGAAGAAGAAAGTATGATTAATAAATGGCATTTGTTTCTAAAGTCCCAACTATACTGTGCACAAGATAACTTAAGCAATTTTAAAGCCCAACTAAAATTTACATAAGATCACTTAAGATAATTTAAGCAAACTTAAATAATTATGCAAATACATCAAATTAAACTAAAATGTACTTAAGAAAACTTTTAGTTAAGTTTTATCAAATTTCATTTCTTTGTGCTTTCTGTTATACATTCATAAGGAAAACTTACAACGAAGACCTACACTGTTTAATTTTTAGTTCTTAATTTAGGAGAAAATATGAAAAAAAATTAACTTCTTGTCCTTTTTTTACAAATGCAAGGAATTAAAATTAAATTTTTAATTGTATACGATTTAAATGATGTACACCGTTGCATTTTTAAGTATGGTTGGCCACAAAAATAAAAACAGAATAAGCTAGTAGTATTTTTTTATTAAATTTATATTAGAATATGAAATAGAAATGTAAACATGTAGGTAAATGTTGTTAAATATATAAAACAAAATATGTTTTTAAATGCCTGTTTTTTTTTGTACTTGTAAAGAAATTATTTTTATATTTTATACATAAATGTGCAACTGTGGCAAATTAGTTAAAAAGCTTTTTTAAGTTCATTGTAGTCATATAAAATTCTTTAATGGGTCACCTAAGTATTTGGCAGGATTTTTGTTGGATTTTTAACATAAGCTCAAGCTAGCTTATGCACCATATAATTGGGCCTTAAATCGATGGTTAGCACAAAGCGAGAACTAATGCATGTAACGACGTAAAAAGAAAAAGAATGAAAACAGCTTTGGGTTGTACGTGTGTTCTTCATTTAAATAACTTAATTATTTTTTCTCTGGTAAAAAATTTAGAAACTAAAAAAAACAAATTTAAAAACTGAAAATATTAATTTAAAAATAAAATTATGGTTTTTATTTCGTCATCTTAAATTTTCCAAAAGTTAAGCAACTTAAACAAATTATCCTTAATCAATGTAAAAATTTCACAATAAGAAACTATATAATTTTATAATCCTTGCTTTCTTTATGCCACCAAAATATGTGCAACAAATTATTGCGTATCTATATTTACTAAGATGCTTGTTTCTTTTTCCTTTAAAAAAGCATTAACAACAGCGACCCTCAAAATATGATTTTAAAAAATTGTAAAAAAATAAGAAACAACAGCTTGTATTTCTTCATACATAAAAGCAAAGGACTGCTTAAAAAACTGTAAAAACAGCAGCTGTAAAATTATTATCCTAAAACAATCAAATTGTTAAACAATGTTTAAGATACAAAGAAAAGTGTGCGTTGCCAAAAAAACATGTAGCAGAGAAGCCACATTTAAAAATCTACAAAATAAAAAGTGCTTCAAAAAGAAGTAAATGAAGCAAATCCTAAATTATTGTAAATCAATTATTACACCCTCTTTTTTGAAATAAAACAACCTCTGTTTACACACCCACCCAATAGGGGTTTCTTCGTAAATAGTAACAATAAGAAAACACATGTTTTAAGTTATATGATTTTTAAAAAAACACTCTACACTAAAAAGCCTTCAAATTTAGTTGCATTATTTCGTACTTAAATTTTAGCCCAGTGCAAGTTTATGTAGAAATCCTTGAAAGAAACATTGCAGGGGCTTAAACGGAAGTGTTTTCTATTTACTTCTCTATTGCACCCACAACATTCTGTGCGAGTATTTGTAGCAGCTTGAGGACTTAGTCAGTTATTAGTCAGTTACATCTACATTTAAATCAGAAACTAAAAATATCTGTTTTGTAACAAAATATTATTTAAGTAAGTGCTATCAAAATTAAAGGCTAAGAAAAAGAGAAAAAGCTATAAAATCTGAAAGAAGCTTGTGATATATTTAAATAATAAAATCTAGTAGTATAATTATAATATTAGTATAAGATTAAGCTTATCAAAATAAGAAGAAGCATTATAATAAAACTAATAAATATAAGTTGACGCATCAATTGTTTCTCTATTTACAAATAAAAAGAATTTTAAGCTAAAAAATAGACGGCCAAAACGTTGCCAAAAGGTTTGTATGTTACAAAGCTAAAATATAAAAGTTAACATTTTTCAACGATTAAAGCTATTAAACATGTTTTATATACAGTTATATAAATTTTTAATCACTTTCTTGCGATTCTCACTTGATCAATAAAACAAGCCAAGAAATCTTTTTTAAAGAGAATAGCCAACAGGAAAAGAGCAGCAAAAGTACTCAAACCATTTGAGTTAATAATATTTGATAAAGAGCCTTATTTAACTTAATAGAACAACAAATTAACCCATTACCGCCCACTGTCCCCATATGAGTACACATGTTCAAAAGCGGCCAACACTACTTAAACCGTTATATTTCTTAATGTAAACATACGTACCACTGCTTTAGGCTTTCTTAAGTTTATATTCAGAGACACAGGTTATAAAATAAAAAGCAGTTGCAATTATAGTGTTTTTAATTTTGTATTTTTTTCGGGTGTCCTTTTTGAAACATTTTTCAGTATTTTTTTTAATACTAACGGTTTAAGTATGCTTCTTCTATAGATACATTTTTTTCTTAGAGTGTTAGCAAGCTCTCAATTCCATTTGCTTAGCAAAAAAGTGAATAAGTTATTTGAAAGGTATGGGTTTTTTCGGCTGTCCCCAATCGGGGACAATGGGCGGAAGTAGTAATAGAATTTAATATTTCACAGGTTTCTAGATCGTCTTTATTTTGACAAGCAGAAATCTTTTTAGAGGTCAGAACAGCTTTTTTAGAACTGAGGAAGCTGGTAGTTACATAGCGGAAAATGACAATGACAAAACGTGTGATAATATAATCATGTCACAAGATCCTGCTTTTGTAAGTGACCTCGATTAAGGTAATGAAGAAGATTCATTATCTACAAATGTGCCAAATGATGTACCGGGAACAATCGAAGTTGTGTTGACACAGCAAATATTCGATTGGACTGACAGTGATAATGAGCCACTTTTAAGTTACCTTAGTAAGAAAAATCAAGATAACCTAAATAATCCTAAGAGGAAGCTTTAAGTACCAACTTATAGCCCATATATAACGCGAATGATGCAGTTAGAAAAAAGAGTTAATTATATTATTAAAAATATAAACGGTAACAGCCCATAAGTTTTGTTCGAAAAGGTATTTGATACCAGTATTATTTATTTGCATGTTATGCGCTACCTGAAACGACAGACATAACTCCAGTCTTGACAGTAAAGATTTTAAACATTTTTTCGGTGGCTATATATGTATATTACCTTCGGAACGTGTATATTGTAGTTTAGATGAAGAGCTAGGGGTTTTATTGGTTGCAAGAACAATGAGTAGAAATAGATTTCTAGACATAAAACAAACCTAGCATTTTGCCGACAATAACCTTGCCAATAGTTCAACCTATATAATGCGTATGTTGAGACCCATCTGCAATCCAATTTAAAAAAAATCTTGTCAATAGGAAATACTTTATGAGAACTAATCAATAGATTATTCTATGATAAAATATTTTAGTCGCCACTCAGCGAAACAATTTTTTATGAGCAAGCCAGTGAGATTTGGCTACAAGAATTAGACAGTAAAAAGTTCAGATGGATATTGTTATGCGTTTGATATTTGAATATCTTTTGGAAGTGATAGCTAGTAACGCTTGGCGATTGCACGTTATACTGCGTAAGGTTGAAAATACCACTCAGATAGACCAATTATCATTCAGACGGAATGTTGCATGGTCCTATTTGAAGCCAACATCATCAAAGCGGCGTCAAGCCTCATCCATAATTATTGGTCTTGATCCAAAAATATTCCGGAACGGATGGTAAATCAATGGAAATGTGTTCTTTGCTATTATAGATGTCGCTAGAGATGTGCATTATGTACAAAAACACTTTGCATTGAAACAAATTGCTTTAAGAAATTTTATACTTAATGCGCCCATTGTCCCCAAGTGAGGACACCCGTTTTTCGAAAAAGCTAATACACATTTTTAATCTTTTTTCTATTGTTCTATTTATTCAGTCGGCAATGAATAAATAAATGACAATAAAAATATTTTTTTAACTGCAGTTTGATTTTGGGCGTTAATGGGTTAAATTCCGACCTTGAGCCTTAATAATAAATAAAAACTAAATTTCAATCGGCTTATACCTTTAAATTTTCAAAATTTATTATTTACAAAAATTATTTTTTTCCAAAATATTTTGTTTCTACCCCGAAATACACTGCCTCGTTACATTTTCTAATTTCTACAATAACAATTTCCGACCCCATAAAGTATACAAATTCTGAATCCTTATGCATAGCGAAGTCGATTGAGCGATGTCCGTCTGTCCGTCCATGTAGTCTCGGCAAACTTGATTTCAAAAAAAAATAATAATAATAAAAACGTCAATCCATCAGACATAGTGGCGAAAGAGATGCTATTGGAAAACAGCATTATCGGCCCATGTCCTTCGAGGCAGCACGCAAATCACCACGCCTACCTCTAATTTTTTCATGTCATTAAGAACAATTAAGTAATTTTAATTTAAAAAAAGAAATGTATGCGATAGAGAATTAAAAAATAAATAAATAAAAACATTAAGTGAAAAAATCGGCGCTCGCCCATATTTACCGAGTTACGGGGCTCTAAAATCTTCAAATTTTTTAAAATATTAATATGGGTGTCATTTTAAAGCTTTTGAAGTGGTCTTTAAGGAAATACTAATTTTTTTTTAAATGCTTAACCCGTTAAGAGCCAATGTCACTTTTATGTAAAATTATATATATGAAGTACGAAATTTCTTATTTTCTAATTCTCTGCCCCCAAGATTTGCTTTTCTGATTGAAGTCACTTCACTAAACTATATTTACACAAATAGCTAAGGGTATACAAGATTCGGTATAGCCGAATATAGCACTCTTTCTTATTTACAATTCTTTTTCATTTGACGTTTCTTTAATTCACATTTTGTTTGGAAAATTGTCGTTTAGAATTTTCTAAGTTCACCAATTTTCTTAATTTGTTATCTGGAACATCAATACTTCGGTCCATAGATTATTTGAAACAACATGTTATAATATAATAAAAAATGCAATTTTAACAATAGTGTGCCATTCAACGTTTAACAAGCTGTACAAATAATAATGCAGTAACGGTGTCATTTCTGCACATGAAATATATTTTTTAAATTTTGATGTGGGTATAGATAATAATTGATATGGAATAAAAAACATATATTTTTGAAATTATTTTCTGCCTGTCTATCTGTGTTCATTTAACGTGAAAACTACTGGATGGATTTGAATAAAATTTTGTAAGGAGGTCCCTTAGAGCCTTGGTTCAAATGTACAATACTTTTTTTTATAAAAATATATAATTTCTTAGAGAACGCAATAGCAGTCTTAATTTAAATTAACTTTTGAATTATCCCCATTCCCATGTATATTAGATTCATCGTAAATTTACTAAATCAAAATAAATTTATACTGAATTCAGCTATTTCTATATGGCAACACAGTCAATAATCAACAAGCTGTTTACAAATTGTTTATACCGGATTCACACACGGCAATATTTCTTGCAGCAATACTGAATTTTGTTGAAGAGAAAAGAGTGCAGAATCATTTTATTTCTTTTTTTCTCACCCGCAAAATTTAAATTTGCTGCAAGACAAATTGCCGTGTTCGAACTCGGTATTACTTTTTAAAATTAAAATGGATTCAAGGTCAGAAAAGGTACCTTATTGTGATTGTTTTAAATAAAATAAAAAATAAATATTGAAATTGAATTGATTTATTTTTAATTATAAGATTACCATGGCAAATATGTTTATGCGATAAAGACGCACAGATTTTACTACACCTGTGGGCGGAACGTGCCAACGATATGTGGGCTGCAAAAAATATTGGACACATTTACAAAGATAATGCAGTACAAACGAAAAACAGATTTAGCTTAGAAGAAGTGCACGTGAAAGTTAGAAATTTTAAATGGAATACAAGGCCCCATATGGGGGAACAACCTCTCAATATTTTTTACTTTTTCACATACACAAAGACTCATATTAGAATAAAACTTTTCAATATTTTGAACTTTTCACACAGTTTTTCGGAAAACTTCCTGTTGACTTGAAATTTTCCTTAAATCAGTTATCGTCTATCTTAAGCACGACACTTTCCAAAAAAGTGATGTTGCGCCCCTTAAAAAATGTTCTTATATAAATTGTATCCACCATTTAGAGATAATATTTGACTTAAGAATTTCCGCTATTGCCTTTGTTTTACTTCAGAGTGCCCAACTGCGATCCCAACTTGTAGCAACAAATTCTGATTCATGGTTGCTTGTGCATCTACAATTTTCATATTATGGAGCGAAAGCAATTTCAGTATTCTTTTAAATAAAGACTGATTTTTCACCAATTTGATCTCAAGGTAAACGTTTACTTAATTTAAAAACTGTCGTCTGTCAGAGTAAAATTTTAATTCACATTAGTGAGCTTTTACTTCAAATTAACTTCGTCGTTTTCTACGCTTTAATGATACTGAAAGCAACCAATTTTACCGGTATAAGGTACTAGAAAAGTTGTTAATACATTTTATTTTTGTAGATGGAAAATTTTAAACACTGCTTATAGAACTGTACATCAAATGTTTAAATACACATTTTTCTAAATTTTAATTTTAAGTAAATTAGAAATGATACGCAGACGAAGTCGTAGGCACTATATTAAATAAAATATTTTTTTAACAAAAAAATTTCAGCTCTTAGTGTATACTGGCTCAAAAGTTTGGCCGCATTCATATATAAAATTACATCAACTATTGGGACACCTTTAATTTACAAAATTGGAATTTTATACTTGTTGTTATAGTGGACTTAGCAATACAGGTTTTTCGTAAATTTTAACCGTCTGTCTGCAATGGCCCTAAAGTATTTCAATATACATCAAATTAAATGAATAATTGGGGTACCCTCCAATTTATGATTTTGAATATTCTCACTTGTTATTATAACGATCATAGTAATCGACATTATGTTTAATTTTCAAGGGTTTGTCTATTACGGTTTAAAAGATATACGATTTATTTTTGTATTACTTTTTTCCATTGGGAGCTGTCGTGATACATTTTTGTTCTTAATATTAAAGTGTTGGTTTGGGGGAGACCCTTTAATTTTTATAATTATTAACTATTTTTAAAACAGGACTAATCTGAAAAATAACATTTCATTTATATGTCAAATATAAGGAACTTCCCCACATGAATTTTAAAAATATTTACAGAATTTAAAAAAATATTACAGTGGAATAGTTTTGGCACACAATTTCAAATATTTCTAGAGCGAATAGGAAATTCATGCTCCCAACTTTGTCGAAGATTGCAATAAATTTGATATGTCTCCCTTGTTCATCTGCAAACGTTAAACAGATAATTCCAAAAGTAAAAAGAATAAAAAATTTTGAAAATTTCTTTTTCTGAATTATGATTTTTTTTTCGATAATTTAGATTTTTCCTCAAAAATTTCTGGCCCCACTGGGAAACCTTCTCCTTTTTTTAAGTGGGAAAAAAGAAAAAAGAATTCTTGGCATTAAAATTCAAGCTGTATAGAAACGGAATTGAATTTCAAATTACAAAATTTTTATTTTAAAAATTGTACTTAATTGTTGTGTAAACATTTTAACGTAAAGCTGTCGCATGCTAGTTAACGAGCCTTTTATAACTTTCAAGGAAAGTAGGGTACCACAAACATACACTCAATTGTTGCCCCCAGCTCAAATACAAAAGAAAACATGGAACATCTGTTTCTATTACCTAAATTTCTTTTTTGTGTTTTTTTTTTACTGAAAAACAAAAAAACCGTTGATAGTTTGTAACCAATCCGTTCACCATTAAATATAAATTGTATTTTTTTTTCTTCCCCACCAAGCGTTAAATTTGAAGAGAAAGTATGAATTAAAGAAGGGATATCAACATTGTGATGTAAAAATGAAACGTTAAACATGTTAAACGTTGTAAGTGTTCATCACTATATGTGTATTTGTAGATGTATGTCTCTAAGCCTTTAATGTTGTCTATATTTGTGTTGCAATGTCTGTTGCTTGTATGCTTTAATATGTTTTTAAGTTTTCCGTCATAACGTTTATTTTTATTGAGATGTCGAATATGTTGATACATTTAGCTGCTATTGTTCTTTTGTGTGTTATTTTTTATTAAACGTTTTTACACATTTCAGCATTTGCAAGTGTGTTTCTTCAAGAATGAATATCTGCACACACATACATATATGCTAAACTTGTTTATAGGAACAAAATATCTGTAGATATTTTTACTTATTTGTATGAAATGCTTATTTCATTGAAATTATTATACTCGTAAATGAAAAAAAAATTTTTTTGTTCCAATTGCAAATAAAATTTTTATTTGCGAAAAGTAATATTTTCTCAACATTTATGTAAAGAAAAGCTCTGAATTATTGTTTGCAGCTGCCTTAAAAGCGGAAGAGATTACAAAAAAGTAGAATTTGAAATATTAATAGTAGAATTTTCAAAAAGTACTAGAAAACAGTTTCATAGATTCGTAAAAAAATTAAATTTTTTCAAGCTTAAAGTGGTGACGATATGTATTGATGGCCGTCTATCTGATGTTGTTTTACAAGTATCTAAAAGGGAGGGGCCTACATTTTGTCACTCTTAAAAGTAGTTGAAATAAGTTTTACAGGAGAAATAAAAAATAAAACGTGTTTGTTTATCTGTTAAAAAATCGTGTAAATCAAGATTTTTAAAATTTTGACCGTAATAATCCGGAATTTATGTGGATCTCGAATTGAGAAATATTTTTAATATTAATTTTTATTTTTATTTTTTTTTTTTTTTTTTTGAATCTTTGTATTTTTACAAAACAATATTTTTGGTTTCTGGAAACAGCACTTCAACAAATCATGGACCATTTTTCTTGGCATTTGGAAGTTTGTTTGTAGCGCGCTATTATTTTACGATCCTTTTTTAAAAATCGTCCAGGCGATTTTAAAATTAAATTTGTAATTTATTGTTCCAAATTATGCTTTTGTGAGTCACTTTGAAGAAATAATCGTCTAATACCCTTTTTAGAAGCATTTGCAGATTGTTAGTAGTCAAAGATCGCACTTGACTCTAGGAAAAATGCGGTTACGAGCCATTTTATTGATTGCTGCACCATCGTTTTTATTGAATTCCACAATCGTAAATTGCACTTTCTGGCGATAGTTACGCAAAGTTATTTAATTTTAAACTTTATTGATGAGATAATTCTTCTAGTTTAATATTTTTTATGTTTTTTTTCCCAATATGTTGATTTTTTCTGCAACGTTCTTTCGGTTTTTATCAATTTTAAATACGTGTCACAGTCACAGTCACAGAAAAAAGTGGTTTAATATAAAATCTATTGTTTTGTAAAATCTTCGTTGCTTTTTTATAAGCGTGCAGTTAAAAATTTTTTGAAATTGACAATAAAGTTGATGACAAACTTTAAAAACCAAACCAAGAAAACGTGAAGCAGCAAGACTGAATAATTTGACCGAAAACTGATTTAGTTTTACACATTTTGATTATAATTGAAATTTCAATATTACAAAAGCAAAACCAAAATAACAGTATAAAATTCTCAAAAATCATGTTTATTTTTTTAGCATACTTTTAGAACTAATAATGAGCTCATTAACACGATTGTTTCAGTGTTCGTCTGAAGTAGGATATAAAGAGTCTTACACGATTGTTTTCGACGCATCGTAGAAGAGTCATACGGAAAAGTCGCTAAAGGATCTCGGCTTCTCCCGTTAAACTGAACATGCGCGAGCGCAATACGACATCTCAGACGATTAATTTCATCGTCTGTTTCGATCGGGGAAGAGTTGTTTATGATCAAAATACTAGCTAGAATGTTTTTTGTATCGAACTAGTATCAAGCTAGTTTAGTACTTGTGCAAAAATTACCAGCACTTGTACCCAACTGTAAACTTTCCTATACCATCTTAATGCTAAAATTTACATTGGTTGTATTAGGAAAATTACTAGTACCATTGGTATTAGATGGATACTTGGCGGATACTAGTACTATTAGTACTAGATGAGTACTAGTATAAATAATTCTAGTTGGATGCTAGCACCATTTCTTTTAGTCGGATACTAGTACAATAGTTCCGCATTAAGAACTGATTTATATATAAAAAATAAACCCTAAAATTGTTGGTTTTATTAAACCCAACGAAATTTGTCGAGTCTTTGTCTTCACAAGCAATTTTGTTTCCTTAATTCTTAGTTTACAAAAGAAAATGGAAAATATATGATTTTTAAGCATTTCAATCTAAAGTTTGAAAAAAGAAAAGAATTATAATAAAACTACAAACTTTTAAACGTGTGTGATAAAAATGCAATATATAAATTAGAACTCAAGCAAATAGCTAGAGCAAAAGTTGCATGTCTAGATTAGTACTAATAAAAATGTTTATTTTTTTTATGACTTTTAGTTATTAAAGCTTAATTTACTTTCAGTGGTTATATAAATATGTATGTATTTTTCGATATTTAAGTAAAACTGCATTTTTTCGAGGCTGGTTAGATCTTAAAAATAAAAATAAATGTACATAAATGTTACTTTACTTCGAAAAAAAAAACTGTACACAAACCATAGCGTACGGCACTGATAAAATACTTTAAAATTCCATTTTAGTGTTTGTGTACTTGTATGTGTACCCATTACGTACACAACGTCTACAAAAAGACGAACGCAAACTCTAACAAAACGTACTGAACAAAGTTCACAAACACTTTTTTTAGTGTTTGTGTACAAAGTACGCTAAAATGATCAGTACAAAACGAAAAAATTGGGTTTTAGTGAACTTTTTTGCGTACACCAACATTTTTTTAGTGTACGCGAGATTTTTAATTTGTTGTTGTTTGTAATAATAGAAATATTTCGCCTATTATGAATAATAATCATAAATGTCGTTTAGTGAAATGCAAATAAATGTTCTATATATTCTAAAAATTATTATTTTTCTATTTGTAGTATTTTTAAAAAATTTTATCATACCTACTTAAAGTGTTCAAAATGACTCAGCTAGACTTTTGCATGTTTTAAAAAAAACTACCTGAGAATAAATGTAAAATTTCAACACTTGAAAGAAAATGTTGTGAATTTTTTTTTATTGTAAAAGGATAGTCAAAATTTCAACAGGTAAAAAAGAACATTATGGAAATTTTACACATTAAAAGGTATGCAAATTTTTTTGTGACCGATTGGCGAAACAGTGTAAAATAAAAAATAAGCCGTTAAAAAAATCGATTTGTGAAGCAACAGGTACCGGAATTATCTAATGATGGCACTTCCTAAAAAACCCATATAAACTTGTGCAAAAAAAAAATAAGTATATAAAATGATAAGTGTCAATCAATTTTTCAGTGAATTTTTAACCCCCGTACAAACCACACTTCAAAATGCCGCGTCCAAAAAATAACGAATTGCATAATATATACCTTGCTAATGGCGAAAACGAAGTATATTGCAACAACGACAATTGTAATAATAAAACATTATCCAAGCACACCGGAAATCTGGAAAGGCATTTAAAGGTCTGCCATCCCAAATTGTATGCTGAGTATATCCAGAAAAAGTGTGCTTCGAAAGCTGTTTCAAAAACATTGAAAACTACAGTGATTGTAGAACTATTTATCAAAAATGGACGACCATTACATATAGCGGAAGATCGTGCCTTCAAAGTGCTTGTCCAACCTGTTTTCGATGCTTTGGGTATAACCGTGAATGAGCATAATGTCATTGAAAAAATAATCGCATTTTCTAATAATATAAAAGAAGAAATTATTGGAGATTTGAACAAAAAATTAATATCACTGAAAATTGATGCAGCTACAAGACAAGACTTAAGTGTTCTTGGAGTAAATGTGCAGTACATTAAAAACAAATGTATTCATATAAAGACATTGGCGGTCAAGGAGCTAAAAGCAAGCCACACAGGCGAATATTTAAAAGCCATTATTCTGGGAGTTCTTCAGGACTATAATATTGATTTGAAACAAATTATTTCCATCACCACCGACAATGGCGCCAATATGATTAAAGCTGTAAAAAACCTTAACAATGAATTACAGACTTTTCTGGATGAAGACGAAGTCACAGTAGAAGAAGAACATAGTGGTGACAATCAATTTCACTCAAAAATTGAAGAACTTAGAATGAAGTTTACATCAATGGATATAATTGGTGTACGTTGCAGTGCTCACACAATCCAGCTTTGTGTACACGATGTAATAACAACACCATACATAAAGATGAAATTAGACTTATGCAGATCAATTGTAAAAAAACTGCGAACTCAAAATTATTTTAATATTTTAAAAAGCAGCAATTCAAAAAAACCGATCCTTGACTGTGCAACAAGATGGAATTCTACATTCGACATGCTTGCTCGCCTATTGGAAATTCAGGAAATAACTGGTATGTTAAGCACTGAAAACCAAAATTTACATATTAGTGATGAGGATTGGATATTCATCAAACATTTTGTTGAAGTATTTAAACCAATGTATGAAGCCACGAAAAAAATTCAATGTGAGCAACAATGTTTAAGTCAACTCTATATAGTTATTATGGATTTTCTTTTCCAACTGGAAAATGTGCAGCCTAACAATTTACGAAGATTCTAATAGAGTCCATCAATGAAAGAAAAGCTAAAATGTTCGATAATGAATTGTTTACTGCAGCAATTTACCTAGACCCACGCATTAGAGTTTGCTTGGAGTTAGAACAAAAGGAAAAAGCAAAAGAGTATATAATAGCTCTTTACAAACGTAAGATTGTAATTGAGAAAATTGTATTTGAGGACCTAAGTAGCAATTTGAGAACTGAAACTTTAGATGCTTCTCGAATGAGTGGCAGTGCAAAATCCTTCGCCGATTATTTGCAGATTTTGGATCCTTGTACAATCCAAAGCAGTTCGTCTTATCTTTCTGACCTGGAAAACGCTTTTATGATGTATGAGCGGCAGTCAAGGCTTCCGCTGAACTGCAATATTTTGGAATACTGGCATAACAAAAATAACATTCTTTCAGGTTTAGCTGGAATAATATTGGCAGTACCTTCTACTCAAGTAAGCGTGGAACGCTTATTTTCATCTCTCAAATTTATTTTATCAGATCAGAGAAACAGATTAACGGCAACTAATGTCGAACATATACTAATGGTGAAAGCCAATGGAAGGTTTAATTATGAAAATTAAAATCATTTATAATTTTATTTAATTTTTTTATTTATTTATTTATTCAACAATATGCAATAAATAGCCTTCAAGGCCATAAAACTTATATTACATAACAGCAATAAAATCTAAGTATACTAAGTGATAAAGAATATCATAATACAATTATAGAATACAGTTACGAGGGTAACTGTATTCTATAAAGGATAGCAATTTAAGCAAAGTATTTACTTATCCATACATATGTATACATATATTAGTGTATATATGTATGTATATACCTTAATATATTATTTATAACTTTTTTGATATAATAAATTGCAAGCATATTTATAGTATATTTTGATTGAAAATTAAAAACTTTATTGGGAAATAAATTGATATAGAAAAGCCAAATATATTTTGTTTTTAATGTTTAATAGTATATAATTGGAAAATACAGGGTCTTTCTTTTCGCTCTTTTTTGCTGCTTGCGCAAAAAAAGAACGAATTAATCCCTTTAATTCTTAATTAACCCTTAATACTCATCATAAAAAATTGAAATTGATTTCCTAAATGTCTCTTTTTTTAACCTTTATTTAAAAATACTACAAAAAAAAATTAATTTTTAGAATATATAGGACATTTATTTGCATTTCACTAAACGACATTTATTATTATTATTCATAATAGGCGAAATATTTCTATTATTACAAACAACAATAAATAAAAAAACCTCGCGTACACTAAAAAAATGTTAGTGTACGCAAAAAAGTTCACTAAAACGCAATTTTTTCGTTTTGTACTGATCATTTTAGCGTACTTTGTACACAGACACTAAAAAATAGTGTTTGTGAACTTTGTTCAGTACGTTTTGTTAGAGTTTGTGTACATGTTCGTAAACACTTAAAGAGAAACGAAGTGTTTTGTTCTTGTTGTAGTGAATGTGTTTGCGTTCTTTGTATATGACGATCAGTACAGTATATAAACGTTGCGTACTTTAGAGTTTTTTTTCGAACACTGCTTTACCTTATACTAAACAATTCTTTTTTCGTATTTTAAGAAAAAAATGCAAAGTTCATGAAAAAATCCAGAGTATTATTGATTTTGAAAATTTCAACTACATGCAGATATTAAACATTGTGTTACTTCACTCAACGTCAAAAAATGCAATCAGTTTTTATCATTTAAAGAAGGTCGCTGATTTTTACAAACATCAATATTAAACAAAAAACACGTTTAAAAATTTGTAAAATTACCTTTTGGTTTAATTTTTTTTAATGTCACTTTTTTAACAAAAAAGAACACCGCGGCTTACTTACATAAATGTACGCAAAAAAAATGACGCGCAGGTGGCAAAGTCTTCTAACAATTTTCAGTAGTGGTGCAGCGAAAAAGTACACAGCCTTCTGTTCTTTGTTTTAAATTTGAGTTTGTTTAAATGTTGTTGTAAATTCCACAAGTCAAATCAATCTACAAATAAACTGCTTGAAGTAGTAGTATTAATATTCTATGTATATTCTACCTTTTTAACTAGTAATTGCTGTACTAATAATGCTACCAGTAGCTTAAAGGCAATTAACGCTTATTCTCCTGCAGGGTAACTTGAATTTTTTTCGAGTATTGAAGGTTTTTTGCCTTTTGGTTTTTTGATTTTCTTAAAATTTTTGTAATTTAGTTGTTGTATTTGATTAAACTTGATATAAATAATTTTGTGTCCCGTTTTCTAAAGATGCCACCCAACGGTGTAGCAAAATATTGAAAACATGAAAAACTATTTTTTTATTTAAGAAACTGACCTTGCTTAGGCGTTTCTGAATTATTATTATTATTATTATTATTATTATTATTATTATTATTATTATTATTTTGTGTCAACTACTCGGTATTTCGAAGGTTATTAAAATAAAATTATTTAATAGTAAGTATTTTAAAGTGCTAAATTTGTTAAAGCGTTTTGTTTTAAAGTTGTCATGGCAATTTATAAAATAAATTTATGATTAAGGCCTAAGTTTACATTTTTTTTTTCTAATTTTGCAAAAGATGTTCTTAGTCCTAAAAATAAAACAATTAAATATAATATTAGATTGTTAGGGTCATTTTTTATTTATTTCTTTTTAATGCCTGACGTATTTTTAATCATTTTAATCTTGAAACAGTTTACTGGAAAAATTAATGAATGACCAGCAAGCATTTGCTAATCACTTGTAATACTTGATATTAAAATTATCTTTTATAAAAACTAAAACACATTTCAAATTTTGCTTTGTTAAAGAGAGTAAAATATCTAAACTTAACAAAAGTTTTAACAAGAGAAAAAAAGAGAAAAATTTCAAAAAGTTAAAGATAACAGGACACCCAAATAATGACAACACAAGGTGACAATTTAAATTTAAAAGCTTTGATATTATCAACAATATCGTTTACTTTTAAGCACACTAACACTTTCACAGACAGGTACTGGTGGCAAAAACAACAACACCATAAACTTTAAACTCAAATATCAACAAAAGAAAGTAAGTAAAAGTTACATTTTAAGAAGCAGAATAACACTTGCAACTAAGGGGTGCTTTCTTAGACGCTCACATTTTAGAGTTGGTAATACTGATTTGTTTGGCAACAGATTGATGGCTATCAAAATCGTGCAATCTGAAACTGTCAGATTATTTTCTGTAAGTTTCTTCCAAGTTATTATTTACGCAACTAAATAATCGAAATCAGATTTAAAAGTAGACAAAATAAAAATTTTTCTCATTATTATTTATGAAAATTTTTCTTTGTTTTATTGAAATTGTAAATTAGCGAACCCTTTAAAAAATAACCCTATACAAATAACTGTTATATTTACACCATTTTTACACAAATATGATAAGGAAGAAATTTAAGGACAAATAAAATTCATGTTAAAGCAAAACAAATTTTAATTTGCATTTTTAGGCATTAAACATACATGTAGAATGACATTTTACACTTATGTGACTTATGCTTCGAGACAGCCCCACTGTGCAAAGCTGTTTTTTCCCAATTCCAAATTTCATAATTTCAATTTCATAACTTCTATTAGTAGTTCGGACGTCACCTGTTTTTTGCCGGAAGTGAAACATAAGCCACCTCGTACTGATGGTTGGTAACAGAAAGTAGATTTTCTAGAGCTGCTTAAACAAATAATTAGGCCAAGAGAAGTGAGCTTTTTTAAAACACTCTAATTCATGGTGCGACATTATTCGCCAAGGACGAGTGCTCAACAGACAGCTTGTTTTCTAGTATGTGGCCTCTGAATAACATTCGACCTTCAGTTCAAATCCAGACTTACCTGTGTACTTGGAACTCTTTAGGACAATTTTACTCGTGAAAAGGGAGCAACAATATGCGAGAGATAAGGATGTTTATTTCGGCGCTCGTATCAGTTAAGACAGTTATTGCAGGATTGAGAGACCTGTTATCAATAGGGGAGTCCTAGAAAATAGAGGAAGTACTAATAAGTAAATGCACGACGACACTGTCATAATGATGAGTCAACCGTTAGAAAGTACAAGAGTAAAAACACTGGTAATTTGAATGCAGTCCAATAAGAGAAGAGGTAGTTTAATCGTATGTAGGCAGCAGCAGTTTTTACTCAGAAAACTGTTTGATTAAGCTCAAGAAGTCGTGCCGAAAAAATATGAAACACGTATCCGAATGTTTAACAAGATCTGGTGTTAAAATTAGTACGAAAACAATTAAAGGAGCATCACTGTAACGAACATCACTCTGTCCTGGGACTCCGTGATAATAAGAGGACTCCACAATAATCAGTGAAAGGCAAAAATTTCATAAACGATAATAGAAGCCAGCTGAGTAGCAAACCTGATGAGTCGAAAATACTCTTTCAAGAGCAATATTTTCTGCTTTAGGAAGAACATAGAGCAGTCAAAAAGGAACTGTCGTGAATTTAAATTCGCAAATTGTAGCACCTATTTTTTTTTTTTTTTTTTTTTTTTTTTTGTAAACGAAGGAACAAACTTTTGTTACGTAAAATTTAATTTGCACTTTTCCATTAGGCAAAATTTATTTCACTGTTCGATTAAAATTTATCTGTGGTTATACCTTTCGGTGAAGACCGTCGTCACAGGCCCTTTATTTGGTACGTTTTGCGATCGCTTTCGATCTGGAACATCATTTTTAAGTCGCGTTTTGATTAGTATCACTTTTGATTAGTACACGGCTTGAAAATGATGTTCCTACATCGAAAACACTCGCCAAATAAAACAAATAAACAGCCAGTGACGACGGTTTTAACCGAAAGGTATGACAACAGTATAATATTTACTGGCGGAACAAATCCAATTAACTTAATATCAAATAAAATAAAAATATTTCATCCATTATTGGTGGGATATATCCAAAGCCAATAGCGTACTTTCTTCGAAGTAACGCCAAATCTTGTCCCATATTTATTTATTCTCAGTCCTTGTGAAGTCCTCTGAAGAAAACTTAAACCAAAATTGTACATAAAGTTTGACACAAAACTTTCTGCATCCAGTGGCAAACAAATGATAAAGAAACTTAAAAGTAAGAAAAATAGTTTGTAAGACAAAACTAAAACAGGATAAAGAAAAACTACGAAAAAAAATATTAAAAAAAATTGTGTTAAAAAAACACACACACAAAGTTGAGTCCTAAAGAGAGAAACTTACTTTGGTATTTGCCTTTTTAGTTAGAAAGGTTTTTTTTTTTTTTTTTGTTATCATCGTTGTTGGTGTGGTTGTAGTTTACTGTTGCAATAGTAGTAGAAACACACAGTGATTATCCCGTAAGTAAGTGATTAATCACATGCCTGTGCGTGATTATCAAACAAAACAGGCAGCAGGCGTCATAGTGTCAAAACGCTCAGACATGATACGAAACTAAAACGTGATCATATTTAATATTTGATTTTCAAAATTGTAACTTTCTTTGCATTAATTCTCACAGTTAAATGTCTTTAGAGTAAAGTGGCAAATAAAAGAAAAAAAGAAAAAAAAAACGGAAAAACTAAGGAAATTCGTTAAATACATGATATAAATAATTGAAACGTGTTAGATGAAAGATTGATTAAATACGTGTAGATTTGAATGTGTGTGATTGAGTGCGTTTAGATTGATAAATGCAGAATAACAATGAAACCAACTAGAAGAGCTTAAAATGTTGGTTATTCAAAAATTTTAAAAAATTAGAGTCAAAATCACTTTTAATGTATTATTGATTACGTTATAATTACATCTAAGTAAAAACAAGAAATTCAAACTAATTATCTCTGGCTAATAATATGAAAACATGTAAGAGTACTATATACGGCTATGTCGAATCTTATACATCCTTTACCACGTATTTAAATCTAGTTTAGTAAAGTAACTCCTATCAAAATAACAAATATTGGGGTCACAAAGATTTAAAAAATAAAGAAAACTTTGTGCTTAAAATATCATCGGCTCTTAATGGGTTAAGCATTTTTTAAAAAATGTCAGCGTTTTCTGAGAGATTCTTAAAAAGCTTTTAAATGATACCAATATTGATATCTTGAAAAAATTGAAGCACAATCATACTTTTCTGTTAAAAATTTCGAAAAATTTTTTCACTTAATGTTTT
This sequence comes from Cistogaster globosa, assembly GCA_937654795.1. Lineage (NCBI taxonomy): Eukaryota > Metazoa > Arthropoda > Insecta > Diptera > Tachinidae > Cistogaster > Cistogaster globosa. Next base: position 106,480,937 of record OW569406.1, on the reverse strand, counting down.
TTAATTCTTTATCGCCCCATAATTTTTTTTTTATTTTGATTGGAGTTACTTCATTTTCCCAATTGTTGTAAAAAAGTTATAAGCAGGCGGTGTATTATGGCCGCTGCCTTGAAGGACATGGAATGTTCTTGTTCATTTTCAGTAGAAAACTTTTCGAAACTATGTCTGATCGATTGGGTTATCTAGTGCCTTGGCAAAGTTAATTACAGTACCAATATGGGCGGACAGATGTGATCAAGATTCGAGTCAGTACCTGGCCGTGGACCCTAACCTGACTGTGGTCTTACCACTGAGTGAAATACAAAGCGTCGACTAGCGCCCCCTGCTAGGCGTAACCAACAGAGTTGCAATTTCAAGAGCAGGGCTTGCAGGACCGTGTCCTTCCCCTTGCTTGAGGGTTGGAGACTTTCCAACCTCTCTGTTGAATATGCAACAGCACATTCATTTAGCACCGCACCTTCCCTGCGGACACTAAACTTTAACCGACAGCCACCACGTGTACCCAGAAGGGACCTCACCAATAACCGGCTACATGGATGGTCGGCTCTCTGTATGGGCCACCGGTTCCCGTGGTGCCAGTATTTTAAGGATACTGGTTAGACCTTCGACTATGACCCGCGTCTTGTCTATCCAGATTCAGTGCATGCACACCGGGGGACTGGTTCCCCCTATACCCCGAGTGTACTATGTCTGTGCCTAGGTTAGCATCAGCACAAACTTCTTGTAGTATCCCCGGGAGGAAACATCGGACAGAAGAAGATCTTTCAATCGACTACGTAAGATCTTAGAATATATGTGTACTTTATGGGGCCGGAAATGGATAGTATACAGGGTCGGGCATCTAATGTTTTTTTTCAACTAGTGCTTATTTCGTAATTGGTAACATTTAGCTCATGTGTGATTTAGCAGATAATTAGTTTTATCCTTCCGCTGAACGAATATGGTTGTGTATGCGCTTGAACAATGCTGGGAAATAACGCGACATTACTTTGAAAATCATGTTGCAGAATGTCTGCGAATATTGCGTACGGATTTTGGAAGAAGAGAAGCACCGTCAGCTCCGTATGTTCGTTGTCTTATGAAAGAGTGAAAGAAGCTGGCATCCTCATCGATATGCCAAAGCGTGAAAAGCCAAGAACAGTGCGTACACCCGAGAATATTGCTGCTATCAATTCACCGCCATTCTCAATAATTGAACATTTCGGAGACATTATTGAGACGAATTTTACATAAAGACCTTGGTATGACGCCATGCAAAGTCCAATTGGTTCAGAAGTTGAAGGCAACTGACCATCCAATGCGCTTACGCTTCGCTAAGTGGGCCTGCGATCGACTTACAGAAGATGCCGATTTTGCCAAAAAAAATCATCTTTTCAGATGAAGCTCATTTTGATCTTGGCGGGTATGCAAACCAGCAAAATTGTCGCATTTGGGGCACAGAAAACCCGCACACATGCATTGAAAAGCCGGTGCACCCAAGACGAGTAACTGTTTGGTGCGGATTTGGGTCCAGAGGCATAGTTGGGCCATTTTGCTTCGAAAATGAGCAAGGAGTGGCTGTTACAGTCAATGGCGATCGTTATCGGGCCATGTTGAACCGATTTTTGTTCAGAAAAATTGAGGAAAATATTGGCAACATTTGGTTTCAACAGGACGGCGCTACATGCCACACAGCCGATGCCACACTCGACGTTTTGCGCTCTGTTTTTGAAGATCGGATTATCAGTTGCAGAGCTGATGTCGTTTGGCCACCTCGGAGCTGTGACTTGACACCGTTGGACTTTTATTTGTGGGATGGCGTCAAAGATAAGTGTTACGCCGACAAGCTAGAGACAATTGACGCTTTAAAGAATAATATTCGTGAAGCCATTGGTAAAATACAGCTGCACACAATCTATAATGTGCTTAAAAATTGGACCGATCGTGTAGACTCCTGCATGGGCAGCCGAGGTAGCCATTTGAAAAAAATTAGTTTCCACTAGTAAACAGAAGGATTGTACTTTCAAATAAAAAAAGAAATTTGAGAATTTAAGAAATTTATTTGGCGGACACTATAGAAATTACAATTGGAATGACAAACTTAGATTTACCTTTTTCCAATTATTGTAGTGAAAGGAATAAAACTAATTTCTTAAGTTTTCCCAACCAGGATTCGATATAACAAATAAAATAAAATTTTACTTTTTTGGCTAAAGTTCTTTTTAATTTAAATACAAATAAAAATAAAATATAAAAACCGAAAACTACGAAAAAGTTAAGAAAATAATAAAAAGGTTCTGTTTAAATAGATACGGTACTGAACTACGCTGTTTCTTCTTCTTATTTTTTATTGAAACCCATAAAGCTTTAATGAAAGAAGAGTTAAAAATGTTATGAAAACCCAAAAAAAATTTTTGGAATCTTAAATAATCCACTTCGGCCCCTATATTTCTGTTCGTACTAAAAATACGAGACCAGCAAAATATGTTTCATAAAATCTGACTCTCCTCTAAAGAACTTCAAATTTATATACAAATACAATCAATAATTTAAAAACTCATATTTCACAGTTGGTGACACTAAAAAACTACATGAAATCAAATATTTAATTTTCTTAAAAAAAATCGTTTTTAATTTAATTTTAACTATCAGCAAATTTAGGATGTTCAACAAAAAGGTGTTACGATACCAGTATTAGGCATCGCAGAGAATACGACGAAGTATAAAATGCTCGTATGGATAAACGATAAAAATAGTTTTCACATAAAGATGCTTGAAATAAATATTACTTTCCCATAAACACATTAAGGCTACGTGGATTAATATTAAACCGAATGTGTTGACATGTTTGTATTTAATCTATAAAATAAATAATAACAAGTTTATCATTTGTCAGCAGTTAAATACATAAATTTATGAGTTTAACTATCAAAATATGAACGCGCATACATGATGAATTAATAATTCATTATGTTTTAAGAAAATATTTACACACATGCATAAGAGTCCTTACTAGTAAGTGTGTGTGTAAACACTTCCGGTTAATGTTATTCATATAGACGTCACAATTCCTTTTATTACTAAGCATTACTATGGTGACCTCTTACTCCTGCCTTTTTAAAAATATTTTTGCACTTTTTTTATATTTTTCTTTAATATTTTTTTAATCTGCCTTTTTTGTAAAAAAGAAAATCTAAAAACAGACGAGAACAAAAACCAAACAAATGTCAAAAACTGTCAACCATTTGTGTGTGTATGTGCGCGTGTGTGTGTGCGTGTTAGTGTAACAGAGCTTACAAAATAATAATACATCGTCAAGTTTATTTGAAGAGTTTATTGAATCCGTGACATCAACAGTTTCGACATTTATTTTTCCATTTAGCAAATACCAAATGCCCCCAAAGCACAGCTCAACGATTGAAATGTAATATTTTTTATGCTGCCTCAACCATTCCTTGCATATCCATTTTGTTTTTTTATTATTCCTTTTTGCATTTACTGTCAATGCCACTTAGTAAATATTTATTTGTGCAGAGATGTCAAGTGTCAAGCGGGAAATGGGAAGTGGAAATAATGCATTATGAAAGTAAAATCTATTTTAAGGAACATAAAGAATTTTTAAGGAAGAGATCAACAATTGATGAATCGAATCAATTGCAGGTAAGTTTACAGTTTTCTTGTGCTTTGCGAATAAAATCAACATATGTTCTATAGATAGTTTGAAAATCTTGATATTTTAATTTAATTTTTAATTAAATTTGTAAAAGCAAAGTACTTTAATAATCTGCTCATTTTAAAACATATTTTAACCATCGTTTTGGTTGTCAAATATTTTTACAAAACGCATGCGCAGAAAACGATACAGAACATTAGCTGTGCCAATTTCTCTTGTGATCGTTATCAAGATTTTTTTGCGATTATTATCTGCCACTGTTTTGCAGACATATTCTTGCTAATAAGGACTTATTTATGGTGAAAGTAATAAAAAAATAAATTATTTTTTCTTTTAAATTTAGAAAAAAAGAATCCAAAAATTACAGCAAAAAATTTTAAATTATTGTTTAACTTCAAAGACTTTAAATTATTAAACGTGAGAAACTGCGAAAGATGAAAGATTTTAAAGTAATAAATAAAAAATTTTTCTATCCATAATTAAAATTTAACGAAATTTCCTTAAATTTATAGAATTTTTCTTTAATTTATATAGAAAAAAGTTTTTACACCAATTAAATTTTCATATAAAATTTAAATAAAATATGTAATAAATTCAATTAGCGTGCATAGGAATATTTTGCCAATCTAGCCGGACATTACTTAATTTTTTAGTTTATATTGCAGCCAAAAATTTACTTAGTGCCCTTAGATTAGTAAAGCTTTGCAGAAAATCTGTTGTAGTCGTAGGATTTCAAAGCTCTTAAATAACCAAAATAAGAACAATGAAGAAAAAGTTCCCCTTAAAAGAAATAATTCTACCAACCTAATAATAAAAGACTGAAATATTTAAATTATATACCTTCAATAAAGATGACAGATATCAGGCAATCTACCTGCATAATACCATTTTTAAATAGACACCATCCTAACAGACAAAACAACCTGAACCCACCACTATCTATGCCACAAACACCTTACACTATCTAACCAGTACTAATCAAAACGCGGTTTAAAAATGATGTCTTTACATCGAAAGCGCTCGCCAATCGTATTAAATAAACAGCCAGTGACGACGGTCTTCACCAAAAGGTATGACAACAAATAATTCTACCTCTGAAAATGCACGTTTTTACTTAATTTCATGTCATTTTATTTAGTAATTGTAACTTTTAGGGTCAAAAAATGTTTAAAAATTAAAGTTGGACTTAAGAGCTTCTAAAATACCATTTTTAGTCCCGCCCTCTTTTGTGGTTCATAAAATAAAATATTATTTAAAAATATTATGTATTTATTAAAAGAAAGGAATGATATACGCATTTAAAAATTATTTTTTATGGGCAGGGGAAGGTATACCACCAATCCGACACTCAAAACATCCATTTAAAAAAAAATTTTAATTTTTCCAATTTCCCAAAAATATTTATTTTTAAACTTTCCAATGCCTTACCCATTCCCGCCTCCCGATAATATTATTAAAAAGATCTATTTATAATTTGTTGCTTTATAGTATTTTATTTATCTGAAAGTAATTAATTAATTCATAGTAATAACTTGCTTGTGATTGTAACTATAAATTTCGTTTAAAATTATAACAATTAATTATTAAAAACGATTTCTTCTTTTCACTAAGATGATAATGAGTACCATGCTTGTTCTTCATTTGGTCTTCAAAGTCCTCTTATGAATCTGAGTCCTCTTCAGCGTTAGGAAATTGCTTCTTTCGTAAAAGGTAATGACCTTTATTTCCAGTGGGTCTTAATTGGGTCAGAACTTAGCAAAAGCCTATTAATAATATCTATGTTACACTAAAACTTTTAAAACTTTTTAGCGAAATTCTGCAGTAAAGCCGGGAATGTTTGTTTCGTGCGACATCCGCTTCTTCTGATAATGATAACAGCCTAATAGGCAACAATGTCTCATTTATAACAGTTAAACAATGTACTAAAATCTTGTGCATTGTAGGTGGCATAGGATGCCACTCATATAGAGAAACATAAAATTTTGCAGTATCTAAGCAATAATCGGCAAAATTTTGCATTTGGATTTTGGGAATGTTGAAATTACTTCAATAATAACTTTAAATTTGGTTATCTGTCAAGCTACGTATTTAAATTTTTATATTTCTCAAAATTAATTTTTGCCTAGTGTTCGGCTAGATTGGCATATCAACCCTCTGTGCAGCGTTTAGTTAAAAATTTTTTGTTCATACAAAATTTATTTAATAATTAATGAAAATTTTTTATAAGTATTGTTAATAAAATCTGGTTATCAGACCAAAAAATAGTTAAGAAATAAAGATAAGTTTTATCAAATTAAAGAAATGTTAATTGAAATAGTAGTAACACATCATAAGAAAAACAACACTTAAAATCATTGGCCCATAATCATAGTCAGAAATAAAATATGTATATTTTAAGTTGAACCGGCTAAATAAAGAAAATGTTTGCCCATAATTTTTAACAAAATGTAGATAAATTGACTGAATAGCTGATAGAATTTTTTGTTGAAAATAAAAAACAAATATAAAAGTAGTAAATTTTTTATTTCGAAATATACGAAAATTACGAGTAATTTGTTCACATTATTATAAAAAATATAAAATGACTAAAGGTCAACACATAAAATTAAAATGTAAGTTTAAAAAAGTCGATACTAAACCATTCAAAAATAACCTCAGGTGGTTTTAAATTTAAAACAGATTTTTCCCATTAAAACATACTTTTACGCGTCTAAAGTACACAAAAAAAATTGTCGAAAAACACACTTTATTTGGGACATGATTACGGGCTACTAAATTTATATCTTGAAAGATAGTTAAAGTTTTTAATTTATCCGTGGATTTGACTACTTTTACCTTTATTTTATTAAATGTTTTTTATTTTTCTTAAAGTATGTAGAATTTAAGAAATTTTGTAAAATTTAACTTATTTTTTTTTTATTAAATTTAAAAATGGGTTTTCTAAACGAATAAAGCCACTAAAATAAAGAAAAGTGTTTTCAAGTATTACAGCTTTTATTTACTTTTAGGGTTAAATTTTAATAAAATTTTTAGTTCTCTCAATTACACATTTCTTTGTATCAATTACACGTTTTATAAAAAACAAGTAAGAGTGCTGTATTTGGCTAGGCCGAGTCTTATATACCCTTCTTCACGCATGAAGATCTAGTATGGTAAAGTAACTCCAAGAAAAAGAAAAAAAATAATATTGGGGCGATAGCGAATTAAAAATTACGAAAAACATTTTATTATTAAAATGTCACTGGCTCTGAATAGGCTAATTTAAAAAAATTTTGCATTTCCTTAAAGATCTCTTTAAAAGCTTTTAAGACATACCCATATTTATATCCTAATAAATATAATGCACAATCATTATTTTCTATAAAAAGTTCAGAGGCCCATATCTCGCAAAATATGTGTGAGCATCAATTTTTTCACTTCATATTTTTTGTTCTTATTTATTAATTCTGAATTTCCCTATATATTGTTTTTTTTTTTTTTTTTTTTTTTTATTGGAGTAACTTTCATGTTCAAAGTAATACGATTTTCAATACCAAAATTTGTTTAACTTTATCTAAACGATTGGCATTACTAAATTTTCTCTAGCTCAACTAGAGCCTTAGCAAATTGTAGTAATTACAAACAAATGAATGACGAATTTAGATAAACCCTTTTTCCCCTTTTTGCAGTAAAGTATATAATGAAGAAAACACCTTTCCAATTAAATAAGTAATTAAAACAATTAAGAACTTAATTGAATTTCTAACTGAAAAAAATCAATACTTTAACAGCTGCAAAAGCTTCATTGTACAGTAAGGTTTTGGGATAATTTGCATTTTTCGGATAAAAATTTTACTAAAAACAATTTCAATTGTACCAAATTTTCCTGCCCTGGAAGCTGCCTTTTTTCTTTTTCACTATTAAATATATTTATTTACAAAAAAAAAAAAACTTGTTGCAGGTTTAAATTTAAATTTATTTATAACTACCACATTCAATAAGCAAAAATGCATAATAATTGTTATGTGAATTTGTTTTCTTTTGTTATTTTTCTACAACCTTTTTTTAACTTAAAAAATGTCAACACTTTTTTATGCAAAAAGTTTATGATTTTGTGAATTGTTTGCAAATCCTTTCGACGTGTCCTTAGTAAATATCGGAAATGCTAAAATATTTATTTAAAGATTCGTGAATTTATTTGCCATCCATCAGCAAAGGAGCTGAAGGCAAGTAACAGTGAAAAGCAAAATTATGGTAACGACTTTATACTCTCCAAGAAATCTTATAAAACACAACTTTTTATAATGTATTTGACTTTTAATTTATTTTAAATACTGTATCTGTACTCTAATCCTTCGCAACGATAACTCTTTGCCAGATGATATGATGTGTTGAAATATTTAAACAAGACTGATTTTATATTCAAGTTCACACCGAAGTCCTAATACCTTTCATAAAAAATTCAATTAAAAATTAAACAAACACTATTTAAAAATATTTATTTGGATAAATACTGAATTATTATTATCAGGTAAAAAAAATAAAAAATAATTTAATTATTTACATTAAATCCGTTTAAAAATAACAGAGTTTTGAAGTAACAAACATCAAAAAAGTGCACAAAACATTCAAACTTCTTCTTTATGAAGCTTATTAAAAAACTAAATATCTCGATTTGTAACATAAACAATAATGAACTAAATAAACCTAAATTTTATAAGTCGTGGATATAAAAAATATTCGTTTGGTATTACAAAAGTATTAGAGAGATTTGATTGTTTATTTACTTGTTATAGACAAAGTCTGGTAGTTGAACAATCTATTCATGTGTAAATGTGTATACTTTCCCTGCATTTTATCCAACTCTAGTCCTTGTAGCACGGTTTCCAATATATTTCCTTGTGTATTTGATTTTGACAATAATATTTGTTCAAAGTGTTACAACATCTTAAATAAACATTAACACTTAAACTCTCATACACCATGTATCCAATTTCTATGGAAGCAAGTTAATGTAACAGTTCGTAATATTTACAAGAATTTTCATATTTTATTTGTTGTTAAATATTATTTTCAAAATAAACACTTTATTGTTTCTTGGGAAATAAGATCTTGGTTTGATGACATTTAAGTTTAATTTTAATATGAAGTATTTTATTCCTTGTTTGGTTTAATTTCTATAATATCAATAATTTAAAGTTGCAATACAAATAGTGTAAGCTTTTCTCATATTCAATACAGGTTTGATAACTTTTAAAGGATCTTAAATATTTGTCTGTTCATATATGAAAAACACTACACTTCTCCGTTAATTTTTATACCCTTCACCATGATATTCTTTTAAATAAGAGAGTAAATTTGGCGATATCTGCCTGGTTGAAGTCAAGTATACCAAGGCCTCAAAAAAGCTGCAAAAAATATAGTCCCAAATATAAAATTTTCACAGAAATTTGACAAAAATTTAAAAAAAAAAATTACCGAAAAAACGTATTTGCTACCAAAAAAATTTAAATATCATTAAATTCAATAAGAATACTCATTGAAATGTCTGCTAGAAAATTCTAAACATAAATTTAACCGAAATATAAAAGTCACAAAAAACCAGAACACATTACAAAAGACAGCCTTTAAAGATCCCCAAAGACTACAATTGAACAGCCTAAATACACCAAAAATATTTTCATTATATCAAAAAAATATTTTGCCAATGTAATGAAGATTTGTTGTTAAATTATTTCTGCTGTGCTATTGGCTGTGCTATTGGCTGTCGCAGCCTTAATGCTGGGGTAGAAACGAAAAAATTTTAACAAAAGCAATTGTGTCAAACACAATATATTCGGTATCAAAATTTAGATCGGAAGTTGACATACAAGCATGTATCTCGACAATACTTAGATTCAAAATAAGCTGTGAACCCTTAGAACACTTACACTTTCTTAGATTCAATAGAGTTGAATAGGACACGCAAACAAAATAGATTGCAGGTTGCAAAGGAAGCATAACACGTGGAATTTGCAAGACAGAAGTCATTTAAATGACTTAAAAATTGTGGATTCCTAGATGGATTGGTATTAACTAGTATTTTTATGATTTTGTTCTAAACCGCCACCACAATAAAGGGTGCAGTGTTATGGTGTTAAGTGATGTGACATCTCAAAACAGAATAGAACTTAAATTTTCGGTGCTTAATTTTTGAACTGAATCCCTAGATTATACAACAGTATAATTCTTTGTTAAGTTGCAAAAGAATATATTTCAAACGTCCTCTTTGTTGGCCGCCTTATTCTCTTTTATGAACAAGTAAATCAATTCAATCATAAGCAGACACTTATTATTACAAAATGTGGAGGAGAAATGTTTCAAAATATTTTTAATATGCGATTACCTTTTGGTATTTAGGATCAGTATTTTGTAGCAAATCATGATAAAAAACTTAACTCCTGGAAAATGATATGAAATTATAAAGAAATAATTTGAAAATCAGTTATCAACTAAATTGTGTTCAGTGATGAGTTACATTTTTGTTAAAAGAAACCCCAATAGACCCTTCGAAGTTCAGTACAATAGATCCATCGCCGTTTAAAGCTGATGGCTTAATTTGCCTCTTTTACTTTAAGGAAAAAAAAACCGAAAATCAAGTTATGGTCCACTGAGATATGACCGCACCGTAATTAATGACTTTTTTTTTAAATATGCATAACATTGATCCGGGTTCAATGTTGTTTGAACAATATTGTGACCATAACAATCGACGTAGTGAAATTAAAATTTGGCGAAAAATTAATTTTAAGAAAAAGACTTGTCAATTGGCCTGCAAATTTCATTGCCCTTGATTATTTCCTATGGGGCCACGTAAAGTTACTGACTCTTATTAAAAAATTTACAACAATTAAGGCCTTGGCGCCAATATTGTTTATGACATAAGCTTGCCTTATCAAAAACAGCCGTGGAAGCCACATGCCCAACATCATTTTCAAATGGTAAAGTCATTTATCAATCTTTCAAATGTATTTTTTTTTTTAATTAAAAATGAAAATAATTTAAATGTAAATGTTTTTATGAATTTTAATTATAATTAATTTTATTTTCTAGATAAACAAGCACTAGGTCAGTTTTAAAATAAAAATATTGTTTATTCGTTTTTTTTTCTTTCAATAATAACAGGTCAAAAAGCATTTACATTTAATTTAAAAATTAATTTTTTTATTCTTGTTATTTTTAACAAATTAAACTTCTAGCGGCCTTAAAAATCACTCGTTATTACGCTGGGTTTCTTTAAAATGTTTAAAGTTTACAAGTTCAAGGTGATGGGAACCGATAGTAAATACGATGTTATTCTTTATGTGGTCCCCTCTAAGTTCAAAAACGTTTCCTAACTCTATACCATCCTTCCCAAATGAAACTTTTATTAAAATATAAACTTCTCTATACAGATCTGTCAAATTTTTAAATTTGATTAACCTCTATTCAATTAGACCATGACGTTATTTATTTGAGTTCATACATCAAACATCAACAAAAATTTTAACCACAAAATTAAAAAACCATTTTGTTATATTTAAGAATCAGTAACGAATTAAATTTTAACCCTTTATATTATTAATAAAAATGTAATTACATTTATTTAGCAGCTGCTAAAAAAACAGAAACTAACACAAGGTCTTTTGCTGTAACCTCAAAACTGTTTAAAACACTCACACACTCAAACAAACATTCACTTTTATATATTGAAAACTATTTGCCGTAAATTTATTCATATGAATGAGTGACATTTCTGGCCATTGTTGTAATAACACAAATCGAAAATGTCCAGAAGTTTTTATTCAAATTGTTAAAGAGTTTGTAGTTGACAAACAATGCCAAACCATAAAAAAAAAAATATTTTTACTAAAGAAAAAAAATCTAAAAACTTTACAGACAAATACATACGTCAAGTATCTAGAAGGAAGCATCATATGTGTGAAATAAAAACTGATTACAATTGTTATGGAAAAAGTGAAACTTTTTCTCAAAACAGCCATTGATAAATTATGTGCTAAATTTGTGTTAAATATTAATTTTATATTTTTATTCTTTTTCCCCTTATTTTTTTCAATAAGTTTTTTTGATTTTTTGCTATAATTTTGAAAGTTTTTCGTTTAAACTCCAGTAGGAACCGATTGATGTTGGAATAGGTTTTTGCCCCTAAAAGGTAAAAATGTAGCCCTATCTATACCGCTACAATATCAGCCTCTCTGTCCATTTTACAGAGCTTGAGGTTTGAAATTTGCAAAGGAGTCAATTCGATCTTGGCTATTACATTAGGCGTGTGTATCCACGTTGGTAATACAATATCGTTAACGTCTATGTCGGGGATTTCTGCCGTACTGCGTGTTTATTATCCAGGTTTGATGCCAACCTAGGATCCACATCAAGCTTCAACTTGTTGTGGTTACAACAAACCCTTTAAAAACCCCGTAAGAATTTTGCTTTTCCATGTACGGCAAAAGGGGCAAACTAAAAGAGGTACGTGCCAGGTGCCGACAACTTTCAATTTGTGCAATTTTTTATCATGTTGTGTTTTGTGCAATTTTTTATTGCATTTTTGGATAAAATATCGTTCTTAAAGCAATAAAAAAAAATATAAACCACAGTGAATCCTTTAAAATCTAAATGTTATCTTAGAATTCATTGTCGTAGATGGGCAGGCTTCAAAGAAGCTGTAAACTCCGTAAGTTGCTGTATACGAAGACACGATATCTTTTTAATTTTTTGTCGTTAATAATCAGTCTCTCTTAGACAGCCGTAATAAAATATTCTGACCAATCTTGCAGATTTACTACCTTCACAATTATTTTAAACATTTTCTCTTTAAACACACAAGAATACTGATTTTTCATTTTATTTACTTTAAATTTTAACGTTTCTTCTTTTTGGTCTATGGCAATTTAAAGTTGTCGGTGGAGTACAAAAAAATGCAGAACTTGTGCGATTTAAGATCTGTGTCAATTTACAAATTTACTTGCATTCTACAGTTGAACTAAGCATTGCGTTAAGAAAAAGTGAATTCAAACCAATCGCTAGTCGACTCCTAGCCTTAGAGGGCGGCTTTCAACGAATGATGGTATTTGCTTTGAAACCAACAACGATTTTGATATAAATAAGTATCAATATTTATTTAAAATACTTTAGCGAATAATTTTCTATTTGTTACAAAATAACGAACAGCAGAAAATTTATTTGTAGCGCTTAAACAACAAACCCAACACAAATTCTCAACAACAACTTATCCAAGCTGGAATGAATATTCTTAATATTATATATTTTTTATATTTGAACAAGGTCTTGATTGCTTAAAAGCCCTAAAGTTTTATAACGATATTGTTTTACTTTTTGCTAAAAACTTTTTTGTGCTGATTTAAAATTGGAAAAAAACAGATTTTTGTGTTTTTGGTCAGAAGTTTAAAGTGCATTTATTGTATCTGTAAAGTTGTTTTTTTTTTACAGTAAGGTTGTAATCGAATTGATTTGAATTGAAAATTTCTTAATAATAACTTTTAATGGAAAAAAACTGATTTGAATAAAAGCAGATTTTTATATGTTTCTTTTAAAAATGAAAAGAAAAACTGCAATTCGCAATCAGAAACAGAAAAAATTAAGGATTCTAAGATTTGTACTGTACCATAACGTAACGCTTTTCTCATTTGAACTTTCTGTAGCTCTTTTGAGGCCTTGGCTTAACTGATTTCCATCCGCTTACTTACAGACGGTCCTCGCTAGAACGATTTCTCTACACAGAAATATAAAGAATATGGTGGAAACTTAAAACAGAATAGCATACTTATACAAATCCTTTCCACCTGTAGTGGAGGGTGTACAAATAAAGTATGTGATCACAAATAAAGCCTTTAATTCCGGACATCTCGATAGTTAAAGTGATATTAAGGTTTAAAAATTTTCTTCTTCATAAGCAATTAACAATATTTCTTGCAAATAACTGACTTCAAAGTAGACCGAGTCCAGACTTAAACTGTGCAATTTTTTGAGGCATAATTTTTTCAATTCTCTATTTAAGTTGCAGCGATGTGCGTTATTTAAAAAAGAATATAAGCAATAGTAACATTCCCTTGAAATTGCTTAGCCTTCTTGCTTCACTAACAAGCAAAAATTTCATGCTAGTTTTATTTTAAATTGCAAAGTGTAAATGCCGTAAAACTTAAAATCATGCTTCATTTATTGCTGACACCGTAAAACCAAATTTGTTTAAATTCTAAGCACTTGTGTATAATTTTTCTAAAGATTGATTATTATATATCTAATTACATCTACTATGAAGGCACCCTTTAATTATTAATGAATATTTAATCTAATTTTAGTATAGATCAAATTACAACAATTATGTGAAAACCCTGTAAATTCGAAATTCGAATTGTATAATTTTTGTTATAGTGAACTTAGCAATGCGGGTCCCCTGTAAATATAAAATTTCTGTCTATAACGGTTCAACATTTGGCCACATACATCTAATAACATCTACTATTAGAACACCCTTTAATTTCCATATCCCATTTTTATAACTGTTATTATAGCGGACTTAGAAATACAGGTTCTTTGCTAATTCAACTCTCCGCCTACAACTGTTCAAAAGTATGGCCATATACACTAAATTAAATGAACTATTGGGGCACCCTATAATTTATAACTTTTTAACCTTTGTACTTTTCATTGTCCAATTGTCAAGCATTTTTTTATAAAAGTTCAAAATATTGACCCATATAAGACAATTTACGTTAACTATGGGACACCCTTTAATCTTAAGATTTATTTTTTATTATCTAGAACCGATATCTTTTAGTTTTAAAATGGTTCTCCTTACGTTTCATAATACGCATTACAAACGCTCATGTTGTATAGGGGCACCCTTTTATTTTTAAAATTATGAACAATTTGTAAAACGGGACCAAGCTTTAAGCAAAAACTTTAAAATTAAAAAAATTTCAAATTCGTTTTAGAAATGACTGAGTTATACGGGTACAAGCAATCAAAAAAAGCAGCATTCTGACTTCCTTCATGGTTTTTAGTCGGTTTAAAATAGTGACGTATGAGTTATAACTTTTAAAATTCAAACGAGTTTTATTTTGATCCCAGCCTAAGAATTTATACAAACAATAACATAAAAGAACTTGGACTCTGCTTTGGTTAACCAAACGCTAAACGAAGAACGTCTCTTAAAGCAGTTAAGCAGTGATTTTCCCATAAGCAGGCAAACATTTATTTATAACAAAATGAAAATACATTTTGTCAAAATTTACGATTTCATAAAAATTAAGGTTTTCTCTTAAGAAAGTTAACTTGATTCAAATTTCTATGTCCAGATTTACACGAGCGATTATTTTACGCCATTTTGTTCAGTTCTGTTTAAAAGTTTCAGCGAGTTTTATCGCATCCATAAACTATGAAATTTTTCATGACAACGGAATTTTTACATTTCGCTTTTAACTTGACGTTCGTTACAGTAGTAGTGAAATAACAGAAATATATTTCAAATAACACACAAAGAACAAAACAAAACATACACGGTAAACGTACACAAAGCAAGTGTACAAAAATCCCCTTGAATTTCAAGCCATGCCATTTTGTCTACCCCGCTTGCAAAATGCCTTGGTGAAAATAGCTCCATTTAAATTGCACTGATCGCCATTAAAATCATTTTTGAATGAATTTTTAATTTATCTTCTAACAACAAATAGCTGGATTTTTTCCTTTTCTTGGTATCGTACCGCAGATAGATTTTTAAATGTCTGTTAAAAAAATTAGTTTTACAATATTTCCTCAACTATAAAATGTTGAATTTAAAAATATTTTTGCCACAAAACTATCTTTTTACTGTCACATTTGTATAACCTTCACCGCAAAACGTAAAAATGGCATAACTAAGTTTGTTATTCCGTTGGTAATTCCTACAATGTCCATTTCTGACCCCATAATGGCGATTGAGCGATGTCCGTCGTGTCAATGTTGAAATTAACTTTGCCAAGGCACTAGATCCGGTAAAGAAACTTTTAATAATTCAATCGAGTAGACATAGTTACACTATTGAAAAGCGGCAAGATCCATGTTCTTCGAGGCAGCGAGCAAAACACCACGCCTGCCTCTAATGTTTCTATATTAATTGGATCAACTTGAATCAATAAAGCAAACAAAAAACACTAAAGAAAAAGGAATGAGGCGATAGAGAATAAAAAAAATAAAAAATAAAACATGCGAAAATATTTGCGCTCGCCCATATTTTTCGAGTTACGGGCCTCTGAAATTTTGAAAGAAAAGCCGATTGTGCGTCATATTTTTAAGATATCAATTTTTAAGATATCAATATCATTTAAGAGCTTTTGAAGCCATCTTTTAGAAAATACCAAAAATTTTAAAAAATGCTTAACCCATTAAGAACCGATGACATTTTTATGTAAAAAGAATTTTTAATTTCTTAATTTTCTGGCACCTCAATATATTTTTTTTTTATTTATTGGAGTTGCTAAGCTAAATTAACATACATGCTGAAGGGTATATAAGCTCTCTTACTTGTTTTTATTAACAAATACCCCTCCACCAGTCCTTTTTTATAAATATAATTTTTGGAATCTGATCCATGTTTAAAATAATTTTCATGTTGTTAATAATTTTTTTCTTTTCATTTTATTTGAAATTTATACAAACAATATTTAAAATTGCTTGAACGTGATGGAAATTTTAAGTACAATAAATGATAGAAACTGTCATATTTAGAATTGCACTTGTGTCTGTAAAAGTGCGCAGACAATTTTATTGTACAGCAAAACAATTACAACAATTATGGAATTTCTGGGTTATAAAAACAAGTGTCTATTTAATGTTGAATGAATTTGAAGAAATATAATATTTTTTGATATACAAAATATTACAACTGGGCTTCTACGCTAAATGTCTTACATTTAAAATATGTTTGAATTCATTTAGAAACATACGAATAGCAGTACTTTTAAAGGAGTGCGTTAGTTTGTGTGTGCGTACGT
The DNA here is from genome assembly GCA_937654795.1 of Cistogaster globosa. Taxonomy (NCBI): domain Eukaryota; kingdom Metazoa; phylum Arthropoda; class Insecta; order Diptera; family Tachinidae; genus Cistogaster; species Cistogaster globosa. The sequence goes on along the minus strand of OW569406.1, from coordinate 106,464,278 downwards.
TATTGTGTGTGTTAAAATTTCATCATAATTTATTTGCCTTTTTTGTATGGAATGGTCTAAATTAAACGTTTATGGTGCCAAAATGTCCTGTGTCTAACTTACTGTCTACAAATATAAACACCATAGCTGTTTGTATGTATGAGAATGTCCTTTTTGCTTTTGTTTTGTTACTGTTTATACTCCTTATAATATAAATAACTTCATTTAACGAGTAATCCTTAGAATTTCATTCTAATTTAAGAGTGTTTTTAGTTCCTCCTTTTTGTTTTTATGTTGTTAATTGTGCAACTTGTTTGTAGATTTTATCAGTTAAAGTATTCATAGCACGCAATTAGTGTTGTATTGTTTTTGTATTCAAACATATTTCTAAATTTTTTGCTTCATTCTTTTTTAAATTAAATAAAGAGCCTTTGACTTTGACTTCAAGTCTTTTTTTGTTCTTCATGATATAAGAAAGATTATAAAAAAGATGCTACAAAACCTTACAGCAAAAACTCTTTTTCAACTTTATCCATCCTTTAAAAAAACGTTGAAAATGCAACAGTCTTTTTTGCAGATTTACTTACGGTTATTTACATATTAAAATTGTTATTCAATTGATCCGAATTGCAATAACTCTACGTTGGCCTACAACAGAAAAAGTATCTAAAGACGTGAAATTATGATAATTTTTCGAGAATTTAACCGCTTAAAAAGCTTAGAAATAAATAAAAGATTTTAAATGTATTCAACTACTTGATTTGTTTATTTCTCATAACCATAACGCCAACTTAGAATTAAGAACTTAAATTAATAATTTTCTTGATCTCTTTTAAAAATATAAAAAATGCCTTTTAACCCCAAAAATTAATTTTTATAACAAAAATTTAAAATTATTTTTTAAGAATGAAACACTCCCAGCTCTTAAATCAAAAAAGTTATTTAATAGAGCTATAAAATATATTTGGAAATATCGAACTAAGAAAAATATCTTCAAGCAAAATACTTAATAAATAATGCGCCAAGTGTGAGTTAAGCTCACAAGCGAAGAGTTCCGTACCATGTTTGCGTCACCCTCTACTTTTAAATTGAATTTGTTAAACTTGTACCGAGGTAAAAACAAGACATACTTTTAGTAACTTTAAAATAATTTTTTGTACGAATCATGTAAATGTTAGAAAAACTTTTAATTTTAATTACGCATACTTTACTTATAGTGACTTAGCAGTACATCACCTCAGCCTATTACGGTCCAAAAACATAGTGATGTGAAAATCACGTAACCGTTAAGGTACCCTTCATTTTACTCTAATATTCTGCACTAATTTTTATTGCAGACATAGAATTCTCTGTACAAATATTAACGATTTAAAGAATTAGACTACATTCCTCAATTTTACAGGCTTTTGGAAACACCCTCCAAATTCTAAATTTACTGTTTACAATTAATTTTTATAGCCAACATATTGGTTCATAATGTGTAGGCAATAATCACGTGTGTGTATATTTGAAGTGTCTGCCTATCACAGTTTAAAAAATGACAATATGTCTATGAATATCAAATCACTGTATCTGACAATTGATAAAGAAAGAGAGTGGAAAAACTTTAGACTTTGTGTTGACTTCGTTTATCCAATTGAAAAGTAATTGATTATGAGTTATTCCTCATATTCGAATTTTTTATTTATTCGGTTAAATAGATGCTATTTACAACGTATATAACTTACAGTGTACAGATTCTAAGAATGAATTAACTTATATTTAGCTTAGAGTTAATTTATCAATAAAAATTGTTACTTTGATTCTAAGAATGCATATGACGGATGTAGCGATCTAGAAAGTGCTGCTTTTTATTCTTCTAGTGTCTAATGTGTCCTGTTATAGCCTTCACAACAAGTATAAAAAGGGTATATCAAAGGTTTTCACTTCGTTTGTTATTTCTACAGTATCCGTTTCTATCCTCATAAAGTGTATATATTCTGCGCTCTTATGCGTGGCAATTCGATTGAGCGATGTTCATCTGTCCAGAGGTATGTATTTCCGTGTTCGGTTTAAAATCAACTTTGCCAAGCCACAAGGAGAGCTAGAGAAAATTTAATCAATCAAATTTCAATCAATCAGACATAGCATAGAAAAGTTTGCTATTGAAAATCAGCCAGACGTTCAATGTCTGTCTGGGTAGCGGGTAAAACCCCATGCCTGTCTCTAATTTTTCCTTATCATTTCGAACAAATTTGGTTTATTGAAGTTATCCCAACCAAAAAGCAAATATATGGGGCGATAGAGAAATAAAAAAAAATAGCATCAAGGGAGCAAATTGGTGCTGGCACATATTTTCCGAATTATAGGCCTGTAAACTTTTTATAGAAAAGTATTGTCTATATAAAAAGACAACAGCATTAAGATCAAAACTGATTTAAAATATTTTTCACGTGTTCAAGGTAGAACCCCATAGCGAATAAGGCTATAATATATAATATTGTGGCTAGAAAAGCTCAGACAACGCTGGGTGCATTAAGCTAGTTGAATATTAAAAAGAATAATTACAATCAAACTTTTATCAAAAGATATTTTTAATTGTATTTTATTTGGAATATTTTAACAAATAAATAATGCTTTTTTTTAAAGGCTGAAGTTAAAAATGCTCAAACTTGACTACAGAAGGGTCTATTTCACAGCGGCGCGCTTTGGATTTAAGAAGAGTTCTTTAAGAAACATCGGGACTTACACTTGAGTGTTTCATAACAGTCCATAAGGTAAAATATGTATTGTTCGCGCAGCCTTGAGTAAAAAATTGCCAACTTTATGCTGAAGAGTATAAATCTTAAGACGATGATAGAAACTTCATCAATCAAACAAAATAAATATTGATATGAAATAAAACCAAATACGTTTTTGTAATAGATTCGTATTTTAACATACTGAAGACCGCTTCAGATATTTCTGAAATTTTATAATATTTTAAGTTTTTATAGGGTGCAAGGTGAATGCAAGAAAATTCCTTACATTCATTTTAAAATTTACTTCAAGTGGTTACGAGTGGTGGCAGCAAAAAATAAACCTTTAAGTATTAATGCAATGCTGATGATGTTGTTGTTATTTTTGAAACTTTTGTTGATTTTTTATTTGTTGTTGTTGCTACAGTTGTTGAGTGCAACACTCAACTCGAGTTAAGTGCGCTCACTTTTTTTCTTGCTGTTGTGCTTTTTATTTATTTACTTATTTTTTTTTGGCAACGCTTGATTAAACTATTGTGTGTTAAAAGTATTTAGTTAAAGTATTTTGTAGACGTTTTTGCTTTCTTTTGTTTTAAATTTTTCTTTTATTCTTACTGATTTGGCTATAGAAAATGAAATGTTATAAAACTTGTTTAAACATCGCAAAGCACGTTTAAAAGGGAAAGCTTTAAATTTAATTTTGAAAAACATTTCACTTGCTTTTAACATGTTTTAATTAAGGATTATTACACAAAATTTCTTAAAATTTAAAATTTAAATTTGTAAATGAAAGTAGATCTTCAAATTCTTAAAAGTAATACAAAAAATTACTTTGTTAAATAAAATTTTTACTCGAAAATTTAACGCAGGGCATTAACATTTGAAAATAGTTTTCGGCACATGACCATAGCAACTTTTTCCGAGGAAGCGCATTCTAAATTCATCCTGAGCATTTTTGACCTCCAAGACATAATTTTTTGCTGGTTTATCAGTATCAGCCAGTGACTTTACGTGACTCCACAAGAAATTAGCGTGCAGGAGGTCAATTGGTCCATTTCTCGAAAGCAACTTATCCACAAATTTTGATCTTAATAAGTCGATTTTACGGCTGGTTGATCAAAAATGTCAAAAAGTGAACGAAGTATGACAGCTCAATTTAGAGTGAAATCTATCGTAAATCTTACCAGGTTTGAAAAAACTCTTTGTATCATCTTTTTTAATTGCAAATGTGGCTTACATTTAAAAGCTCTCAAGAAAATGAAATAGTTTCTAGCAGTCAATCCAAGAATACACTGGCCAACAAAAAAAATTTTTTTAATGTTTCCTTCACTTCATTAGCCAAATCTTACTAATTTTGAGTTCATAATAACGAAAATGGCAACGAAAAAAAATTTAATAGCTCTAGTTTTTGTAATACACCATTGGTCATGGGTCTTGAGATGTGCTAGGCTGTCTGAGTCCCTCTTCACTATCTTTATTTTTCACTTGAAGATCATAACAGTGGGGTGGGGTAGGTATTGGTAAACCATCGGAATATGAAGTTACTCGAATAGCCGAAGGAATATGTGGGTGTTGAAATATTATTTTTTGACAATCCCGACTTTATTGGTGGTCAAGCCGAAATAGAGGTCATTTATATGGATTGCAGGCTCCCAGCTCCAACTAAATTTCTCAACAAACTGAAAGTTAAGCATGTAAAAGGTGACATGTTACTGTAACTTAAAAACAAGAAATAATTGGCAATTTTTAGGTGATTTTTGAACTCAAAGGGTGCAAATATATAATAATTTGGTATTTTCAATCCTGAAATATATTCATTGTTGGCAGTGATAAATAAAAAGTTTAATAAAATTCTACAACTGAGTTACTACAGTTAATTAATTTTAGAATTTTGTTGATACTTAAGAGTCTTCCACATTATTTTAAAGGAACGCAACAGTCCTCTCACTATTGCGACTAAAGCGCAGTACAGATAACTCAATACTTTCTAATCTTATCTTATCTAGTTTAGTATCAAAAATAACAAAAGAAAATATTTTACGATATATACTTTTACATAAAAATGACATCGGCTTTTAATGGGTTAAATATTTTTTTTAAATTTATATATTTCGTCAAATAACTCTTCGAAAGCTTTTAATGATGGGTATCATCATTTAAAAGCTTTGACATTAGAAATTTTTATGAAAATTTCAGAAGCTCATAACTCGGAAAATATGGGCGAGCGCCAATCTTTTCACTTGGTATTTTTTCTGACTCGAAGAACATTGACCGATCTTGTTGATTTTCAATAAGAAAATTTTCAAAACCATGTCTCATCGACTGGCGTATTTAAATTTTCTCTAGCTCATCTAGTGCCTTGGCAAAGTTGACTTCAACACTAACAGGGAAGGACATTTGGACATCGCTAAATCGACTTCTCTATGCATAAGATTTCAGAATAGGTTCTCCTTATGTGGTCGGAAATGGATATTGTAGAATTTACAAACGAAATGGCAAACTTTTTGTCCCGGTACCTGAAGCATAAAAAAAGGCACTCCCTTTAATGAAGTCTTCAAAAGTTTGTCTTTAACAACAATTTGATTTCTGTTATTAATTTAACTAGAACTGCAAAAAAAATTGTTTTAATATATTTTTTTTTTCTTTCTTTTGCTTGCTGTCTTATATTTTCCTAATGTTAATTATAACAGTTCTATGACTTCAAGTTGTACATATTTACAGTCAAACATTTCCTTATGTAAACACATACAAAAGACAATACTTCCGTTGAAGTTTTATCTTTTAATTTTTAACTTTTTTGCATTTTTGCATGAAGATGTATGTTCGGCTGGCATGATTTCAATAAATGTTGTGTTCATATCTTTTAATATTTCGAACGCTTTAGCTAAGAGATGTTATTTGTGTAAAATATGTCATTGAAATAAAGGAAGTTGAGTTAAAATTAAATAGTTTCACATCAGATAATAAATTTAAAACTCTTTAAATCTTAAAAGAACATGTCATTACTCTACAAGTTACAGTAGTTAAGTGGATCTATTGCAAAAACAAAAAAGGTATGTAAAATTTTCATTGCCTTTTGATAATTAATTTATAATCATATTAAATTAAATATATATTTATATCAATTAATTGTTTAATTGAAAATATTTTATTTTACAACAAATGTTTTAATTAAGTCAATTAAAAATTTTATTAAATTTGAATTTGAAAATAAATTAACGCTTTAAAAAAAATTTTTTTTGGGAACAATAGGAAAAATCAATATGTAACTAACATTCGTTGCTGACTGGCATATTACGATACTTGATCAAATTTAGCATAAATATATGAGGCATAACGAATAATGAAAGTACAGCAAAAGCTTCAGGTGGTGCTGAGTCGAATGGAGAGCAGCTGGTAAATAAATCGTAGCTCTGATGCTACGTTTCTATCAGACACCTTTACCACCTATTTTCTCTATCCCTATAACACAGTTAATAAGCAGGCATTATGCCTGAATAGTATTTTTCTTAATAAGAAAGGAATAGTTTTTTATAGAAAATACTTCCAACTGGTACATCTTCTGGCAAAGTGATAAGTGTTGTGGAAACATTGACACCTTAATAAATTTCAGTTTTCAGTTTTATCCTAGAACTTAGTAGTTAAAAAATAACCAGCACGTGTCTTACTGAAATAAAAATTATTAGACAAAATATTTCAGTTTTTTAATTTTTCAAAAATTATTCATTAAAAAAGTCAAAAACTACCCTCTAGTCAACGGTTATAAAACTCTGAAGAATTGGTTTCTTAATAGGATCTAATGTATTTTGATTTTTTTTTTTTAATTTGTAATAGACGTCTCTTATTTTATATAAATAATTTTCATATTATTAGCAAGTAATTGTTTTTCAGTTAATTATTGTACTTTTGTTTAAAATTTTAAATAATTGATTTTGTCAGATTGTGTTATGATTATTTTATATTTTGTTTTTGTTGAGAGTATTTCTTGTTTTTGTTTTCAAAATTAATTTATAATTCATTAATTTTTATATTGAAATTTTTAAGTGCTCATTTAAATTACACAATTCTAGATATTTGAGATCGATTCTGATGAATCCGAATTCCTAGCCTTTGTTTTAATATATTTAAAAACTAATTCGAGTCTTTTTTGCTACAAATTTAATACATTTGTCTGCCAATATTTGTATCTTAGTAGTTTTCGCTAATAGTCCACAACTACAGTTGCACAATTTTTGTGGATTATAAGCAAATTAGGACTATAACCGAATTTCTTTTTAAGCCACTTTATGGACTATAACTGAATCCAGATATGATACACATTTTGGACTATATACAAAGTATGCAATTTCTTTAATTAAATCACTATTTTTAAACAAAATAAAAGTTTATTTAAAAAATTTTTGAAATTTGTAAAAGTTGCCAGAAATTTAAATTAAAAAGGTTGCCAGTTTGTTTAAAATAAGTATTAAAAAAACAGGGTGGACTATATGAAAGTTTTTTTCTATACAATACTAGCTATGTATGCATAGAAAATTTGGCCTTTAAACGAAAATGGACTATAGGCGAAGTGGACTTAAGAACAAATAACTTGTATGAAATTCGAAAAAACCTGCAAGTGAATAGGACTGTTTTGGCTTACATCCGTTTTTGGCCTTTAAGCGGAATGGACTATAAACGAAAAGTACTGTAAAACCAAAATTTGTAAGAATTTTTAGCTTGACAATAAAATTGCACTTCTTATTTTTTATAAAACCCTTATTTTCTTTAGAATAAATTTTCGAAAATAAAAAAAAAAAAATCTTAGAAATTTGCTTAAGAATGTTTATTTTTAGCCGATTTCCTTATAAATTCAAAATTTTTAGAATTTGCAATTGCAAAATTTTCAAATACGGCAAAGATATTTTTGTCATATATTTTTTAAGTTTTTTAATATTTATTATGATTTTTGGCGATTTTTTTCGACTTTGCCGCTTTCTAAAAATTTTCCGTTATTTGTTTACAAACAGTTCTTTTTGACAGGGATCTAATTTAACGTTTATTTTTAATTTATTAATTTTTTTTATTCTTTGTTTCATGTTTTTAAGTGAGTAATTTTTTACCCAGAAGTAATTTCATTTAATAAACTAATTGAGTTTGAAAAACATAACTGTCACAAACTTCAAATTTAAAACATCTTGTAATTTAGAAAAATATTTTTTGTTACTCTCAATAAGACAGCCTATTCCATCACCATCTTACGACGGCTACAAAAAAAAAACACTTTTATATATTCTCACCCTGTATATCATTTGAAGGTAGAAGAAAAAGTTTTTATTGCATTTAAATTTCTTACTGCTGTCTACACAACTAATTTTAGTTGTAAAATATGTCTTTGTTTTTATTTCATTTGTTAAAGTACTATTCCGATTTTTTTTCTTCATCGCTATTTTATGTTCATTTCTATACGAACATGACATGTGTAAAAATATCTTAAAAATAAGTTTCAAAATAGGAAATAAATAAAAATAATTAAGTTTAGTTGGTCATATTTACAAGCAGACATTATTATAAAGATTGTAACTTGTACATGTGTGCATATAATTTTGTTTTTCCTAAAAGGAAGGAAATTGTTAAGAAATTCCAATGTAAAAATTTCAAAAGTATAAAGTTTTAGACGTGCCGAGAGATATTATTATCATTCAGTTGTTACTTATTTTAGTTTTTATTACATGTCGTTAAAATAAGCAAAATACATGTATTTGCTTTGTTAAATTTATACAGGAAAAGTACAATCTTCAAAATCATTACAATCAAAACACATAAAGTATTTTAATGGTAATCAACGTTTACGAAAGTAATAACATTCGTATGTTAAAAAGAAACAGCTAATTTTTTATAGCAACAAGTCAGCACAAGATCCCGTTCATTTACAGAAGTAAAGTAAATGAACAAGATCTTGTGCCGAAATGTATGCTTTGAGGTTATTAAGTAGATACACTTTTCAATTGTCCATTCCATTAGCTAAGCAATTTAACATTATCATTATTTTTAGTAATGCTCTGCGGGTAATGAAGAGATTTCATTGATAATTAGTTAAAAACAAAGTCGTTTTCATTAATTCATTGATTTGAGGGCATTGTTATTTATAAAAGTTTTTCCTTGTCTTTCTTCACTACGAAAACAGTCTTAAGTAAAGTGAGGCATTATTGTTAAGTGGCATTTTGAAATATAAGTATATGTTTCAACATCCACAGGAAAAAAAGATACATTTGTTTTCGATGTAAGTAACAAAAATTATTGTTAAATGACTTCCGATTTCATATCTCAAGCTCTTAAGCTTTTTAGATATTAACAAATTCATATGCAGGATACTCAGATTTATTTCATCCATAGTTTTATTCAAGCTTCTGCAATCATAAATTTAAGTTTCATAAAAAAATTGTAAAGGGTCATCCAAATGTGACGCCTAGAAGTCAGCACTATATAATTTTTACACGTGACATCTTTTCAAATGACATAAGCCATTTTGTTTTATAAGAAGGTAGTACAGTTTTAACCATTCAAACAACGAACAACAGATCCATTGTTTTTAAGCAAAAGTTTGTTTAGTGACGAAGCTCATTTCAGAATGGATGGATTCGTCAATAAGCAAAATCGTCGTATCTGGGGTGATGACAATCCTCGTGTTATTCATGGAAAATCTCTACACCCACATAAAGTTACTGTTTGGTGTGCATTTTGGGCAAATGGAATCATTGGGCCATTTTTCTTCGAAGATGATGCTGGAAATGCTGTTACTGTGAATGCGATACCAATCAATGTTGACTTTTTATGGACACAGTTGAATCATATTGAGGTGTCTGACGTCTATTTCCAGCAAGACGGTGCTATATGTCACACAACTCGAGAAAACATTACGATTTGCGATCAAAATTTCCTCAACGTGTAATTTCACGAAATGCAGATTTCAATTGTCCTCCAAGGTCATGTGATGTAACATCATTAGATTTTTTTGTGGGGTTTTTTTGAAAAGTCGAGTGTATGCTAACAAGACACAAACAGTTAATGATCTAAAGAACAACATTCAAGTTGCAATTCGTGAAATAACACCAGCAACATGTCGGAAAATCATTGAAAATTTCGATATTCGGATTGATGTCTGCAGACGCAGTCATGGGGAACATTCGAATGATATTCTATTCCACTTATAATTGTAATGGATCATACTTTTAATAAAAAAACAGCTTGAAAAAATTGCAAATAGTTTGTGCTTTATTTCAAAGAAACATGTAGGCGCGTTTTTTGGATGACCCTTTATTTTATTCTATTGTAATTAATAATTAAATTATTACATTATAATTACTTTACATTAAGTATAATTAATTATAATTAAAAAGTATAATTATCATTAAACGATAGTTTAACTTTTTTCTATTTAAATTACAAACATCCCTCGCTTAAAAAAATGCGTTTCCAGTACAACGCGAAATAACTTTTTATAACGAGAAGTTGAAAATACAAAAAAATAAAAGAAAAAGTAAAAGTAAATAAGTAACTAAATGAATACACACTTGTAACATTAGTTTGTGTAGGTACATATTCATATTTATTATGAAGCGCATACGAGAAGGCTCAAGTTTCGTTAAAAAATGAAATCTTTTTTTTACAAATAATGATCCTTTACCGGAGAGATCCAGCAAAATTATAAGGAAAGCAGATATTAATCTAGTACTTTATTATGAAATTGAAAAGGATCTTGAAAAAAAAAACAAGCAAAGACTTAGAACTGATAACTAATTTTTATCCAGTAGCAAAAATTATGAAGGAAAAATATGTTCTAATGTTCGCTTTTCACGAAATTCAATGTTTGAAGACAGTTAAACAGATTAGGGAATAACAATGAAGTTTTTTAATAAATTTATATTTATTCACTTTTTATTTAAATTTTATAATATCGTCGGTCAAAGGCTGACAACTCTTGACAGTTTTTTTGTACTTTTCAGAAGACAAAAAAAAACGTTATTACTCCGCTGCTAAGCCGTGTTTGAAGTAAATAAAAAAACAAAATTAGTAGGAGATATTTCTTGTGGGATGATGTAAAGAAAACAAAGCTGTTGAAAATATTTTTCATTAAAAAAATTATAACCCGATACTATTTTTGCGAGTTAGGAGCTATCAACCTGTGACCGACGACATTTTATTTTTTTTTTTTTTTTATTTTGTAAAATTATTTATTATATTTATTTTGTATTTTTATTTTATAAGTTTGAATTTAATTTTTGAGTTGAGATATATTTGCGCCTATTTCTTAGCATGTATTTAATTTTAAAAAAAACCTATTGAAATATAATTCTCAAATTAATAAGAAATCTATGACTTATAAAACGCGGATTTAATAACTCGAAATTTTTATAGAATGTAACTTTCGATTAAACGGAATGCCAATGAAATTTTAATGGTAATGAAAAATTCCCAAGTATGATACACTGCATTATATTTTAACTGCATTTAAAATTTCAGTATCCAGTAAATTTTTACTTATGCTAAAACTGTATTCTCAATAAAATCGTACTGGCTACTGTAAAGATAATAATAATGTGCGCTTGTTAATCGCACATTCAGAAACGGAGAGTTTTTTACTGGCAATGCACGTTAAATTTCAGTAAAATTTACTGATTTTTTCTAAGTTACCGCTGATCAATAATTAAAAATTTACTGGTATTGAAAATCAAATGGCAGTATCAAATTGTAATGGCACTGCAAACTGCTCACTTATGATATGTAACAGTAAAACAAATCGTTTTATTTTTCTTATTTGTATGTCTTCATCAAAATTTGTGCGCATGTGTTTTGAAACTGGTTTAATTGGCTTCTAGATAGTAGCTCTATATAGTTTATGCATTAGTGATTGCACGCTTAATCTAAAAATTATTAAAAATCAATTGCTTTGTGTCAACTAACGATTTAATTGTATTAGGGAGTCGTTCACGATTAATCGAAATATAAACAAACTACCTTTTTGTTTTATCGCTCAAATCTTAACGTTAAATCTAGACACTATTTAAATCGTATGTAATAACAGCATGAAAGATATTATAGTAATATTAAATTTGTTAAGACTCTCGGAAGCAATAACTACTCAAATCAGCGTAAAAAAATAAGTTACGTTAAGCAAAATAATTTCAACTGTTCATATAAGGAACAACAAATTGTGAATCTTTAAAAGGAAATAATTTAAGTATTCAAGTTTTGAATCAGGTAGATCAGCTATTTAGAAATATGAAAAATTAATTCATACTGACAACATTCCCATTTTCTACACATGAGATTTAAAAGAAAAAATTTTCAAAACTATATAATGAATTTGAATGATTCTTTTTTGAATCATTTCTGCGAATCATTCCCGCATTGAATTGTGATTTTTTTAATGCATTCATTCCACACAAAAAAAATTGAATTAAAATTTGAATGCATTCACAATGAATTAAAATTCTTGATCGCCATTCACTTACCCACACGAAATGAATGAATAAGAATTAGAATTTCATCATGAAATTACTTTTTATGAATGCATTCCTCTCATCAGCCAATAAATGAATTAGAATCTGAATGGATGTATTATGAATTTAAACGTCGTGAATGCATTCACTCGCCATCGAATTAAGTGAATTAGAATTGGAATGCAATTATTGGAAGGAAAAATATATTGAAGGAATTCATTTTTTTTACAATAATTCTTTTAAGTTGAAAATTATACAGTGTGTGTTTTACTACGTCGGCCATGACATAAGCTGCAAAAATGTTAACGTTTGTTATATTGGGCATGATAAAAGCTGTAGAAAAGTTAAAGGGTGTTATAAAATTGATATGATTTTTACGATTAGAGTGTTATCTTTTAAACTATAAAAGATAAAAACTTGAAATTTAAGAAGTGTATGTTACTACATCGGCCATGACAAACGCTATAGAAAAGTTAAAGGGTGTTGAAAAATTGACGTGATTTTTACGATTATAGTGTTATCTTTTGAACTATAAAAGATAAAAACTTGAAATTTACGCAGTGTGTGTTTTTACATCGGCCATCATAAACCCTATAGAAAAGTTAAAGGGTGTTGCAAAATTGACGTGATTTTTTACTATTATAGTGTTATCTTTTGAACTATAAAAGATAAAAACTTGAAATTTACGCAGTGTGTGTTTTTACATCGGCCATCATAAACCCTATAGAAAAGTTAAAGGGTGTTGCAAAATTGACGTGATTTTTTACGATTATAGTGTTATCTTTTGAACTATAACAGATAAAAACTTGAAATTTACGCAGTTTATGTTACTGCATCGGCCATGACAAACGCTATAGAAAAGTTAAAGGGTGTTACATAATTGACGTGACTTTAACGATTATAGTGGTATCTTTTGAACTATAAAAGATAAAAACTTTAAATTTACGGAGTGTGTGTAACTTCATCGGCCATGATAAACGCTATAGAAAAGTTAAAGGGTGTTACAAAATTGATAAAACGCAGTGTGTTACTACGACGACTATGATAAACGTTGTAGAAAAATTCGTGTTATTAATTATTTAGCATAAAACCAAAAATATTTCATACCTTCGCAAACTGTTTACATTTTTTAAGATATAAACTTTGTTACAGTTTCCATGACAAATGTAAATGTGAGTGAAATAGAGAGTTTACAATAAAATCTGGCTAGTATTTAAGGTCGGTATAAAAATTCTAATTTGTTTGCAAGTGTAAAGAGTTTAGTTCTAAAATTTCTTTTCAATTTTTATTATATGGTAGTTAAAACAATCCAATTGAACAAGAATATTTAAATTTTTGTTACCTGCCATTTTCACAACGTAGCACGTGGCCAACAATCAGGCTATTCAATGACCCATTTTTTTTGCTAGCACTAAATTGAGGGGTAGGTACTTTCTTTATTGCACTTATAATGAGATTTTTTGTGGAAACTGTTGCAAAGTTTATTTCTTAAAAAATGTAAACGGCTTGCGAATGTATGAAATATTTTTGGGTTTTTTGGTACATATTGAAGAACAGGATTTTTTTATATGTACCTAAAAACCTGTAGTATATAAAATTATGAATGGGTTAATTTAACTATCACAATACATTTTACTCTCAATTGCATTTTGTGTGAAAGCCGAATAAGATCAATATTTAATTGAAAGTGAAAAGTGTTTGCGTTATACTGTGCATAATGTCTATTTCCCCGAATCTATTTAATGAGATTGAAGTTATTAATATTGAGAATACTTTATCTAATTCTAAACGAAAACGACCATTTACATCAGACGAATTTGTAAATGAAGATGGACCCTCCTGTTCCAAAAATTGTAGTTTGGATTTACAACAAACATATAAGACCGAGTTGGATGTCATATCATCATCCGCAGTTTGCAAGGATCCCTCTCAGTCGTTGCTGTTCGAAAAATATTTTACCATCATAGAAGAAGTGAGTTTATTGGGCTAAAAGTGGTTATGAAATAAGTCAAAAATTGTATTTAATTCTACTTTCTATACAATGTTACTTAAGAGAAAAACTCAAGCAAAACGAGGAAGCGTATTAGCGAAATGCCTTAGTTGTGACAAAGTGGAACATTACATGTAACATCCAATTTTCTTCGTCATTTGCGAAGACTACATTTAACAAAATACAATGAATATGAAAAGCTGAAACAGGACGCAAAAATTATTCCTACAAGACTTGATGTCCCACAAATTGCAATTGCTTGATTTATGCCAACAACTTGGCATTGAGCGATTCCAAGATAAGGATTTAGAGTATTTGGCTGAATATATCGAGCTTTTACGGCCTATAGCAGAGGCCATAGATTTCCTTCAACAAAATACGGTAAAATGCAGTTAAGAAATAGTAGCGAATATTTAAAAACAATGTCCGCCGAAATGATAGGGTGCATTAAGACACGTTTTGCATCACATATAAAGCTAGAAAAAACTGTTCATTCAGCAATCGTGGCCTCAGTTCTGTGCCCTGCAGTAAAATGCCAGTGGGTAAAGGCTCTAAACCCTGAATACAATACAGCGACTGAAGCCAGAATGGTAAATCTAGCAAATGATGCAGTGGTTGCAATGGCTGGCGAAGCAGAACAAATCACACCAAGTTCTCCCGAAATCAATATTTCGAGTTATTTTAGTTTTTCTGTTGCTGGTAAGATTTCTAGAGTTGTATAAAAAATTGATTTTTAATTTAATATTTTTTATTTTTAGAAACTTCTCAAGATCAATATATTGACAAAACTTCGCTCTCTGACACGGAAATTTTATCGTATTTGGCGGATACATAAAAATCACTAAGTTCTCTTAACAAATACCCCTTAATAAAAAAAGCGTTTTTAAAGTACAATGCTCCTCTGCCATCGTCAGCTGCCGCAGAAAGATTGTTTTCGTATGCTTCAATGTTAAATACACCTAAACGTGGATCAATTACTGACGAAAACTTTGAAAAACTGCTACTGCTGAGAGTAAATAACGCTTTATAAACCCTAAATTTCTCATACAATTTTTTTTCCTTTAAAAAAAATTTAAATTTTTCATTTATTGTGTTTGAATTTCAATGGGACTAATTTGTAAAATAAATAAAACACATCTTCTTTGGTTGGTATAAAATATTTATGTTTTTTTTCCTTTGGTAAATAATTAATAACACGTATTTTTCTACAACGTTTATCATAACCGTCGTAGTAACACACTACGTTTTATCAATTTTGCAACACCCTTTAACTTTTATATAGCGTTTATCATGGCCGATGTAAAAACACACACTGCGTAAATTTCAAGTTTTTATCTTTTATAGTTCAAAAGATAACACTATAATCGTAAAAATCACGTCAATTTTGCAACACCCTTTAACTTTTCTATAGCGTTTGTCATGGCCGATGCAGTAACATACACTGCGTAAATTTCAAGTTTTTATCTGTTATAGTTCAAAAGATAACACTATAATCGTAAAAATCACGTCAATTTTGCAACACCCTTTAACTTTTCTATAGCGTTTATCATGGCCGATGAAGTTACACACACTCCGTAAATTTAAAGTTTTTATCTTTTATAGTTCAAAAGATACCACTATAATCGTTAAAGTCACGTCAATTATGTAACACCCTTTAACTTTTCTATAGCGTTTGTCATGGCCGATGCAGTAACATAAACTGCGTAAATTTCAAGTTTTTATCTGTTATAGTTCAAAAGATAACACTATAATCGTAAAAATCACGTCAATTTTGCAACACCCTTTAACTTTTCTATAGCGTTTATCATGGCCGATGTAGTTGCACATACTGCGTAAATTTCAAGTTTTTATCAGTTATAGTTCAAAAGATAACACTATAATCGTAAAAATAACGTCAATCTTGCAACACCCTTTAACTTTTCTATAGGGTTTATAATGGCCGATGTAAAAACACACACTGCGTAAATTTCAAGTTTTTATCTTTTATAGTTCAAAAGATACCACTATAATCGTAAAAATCACGTCAATTTTGCAACACCCTTTAACTTTTCTATAGCGTTTGTCATGGCCGATGCAGTAACATACACTGCGTAAATTTCAAGTTTTTATCTGTTATAGTTCAAAAGATAACACTATAATCGTAAAAATCACGTCAATTTTGCAACACCCTTTAACTTTTCTATAGCGTTTATCATGGCCGATGAAGTTACACACACTCCGTAAATTTAAAGTTTTTATCTTTTATAGTTCAAAAGATACCACTATAATCGTTAAAGTCACGTCAATTATGTAACACCCTTTAACTTTTCTATAGCGTTTGTCATGGCCGATGCAGTAACATAAACTGCGTAAATTTCAAGTTTTTATCTGTTATAGTTCAAAAGATAACACTATAATCGTAAAAATCACGTCAATTTTGCAACACCCTTTAACTTTTCTATAGCGTTTATCATGGCCGATGTAGTTGCACATACTGCGTAAATTTCAAGTTTTTATCAGTTATAGTTCAAAAGATAACACTATAATCGTAAAAATCACGTCAATCTTGCAACACTCTTTAACTTTTCTATAGGGTTTATGATGGCCGATGTAAAAACACACACTGCGTAAATTTCAAGTTTTTATCTTTTATAGTTCAAAAGATAACACTATAATCGTAAAAATCACGTCAATTTTGCAACACCCTTTAGCTTTTCTATAGCGTTTGTCATGGCCGATGCAGTAACACACACTGCGTAAATTTCAAGTTTTTATCTGTTATAGTTCAAAAGATAACACTATAATCGTAAAAATCACGTCAATTTTGCAACACCCTTTAACTTTTCTATAGCGTTTATCATGGCCGATGTAGTTGCACATACTGCGTAAATTTCAAGTTTTTATCTGTTATAGTTCAAAAGATAACACTATAATCGTAAAACTCACGTCAATCTTGCAACACCCTTTAACTTTTCTATAGGGTTTATGATGGCCGATGTAAAAACACACACTGCGTAAATTTCAAGTTTTTATCTTTTATAGTTCAAAAGATACCACTATAATCGTAAAAATCACGTCAATTTTGCAACACCCTTTAACTTTTCTATAGCGTTTGTCATGGCCGATGCAGTAACATACACTGCGTATATTTCAAGTTTTTATCTGTTATAGTTCAAAAGATAACACTATAATCGTAAAAATCAAGTCAATTTTGCAACACCCTTTAACTTATCTATAGCGTTTATCATGGCCGATGAAGTTACACACACTCCGTAAATTTAAAGTTTTTATCTTTTATAGTTCAAAAGATAACACTATAATCGTAAAAAACATGTCAATTTTGCAACACCCTTTAACTTTTCTATAGCGTTTGTCATGGCCGATGCAGTAACATACACTGCGTAAATTTCAAGTTTTTATCTGTTATAGTTCAAAAGATAACACTATAATCGTAAAAATCACGTCAATTTTGAAACACCTTTTAACTTTTCTGTAGCGTTTATCATGGCCGATGTAGTTACACACACTGCGTAAATTTCAAGTTTTTATCTTTTATAGTTCAAAAGATAACACTATAATCGTAAAAAACATGTCAATTTTGTAACACCCTTTAACTTTTCTACAGCGTTTATCATGCCCGATATAACACCTGTTAACTTTTCTGCAGCTTATGTCATGGCCGACGTAGTAAAACACACACTGTATAATTTTCAACTTAAAAGAATTATTGTAAAAAAAAATGAATTCCTTCAATATATTTTTCCTTCCAATAATTGCATTCAAATTCTAATTCATTTAATTCGATGGCGAGTGAATGCATTCACGACGTTTAAATTCATAATACATCCATTCAGATTCTAATTCATTTTTTGGCAGATGAAAGGAATGCATTCACACAAATTTTGTTCATAATAAATTCATTCAAATTCAAATTCATTAACTTTGTGTGGCCAAGTGAATGGCATTCAAGAATTCAAATTCATTGTGAATGCATTCCAATTTTAATTCAATTCATTTTTTGGAACAGATGAATGCATTCAAACATTTTAATTCACGGTGAGTTAAAAACCAAAAATGAATCATTCGTTTACAGCTCTGTCATGAAATAAATCGCCAAAATTACTCTTTAAATATGCAGCACTGGAGGTGAAAGTGTCAGGCTTTTTTTAACTTTGACTTTTATTTATGGGGTCTCAACACAACGAAAATACTACATCAAGAACAGGCCATTACAATAAACAAATAGCCTTTAAAAAATATAAAAATCTTGTTTAATAAAGAACTTAATTTTAGTTATTTCAATCATTTTCTTAAACTTTTAGAAATAGTTTCTTTTAATTTGTGCAACACTTTATTATGGCAATAAAGTGCTACAAAGTAGAACGATCAAAAGTACAACATGCCACAAAACTATAAATGCAAAACAATACTCGAACAACTGATAAAAATTTGCTTAAAAAAATATACACAGAAAAAAAAATACAAAATCAACTCTTTAGAAATATTGCTATGAAGAAAATAAATAGTTTTGTTCCCATTTTGTATTTTGTTACTTGTTCTTATTTTTTGTGTCTTAAAATATTATTAGATTTACGCAAAAATTGTTTTTCTTTTCTTTTTCAATTGAAAACAATAAAACTTTTTTGGATAAGTTTTGAACTGAATGTGGAATAAAAGAGGAAGTTCCCACACGAAATTTAATTATAAAGATTTTAGAATGATATTCCATTTCATTTGCATTAAAAAATAATTAATATTTATTTCTTTATCGTTGATTATTGATTCAATTGTTTCAAAGCATTGCCAGTCTAAACCGTCTAAAGTAAAATGGGGCATTATTGTTAAATGACAATTTTATTACAAAAATATTTAATAATATCCTTAACTACATGTGGAAAAAGGTATATCTAAGTTTGTCATTACGTTTGTAATTTCTACAATATCCACTTTCGACTCCATAAAGTTTATACAGCAAAACAGCACGCCTGCCTCCAGTTTTTTCATATCTTTTTTCAACTTTCGCTTGTATTCCTGCAGGTAGTTGAATTTAGAATAAAAAAATAAATGAAAAATGTACGAAAACTTGGTGACACAGTAACCTTTTCATCTACTAGCTGGGACCACAACCCCCAGCAATAATTTGCCAAAACCAAAAAAAAAAAAAAATTTTTTTTTTAACAGAAAAACGTTATAGTAGGAAAGAACTTCTTATGCCGATTTATGGTGAAGAGTATATAAGATTCGGAATAGCCGAATATAGCACTCTAACTTTAGACTTAGATTTAAATTTAAAATCAAAGGTTTAAATTAAAATTTATGTAAATCTGTATTTTTTTAATTTTTATTCAATTGGAAAATATCCAAAAATTTTTAATAAAATAAATAATTGTATTAAAAAAAATCATAAGTAATTTCCAATCTGAAAAAAATTAGTTTTAATGTGTGAAATCATTTTTGTGTGATATGACTAAATTATAATGGTTAGTGTCTTGTTAAATTAAATTCATTTTTAAATTATATCGGATGCAGCTATTTAGGAAACAACTCATCATACAAATTTACTTCACACCTTAACTAGCACTGATGCACTCGCTCTTTTATTAAGAATTAAGAATTACGATTATTATTTAAATTTAATTGTTACTTTTTTATTTTTAATTAATTTTT
The DNA here is from genome assembly GCA_937654795.1 of Cistogaster globosa. NCBI lineage: Eukaryota > Metazoa > Arthropoda > Insecta > Diptera > Tachinidae > Cistogaster > Cistogaster globosa. The sequence continues at coordinate 106,444,467 of OW569406.1, read as the reverse complement.
ATTTGATTTCCCTGAATTTCATGCATTTCAAGTTTCACACTTGAAGATATTAACATAACTGGAACGACTGACGATTTGCGCACAGCGCTACGAATTCGCCTTCAAAAAAAATTTGACGACTGTGATTTAATTATGAATACAAAATTATTTATAAACAAGTAAGAGTGACATTGTATATTAGATACAATGTATCTGGTTTAGTACTTTACTTTATCAAAAAAATTTTAATGAAAAATAAGAATTTTTACATAAAAATGTCATTAACTTCCTTTAGGTTAAGCATTTTTTTAAAATTTAAAAGCTTTTAATTATGCGCATACTGAAATCTTAAAAAACATGGTGCACAATTTTACTTTTCTCTGAAAAGTTTAAAGGACCATAACTCGAAAAATATGGGCGAGAGAAAATTTTTTTACTTAATTATTTTTTATTTTTTTTTTATTTCTCTATTGCCCAATATATTTATTGCAATTCTTTTTTTTATTGAACTTCAATTTGAATTTTCTTTAGCGCTTTGGCAAAGTTAATTTTAACAATAACACTGACACACAGATGGAATATATATACCTTATGGGGTCGGAAATGGATATTTATGGAATTTATAAACGGAATGACAAACTTAGATATACCCTTTTCCACCTGTGGTGAAGGATATAAAAACGGTTACTTTGCACAAAAATATTTGTCGCTTATCTATGCAAAAATTAGATACGAACGTATCCCAGGGATCGTTATACATGACGAATTTCGAATTATGTTGACCGATATATTCTAAATAACTTGCAAATCCTGTTGTCTTACCTTTCAGTGAAGACCGTCGTCACTGGATCTTTATTTGATACGATTGGGGAGCGCTTTCGATATAAAGACATCATTTTCAAGCTGCGTTTTGATAAGTATTGGTTAGATAGTGCAAGGTGTTTGTTGCATAGATAGTGGTGGGTTCAAATAGTTTCGTAATATGCAGGTAGATTGCCTCATATCTGTCATGTTTATTAAAGGTATATAGTTTTAATATTTCAGTCTTTTATTAGTGGATAGGTAAGTGTGACCATCTGTGGGTGTTTTGCGTTTGTAGTTTGTTTTACCTGTTAATAATATCTCCGTTTAAAGTTGGTGTTTTGTATATTTCCATATTTTTAAGAATTTCCAGTCTTCGTCCTTTTTTACTACGATGTATTAATGTCATACATTCATCTATTTCCCTTGGCTCGTGTTCATGTGTTTTAAAGTGTATTGCGAAGTTAGAGTCTTCTCTTTTCCGTTTATATGATCGTATGTGTTCTGTGAACCTTGCAAATATACTAAAAATTTAAATATCCCTTATGAAGATCGAGATGTACTTTCACGTCAATGAATTCAATATCAGTAAATTTTAAATTATATATTATATATATATTCCAGTATGTTTAAAATTATTTAATGTAAATTATTTTTTTTTCAAGCCGCAAAAATACTCAAATAATGACAAGCACTAAAAAATCTAAAATTTCAACTATTCCGTGCCGAAACAGTTACCTCATAACTGATTTATGTTTCGGTTAAAAGAAAAAAGCCTACACTTTTTGTTAATAATATTTCATTCACTTTTCTTTTATTTTAGTTCGTTGCTTTGTTACACACATTTCTTAAGAAAATCAAAAGTTCCGATGGATCTTTTCTTTATTCGTGTCTTATTGTTGATTATGTTGCTTTGGCCAGAGTTATATAAATGGCCTCTTATTAACTTAAACTGAATTCAGTAAGATTGAGACGAATGATCTGTTTACAATCAAGCCCCTTATTGTATTACTTTTGTTATTAGCTAATGCTTCGATAAGATTTTGATCACTATTTCTATTTATTTTGCCGTTCTAACATACCGACGCCTTCACCGACTCTTCCAACGCAGCTTCTTAACCTTACGTCTCTATTAGCCGTCAAATTGAACAAGGTATGCACCTATTGCCGGCAAATAAAAGGCGGTATTAATGTGTGTTTTTGTTAATATTCTGTCTGAGCATAAATTTCTGTTTGTTGTCAGGGTTGTTTCAATGCTTTTAACAATAAAAAAAAAGGTTCGCACTGTTGATCAATAGATAGCGTTTAGTCGAAATTAAAAAATTATTTCAAAGGTAATCTTTGATGGTGAACATCATAGCTCAGACAAATGTAGGTGAACGATGGTTGCACATGATCGAAATATGAACACTGAGAGTCTACATTAGCCGCATTCATGTACAACATGATGTTCATACCAATTTTTTTTTATTCTACATAGTTATCGGGCTTCGTATATTGAGTGCCATTTATTCCCTTCTTAAGCAGCTTAACCACCGCAAGCACCCGAAAGCAATTATTTTTCATTATAACAAAAAACTCTTCTGGGAATTAAACTTCTTACTGCTCACACACACCACAAATCAAAAATTCTTCTAAGGCTGCAACCAAACATTTTTCGATTTATGCTTAAAAGGTTACCTTCCCTCCAAAAAATAGCAACAATAAAAGTAATAAAACTAAAAAAAGAACTCACAGAAAAACTTTGAACAGAAAAACACTGAAAGTAAATTAAGTCGAGGAAATATTAAACAAAATTACTTTATGGTTAATTTAAATCAATGAAATAGATTACGAGAACAATGACGATAATAATACTGACAGAAGTGACAAATTTGTTTTAAATAAAAAGATGATAAAACTTTGGGGCGCTAAAATTTATGACAATATAATAAAATTATCAGATCGTAAAAAAAATTAAAAACTTATTGTCTTAAATTTAACGATAAATATTATAATTTTTTAATTAAAGTAGCAAAACTACAATTTTTTTATAAATAAATATTTTTTTAGACTTTTAAACTGAAATTCATATAAATTCGTTTCTTTAATCAAGTGGAAAAATGAATTTTCCATTACATTAGTATTCTATTGACAAACATTTTGGTTTTAATTGTTTTGTTTTTAGTCTTTTTTTATATACAATAAATAAGACAACATGAATGGAAATAGTTTTTCTATACACAGCAATTCATTAGAAATTATTTGTATCTAACATTTACATATGTATGTGTTTTGTGTTACGAATTAAATGTGTGAAAACTTGTAGTTATAATTATTATTCGGCTAATTTCATACAATGAATTTCAAACACTTGTTTTTTATATTTGTAAGTAGATAAATTCTTAGCCTCACTCTCATATTTTTCTAATAATAATAAAAAACAGACATTTAATCAACTGATTTCTTTACTGAAAAAAGAAATTTATTAATTTTTTTTAACTGAGAAATTAAAAAAATTATTTTGAGGAATAACTTAAAACTGTCTACCTGTACTAAAAATTAATCATAGAAATATGAAAAATAACTATATTGTGCTGCTATTTGTATAATAAATATATTTCACAAGGAAAGAATAAAATAGAATAATCTTATTATTCGAATCAAATTTTGTTTGCCCAAAAATAGCAAAAGAAGTAGAGTCAGAAGAATAAGCTAAAAGTGGCAATAATTTGCTTTATTTTTTAATCGAAAAAACTTTCGTGAAAAACTTTCCTAATGGAATTTCAGTTTTTGAGCAAAATAAATCTAAACATTTTCGTACAGACTGTTCTTAGATTTTTAAGCTGATCCTATTATTTTCTACTTCAAATTTTTTAAGTTTTAATTAATTTTTTATTCTTTATTTCTCAAGATCCGCAATCCCACCACATTGATATCATTAAATTACAAAATTTCAAAATTATACAAAATGAAGTTTCCAAAATTTATTAAATTTTCTAATAAAAACATATTTTAACATTGAGTTTGCAATATTAAATTGCAGTACAATAATATGAGCCATTTAATATTGCAAAAGAATGCGATACAACTTGTAAAATGTACAACTTTGAAACGAACTGTCAAATAAACTGTTACACTGTCACTTCTTAACACACGCTATAAACGTACGCTGCCAAATCATTTTTATTTGAATGACGTTTCAACAACGTTCCCAAATTATCCAGATTTACTTTAAAAATCAGTCATCAATTTACTTTATTTATTTATGGCAAAATGGTAGTCGTCGATAAAACTCATATGGCATTAAACCAATCGACAGCATAACCCACCGTTTTTGCGGTTTTTACGCTGTTGGCATCATTGGATTTTATTTATTCACAAGTGAAGCCAAAATTCACGATACGGTCGATGGAGATCTTTAACTCGCTACGATTAATAAAAATATAAATGATTTTGCTTAAGGAGAGATATGGTTTCATCAGAATGACATTACGTCCCATATCGCCACCTCAACTACCTACCAATTCAAATCAATATTTGGCGATAATCTGATAACAAGTAATTGACCTGTCAACTAGACTTTACAATCGTACAATTTTACGTCGCTTTTTTAATCCCTGTAGGGCCAGCTGAATTAAATAATTTATGCAAATAACTCAGCAACAATTGGCGCCTTGAAGTCCAACTTGTATCGTTAGTATCGTGTATTACGGCCCACAGTGGTCAATTTCGCGAGATAGCGGTCAAAACTCTATAACTTTTGACCGGATTGGTATTTTTTTACGCAATTTGTTCTGTTCAATAGGAGGGACTTTAAGCTTCAATTTGCGTGTTCAAACGTAAAAATCTACCGATAGGAACGTACGTAATGTGGAGTTAAAAATGCATTTTAATTTTTTGTTGAGTTTCCATGTAAAAGTTGAATATTTTTACATTTTAAATAGGTATTTTTTTATAATTTCTTATTTTCCTCAATCGTATTTTACAACCAATACTTATTTATTATTCCTAAACTTAATTTTGGTCAGAAAATGCCAACATTTGGCCACTGACATTTATTTAGTCTCAATATTCACAGGGGCCAAAGGTAGGTTTTTTTTGGAAGAAAGCTAATTCTTAAACTGAAAAATAACACTGAAATTTCCAACAATATCAATACCATTTGGATATATTATATACAGAACACAACATCGATAAAATTTTTAGTAAACTTTTACTATTGATTTAAAGTGCACATATATTTTATTTAAATGTATTAATAAAAATTTATACTAAAATTAGAAACAAATTATAATCTTTAAACTAGTATTAATTAAACAATATTAGTAAAAATTTCTTCCAAATAGCTTTGATTTTCATTTTGCAGTAGTTGTTTAGCTTCTTCATCTAACTCTAATGAGGTTGGTTTCCATTTTTGTCGAATACTGGACATATACGGGTCTGATGTGCACAACAAAATATTAATAAGATCTTCATTAGTACAATATCTGGAAATTTTTCTTGTATTGTGCTCGCGAAGGAATCTGTAGTCTTTGTTCCTTTTTTCTTGCGCTTCTTCTGAGAGATCTCCAATTGGAAGCATATTGTGCTGAATTATTTGTTCCCCATGGAACAAAATTTTGTGAACTGTGGTTGGCATATGTCTCCAAGAATATTTTTGGTTATAAAGGGTTGCTGTCTCATTAGCATACTGACCAAATTTTTTTGAATCTATCTTTTTGCTACATGCTATAACTTCTAATATGATTTGGAATCGTCGTATTAAATCATAATCTACTCCAGTTATAGAAGCTGCAGTTTCTGGATCGGAAAAAAATCTCCTTGCTGTGTTTCCATCATTACAATTTCCTTCTCCTTGCTTTGGCTGGTCAATTATATGGCCTATCTCACGGTATTTTTCTTGAATATCTTTTTTTTTGCTTTCTTTTTTCCAAATTTTCTTTGTTGTTTCTCACTGTTTCGCCTAACGAAATTTCAAATTCCAAATCGTATCCCAATTTAAGAATATGCTTCATAAAACGAATTCTAGCATGAAGAGGTGACATTCCAAATTCATATGCTTCATTAAAACTATCGTCTTGTGTTGGTGGTTGGCTCAATTGACTTGATGTTTTTTGGCATATGGTGCAGCTTGACGAAGACTTTGTTTCGGTTAAAGCTTGTGCAACTTTTCCATCGATCATTGTAAGTGACATTTTAAAGTTAACTTCGATGAATTGATCATTAAATTCAAATATCACGGGTTTAAGTTCTTTAATTTCATCTCTTATTTTGCCAACTTCTTCAGTTATGACATCTTTAGTTTCTTTTTTGTAAGCAAACTTTATTGGTCTACAAAATTTTGTTGACGATGGAATTTCATTCTTCCATACATCTATCTCTGCAGCTCTACTAGTTGACGGCTCTGAACCAATAAATGTTTTTGTTAAACGTAATGGAACGAAAGAAATCAGGAATAAATTGGCATCTGATGAATTTTCCGCATTACATTGTTTGTATTGTTTCTGGCCAGAGGACCCATCACATCCCCATTTAGAAATTAAAGTCATGCTGCAATTTTTAAACTTCTTTAAATAGTCAGCATCAAATGTCTTTAGTAATCGTTCTGCAGTGTGTTCAAGAAGATCCTGCAATTTTATTTCTGCTGAACTTGAAGTTACACTAATAGCAGTTGTTGAAGGTAAGCAATCTTTTTTGGCAGAAACTATATCTCGATATGATAGAAAAATTCCACAATTTTTTTCATTGGTTCGCTTCCGCAATTCTGTATATTGGTTTTTAGTCATTTTCAAATCCAAAAATAGTGCAAATGCTTCTTCTGGAGTAAATTTATTTTCTTCAGTTGGTGTCGGCATACTTTTTAAAATCCTTTTTGTGCGTCTGGGGCTTGCTTCCACTATTTTATTATTGATAGCAATTTAACTCTTTTTAGTTTTCGATGGTTGAATTTGATGCAGAAATGAATCCTTTATGATGCTACAAGAAACTTCTTCATTGATATGTTTAAGCTTGCGTCTTCGTGATCTTTCACTACAATTATCAATTGGCTTTGCTGGTCGACCACCTTTTCCAGTTTCCGTGGTAGTTACTGATGCCTTTTTAAAAATAAGTTTATTTCTTAGCCATTCTTGGTTGCGTGAGTAAAACAATTTCTTGTTTCTGGAACATTGATTGTACCGTTTTCCTTAAGTATTTAAAAAGTTTTTTATTTTTAATTTATGAATTTTAATTTCTTGTTTTTCGCATATTTTGAAGAATGGATTATTCATTATATGTAAAATAATGTCGTTTTCATCTTTCCGTTCAAAATATATGCATGGATTAATATACTATTGCTCGAAGTTTCAACATGATCTTTTTTTCCTCTTTGAAACATAATATAACAGGTACTTGGTTTTACCAGTTATTTCCATTGGTTTTAAATTTATTTGCAAGTTTCAGTTATTTAAGTTATGTAATATTAGATGGCAATAAAATCATTTTTTACCTTTTCCAAATGAATTGCCAGATACCACATAATTTGAGAGTTAACAGGTACTGGTAATAATATAACAGGTGCTTCGTTTTACCAGTTATTTCCATTGGTTTTAAATTTATTTGCAATTTTTAGGTATTTAAGTTGTGTAATATTAGATGGCAATAAAATCATTTTTTACCTTTTCCAAATTAATTGCTAGATACCACATAATTTGGGAGTTCTAATGTCATTTTTGTCAAAATTTTGATACACCCTTCTATGTGGACTAGGTCCAAATATGGTCCAACTTCTCCTAATTTCAACAGAATTATTTTTTGGATCAATAAGAACTCTTGTACAAAATTTCATCAAAATATATGCATAATAGCCACTTTCACATACAAATAACTTCTCAAAAAATATGACGTTCATTTGTACCGAATATCTTACCTTGGGTCAGAAAAATTGCTGTAGCTCAAAAAGTGCAGTCCCGATGCATGGACATGTGTATATAGGAATGTAGGGGAGAGTTAGGACTACAAAATAGTAAATTTGTGTTTTGACTCAGCTTGACTCACAGGAGTTGTGCTCTATGAAGTAGGAAATTTCCGAGAAATTTGACCTTTTTAAAAAAAAATATTTAAATTGTTCTGAAAACAGTAGAGCTTCAATTTTTTTTACCAGTAATAGGAAATAAGTTAAGTTGCAACACAAAATTTATTTCGTCCAAAAATCTTGAAAAACAAAAAGTTATGATCATTTAAACTTTAAAAATTAACTAAAAATATCATAAATTTACTAAATTCTGAAAAAGCCCATTTTGGACCACCCTGTTCTCAGTGAAATAGTTAAAATAGAGTTCTAATTTTTTGGCTCCTAAGGTTTACTACTGTCTACTTTCATATGAGTCTAATAACTTTAAAATCGGAGAACAAAAACCAAAAGTAGTTTTGGTCGCTATCTCAAAATATTGACCACAGTGCGGCCATTACATCTTAAAAAAAATAATCTTAAATTAGACCTTCAAAATTCTTCTCATCAAGATAAGTCGCGATGGTCATATGCTCGAAGTCACGTTGAACAAGCTTTCACCCTAGATAATCTGATATTCTGCATTGAACCCTACGGCATCTGGTAATTCTGATGAAAACTGAAATAAGTTTTAGCTCTTTTAATTATCTGTTTATGGGCACTTTATTTTACAGCTGATATATTCTGTGCAAAAAACTAATAAGTTGGACTATAAACGTCTACTATTCACCAGTAGATATTTGTGTTTCAGTTAACGTATTTATAAGCTGTCATTAGTATAAAATTACTAAACCTCTTAAATACCAATTTCACTGATTCTATCAAACAGCTACAAAAAGTTTCACTTATATTTGATTTTTTTTTTTCTAAATACCTTTTGAGTGCTGTAGAAGAAAAACAGCAGTAACACTACAATAACACTTCCATTGATTGGTAGGTGTAACATCATCATAAAAGCTTACATTGTCAGTTATTAAATACTTTATGTGCTAAATGTGTATATGATTCTCTATGTTTAAAATGGGTGAAATGAGTAAGTGGAGAGTTTAGTGAATCCAGCCATGTAATTTTTTATGGCTGTGAATTATGCTGTTGACTAAAATCAAATTTGAACAAGAAGTGTCTTTCATTTGTATTAATCGGCATTGATGTTTGTATGTAAGGTTGGGTTTATGTATAAAAGTTGAAAGTACGGTAACATGTTGCAAATACGTGAGACAATATAGGGAAGTTGTTTAAGTAAAAAAAAAAACAAATGAATCAGCAACAGAAGTAGAAATGTTTGCACAAAAATGAAAACGTAAACCATTAAATTTTGTAAAACACATCAAACTAAAAAGTAATTAAGTGCTTGTCTTCTAGCAAGATCTTACTTTAATAGATTTTTCTCATTTTTTTTTTTTTTTTGTGAAAATTTAGATGTTTTTGAATATATAAATGAAAGGCTTTAATTTTGGTCTTCTTAAATTCTAATTACTAGAATATTGCGCTTCCTTAAAAAAATATTTATTTTTAAGATATTAAGAACAAGATTTTCTACGCCATTTTTATCTAATCTAATGCTGCCAGATTCAAACTAAAAAAAAAATGCTTGACTCTCATGAATAAAATTCCGCATTAGCAAAAAAAGGCTTAAATGTAGGAGCCAGTCTAGCAAAAAACTTATTATTATTATTCATTAGACTTTGTTTAAGAATATTTTTACACAGTTTAAAATATAATAATTTTGTTGCGTTTTTTGTTTGACAAAAAAAAAATTTTTTTGTTCGAATTTTTGGCCACCATAAAAAATTCCTGTAAATCAAGCAAAATCAGGCCTATCTGGCAGAAAAACCGTTATTCGATCCCTAGAAAATGTTCCAAAGTTAAAGCAAATAATATCATAAGGAAAAAATTTGTAGCTTAAGACATAACAAAGTTTTTTTTTAATTTAAAATTAATCAAAGGCTATACTTCTTTGAAAATAAATGACTGTAACATTATAATTGTTTTATTTCAAGAATATGGAAAAAAACTGCACCTCTCTAAATTTACAGAATTTTTCATATTTTTGGTGGCACCTCAAAATCATTTCAGACGCTGTCCTCAAGAGCAAATAGGGCACATTATGCTAAATGAAGCTTAGCTCAACCAAGAGTCTTACGTCTCAATAGTTACCTTATTTTCCCAGCTCCTTATTTAAAATTTATCAAAAGTATATTACAGCTATAACAAAAAACTAAAGGCAGTTCCATACATGCTATGGAACCCTTCTTGTTTAAGCTCAACTCGCACTTGGCAAATTTATTTGTATTGAGTGAACTTTGAGTCAATTCAATTGAATTTGATAAAAATGAATTGAAATTTTTTAAAGGGAATTGCATTACGTTTCCAGTTCATTTAAATTGAATTGATTTTACATTAAATCAAATAAATTATAAAAATTAAGTAGCAATTCATTAACCACTCATTGATTGAAATTTGACGTGAGTTTGTAAGTAAATACACATATCTTCTCCATGTTTTCTTTCACCTTTGATCATTGAATAATTTAAGTTTAGTAGAAAAAATTTCCATTTTTCATTGATTGATTGTAACTCATTTTTAATTTAAATTTTTTGAATTTCAATTCGTTGTTCTAACTTAATTGAATAAATTCAATATCAATTTAATTCAAACGAATTGGAAATGAATTACATTTAATTTTTAAAAATTCATTTAAATTAAAAACGAATTGAAATTCATTTCTGTTTAATAGTTTCATAAACTCTTTTTTGTTGTGAAAAAATTAATTCGAAATTTAAATAATTTAAAATTATTTAAATCCAAAAAATAATGACCACAACGACGGTTTTAAGTTGTGCCCACTTTATTAGACTTAAATACAAAAGTTTGAGAATAAAGAATAAAATTATATCGTAACATTAAATATACAAATTTTTAATAAAAGAACTGCATGTTACAAAACATTTTTAACCGAGATTATTAAGTTATTTTCATTTTTTAATGTTTTTACCCACAAAATTCAGCCATTTTTGAAACGATTTAAAATTACTTTTTTTGTTTGATAGGTGATGCTTTCAGAAAAGTCCTGTTTAAGAAAAGAAAAAATTTATAATTTTAAAAAATTAAGGGAGGTCCCATACAAAACCTATGATTTTGACATATCAATTGAACCGTAATGTAAGTCTCTTTAAGAAATTAAACAATCCTGGTATCACTTCAGCTCCCAGTTAACAAAAGAAATCAACTTAAAAATAAAACGGTGTGCTCATAGGTCACGTATTAATATGGCCCTCTCTTTCGCACCATCATAGTTAAACACCTGAAAATTACGCTGACTGTATACGTCCATGGCCGATATGGCAAAGTAAACATATTTAAAATTATAAATTAAAGGGTGCCCCTATAAATAATGTCAGGTGAAGTATATGGCCTCATATTTTGAATTTGACAGTTGAAATTTATACAGGGTGAGTATTGGTACATTTGCTTAAACATAAAATTTAAGGATGTCTATTTATCTATTTGTTTTGGAGTCTGTTTTTTGCAAGAATTTTTTTAAATCTTAATATGCTTTTTTAACAAAAGTCATTTCATAAAAGCCATTATTATCATTATCATATTGACGCTAACACTTTTAATAAAGCACCTTAAGGAGCAACTTTTTCAAAAGACAAATTTTATAATATTCAGGGGTTTACTTTATATACATGAGTGTTAGTGTGTCCACATGAATAAATATAACAGAAAAAAAACACACACACACACACACACAGAGAAACATAAAAAAAATGAAACAAAACTTTTAAATGACCCCTTGTGGCTTGTTGATGATGCATAATTTCACACATAAATGTGTTAAAATGCCTCTTTGTTACTCGTGCTAATAATCAAAACCAGAAAGTACTTCGACCAATAAAGAAACTTAAAAAAATAAAACAGAACTCAACTTGAAACTTTTATTTAACGCTCCACAAAAGCCTAGAAAACGAATGGCAAAATAAAACATATAAAAGAATAATAATAACAAATCAGTAATGAAAAATATACTCCTGAGGCCAGGAAAACCAAATATTCTCACATCAACTTTGTATCATACCCCCACTACTACTTAACACTCATCACTTTTTCTAATATTGTTTGCTTAGCAAACAACTTAAGAGATGGCAACAATATAATAGAAAAAGAAAATAAAAGTTTAAAAAAAGTTTTTATTTTTATTTTTTGTTTACCTTAGTGAAGGCATATGAATGAATGAATAAAAGAAGTTATAACCGAAAGCGGAAAGTATGATGAAGTGTCTGTTAAACTTATGATTGTTACTGGTCTTTTCACTTATTGTTATTTTTGCTTTTTGTTATGTGAACCAGCCGCAATGAATAAAAAGTTACTTTTTATTATTCCTAAGGGTTATGATAAATAGCCTGGCCGGATAACGATTTATTTTGTGTCAATCTTAACCAATTTAATACAAAAAAAATACATACAATAAAAAATACAGAGGTTTTAAGAAATAATGTTTTTCGAGTAAATTTGCTTGGAACTGTGGATGGCTTTTTTCTTAAGTTTACGTAAAGGATTGCGTATTTTATCACACTCATGTTTTTGTATGTAAATTTAACCCAAATAAATTACTTTGGCAACAAGGCACAAATGTACTAGGAAATTATGTTGCTGATTTAATTAATATATCTGACGACCTAAAGAAAAATTTTGAGAAGGAGCCTCTTTGTAGACAATGAACTTGTGAGAAAACCTATTGATCACATTTTTGTTTTTCATAGAGGATTATTTCTGTTTTTTAAATTGGTTATAAACATGAAATATTTTTAAAACGTTTAATTTGTGCAAATACATTACTGTGATGTATGCGTAATACAGGCGATCAATTCGTATAGAAAATAAAAATAACTTTAAAAAAAACTGAGTGCTTCTCACAAAAATTTTACAGACGAGTTGATCGGTTTTATGACATAAACAATACAAACCTGTCGAAAAGCAAAGGAAATAATTTAGTAAATTAGAAAGCTTAGGAGTTGGGCAGTGCGAGGGTTCCTTTAAAATATAAGAAAATATATATAAAAATCACGTTGTTATTGGAACACCCTTTAATTTATTATATCTTAATTTTTTGTACTTCTTGTTCCTATAGCAGACATAGCATATACATTCTCTATGTAAATTTTAAGCATCTGCCTACAACGGTTCAAAAGATAAGATTATTTTTGTCAAAATAACAGTATCTATGGAAATACCCTGTGTTTTTTTAAATCCTTTTTCACACTTATTTTCCCAGTGAACATATTTTTACATATTCTATGAAAGTTTTAAATACTCATATCTGCCTACAGCATTCGAAAAACTACGGGAATATACGTTAAAATCACGTTACTATAGGAACACCCATTATATTTTAGTTTTATATTTAATTTTTTGTACTTATAATAAAATATTTAATAGGTCTCTCCCTATGGAGGTTCAAAAGCAAAGTCGCATATGTTAATATCACACTGTTGGGTCACCCTTTAATTAAAATTTTTTGTGCTTGTTGTTATAAGCGCACAAAGTTTTATATAGAGTGTTCATATTAATGTCTCTATCCCTCGCACTCCACAGTTCAACAAAATACAATGTCTTTATGAATATCACTTCGCTTTCGGAATGCCCTTTAACTTATAGTACTTGCCATTATAACGGCAACAAAAAATTTGAAGATTCTAGCAGTGATGGTAGCGAAGACAGTCGGGTTAGGTTTTTTATTCCTTAACCACAAAACACAACAATATCAAACAAATGCTCACACATAAAAAAAAAAATAAATTCAGAAAAATAAAATTATTGTTCTTCGTTTAAATTGCTAAAAGTCTACCAGAATGCCAAATTAATAGTCGCAGAAAAAAGCTTCTATCACATCATAGAAAAAATATACAAATTAACGAAACTTGTGTATTAAAGTGATGTTTGGCATAAACAGCGTTGCCTTTACTTTAAAGAAAACTATTAAAATTTCTTAAAACTTTTTGCAAAAAAAATGTTGTACAAAATTGTGGGATCTATAAAATCGGTTTAAATACAGAAAACTTTATAAGCTGAATTTTGAATTAATAAAACCAAAAAAAAAAAAAAATCATTCCAATTCAGTACTAACGGTACTACAACGGCAACGCCGTTTGCTATAACCTTACTGCAACTGTATTAGTCTTGCTGGGAAGACTTTTTGATCTGTAGGATTTTTGGTCGTAAATTACACTTAAGAATATAATGTTTAAACTTTACAGTTCGCTTTATAAAACAGAAGCACTAATTACCATAGTAGTACTCAAAGATTAGTTTTTAATTTATGTTTCCACAAGATAAAATTTACTGATATCTAGTAGCGTTACTAACAATATTGCCACATATTTCCGAAATATTTCGCCGCAAGAATTAAAGAACGCTATAACTAACAAAACATTAAATGTTCACCAGGGCCAAAAAAGCCTGTACGAAAGTAAAAAAAATTATATCACAAAAACCCTACAACTTAAAAACATGATTTTAAAAACATATTTTTGTTTTTTCCTGCCTTATTTATTGGCTGTAAACATTTTCTCTGAGGTGTATTATTCCTGGTGATTCTGCGGCTTACAACAAACGATTTATCTTTCACGGACCTATAAAATGCTGTAAATACAAGGTTTTTTTTATGAACAAACTTTTATATTCTAAGACGCTTTAAGCGACACATTTGTTTTTTTTTAAGTAAAACTTAATAGCTGTAAGTTAAAGTGAATAAATAAAATGGGAAAAAAATTTTATGAACAAAATGCAAGGAATGGAGTAAGTGTTAGTTTGAAAGATTTAGCTGACGCAAAAGTGTTAGGCTTACGACAAAGAAGACACTGGTATTTTTCAAAGCGCAGACGGCGTAAGTGATATTTTTTTTTTCATTAAACAAATATGGGACCGGAACCAATCGAAGCAGTATCTTCTTCTTCTTCTTCGATTTTTTGTTAGTTACGGCTTTCTTTAATTATTAGGACGATCTGTATTTTATAAGCATTTGAATACTCAATAATAGCAAAGGCACATTATTTAAATGAATATAGAATAAAATTTTAGGAATAAAAACAACTAAATATTTGATATACGTAAACCAAAATAAAAATAATAATAATTTAAATGGTAAAAATATTATAAAAAATTATATTTTATAATTTAAAAATAACTAAAAAGATAAAAAAATATGTGCCCATATTATCTCTTAAATCAGTTATCATTTAGTTGTTGTCCCTCCCTTCAATATGTATGATGGTTTCGAAAAATCCCATTGAGTCACTTGTAAGATGAACGAGTCTTACAACCGTCTTCTATTACAATAGATTCTAATGCCATGTGCATGTTAAATGAACTAAATATTCTTCTCATTTCATCAAATTTTTAATAGAATTCATCTGATTTATTTAAATGTAATAAAATATATAAAAAAAATATTTTTAAAAGCAAACACAAAACTGAAATAAAAAATAAATATTAATAATGCCGTTAGAGAAACTTTGTTATTTTATTCACTGACTCTTAGTAACGACAAATCGTTCGGTTACCGTCGTCTGTTGTGTTCCTACACTAAAAAATTATTTTTAAAAATCTGATAAGCTCGATATCGTCACTTGACACACTCCTAAAAAAGAAACATTAAACCGTTTTAAGACTATAAATACTCGTACATTGAATGCATGTATTTAAATTCAAAACTTTTAAATTACGTATCGACAATACACAATTTTTAAAAACACTTCTGTCGAACTCTCGACTCAAAAAAAATTTTTTGCTCTGTTTTTAAGCCTTAAATTTACTTAATTTTTTAATGTTATGTTTGCTTTGATCACGCAACTAAGCAATACACTAAGAAAAAAAAGTTAACACTAGTAGTCGACTGTAATTTAACTAAAAATTCGTAATTTGAATTTTTCAATCATTCCTAAATTCAAAAAATTGCATCGTTTTTAATTGATTCTATACGCAAGGGAATTCACTACTTTTAGTAGTGGCCCTTCGACCGCTTGATTTAAAATGTACAATAAATATTTTAATGTAAAATATTAAATTTCTTTTCACGTTGTTAAGAATTATATAAACTTTTCCAGATGTAAGGTTTTCATTTTTAAAGTCCTTTAAGCTTTAAATCACATTTAACTAAAGTTGAATTTATAGCAACAAATACAATAAACAATTACAAACGGTCATTAAGCTAAAAAAAAGGAGAGCAATTTTTAGAAATTATAAATTTTATACTTCTCTTATTCAAATTGAACTTAATAAAATAATATATTTTAATGTTGTCCAGGTTTAAAAGATTCTTAAATTGTTCAAGTCATAAAATCATTTATAAAAGTTTATTTTATTTTAACTTCCTTTTTATTTTATTTTGTTTTACCGCCCAAATTGCTTTTAGTCTATTGTATGTATGTGCATGTGTTGTTAATTAACATCAAAAAGATTTTTCCAATAAGAAAAACATTTTCTATTTTTTCATGCTTCGTTATAAAACACAAAAAAATAGCAAAAAATGAAAAAAAAAGAACGTTAATAAAATCATCATCAGCGTCATCAATAATTAATGATTTGTACATGACCCAAGCACTGATCACGATTCACATATGTTTTCTTAACAAATCCCTGAACTTCAGTCAATACAATATGTTGCCATAATAACATTTCAAAACTCTTAAATACTACAACAAACACATACACACACACTTACAAACATAAATTAACTTAATAATTTAGTAAATGTTCTCCATTGCCAGATACATTTATATTGCTAATTCCTACTTTCCTCATCCTCTTTAGTGTTGCCAATTGATGTTGTAACAAATAATCGAAAATTAAGTAACAATTTATTACCAAATATTTTGCTTTTTTATGTTTCTTTTTATATGCATTTGTACACATGTAAATATATATATTTTTATATTTCAAAGAAACTTTATTCACTGCATATTTTTTCAAGTTATTTTTGCCTACGACAAGTGCTATTAAGACCAACAACTTTTTTTATTTAATTTTTTTTTTTTCAACTTTATTTTGGATAAGTAATTTTAGGTTATTTGAGTATCATAACACCATTTCCATTAAGTAAAATTTTTGTAGTTATTTTATAATGCTTTTCATAGCGTGATAAATTTTGCAAGTTATTTCGCTAGTAACGCTTTTTTATATTTAAAAAATATTAAAAATTTTTAACAAATGAATAAAATTTACTTCGGCTTAAGTTATTATTATTTTCATTATTATTTTGATTTTTGAAAATTAAAAAAACAAAATATTAACAAATGTGTGTGCTTGTTTTCCAAAGAAAACAGGAAAAATTAGATACCAGCAGAATGTAATGCAGTATTTTTTAAATCGCTACATCCGTCATCAGCGTTCTTTGCTTCCATCTACTTTAATTTTGTAAATAAGAATACGAGGAATATCAATACTAATTTAGTTAGACGAAGTCCAAACACAAACCACCACATGGCTTACTTATCCTCTCTGTAAATCTTCATGTACATTTGCTTTGACTTCTGCCAATTAGATGCAATTTTTATACTTTTTTCCTCATAGCAAATAGTGTTTTATTATCATAAAAAGGAATTATGAATGCGTACTGTGTTTTGCACATAATTAAAACTTTTTTTGTTGTTATAAAAATCATTAATTGAACTGTTTAAAATTATAAGAATAAAATTAAATTAATTTCGAATTAAGTTCATTTTTATTTTATTTTTCCGGCTTTCTTTGGAAAAGTCCGCACAAGTTTGTAAATTATTATTCTATTTAAAATTTTTAGGAATTAGAAAAAAAGAAAAAAATCAATTTAATCTTTTTGTTGTAATTTCAAACAGTTTAACTAGTGATTTTTATTAAAATAAAATAAAAAATAATTTTTATTTAATTTTTTTGTTGTGAAACAAACAAATAATTTAACGAACAATTAATACAAATTTTTTTAAATAATTTTTCTCTTTCAACAAATTAAGAAAAAGAAATTTAACTATGCGTCGTACTTGAGCCAAATCGAAAATAAAAAATTTGTTTAACATTTTGTCTTAAGTCTTTGGAGGCGACCAACAAAACTTTATCTTTTTAACTCACACTCAAAAGACTCGCTCTAGGATAAATTCAAAGTTATCGCAAATATAAGTCGACTTCTTGACGTTTTAAAGGAAACTAAAGAAAATATTATATTTAGTAGTCAAATAATGATTACTAAACTATTTAGTATTTTATATAACAGTGATTTCTATCAATATTACAATTTAATTAAGAAAAGACAAATAAAAATAAAAAATTCAAACACTGTGTCCAATATTTAAAAAAAAAAGAAAACTGAGCAAAGATGTTAAAAAATTTGAGCGATAACTTATACATTTGTATTGGATTTTGACGAATCTATCAAAAAGATTGTAACTGACAAAAAACTTGAAACCCATAGAAACACGTAAAATGGCAGGCCTCACGATCATTTGGATCTCTAATGCACCGCAGCTGAATGACATTAAACGTTCGCATTTAAAAAGTGTGCTCGTATACTTCTGTCTGCCTTGCTGTGCGCCTTTAAAGATGGCTATTTTTAATAGAAGTGAGAGGACATCTCGATTAATTTTTAATCATACTAATCTCGTGAGATCTCTGAATTGTATCACTTAAACTTCATCACTTAAATACGGTTCCAAGCGTCATTTAAATTCTTATTCTTTTTTTGTATTGTTGCAAATAAAGTATTCAAGAGGAAACAACTTGTTATACATATCAACATATCTGCTAGGCCTATACTAATTTGTTGAAAACTACAACAAAAAAAAGATACCAGAAATATTTTGTTTGCACTTGGCAATGGTGTAATTATTTCATATCAAGCCTAAAATTAATTTTCTTAAAGAATCGTATGTTAAACATTTTTTATTTTTCTTTTATTACACTCTCCTTCTTCTTCTTTATTTACTTCAATACATAGTTTGAATTTTAGAAATTTTCCAAAGGAAATTTTTTATTCATTCGGTTGCTATTTAAAATGTTCAAAGAAAATTAATAGAGGGAAAAATAGCAAAACTAATTAGCAGTAAATGAGAAATTAAATATGTTGTTTTTACAGCTGTAAAAAAAGTAATTTATTTGTGCTTCTTAAAAAGATAAAACTCCTACATGAGGTCAGAAAAAATATATGCGAGAAGAATATAAAAGAAATAATAAGTTTTGAAGAATAAAATTGTTTTTAAAAAAGAGCGGTGCGAAGGTTGCCAAACAAAATAATTTAAATAATTTAATTTAAATAGCATTCATGACATTCATATAGGTGAGTCAGCAAATATTTTAAAGCAGCCATGAAATGAATGTATCCAGCAATAAATCAGAAAATCATTTTACAATTTCTACAATTTACATTTCTTGTGCGTAGCGAAGTCGATTGAGCGATGTTCATCTGTCCGTCGATTTTCGGGTTATAATCAACTTTTCCAAGGCATTAGATGAGCTAAAGAAAATTTAAATTCGACAATTGATCAGACATAGTTTCAAAAATCAGTAAAATCGGTCCATGTTCTTCGAGGCAGCGTACACATATTTATTTTAACAAAGAACAGTGAAAATTTGTTTTTTTTTGTTTTCTAATATTAAAATTCCTATAACAGCACAGTTATCATGATATTTTCTTAACACTAATTCTTAAGAAAATGTGTGAAAAATATTTTATTAAAATCTTTACCCATTCTCATTTCGAAGGGAGAAATGCAATTTGGTACAAGAATTTGTTACGGCATAATTATTTTGACATTCTCTATTTTCATCGAATTTTTTTTTTTTTTTTTTGTTTTTGGTGTTAAGCTTTAATACAAAGCGGTCGTTGTTGAGTATTAAGCATAAACAATCGATGAAAAATAAATAAAAAAAATTATATTACCATTGTGGAAATATGGGAAAAATATCGGAATTAGCAAACACCGTTAGGAGTGAAATTATAACAAATTATAATCTTGGAATATCGTTAACAAATATTGCCAAGGATCAAGAATTATTATCAAAATAAAAAAAAAGAAAACGTAAAGAAACAGAATCTAGCATTCATTTGCGTCGAACGGGAAGAAAATGGAAGAAAAAACAACAGCAGTGGAAGATCTACAAATTATGAGAAAATTAAAATCTAATCCAAGTTTGACACCCAAAGCCGCAGCATCGAAATGAAATTCGTACTCTGATAGACACTTAACCGAAAGAATAGTTCGACGACGTCTAAAAAAACTAACATTAATACTTATGTAGCAAAACCAATTCCATGTATAGCCCCAAGGAACGAAATTAACAGGTTGGAATTCGCAAACAAATACGTGGACAAACCCCTATCATTTTGGCAAAGCGTCTTATGGACCGATGAAAGTTCTTTTGAGTATTACTCGACAAAGAACAAAGTTTTTGTTAGACTAGACCAGAAAACTCGAAAAAAATCGCACCTGTTGTCGAAAAAGTTTGTCATAAAGGTGGCACAGTCTTGTTGGGAGACTTGATTCCCATCGACGGTTCGATGAACCAAAACTAATATTTGAAAGTTTTAGACGAACTCGCATTTCTTTCTGGCGATAGGTTGATTGGACCATCATTCATTTTTCAAAAAAACAATGCACCTTGCAACAAGAGTAAAATGATTAAAATATTTTTGACAAAAATTGCATTGAAACTTTGGATTGGCCACCCCAAAGTCCGGATTTGACTGTGATTGATACATAAAGCGCCAAAAAATAGCAGATTTGACAAGAACCAGGAAAGAAAAAATTTCAGAGGTTAAATCGTTGTGGAAGAACATACCAACAAAATAAACTCAAAACTCGAATCAGTTCCTAAAAGACTCCGGATTTTTTGCCACTCCCTAAATTTTTAAATTAGTTGCACATTGTTTAAATTTAATTTAAGAAGTTATGATTTAATGTTTTTTAATTATTAAATAAATTCTACTTTTATTAAACAAAAATTGAAATTTTTATTTTTTTGTAAATCTGAAAAAATTCAAAATGGTAACATTTCTCAGGTGTCAAAATAAATATGCGGATCACTGTAATTTTTTCATGTCACTTAAAACTGATCTAATTTACTGAAGAAGCGATAGGGAATTAAAAATAAGAAAAAATCACTGAGTGAAAAAACTGGCGCTTACCCATATCTTTCGAGTTTTGACCCTCTGAAAGTACGATTGTGCACCATATTTTTAAAGATATCAATATGGGCATCATTTAAAAGATTTTATAGAGATCTTTTAGAAAATGCTTAATTTTCTTAAAAAATGCTGAAACCATTAAGAGCCGGTGACATTTTTATGTAAAATGTTATTTACGAGGGCTGATATATAGCAGCCCATCATTTTTCACAACTTTCGACGTGGATTATCACGACAAGAGCGCATTGATGAACTTAAATCTTTGTATGGCGATGAAGCACCATCCCATAGCACTGTGAAAAATTGGTATAATGAATTTAATCGTGGCCGAAGCTCGCTCAAAGACGAATTCTGTGAAGGTCGACCAAAAACGGCTGTTCTACTAGAGAACATTGATGCCGTGCGTGAACTCATAATGCAAGATCGACATGCGACATACCGAGAGATAGAGACACAATTTGAAAGTCGCTCAAAAAAAGGCTCGTATTGATTGGTGCAAAGAAATGTTGCAAAAATACGATTGCGGTGCTTCAAAAGACTTTTATAAGATCGTCACAGGTGACGAATCATGGATCTATGCGTATGAGCCCTAACCGAACCAACAATCGACCGTGTGGGTCTTCAAAGACGAGCAAATTCCAACGAAAGTTGTTCGTGGAAGAAGCACTTCGAAGCAAATGGTCGCCTGTTTCTTCGGCAAAACTAGTCATGTGGCGACTGTTCCGCTTGAGCAACGTAGGACGGTCACTTCTGAGTGGTACACTACAATTTGTTTGCCTGAAGTCATCGGAGAAATTCGAAAAACCAACAAGAGAAGACGAATCATTGTTCACCATGACAATGCGAGCTCTCACACATCGGCTCAAACCAGAGCGTTTTTGACCGGCCAAAACGTCGAATTAGTGGTTCATCCGCCGTACAGCCCTGACTTGGTACCAATTGACTTCTTCTTGTTTCCGCACATCAAGAAAAAAATGCGTAGTCAACGATTTTCATCGCCAGAAGAAGCTGTCGAAGTGTTCAAAAACCATGTTTTAGAGGTGTCTCAATCGGAGTGGAAAAAGTGCTTCGACAACTGGTTTGAGCGCATGCAAAAGTGTATAAATCATGCTGGAGAATACTTTGAAAAACAATAAAACATTTTTTGATTATAAATATTCGCATTTTCACTATTAGGCCAGAAATATCTAGAGCAGCCCTCGTAGTACTTAATTTGCTTGTTCTTAGTTTTTAATTCTATGTCAGCCCAACATTTTTTTTTTTTTTGAATTGGAGTTAATTCACTTAACTAGATTAACATATATTATGAAGGGTATATAAAATTCGACATAGCCGAATATAGCACTATTACTTATTTTTGTTAATTTTAATAAACGCTTTTTACTAAAAAATTAAATCATGCATTTAGGAAACTTAAACCAATTTAACACAACATGTTTAATTACTCTAGAAGAAGCTTTTAAATATTAAATTCTTTTATTTGTTACAGTATTATGAGAAAGATTTTTTAATTTACACCGTTAAAGCATTTTACACAACACAATCTTATTTGTACAGCAGAGAAGCGCAGATTATCAGTAAGAAATAACAAATATTTAAAAAAAGTAAATACCAAATCATTGCTATAACTGTGCCGCTTTCAATTCTTGCAGACAAAAAGAGAAAAGTATTTACTTTTAATAAACCAAAAAAATAAATAAAAAGCCGAGTATTGTAACTATGGTAAATGCAGCATTTCTCATGCTGCACAGTAAAACAACCATTTAAAATAAAACGGAAACAATGGCCTGACAAGCTGAGGATATGGTAAATGCCAATCAGCAAGAAAAAATCTGCTAAAAATAAATAATAAAAAAAATAAATCCATATAAAAACGCTTAAAACAACAATTTTCAATTGAACTTCAGGGAAGAAGGAAAAACAGCAACAGAAAATACCGTTCGTACTGCAGTCAGTAGAAAATAGAGTTTTCATACAAGTAAATTTTACAAAAAAGTCTTTTCAGGAAGCGATTTATATGACATTGTTGTGCATCAATTAGTTTTGGAAAGTCGCTGGACCCGCAGAGAATTATGATAAGGAGCCCATGTTTGATAAAAAAAAACTTAAGTATGAACTGACCAGAGCGACAAAATTGAAAAAAATATATAAAAAACATTCAGCTTGAAGTTGCAGGGAGTTGCGTGGAGCAGAACATGTGGTGGCGACAATGGGACGTTTGAACATTCCCATTCTATTGTTCTCCTTGTCTGCAAATAAGATTCACATATTCTTATAGAAAAGAGCGATCACGTGATTTTCTAAAAATGTTGAAAGCGGTAAATACGATTTTGGCATTCTTTTTAATAAATGCCGTATGGTCACTGCTGCCAGTGTGTCAAAAACTTACGAAATAAAAAAAAAATAATTTAAAAACGCATTCAGTTACACATCTGTATTTTGTTTTTTTTTTATTATTAAAAAATGTATTTTTGCTGATGAGTTAAGAATTGATCTTTTTATCATTAGAAAATTGCACCCATTTAAGGTCTTATTTGGTTTCCGGTTAAAAATAATTTAAATTTTAAATTAATTTTATTTTATGTTTTATTTTTTATTTATTTATTTATTTTTTTTAACAATTTTATTATTAATTAATTATTTAATTAATTTTGTATTAATCTTTTATGTCAACTATATAATTAAGTCAGTTATGAATTAAAGTAAATTTGGATTCCAAAAAAATAGAACTTTCTTAAAAATTTTTAAAGCAAAAAATTTTTTGCAAGTTTTTTAAGTTGTCATATAAATAAAACTGTCTTTTCGTAGTTGAAAATGTAATAATGGAGCAAATTACAAATGAATTTCTCTTCATTTAGGTAAATACAAATTTAAATAAGTAAAATATTTGTTTAAAAAAACAAAAACGGTAACGCTGAACATTAATTGGACATTAAAAACTCGCACAAAACTGATATGAATACGATATACCCTGTAAAAATCGATGCCCAAAACTAATAAACAAATACTTGCAACAATTTTATATTAAACAGCGTTGCCGTTGTGGCGCTCTTGGTACTAAATTGAAATGATTTTTTTAGTTGGATTTAATTTAATTTTTAGCTTTTTTATTAATAATAACTAAAATACTACATATCTTTTTATCAGACATAACCCATCTGAGATGGATTTACTAAAAGATTCTGAAAATCATTGAGCGAGCAACAGATTTCCTATTACTCTTTACATCTTACCGTTCAATAAGAGAGGACGACAAGCCAATTGAAGCTTAGGTATATAAGCCAGAGTTAAATTGCTGTTTCATTTCTACCTAACCCAACCTATCTAATCCGACCCGCACTGCTAATAAAAGATAAAATTATAGAAAATCCTCAATTTAAGTTTCCTATTTTACGTGGTTGGGCTGCATCAGAAACTCTTTTTATTATTTTCTATAATCAAAGCAGTTAAATGAATCAGGCATAGAAGCAAAATCAAACGATTAAAATTCAACAATTTGTGATTCATTTCGTTTTTGTTTTTTTTTTTTTACTGAAAAAATATTTTATGTACATAAAAAATTTTTTTGTTTAAATATAGATCTCCCATACAAATGCTATATGTATATATGTGTGTATGTCTAACGTACGTATATAATATCAATAGAATCAGTATTTATTAGTCTCGTAATCCTCAGACAGTTGTTAATATATTTTCCCTATCTCTATACAGCGATAATAAACTAAACAATAACCCGGCGTAGTATTTTCAAATATACTAAAACCAAAGACATGGAAAGGCAAATGCAACCATTACCAACTTACAAACATAAATATATTCTACTCGTAAAATGTTAAATCATCTTTAGAAACCGCGTATTATGCACTTATCAAGTGATTTTTATTTTATGTTTTTTCTCATATAATAAATGAAATTGTTTGGTTTTGTATAGAAAAAAGAAATTTAAAACTTCCTGTATCGAAAAACAAAAATGCTGGAAAAAGCAAAATAATAGTGACTGAGTTTTTTTTTTTTTTTTTTGTACCCAAAGAGTAACTTTTGTGAGGCTTTTATTCCATTTTTCATACAATATGATGATGTATTGTTGCAGAATTTTAGTCTTTAAGTCAATAACATTGTTGAGCATTATTCATTTTGATATTTTAAATAAAGAATTTTGTTACTTTTATTTAAAAATAAAAAACTGACTTTTATCAAACACATGTTTTTAAACTTTAAGAATTTTGTTTAAACATTGTCTACCACGAAAGTTGTTTTTTATTATTATTTATAACTATTTTTATATCACTCTTACTCTACAAGAATTAAGGTAGATGTTCCAGCAAGAAATTGTTGACCAAAACATACAATACAATACATACTCAATTTTGTACTATGATACAGCGTTGCCGTTGTAGTGTTTTTGGTAGTAAATTGGAATGAAATTTTTTTCATATCTTTTCATCACATTAGATTCAGTCGGGCCAACAGTTTAAAACTTTTGGTTTATTAAAAAAATGCAGACCCATTTAATTTTTTTTTTTTTTTGAATCATAACTTTTTCAAATGGACCCTATGGTGCTTCTTCAATTTTAAATTATTAAATAATATTAAATAATTAAAACAATTTTCAACTTGAAAATTTTAAAACTTTCAAAATAAATTTAAAAATTTCTAACTTGTTGAAACTTTGGTAACAAGTTCGAACAGTTTGCTATAATAATATAATATAATTTAAAAAATTTAAGGATTCAAGAAGTATATATTTCATTTAATTTAAGGCACCTTACTTAAGAGCCATATTTTTAAGTTGGTTTTGAAAATCGGAATTGCTCCTTTTTCTATAAGTTCTTGATGACAATAATACTGTTGACAAAGATACCTGTTACGATGTAGAACAATATCTTTATTACAATCTCAAAGGCAAATTGAAAGCAAAGACCAAAACTTTTGCATACATGTGACGTCTATAGCATAGAGCGTTGCTTCCGATTTTTTTCAAAAAACTACCAAAGTTCGGAAAAACTACCAAATTTAATACAAAATATTTTACAAACTGCATTTTGAACTTTTCTAAACAAATTTCTAAAAAAAAAAAAAACAAGCTAAAATTTTTTAGTGACAATAGGGCTACAATGGCAACGCCGTTTATTATAAAACAGTTGCAGTTTTCTGCTTCTTATTAATAGGCAGCGCCACTAATAGAAAATCTACAATTATAATTTTAATAAAGGTTTCTATGCTACGGATGAAAATTCCAGCTAAATGAATCTACTTTTAAATATATTTTTCGGACTTTGAGAAAAGTCACTTACTTACAATAACGTATGATACTATTCTACGAAATTAAATACAGTCATGACGAATCACTTATTATACGAACGGCAAAAACAGAATAACTTAAAAATTAAGCTGTTATTTACAATTAAGGCTCTAATCAGGCCAAGATTGCTTAAGTATCAAAGTTTTAAATTTGAGATATACCTCGGACATCCTAGAGCCTTAAAATGTAGAACTGTGAGTTAAAGCGCATCGTTAAAATATGAACTATTTAAGGAATGTAACGTTTTCTTCGTAATTAAAACCTCGTAAAAAATATGTAGGCGGCTTTAAGTCCCACGTAGACCCTAAAAAGAGTCTTTGTGAATGACCCTTCACCACAAAAAGTGGGAAAAGCGCGTATCTAAGTTTGTCATTCTATTTTTAATTTCTACAATTTCCATTTCTGACCCCATATTCTGTGTTCTTATGCATAGCGAATTTGATTGAGAGATGTTCGTCTGTCCGTCCGTGTTAGTGTTGAAATCACCTTCGACAAGGCACTAGTTGAGCAAGAGAAAATTAAAATACGCCAATCGATCTGACTTATTTTCGAAAATTTGGTATTGAAAATCAGAAAGATCGGTCAATGTCCTTCGAGGCAGCGGACAAAACACCACGCCTGCTTCTAATTTTTCTATGTAATTTTAAACAACGAAGTAACCTCAACACAAAAAAAAAACAAATATATAGGGCAATAAAAAACTGAAAAATAAGACAGAAAAAACATTTAGCGAAAAAATTGGCGCCAGCCCATATTTATGGGCCTCTGAACTTTTCATATCAGAGTATGATTTAACATCGCTTTTTTTTAGGGCTCAATATGCGTATCATTTAAAAGCTTTTGAAGAGATCTTCCAGGAAATGCTGAAATTTTTTAAAATTTTTAACCCGTTAAGAAGTAACATTTTTATGTTTTTTTTCTTATTTTTTAATTTTCTGTCACTCCAATAAACTATATTTACATGCACGGTGAAGGATATATAAGATTTGGCGTTGCCAAATATAGCACTCTTACTTGTTTTTAGTAATTTCTCCAATTTCCATCAAGCACAAATATATTCTTATGTAGAAGAAAGGCTCATAAAATTATCTTTTCTAAGTAAAGAGATCTATATTTTTAGTTAAAAGTTCTTCTCAAAAAATAAAAATTACTTAAACAATTGAAATGTAAAGAACTTGTAGTTTTATAAATAATAAGTTTAAATAATTTTGAAATGCAATATATCAAACCTTTGCTGCGAGAGCCATATTTTAAAAAAATCCACCTTAGAAAAAAGTCTAAAGTTTTAAAGACTCTTTGGTAGAGATATTTTTATCCGTAGAATATAAAGGTTAGAAGTAAAAATTATAGTTTTCTTAATGAGGTCGAAAAAAGTCACTGAATAATGTTTCTGATTGATAGTACAGAGGTTTAAAGTTTTTAGTGATGAGTTTCATGCAGTAAAGGTTCGACATGGTATATGTTCGCTTACTGTGTTGCCGAAAGGCCCTTATGAATTCTAAAAAATTAAATCTTTTTATCTTTAATTTCTTAAGCAAAAAAAAAAAAAAAATTGCTTCGGGTTGTGTGTGGACTTCTTATTTTTATTTACACAGGGTGTATTATATCCTGCTGGTGTTAATTTGTCCTTTTTTTTTTTTTAAAGTTTGTGAGCAATACCTCTTTCTTAATAAGAATATTTATTTTATTAATTTGCTATAAGCTGTCCTTTAAATACTTTGACAACCAAATATTTTCTTGTTGAATCCCAAAGCTTAAAGATTTAAAGAGCGGTCACAAAGATTTCAGCTACAAACCATAGAACAAACATATGAACCCTTTTTGTTAATGTAGCGCAGTAAAATTTAAATTTATAGTTAAAAAACAACGCGACATCATATTGTATTTATGTTTAAGAGACCGCCACATTTACCAAATGATTTTTATATGATAAAAGTTTGTAACAAGAAAAAAAGTAGTAAAATGCATGCAAAAAGCAACTGTTTGCTTCGATTAAGCAAAAAAAAAAAAACTGCTGGAAAATGTATAAATTTATGGTGGAGAAAAGTAACAGCACAACTATTGCAACAGAGTGTCTTTTAGTGTTTTTGTGGCAAGAAAAACTTTTCAGGCAATAAAATTTTCTTAACTATTACTCTGCCAAAGTCGCCAAAATGGTTTCTAAGGAAAAAGGGAACGGAAGAACAAATAAGTGATAAAAAAAAATTGTTTTAAAGAAATAAGACTGTTGGATGGTGGAAGTAAAAGACATAAAAAGCAATAAATTGGCATTGAAATTAATTAGTTATAAATTTATAAAACAAAAAAAAATTACATTTTAAGTGCTCTTAAATTAGTTAATTCAATAATAATTTAATAAATAAAACAGAATATAAATAAAATTAAAAAAAATCTCTTTGGGCCAAAACATATTATGCAGCTTTTAAGCCAAGTGTTCAATATTTAATTGTTCGCAGGTCTTGAAAAAAAGTCATATTTAAGTGCTGCTCTTAAACAAAAATAATAAAAGATAAATTTAATTCACATTCACATCCTTCAACAGCAAGCACTCACACACCCTTAAATTAGGAATCAATGATTCATGACAATTTCAAATGAGAAAAAAACGACCACATACACAAAAGAATCAAATGAGTGAAATATAATAACAAGAACAAAAACCCCTGAATCATTAACACCACAGTTGATTTCATTCAAAGGCATGGCCTGTAATAAAGAAAAAAGTGAATGAATGAAATGATTTCAAAAGTCCTCGAGTGTCAATTTCACACAATCGCACAATAAATTAAAATTTTTAAGGTGGTAGTTTTTGAGATATTTTTTTTATTGTTATACTTGTATTATGCATTGCTAATTTTTTAGATTTGAAGGTAGTAATTTTTCAAGTGTTTTTAGTCAATTTATGAATTTTTTCAATTGTCTTTTAAGTGTTGCATAAGAGTAGGAAAGAGCTAAAATAATTTTATAAAATTTAAATTATTGTCCTAAATTTATGAGAATAACGTATAGTTTTGTTTTAAGTTTATACTTCTGATAAGTAAAGTATATTTTAAATATAAAAATTCTCTTAAGTTGGTCTTAACTGACTTAATCAAAGCAATGTTATGAGATTACCTTGCACTTCGAATTTCTCTGTCGAAATTTACTTCTTCAGCTTTCCTAAAATAATTCTGATTTTGTTTTTTTTTTTTATATTTTCCACTTAACAAAATTAACTAATTTCCTACGAGAATTGGATGTCGGTCATTGTTTATCGAAATACCGGACATTGCGTAAAACCAAAGTAATTGTCACATTTTTGAAATTTAAAGAATAAACAAACAAGACTTTTGAATCCGCGTGATATCTATAGCAAACAGTGCTGCCATACAATTTTTGTACAAAATAAAAGTTCCCAACACTTTTTTCCAAAAATCTTCAATACAAATTTAACCTGATTTTCGAAATTTTTTCTTTAATACGCTTTCAATCAAGAAAAGGACCAAAATTTGTGATGACATATATTTTAAATGTAAAATCAAAATTTTTATATTCAAATTTTAAATTGACTTTAGTTTGTTAAATATGCGTCCAAGCTAAAATTATATTTTTTCTAATAAAAACGTAAAAGTTCATGCAAATTTAGTATTAAAATTGCCACAACGGCAACACCGTTCGATAAAAAATTGTGGCAAATGTAAAATTCCAAATGCAAAATTCTGTATGAATTTGTTTTTGTATTCTATTTCTTGTTTTGTTTATTTTTAGCCTGTGTTATTTTATCTTCAAAATAATATTTGCTAATCAGAGCTGGATAACCTACCTTATTGTATTTAATTATAGATTTTGCATAAAAACTTTATTTATTTCAAACAAATCAAGTTACAGCTGGTTCAGTTTTTAAATTGATTTATTTTTACAAAAATAATACGCCGAATTAAAGTAAAAATTCAAAAATAACAAAACTGCTTACCATTACTCTACTAAAAAGAAATTTACGCCAATTAAGTATTAAAAGACCTACAACGGCAAGAACGTTAATTATAAAATTGTTACAAATATGTTTGTGCAAAATTCTGTAGAAATTGCTGTTTTTAGACTTTGTTATTTTATTTAAAAATATATTATCAGCTGATCAGAGATGGATAATCTACTTTATTGTAACTACTTACAAATTGTGTGTAAACATTTTCTATTAAATCGTCTTTTTTTTTACTTTTTCCTTTAGTTTAGATTTAATTTTTTAAAGAAAATATTTAAGACGGTTTTAAGAAAAAATCAGTTAATATTTAAGAATGTTTGCTTTTATCATTTTATAAAATTAATAAATTTTTTGTAGCATTAAATAATTATTAATAATGTTGATTACCTTGATTCAAAAATGTTTACACTGCTGAAGTGCCAGCAGTTAAAAACTAAACGACAAATCATTATAAATCTTCAAAAAACCTTTAAAAAAACTGCACAGTGGGTTAGGATCGAAATGTTTAAGGAATTATCAAAGAAATTTTTAAACTGGTCCCGCTTGCGTATATAATCTTTAAGAATAAACCAGCGAGAAATGCATTTTTTATATAGACCGAATCGCGAAGTTCTCAAATCACGTATCAAAAAACCAAAAATGACAACTTTTTGAACATTTGACATAAATTTAAAGAAAACGAAATTTTTTATATAAAATATGGTGTTTGATGGGATTCAGGGGTAAAAGGCTTAATAAATAATTTATATGCAGCAGTTATCTACACAGAGGTTCACTTTACAAAAATCCTAAAATTCCAAAATCATGCATCAAAAAACTCAAGATTAGAATTTTTTATACTTTTGCTCATAATATCTCCATTTGGCTCCAAATCTTTTAAAATCCAGAGTTGGATTTTTAAATAAAAGGTCGAGTTTAAGGAGGCTTAGAAATAATACGTTCAGCAAATAGATTTAATTTTCTATTTATCAATCATCTGCACAAAGTTGCACTTCATAAGCTACACGCAAAGAAAAATCATGGTTGGCGTAACCATAATCTAAGAGCAACATATTATGGTTAAATTATATGGTTGTTGTTAAATTATATTATTTTTAAAAACAAAAATAATATGGTTGTTATTGGAACATATTTTTTTCTAATATAAAAATAATATTGTAAATAATAACCATAGCTATGGTTAAAGTACAAACATATTATAATATCGTCATTATATAAAAATTAATATATTATGGTTAGATAGATAGACTTTATGGTTAAATAGATTCACCGTAATATAGTAAAAAAATATATGTAGTTAAAGTTACTTACAAAATTATAGTATGGTCGGCTAGAATAAACTTGCTTTATAATGAAACACATAGCTGTTTATTGATTATTTATTAACAATTTTTTATTACAATATTTAAATACAAATTTCGTTAAATACGAATATAAATTTACAAAATTGTTAATTTAGATAGCATTTGTTTCCTTCGTTGCTTAAATTTTTTTCTGTTATATTAGTGAGAAATCACAAAATGTTTTTTCTTTATGTTTAGAAACAGCAAAATGTTTCTGTAAATAATTTTTTCAGCTGTGAAATTATATGAGCTTTATTTCGGCCGAAAAACTTAGTATTATTTTCAAACTTGCAAACATTATTAGCAACTTTAGTTATTCTGCTTGACAAGTTTGACAACTTGCCGTTAATTTCCCTGAACAAGTGTCGGATTATATTACGGAAAAATTTTCACTAATTTAATGTAGATGTTTTAGGCAAATAAGACTCAAATTTATCTTTAATAACGGTATTTTTTAAATAACTAAAATAGTAAATTCTATCAAAGCTCAATCTTTCAGAGAAAAAGTACAAACGGATTTATTAAAAAAACCTACTTTAACTAATTTTGTTGAATAGGGAGAGAGCATGTACTTTTCGATTCTGGAATATATGTATTTCGTCCTAATTTAAATACTCATGAGTATCATCCAGCTGAATA
The DNA here is from genome assembly GCA_937654795.1 of Cistogaster globosa. Taxonomy (NCBI): domain Eukaryota; kingdom Metazoa; phylum Arthropoda; class Insecta; order Diptera; family Tachinidae; genus Cistogaster; species Cistogaster globosa. The sequence continues at coordinate 106,412,319 of OW569406.1, read as the reverse complement.
TGAATATGATTTTTATTTATTTTTATTTTCTGTTTTTTTTTCTTAATTTGTTGCCTGGTTATTTTCCCTGAAATATGAAATAAAACTTTTTACATTTAATTACTATTTATTCAAGTAATATTTTTGAAAATGTAACTTTTTCCTGTCTTTCCCTGGCCACACTTGTGTGGTTATCGGCGAATTGATACAACAAAGCAACTTTTTTGTTCGAGAACCTGCCAAAAACAAGTGGTTGAGGCGAATAAAATTTTAATTTGCATTGAAAAAATAAAGCATACAAAAATAACAATATTCAGAAAATAAAGAAAACAGAAAATAAACGTAATAAAAATATATAAATTCTGCGCCCAAAAGACTGATAGATTAACTGTTAAAAATACTTTTATTGCCTATTTTTCACTAATTATTTTTTTCTACAAATAGATTAAATAATATTCTTAATAAAAAATTATTAACATATTTTGTTACATTTCTGTACGTTAAACAATCTGACATTATGGTTTCGCAATTTTTTTAATGTATGCATATTTGGAAATTATGTATGCATGATGCCTACCTCTTTGTATATATTAGAACTGTCATCTATAAAAAAAACTATTGCTTTTTCTTAATACTTTTTGTTTCTTTTTTTTTAATTTTGGAAGCTAAAGCCTTATTTATTTATTATAACATTTTTTTTAACACGTAATTTCTTTAAAATATCTTAACACTTTTTATTATATGTATACAGCTTAACCGATAGCTTGCCAACAACACAAAATACTGAACTGATAAAAAAGCCTTCGGCTTCGGAGCAAAACCAAAATATTTTTTAAACTAAACATTTTTTTTCATAATTTTACCTTGTTTACGTATGTATAAACAAACTGAACATATTTTGTTTTAAAGTTATATATTATGGCTTAAATTAATATATAATTCTTGAACAGTTATAAAACTTTGGTTGTGGTAAGAATTTTAATATGGTTCAAATAAACCATATCGCCTTTGAGTGCGTTATAACCATTTAATGATTAAATGTTAACAAAAACTTTTTTTTATCGTAACCAAATTATTGTTTCAAACGACACAAATTTATTAACAGCAAACATACCAGACCAAAAAGCAAACAAATGTTTATTAATTCTTTCCTGTCACGCATCAATACGAATGAGGATTTATAATATATACAAAGTAATAACTTACCTTATATATTGAGTAGGACCCTATATTTTTTAAGAAGTATTTGAGAATAACAGATTTTTTCCCTATATCTTTGTGGTTAAATTTTTTTGGACAAATATTTAGCTAAATTAACCGTATCTTTAGAATAAATGTGGAGTTTATAGTCAAAATGCAAAAAAGAAATCTTTCTTTTTATAGTGCATTAAAATAATAATTGCTAAATTTCATAAAAAATTTCTATCTTATTGAAGTCTACAAGAGAGGAGAAGCCGCATATACATGTGCTTTGCTGTTGTAACGAATTTCCATAAAATTACTACTTAAGCTCCACTATACACAATAATATTTGACTGATAATCCCCAAAAAAAAGATGGGAGTAATTTTGGATTAAGGCCAGTTTGGTGTTCAGCAATTGTAAATTCGAATTAATGAAGTCAAACTAAGAAATTAACAAACGACTTGCCAAAAAATTAAGCTTTCATTTTTTAATGAGATCACATGGAAAAATGTTTAATTAAGTGAATTTAAGCCAGTTCTAAGTTCAACATTAAAATGTGTTAAACAACAGCAGCAAAAGAAGATGTAAAATGAAAAAAAAAACAATCAACAATACTTTAAATTGCTTTTGACAATATTTTATCTTGTTTATTTGTTGGTTTATTCTATTTCTCTTATTTTTCGCCAGTTTCAAAGTTAAAAGAAATTAGAGAACATTATGCCATTTCAATTGAAAGTTGTTGTAGTGGTTTTTGTTTAAAAGCGCACATTACTGTGTTAGTGTTTGTAGAAATTCTTTTGTGTTTTTAAAATTAAAAAGACTGTAAGAACAAAACTGTCATAACAATTGACTTGATAGCAAAAATAAAAAGGCTACAACAACATTAGCAAACTATTTGTAGCGACGATTGAGACTGATGTGAACAAAAACTTTAAAGAAAAAAAATTTTTTTTGGTTTTTTTAATGTAAAAGATAAACTAACCGCCTTCAATGGAAAATATAAGATAAAGGGCCAAAAACTAAAGAAAGAGGACATTTATGTATTTTAAACTGATAAATAAAGAAGAAAGCAAAAATTAGTGAAAACACAAAAACACCAGCATTCGTTTGATTAAATCAGTGCATTGAAATTTGTATTTAAAGAAACCTTTATGTAAAAAGGATTACGACTTTACTTCTCATCACGGAAGGTCGAACATACATATTTTTTTCGTACAAAATTGCAGGTATCTTATCAATAGTACTTGCTAAAGGCCAGGATTTACTATCATACACAACCGTACGATTTAATCAAACAAAAATCTGACAGAATTCACTCCTATCTTAAAAATCGTTTTAAAATGGCGTCGCAGGTGCCCACTGTTATACAAAATATTAATTTTTTTTGTTTTTTTTTCTCCTCATCATCAAAAAAATCAACTCAAATCGCATAGAAAAATTCATTTTATGAATTATTTTATAAGTTTATAAAATCATAGAGAACTGTCAAAAATTCTGTCACACACATACACTTTTAATCCGCACTATCATACTTTTTGAGCAATTTTCGACAGATCGTACGACTGAGTATGATAGTGAATCCGGCCTTAAAATGTTTTTTAAGGTTTAAAACAAATACTCGTTTATTTCCGAATCAACTGAAACCCAGTTCACGGCAAACAATACTTATAATGACTTCAGAGTTTCATGTATTGCATTGAAAATTCAATAAGTAATAAAATAATTGATATTGTTTTAAACAGAATGAGAGTTATAATAGATATTCGCATGTGTGTTAACCTAAAAAACAATTAAGCCCATGGAAAAAAGTCGTATATACCACGAATATACAACAACTTTTGTAGCATATTTTTGGGCATATAAATTTATTATATAGAAAAATTTAATCAAATAATTGAAGTAATCTTATAATGAAAGTTCTTAAAAGCCGATAGAATTAAAAGTTGCGAAAACTAACACATTAAAATGAAGAAATGGCATAGAATTTGATAATGATTTCAAGCAAATGGCCACTGAAGCTCTCCTTAATGAAGCGCATTCTGGGAACAAGAACAATGTTGGCCACCAGGTTATCAATTGCTGCTGCAATCGATATTTTAACAAACACGAGAGAGGTTTCAAATCCTTTAATTTTTGAGGCCAATTAACAAGTTCATTATGCAAATCAACTTATCGTGAAATTTTGATATTCAATGGTTACAGTTTCTTATGGTTCGTGGCGCCATTTTGTTGAAACCACATTTCATCCATATTTTCGAATCAAAAAAAAAAACTTTGATTATGCTGTCGTAACGATCTTCATCGACCGTTACGCAATCACCGGCTTCAAGGATTAATGATGCGAGTAGCATGAAAATCGTACTATATGGTAAATTTTTCCAGATTTTCTGGAGCCTGTAGGATCTATTGCAGATTACCTTTACTTAAAATTGGGCAATACTGATCATAAATGCCTAAAAGTTAACGGAATTTGAGAGTTTGCTTAAGAATTTACACTTATGTATTTTCTATTGGGCTTAAAAAACACCCTTTAAAAAGGTTAATGAACTAGCTTTTTCATTTTCAATTTCTAACATAAAATATATTAAAACAACAACGTAGTTAAGGTCAAGGTTTTATTTACATTCAGAACTAAAAAACTTAATTAAAATTTTTATCGATTCAATTATTTAATTTAATTAAATAATTTTTTGTTTTTTATGAAATAAATTTGAAATTACTTAGCGCTAGTTCTGTTTAAATATGACACTTAAGCAATTAAAAATTTTATTAAGTTTTAATCTAAATTTATTTAACACAAACTTTTTTTTTTGTAAATTCCTACAATTTCAAAATGTTAAAGTTCAACTTTAACCCAAAAATAACATTTAAATTAATTAATAATTCTGTAAATATGCTGAAAAAAGAAAATATATGCTTGAGAACTATTTATTCATATTTCGAATAAAAAATCAATTTTTTTTCTAACATCTTGGTTTAGTTTTTCCTTATTCAACAATATTTGCATTTTATTTTCTTCTTCAATTCTTCTGACGTCTATAAATTCATACTTTTCGTTGTGTTTTTTTTTAAGATTTTTTACTTTTTGCTGCATGGTTTTATATTGTTTTTTTTATCGTTAATATTTTTTGTCTGCTATTTGTGCAGGTCACTGAGCCCATTCAATCGAATACAACGATTATAAAAAAAAAAACGCGCGCATTGTTCACTTTGCATATTATAAAAGTTGCCAGATGCAATAATTTTTTGAAGAATTAGTAACTTACATGAAAAATGTTGCCAAAATAATTTATTTAACAAAAAATTAACTCTGTCTTAATTACTAAAAAAAATAAAATACGACCTTATGCGAATCTAAAAATCATTAATTTAATTATGATTAAATGGTTTGCTTTAATAAAGAAAAATTAGTAAAATGTATGATGTTTTTGTAACCTTAACAAATACTCATTTTGAGTAACAATTGCCTGGCAACTCTTCAAATGCGTTTTCTTTTCTTTGCCTTGCATTCATTCGCACAAGATTCTTGTGAAGAATGAACAAATGCTTGGATATCTGCAAATGACAAGTGTGCCGTTTAGCCTTCATTTTTTTTTTAAATAAAAATCATATTTTATAAATTTATTTAAACAAAATTTTTATTATTGAATTTAAGCAAATAAATTAATGGCAATTTCTATTTTAACAGTTACAAATTCTCTCAACAATGTGAAGAATTTATAGCAAATAAATAAATTTTGATTTTCACTTTATCAAGAATTGGAAAATTTTTTTTTTTTTTTTTAGCAGATGGAAATACAAATATCCGTACACAATTATCGCTTACGTACACACTTGAATGGTAGTGCACTGATAGCTATTTTTTATCTGGGACCAGCACTGTGGGGTGACCCCTACTCAAGCAATGCTTTGTGCCTGAACTAGGAAATTAGGTTGTAGGAAGGAGGATAGAGGGAGTATTGCTTGCGGACATTCGATTTGAACTTTATTAAAAGTGACAGGAAAAACCTCTGCGGAAAGATGATTCCACATGCGAACTGTTCAGCTAAAAAACAAGTTCTTCAGCAATGCATAGCGCTGTTTATTGCCCAATCGACCACAAGTGGATGAGCTGTTAATGAAGAGCGCATTGTACGCAAAAACGTTTGGATTTTGAAAACTGGTTCCCTAATCTCAGTAGAACACATTCCCTTGTAGTATCGATAAAGCAGCTAAACACCCTACTGTCACCTAGGAGCATTTTCTCCCTATCAAGTACGCAATCAAGTGATTCTAAAAGAGATAAGGTGAAATATCTTTTACCTCGTTTCTAAAAATATAGGCACTTAAAAGCCTCTTTTGGAACTTGAAAAATGTGTTTAGTCACATTGAATTTTTATGCAAAGAACATCAAGAACTTCTGATTCCTTAATACTTATACCACCCATACTTACAGATGAAACACCACTTTTGGTCGAACGTCTGTGGGTAAGCATACAACATTGAGTCTTACGAGCGTTAAAATCGACTCTACTCGTCCGACCCTAATAAGGTATTTTGATGAGATCCAGATTAAGTGTACAATTTCGATTTATTCGCCTGGTCTAAACCTCTAACAGAATTGGCGGTTTGCCGAATGAATATGAATGACAAATGCTGCTGTCATCTGCAAAAGAATAAAAAAATTTAAAAGCCTGAAAGAGAGGGTCATTTGGAAAAATAAGAAATAGGGTAGGAGAAAGAACACAGCCTTGTAGTACCCTTTAATTTATCTTGAACGCGTTTGATAAGATCACTTCTATAAACTGAGAAAAGTTATCACCGACACCAAAAGCAATAAGTTTTAGAGAAGCGCATCATGCGATACCCTATCAAACGCATTTGAAATATTTAGAGCCACCACCTTACTTTTTTCGATCATACTGGCGGTCGCTTAGTAAACTGTTGGACTCCAGGTACTTCACAAGATAAAAATTAATCATACTCTCCACCACTTGCGAGAGCATAGAGCCAATTACAATTAAGCGGTAATTTTCAGGGTTGTTAGCCTCTCCCCTCTTGGGGATTGTCTACCTTCCAGCACATAGAAAATATACCAACGCGATTAAAAGTGCTGAAAAGAGTGGCTAATGGACGTGCTAGTGTCGAAGAACATTGCTTCAAACCCAGTGCTGGAATGTCATCCGGCGGACTGCACGTGCCGGCATAGTTACTGATACTCTGTCAAGCGCTGACAGTGGCTGACTGATATCCGGCAAGTAAAATTTCTTGAAAATTGACCAGCCAGAATGTTAGCTTTATCAGCCAGGGCAGAGAATATTTGGTCATTCTTTAAAAGAGTCGGAGTTATACAACTATCATCATCCCATACTCTTTTAACGAATGACCAAAAGATTTTGCTACCCTGAGGGACAGAAAAAACTTCGGCAAGATATGGGCAAATTACGGCACTCGATATCGATCGAAGTTTCTATAGAATTTAAATATAAATTTTGATCGATATCGAATGCCATAAATTGCCCCCAGCACACGTACACTACTTTGACATCCAGCATTTTGAACACGTGGAGACCGCTTTATAATTGTGCTCTGTGTAAAAATTGTGCTTTTGAAGACATCAATGTTATCAATTGATCTTTTCCGGGATTAAGTTTAAGCCTGTTTTGTTATTTCTAGATTTTTTTATTTGTCTCCCTTATCAATAGTACCTCTTTTATTGCTTTAAGTTAGACTTTTGTTAATATCGATCACTAAATATTTGACTCTACTTTTTCCTAATTGATTTATTTTCGGTCGTCGCTGATATAAAAATGGTAAAGGAGAAATATATTTCTAATAAGATTTACAGAAATTTTTTAAACCCTTGGCATGACTAGAGCTGTTTTGTTACTGAATAAACTGGTACAATTATACAATTCATTCATCTGAAAGAAGTCATCCAGTTATTTTGCTGAGCGCTTTTTGCTTCAAGTTATTAAATTTTATAAAAAAAATATATTTATCGCTCACAGTCCTTGCTTCAGTTGTATTAAGGTTCATTAAGAACCTTATTTTTGCTATCAAGAGATTCTAATGACCACGGTTACTTTTTTATGGGAGTATTACTGAGAGGATGATCCTAACTTACGCATATCAATGTACTTGTAAGCATTGGACTTAAATTCTTTCAATCTTTGAAAGTGACAGGAAAGACCTCTGCAGGGCATTTGTTTCACATTCACACTGTTTACCTTAAAAAAGATTTTTTTCTCTGTAATGCATAGTGTGATTAACTGGCCAGACGACTAGAAGGGGATGCATTCTTCGTAAAGGACGTATTACGGTTACAAAATTTTCATGCTCAGGAACATGTCCCTAATTTTATCATAGCCTGTTAGCGTTTCAGCGAAAATTAATAAGTTCGCCTTCGCGACGACCTGGTATTGATTCGCCCTGGTTGCTTATCATCATTTGTTTATATTTTAAAATTTTTCGCTTCTTGTAGAAATGATATGCTATGTTGGACGTATTAGTTTAAGTAAACACGTTTCCTAAAATTTACTATTCACATTTGAGTGTGTACAAATTTACAACGGTTTTTTTCCTTCCAAATTATTATACATGCAGTTGTAGCATTTCCTCTTAAAAATATTACTTGACTACTTGCCATAATTATTTTAATACACGATTTTAATTTACTCCCTCAAATTTTAAAGCTAAAATCAATTTTAAGAAAAACATCAACACAAACTCTTCATACATATTTATGCTAAAAAGGGTTTATTTTATCATTACTTCCAGCTAATTTAATTTTCATTTTACATTCAAACTAACTGAATGAATGAATTTCTTTTGTTATACAAAAGAAATGAACAAACTGAATTAAAATTTTGCACAGCTAAGAATTAGAAAATTATTAAAAAAAAATCAAAAAAAAAAACATTAAATAAAAAAGGTGATTTTAAAGAAATTTCAAACAAAAGGCTATTGAATCCAATGTGTTTGGTTGTGCAAAGCAATTCTTGTTTTGGCATTCAAATGATATTTCCGGTTACCACAAACAAATCATTAGAAATAAAAAGAGATGAATAGGTTTAAAAAAAATATATTATCAGAAGGTTTTATGCTTCAAGAAAATTTTAGGTTGAAAAGAGTTGTTCAAGTGACCAAAAGAAATTTTTATATTTATTTTAAATCACAACTGGGTGTCAATAAAAATACGAAATATTATTTTATTTAAATTAAATAAATTTAAACAATTTATTTTTATCAAAAACATTGTTAAATATTAAAATATAAAACTCATATAATAAAATTAATTTTTTTAAATAATTATTCTTTCTTAAAAAAAAATTAAAAGAAATAAAAATAAAAAGTGAACTGCACTGAACTGAACTGAACTGAAGCCCAACTTTAGATGACATTTTTTATACTAAAACAGTTTATCTTATTATTAAATTCATAAATAAATATTTCAATCTATTATTGTAATCTTCAAATTTGTTTTCAAAAGTTTCATTTGCAAATGCTTTTCTTTTCCGTTTTACTTACTTTAGAAAAAAGTGGCTGATGACAATAATGATGATAATGATTTCAATTGAATTGTAACTTATCCAAGTTATTAATTTATCTGTACTTGTATCTGAACATTTTTCAATCTCCATAAATTTTTCTCCAAATTCTCTCAGTCTACTTCGATTCTTTGCCATATTGTCAATGCAGCAGATTTTGTTCATTTATTATTATGAGTCAATACTTTTTTTCTTGTTTGCTATCGTTTGCCGTTTTTTTTTTTTCATTTAGAGCATATTAAATTTAAAAAAGAAAAAATAAATCTTTAGTTGATCGGTTACTAACATGAATTTGTTACCGTGCATTTGTCATGTCATAAGTTGGAAATAAAAAAAATGAAATGAAATATATGAAGAATCTATGAAAATCTAGGTTGAGGCAAATGCTAGGATTTGCTGGTTTTTTTTTTATATAACAAGAGTAGGTTTATTACGTTACGATTGTGATAAACGTATGAGTGAATGAATAAAAATTGCATAAATGTGAATTGCTGCTGGTACAGTGGTTGTTAAAAAAATTAATACATAAACTATTACCTTGATTTTAAAAACAAAACTTTAAAGATAAAATTAAAAAAAAAAATTTAGCTTAACACGGCAAATCTTATTAAACTTGAGCGATAAAAAGTGTTAAAGCAATTAATCAATTTTTTTTTAATTCACAATTATCTTTAAAATATTCATATAACCAACCAGTTAAAATTTGATATTTTCTTAAACAGATTAAAGGCACATAAACTTATTAAAATCCTGCAATATCTTGAAATAAATTATTTAAGAAGAATGGTAGAACAGAATTTTTTTATATATAATTCCATCCAATCAAAGGTTTTATTGGTTTTCATATTTTAATTTAATTAAATTTTTAATTATCTCAATTAAACATTTAATTGTATTAATTAATATTTAATCAGAAAAGATTAAAAAAAATTTTGAATTAGAGAAATAACTGAATTAAAATTGAACCAAATATCAATCTGAAAACAAAAAATCTTTAACACGTGTAAAAATATTTATAATTTAAAACTAAAATTGGACAATAATTTAAATATTTTTGATTTTATGAATAAAAATTTATTTTTGGCTTAAGTGCGTTTTCTAATTTCTAAAAACCTTTTTAGAAAGAAAATTAATAAAAAAAATAATAATTTCATAAAAATTTTGATATTTTTGATTTTAGTTTTGGCACGTTTCACTAAATTTCAATGGTTCAATAATAAGCTTCTATTACAGTTACTAATGACTGAACTTTATGTTAAAAAAAAACTATAACTTCTTCTTCTTCTTTATATTGCTTTAAAGAACATGTTATGGTTCTTGTAATAATACCACAACCATATTATATCTCTGCTTTATTTTAAGAATTGTTTTTTTAAGCCCGATTAAACATTTTAAAAGATATCTCAAGGAGGAATTAAACAAAATAATTAAAATTTTAATTAATATTTATTTTATTTGTCTTTAATACGAAATTAAAAATTTTAATCAACAAAAGTTTTTATTAAAAGAATCCATAAATTAAAAAAAATATTTAGAAATTATTTGGGATTTATGGCCACAGCGGCTGTTCTTATTGAAGCGCATTATTAATAGCCAGGTTCGAGCAACTTTGTTCGCTGTTTCTCGCGAATAACAAAAAATTTTAGCCCCCAAGTCATCAATCGTTGCTGCTTTATCAGCATAATTAGGAGATGTGTCAAATCACACAATTTTTGAAGTCTATTGAAAGGTCCATTTCTCAAAATCAACTTAAGAACAAATTATGATTTTAATAATTCGCCATTTTAATAATTCGACATTATGCAATCTTGTTATTATTAAATATAGTCCGGATCAATATCATCCATATTTTTAAACAAACCATAATTGGTCACAATATGGTTAAGATCTCTATGGACCTCTAGCTTCGTTTTTAAAGAAATAAAGACAAATAATGCCACCAGCGTGCCATCCGAAGGAAATGTTACATTTCTCTTTATTTAATGTAGTCTGTTTCGGATTAGTTTTACTCCATGACCGGCAAATTTTGTTTACTTACAAAATCGTGCAGTAAATAATAATCCACGGCGTTAAACTCAATTTGGCGATAAGACATCAGCTCAATTTTCAATTGCTCTAGAGCCCAGTCGGCAACAGACGACGCATATAATAAATCCGCGGCTTTAATTCATACTCGAGATGTAGTTTCTACATGGCTTAGGGCAAAATCTTTAAAGAAAATTTCGGCTGTACCCTTATTCCTGTGACTGCCTGCGAATCGATAAATGTGGATTTTCTTACACACTTTTATTTATGGCGGCGTTGTTCTCTGTAAAACGATCACTTCTTCAATGTGTTGCTGTTATGATATCTAGTCACAGTTCGAAAGATGGCTTTCTAGATATACGATGAAATGGGCTATAAAAATCACGATGGACTTATTTTGTGTTTCTTTCAGTACCATACAATTGTAAAGAAATTTTTCGTGAATATTGTTTTTAATTTATTTGTACTTTATTTGTAATTTACACATAATTATGTCTTCATAATTTACAATCCACTGTTCTTCATAACTAAAAGAAAATAGAACCATAAATACATAATATTTATTAACACCATTTTGGTAGGATATTAAATATCAATAATATTTACTGCAATGCAAATAGCTCATCAAAATCTCAAATGAACAATAAAACTATAAAATGTGCAAAATAAAAATGAAACAAAATAAAAAAAGAATATAAATACAACAGCTAAATAAAAACAAGATTTGAAAAAAATATTAATAAAATAGAATGAAAAATAAAATTGAAATCAAATCAAATCTGGAGCACAATATTAAAATACACTTTAAACAATATTGAAACATTAGAGAACTGCTATATTGAGCTGAGCATTATTAAATGACTATCGAAACAAAAAGATATATGAATCAAAGGGAAAACAGCTAAATATCATTTCGAATGAGTAACAATCGACAACAATAAAGAAGAAATACAGCACATTTGAGGATTTGTAGAAAACAAAAAATTGAAATAAATAAATGAATAAATACTAAAGCCTAATACAGAGGCTATAAAAATGGCTTAAAAATGAAATTCGTTATAAAAAAAATCCAACAAAAAATTCAATAAAGCAGTTTATGAATTATTGAACAATTAAATGAACAAATAATAAAAACTGTTAAAAAAATAATACCCCCGCCGTAATAATAAATAAAAAAGGCTTAAATACAACAACTGCAAAAACAGCAGCTAACAACGTTAATAAAAATTTTTTTTAAATTTTATGACAACAAAATATTTATTATGTTTTTTCTAAAGTTACATATTTCCTGTTTCCTACCTCCTCCTTCCTATAAACAAACACACACATACACACACACATGCTTTCCAACTTACACTATTTTTTGTGTTTGAATATTTTTTGCCAGCAATTTCACTAATTTTATAACAAATGCATTTTTAAGCTTTTTAATTAGAATCAATTAATTTTTATTTATTGTTTTCAGAATCATTATGGGAAAAAAACACACAGCTATAAAATGTTGTTACAGCGAGCAGATGGTGCCTTACGTACATAAATTGGAGTTTGAACTAATTTCCACGCTATTATTGCCTTAATGGAATTACAGGCAAAGAATTCTGGTGCAACAGTTTACGTTTAATAATTTTGAAATTAAATTAAATTTATTGGTTTTTAGTAAAGAAAAAATTTATTAGCTCAGTTTTGTTTCTATATAGAAACACACTTAAATTAAAAAATTATTTTAAATGCCAATAAAAACATGGTTGAGGTAACCATAAAACAAAGCAAAAATGTATAATATGGGTAGTGTCCAATTATATTATTATTACGGGAGTTATGTTGTTGCAAACAATAATAATAACCACTCCATTCATCCTCGACAAAACATTACTTCGCCAAATATTTGACTTAGTTACTGCGCTAGAAAATCGTAGGCGGCACTTCATCACAACAGATAAAATTCCTATCAGTTTATTTAAAACTGCTTCTATTGCTTTCAATAGATTCAATTTCTTCAGCAGCTTTGTTCATTAAAAATCAAACCAATTGTGCTTGTCTTAGACGTTTTTTAATCGACTTTTTTGTTGCTTTTTTATGTTTGTGCCTGCAGAACTCACTCATTTCTATGCCGATTTTAAAAATGCAGTAAATGTTATTGATATTTAATATCCTACCAAAATGGTGTTAATAAATATTATGTATTTATGGTTCTATTTTCTTTTAGTTAAGAAGAAGAGTGGATCGTAAAATATAGAGACATAATTATGTGTAAATTACAAATAAAGTAAAAACAATATTCACGAAAACTTCCTTTACAATTGTATGGTTCTAAAAGAAACAAGAATTAAGTCCATCGTGATTTTTATAGCCTACATAATCGTCTATCTTGGAAGCCGTATTTCGATTTGTGACTAGATTTCAAAACAGCAACACGTTGAAGGAATGTTCGTTTTACAGAGAACAACGCCGCCGTAAATGAAAGAGTGTAAGAAGATCCAAATATAGCAATTCGCAGGCAGGCAGTCACATGATAAGGGTACGGCCGACATTTTCTGCAAAGATTTTTGTCCTAATCCCTTATAGAAAACACATCTAGAGTATGAATTTAGGCCGCAGAATTATTACATGCTTCGTTCTGTCTTCGATAGAGCTCTAGGGTAATTGGAAACCGATCATGTTTAATCGCCGAATTGGTTACAGCGATGAGGGTTATTGTTAGGTGAACAATGTTTGTGCCTGCAGTACTCACTCATTTCTAAGCCGACTTACAAATGTTTTTCTTTATTGGAATGGTGATAATTACAGATAAGTCCCGTTTTAAAAAATTTATAATAATAAAAATTAAAGGGAGTCCCAATATAATGTACATACTTTTTCCGTGTAGTGTGAACCGTAAAGGAAAGAATTGCGTATTACTTCAGCTCCCAATGGCACAAAAATAAATATAAAAATTAAAGAGAGTTTCAATAGGTAGCATAAATTTACTTATATGGATTAATGTTTCCACAAATTCTTGAAAATTGGACAGAATGTTGATCACTTTTATCGTTATAATAGCAGGTACATTAAAAATTACAAATTAAAGGGTTCCCTAATATTTCATTTAATTAAATATATATGGCCCTACTTTTGATCGTTTGTCCCCAAATAGTCCATTCAATATGATGTATTTGGTCAAAGTCTTGAAACGTTATAAAAAGACAGCTGAAATTTACAAAGAAACTGAATTGCTCAATCTGCTATAACTAGTATAAAATGTGGTTTGGGAAATTAAAGGGTGTCCCAATAGTGATTGAAAATTAATGTTTATGGCCAAACTTTTGTTGGATTTGAAAATTAAAGGCAGATAAGCTAATATTTATTTTGAAGTGTTTTTTTTGCGAGAATTATTATTTAAATAATTTGGTAAAAAATTAATTCTTATATTTATAAAACAGCTACGAGTTTCGTGTTTTGCAAGAAGATTGTGAACTTAACTATTTTTAAGTCGATAAAAATAAATTCTCCAAGTTCTTTTCTGTTCTATGTATAGGTCACCCTTTAATTTTTCATTTTATCTTTTCACCTTTTTAGAGCGGACTGAGAAAAATATACTGGGTAAATTTAAAATAAGCGGCTGTAAAAATAATGTCACTATCAGGACACCTTTTTAATTTTTATTTGTGCCTTTGTATCGACATATCAGTACTCATCCTGTGTAAGTTTTTAGTCTTTACCCATTAGGGTTATAACAAAAAATAAGGCCATATATGTCAAAATAGCATTACTATCGGGATATCCTTTATTTTTTTTTTTTATTTATTCTTATAACAGACATAGCAGTGCATCCTTTAAACAAATTTTAAAACTACTTGAACAATTTTAAAAATATGAAAATATTCGTCTAATTCCCAGCCTTTTAAAAACACCCTTTAACTTCTATATTTATTTTATTTCAATTATTTTTATAGCGGACATATTCGTAACTTTTTTGTGAAAATCACATCAATATGGGAACATCCCTTTATTTAAAGTTTTATTTTTTACTTACTGCTATATTTTAGACGTGTCTGCCTATACCGTTTAAAAAATAACAATATATTTGTAAATAGTATGTCACTTTTGGAAACCCCTTTAATTTCCTATTACAGTAAAATTGCACGAGGGCACCTGTTATGGTTCCAGGGTAAGAGGGCCGTGTTTTTAGAGTACGGTTTTTCATGTTGTGTACGGAACTCTAAAAAGAGAGAGAAATTTTCATGTAAAGTATGGAGAGAAAAGAAATAAAAACAAGAGTGTTGTCAGTGAGGCGATAAGAAATTCTTTTTGGTGATAAAAATTTTAGATTGCTGAGATACCTGGTGACATATAAAATACTTGGTGATATTTTTGTCTTTTTTTATGATTTTATGATGACATTACAATTAAAAAAAAAATACGAGGGCTGCTATATATATTTCTTGCCTGGCGACACTGAGTGCTGCCAAGTGCAATCTGACATTTCCATTGGAAAGTTTGTCATTTTTAAGCATAATCGTACTCAAAACGTTTTGACGTACGACCATTATTTGTGTTGTTTAAAGTGACTTGAAAAAATTAATATAGAAAAAATGGAATTAACTCGTGAACATTTTCGTGCCATCATTTTTCACAACTTTCGACGTGGATTATCACGACAAGACTGCATTGATGAACTTAAACTTTTGTATGGCGATGAAGCACCATCCTAAAGCACTATGAAAAATTGGTATAATGAATTTAATTGTGGCCGTAGCTCGCTCAAAAACGAATTCCGTGAAGGTCGTTCAAAAACGGCTGTTGTGCCAGAGAACATTGATGCCGTACCTGAACTCATTATGCAAGATCGTCATGCGATATACCGAAAGATAGAGACATCCTTGGACATTTCTTCCACCAGCATACATTCGATACTGCATGAACACCTGGCCATAAAAAAGGTTTGTTCTCGTGGGATCCCGCACAATTCGAAAGTCGCTCAAAGAAAGGCTCGTGTCGATTGGTGCAAAGAAATGTTGCAAAAATACGATTGCGCTGCTTCAAAAGACGTTTATAAGATCGTCACAGGTGACGAATCATGGATCTATGCGTATGAGCCCGAAACGAAACAACAATCGACCGTGTGGGTCTTTAAAGACGAGCAAAATCCAACGAAAGTTGTTCGTGGAAGAAGCACTTCGAAGCAAATGGTCGACTGTACCGCTTGAGCAACGTAGGACGGTCACTTCTGAGTGGTACACTACAATTTTTCTGCCTGAAGTCATCGAAATAAATTCGAAAAACCAACAAGGGAAGACGAATCATTGTTCACCATGACAATGCGAGCTCTCACACATCGGCTCAAACCAGAGCGTTTTTGACCGGCCAAAACGTCGAATTAATGGTTCATCCGCCGTACAGCCCTAACTTGGCACTTTATGACTTCTTGTTTCCGCACATCAAGAAAAAAATGCGTGGTCAACGATTTTCGTCTTCAGAAGAAGCTGTTGAAGTGTTCAAAAACCATGTTTAAGAGGTGTCTCAATCGGAGTGGAAAAAGTGCTTCGACAACTGGTTTGAGCGCATGCAAAAGTGTATAAATCATGCTGGAGAATATTTTGAAAAACAATTAAACCATTTTTGATTATAAATATTCGCATTTTCACTATTAGGCCAGAAATATATAGATTTCAACGTTAAGTTACTTGAAAGTTGTTTGGTAGCGTAACATTCAAAATAGTAAAAAAACATTTTCATGAAAATATTTTATTCGGAATCTTTTTTATAATAATTTACTTTAATCGTGCTTGATTCCTTCAAATATTAATATTTTATGACATTCTTATGAAATATTTATTATTTAAAACTACAAAATGAAATGTATTACTGCAGGGAAAGCATATCCATATGGCCATTTCGCTACTGCTCATATAGCTCATCAGTGGATTTTACCCAAATTTTGTATTCAAAACTAGAAAGTCTTACATAAATGAGAACTATATTGAATCAACAAAGCAAAAAAAAAACAATAAAAACTCAGCAGGTTGTATATACAAAAAACACCGCAAGCATTCAGTAACTATTCTTATTTTTTCTTCCATTTTTTAGAATGTATTTTTATTCCTTTTTTCTGTATTATGTTACCTAAATGTTATGTTGGGTTTGTACTTTTAAAAAAGAATTTTATTTTGTATTTTTTAAATGAAAAATTTTTTGTTGCCAAATTATGTATATTTTTAAATTATTTTAGGGAGTATGATAATCTTCGTTGCGAATATAAAATTAAAGAGTTCCAATACCTAATTGATTTTACTAAAAAATTATATTTTCATTAGTAACGCTACGTACCGCAGTTGAAGCAAAACATATTCTTAAAGAGTTATTAAATTTAAATCTTCATTTTAGATATAATGGACCATCTCCTTTAATTTTTTTAGGGAAAAGAATTAAATTTCTAATATTTAAAAAAACTCTGAAAGTCACATCCGAAAACTGATATTTTGTAAGATATAAATTACAGTTCTCTCAATACAATGCTCTACTGTATATTTCCATTCAATAGAGAAAAGTAGGCGCATACACACCAAGAATCTGCAGGTTGAATAAAAGTGAATGATCCTGCAGAAAAAAGTGAAAGCTGAAAGTAAAAATTATGAAACCAGTTGCGTGCAAACTCATATATGAATGATCAACGTAAAAGGAGACTCTTAAAAATTTGTTCTTCTTTTTTTTTAAATTACCTAGTTAGTTCTATTTAAATGTTTTTATAACCAAAAAATTACCAAAAATTTTTATTACCTTCAGTCTTCTTTACTTTTATCTTCGCTGTACAAAATTATTTTTTTTTTGTTTTTGTTTACCGCACTAATTTTATTTTACCATCTTAAAACTTTCCGTCTTAAATCTTTTTTTTTACTTTACATACATTTTTAATTATTAAATAGAATATTGTAATTAATTAAAAACTATTAGTTTGAAAAGTAAAATTTTATTTCATTTGAGCAGATGTTTGCAAAAGGTTTTTATTAGAAGTTCTTTAGAATTTTTTACTAATTGTTTTTCTTAAGATTTTTTTTTTTTTTTTTTTTTGTTTTAGTTTTTAAAATGCTCTGTAACGAAAAGAGCAATTTGTCTTTAATGAAAAACTCATCTAAAACTATTCATGCTGCTAAAACGTTGCTTAAAAAATATGTCATTTAATTTTAAAAAGATATTAAACTAAAAATGCAATTGAGTTATATATTTTTTATAGTTTTCTTGTTCTCTATTTTAGCCACAATTTTTCAAAATGATTTTAAAACCAAACATAATTACAAGCATATGGTGTAAGATGAACCAAATTTTGAAAATAAAATTAAGAAGACAAAGGGGCCTTTTAACAATTGTTAAAATGTTATTGGAATAAAAATAATATAATTTTTAATTTATTTGATATTAATTACACTAAGACTTTATTCAATAGATAATTTATGAATTCTTCTTCATGCCTTGAAATTAAGAAATTTTTAAAGTCTCTAAATGATTTACAAGTAATTTTCAAGTAAAATTTAAATATTGTTTTACACATGTAAAATTTTTTGGGAAAAATCCTAAAAATTTTAAGGAAATAAATTATTGTTAAAATAACAAATGGGGTATTAAATTATTTATTACTTAGTTTTGAAAGAACTCAGTATAAAAAAAGAAAATTTTTAATTAATTCCTTTTGAAATTCAGGAATAAATTAACCTTAAATAAGTAAGGGTGCTATATTCGGATATGCGGAATCTTTTGTACCCTTCACTAAATTCCAATAAAAAAACAAACATTTTGTCACCTCAATTTTAAAATAAGAAAAAAAAACTTTACATAAAAATATCATCGGCTCTTAATGGGTTATGCATTTAAAAAAAAAAAAACTTTAGTATTTCCTGAAAGCTCTCTTTAAAAGCTTTCAAATGATGACCATATCGATATCTTAAAAAAATATGGCGCATAATCGTACTTTTCAATGAAAAGTTTAGAGGTCCATCACTCGCAAAATACGCACGAGCACCAATTTCTTCACTTAACATTTTTTCTTATTTTTTAATTCTCTATCGCTCTACATATTTGCTTTTTTGATTGGAGTTACTTCATTATTCTAAATGATATGGGAAAGTACGAGGCAGGCGTGATGTTTTGCCGGTGCCTCGAAGAACGTGGACTGATCTTGCTGATTTTAAATAGCAAATCTTTCGAAACTATGCCTGATCGATTGGCGTTTTTATATTTTTTCCGACTCATTTAGTGCCTTGGTAAAATTGATTTGGACTCGAACAAGGACGTACAGGCGGACATCGCTCACTCGACTTCGCTATGCATAGCGACTTAGAACACTTCATGGGGTCGAAAATGGATATTGTAAAACATACAAACGCAATAACAAACTTAGATATACCCTATTTTTCAATTGTGCTGAAGGGCTTAAAAAAACGACATAAAAAAAATATTTGCGTAATTTTTGTGGCATTTAGCTTCCCTGATTACCTTTTACATTTTTAAATTTCCTCAAATACTTCTCTGCAACTTTCAAAATTTTGGGCTTCATTTATGGCAAAAATTATAAACCACACACAACCATTCCATTAAAAAATTCTTCACACACACATACATCCAAAATGTTTAAAGGATGCTAAATTCAACAAAAAAAACTTGTATGCATGTGCTAATAGAAATGTACGAGTTTGTATTTGTGTTGGGTCTAATTAAAAAACTTGTGTACTTAAAAGATGCACGTGCAGTTTCAAACATAAATTACTAACATGCTGTACAAAATGTTGGAGGAGTGTCAACTCCTACTTGTATCGACCTCCAGTGGCACAAAATTATTTACATAGATTCATTAAATTGCAACACGTTCGACACATACTCTCACAATCATTACAACTCGTAGCTTTACGAAAACACTAATTCCCACACTTAAATTTTAAGTTGACTTTTAGTTACGAAAATAGGCTTAAAAGTGATTTTATAATAAATTTAAATTATACTTAATACAATACCTTTAATTACTATTTTAGCTCTAAGAAAGTAAATTAAATACGAAGAGAATTAAAACTTTTTCTTAATTAACTAATGATAACAAGTGTTTGAATTTAGCAAAGGGCTGATCAGATTACCTTTTCGACAATGAATTAATATTTGCCCTTTAGTTCATTCGTTTTCAATGCATTATACGATATTAAGGATTTCTAAGTCAAGCAAAAAAAAATTCACAAAAATCCTAGAAAATAAAAGAAAATGGGTTTCAAGTTAAAACAACGCAGATTCATTTGAAAGAAAGTTAGTAGAAGTTCTATTACAATTATAAGAACAACAAACATTTTTTTAAGGCTTATTAGGAGAGCCCATGATCTTACCAAATTTATCCTACATTGATTTTTAATACATGATACATGTATTCACTTTTTAGAATGGTTATAGCCGTTTTTCAAAATAATTCTCCTACTACGCTACTGTTCAGTCTTTCTATAACTAAAAAAAATCTTAAAAATAAATCATGATCGATAAAATAAAAGAATTATCTTTAATTTTTTATAGACCAGTTAAGAAGTCGTAAATTTTTTGCTGTTCAGTATTTCGTGCAAAATGCTGTTCAATTCAAATTTTACGTTGATTATACTCTGTTCATTATTCAATGAGTCAAAAAATATAACTGGAAAAACTATTTTAAAATTGCGCCTATCTCGCTTGGAATTTTTACCATCAGAAAAATTCTTTATAATTTTTTTTTTTTTTTTATAAAAAATTGTGCGAAACAAATAAGAAAATATTGTTGCTGAAATTGATCACAACTGCTAAATGTTTTTAGCCATATTTCATGTTTATATTTCACGTGTAGTTGTTATCAACAACAAAGATGTTACTTACTAAAAAACAATTATCAAGACAATGTAGTTTTTTCATCACCAACAAACCGACAAATATTTTAAGCAAAAAAAGAAATGTTGGTTAATAATTTTTGCAAACTTAAACAGAGAATTAATTTAAGTAAAAATTAAAGTTTATTTTGTAGGAACTTACAACATTTTCAACATTTTCCAGTAACATATTGTCAAGACAAGTAAAAAATACAAATTTCTTTTAAATCGTAGTAGTGGCACCAGTGGCTGGTTGCCCAAATTTTCAAGCAAATTAGGTAATGTTGCTTAATAACTTTCGCAAATTTGAACAGAGTACTAAATTTAAGTAAAAATTAATGTTAAGTTTGTAAGAAGTTATAAAATGTTTCAGCAACATTTACTAGCAACATTTGTCAATCTTCCAAGTAATACAAATTGCATATATTTTTACCAACAGCAAACTAAGTTGCATATTTGAAGGAAGTAAAAACGACAATTTTCTTTTAACTCGTAGAAGTGGCAACACTGGCTTTTCGCCAAACTTTTCAAGCGAATTAGGTAATGTTGCTTAACAATTTTAATAAATTTGAAGGTAATACTAATCTTAAGTAAAAACTAATGTTAATTTTTTAGAAAGTCATGAAATGTTTCAGCAACATTTTTCTGCAGTATTTTGTCAATCTTCTTAGTAATATTAGTTGCATATATTTTTACAAACAGCAAACAATGTTGCATACTTAAAAAAAGTAAAAACGATAATTTTCTTTTAAATCGTAGTATCGAAAAAAGTTATGGTGCTTAACAATTTTCGCAATTTTAAACTGGATTTTATTAAAATATTTTAAAAAATTTGTGAAAGCCTTTCAAACAGGATATTTATAACGCTCCAGTTGCCAGTAGATGTCAATAATCACTTCAGTCATTTTCGGCGTTGTCCAGAATATGGAACTTTTTATATATAATAAAAATTAAAAAGTTCTTATATATAAAGTTCACCATTCTGGTCATCCACGAAAATAAATGAATTCGCTCTTGCTAGCACCTGACAACTAATTCGCCTTGATTATACGTTAAAGAATTACAGGGTTTTAATGTAAATGCATGTGTATGCACTTTCAAATGCCTTTAAATGAGTCTATACACAGTAGATGTTAATGTAATTTTTGAGGAAAATTGTTGGGTTTTTCAAATTCAAAACAACAACAACAACAACAACAACAACGAAAAAAGCACATTTTGCATCATGAAGAATGAATGGACTTTTGAATTTTATTACAGACTTGAATTTCAAAAAACATCACAACAAAAGACATAATTTTTCTTCTTGCTATTACTGTTATATTTATTGTTGCTATTCATTTAGCAACAGCAACAATAATACTATTTGCTGGTACTTTTAGTACATGAACAAATGTTTATGCAAATATACTGCACAAACATATTTTTTGAGTCATATTTTGCTCGATATTGAATTTTAAAGGGGGTTGTCCTATAACATGTTTTAAGGGTGGGGGCGCCTGTAACTATTGTCATTTGTTGCACATGTGTGCCTAAAAGTTTGGTTACTTTGTTATTATTTTAATGCAAGTATGAAGGACAAAACACACAATAGCGTGCTTTAAGGAACTTCTGGGTAAAACAAAAAAATATGCAAAAAATGAAACGAGAAATCTATAAAATGGATAAAGTTTGTAATATAAAAATCTCTTGTCTTACAGCAGCTCATCATTATAATCTTTTTGTTTTACATTCAACTACCAAAAAAATGTTGTCTCTGGCAGAAAAACTTCTTTATTATTTTAATGAACCTGCCTTTTTTAAGCAAAAATTTAGTACGTTTGAAGGGAAATTCAATTGAAAGGTTTTTTATTGAATGCAGCAAAAAAAAAATCAAAATAATTTCGAAAGTAGACGACTACAAAACAATTGATGAAAGTTATATTAAAACAAAAATAAAACAACAAGGAAATAGTAAGATATTTAGTCCTGTTCAGAAGGGGTGTATTGGTTACCCTTTCTTTAGTACCCTTCTTTAGTTCCCTTTTCTAACTTATTCGCGGATAGTGATAGTTCGCCATATCAGTCATTCAACAAAAGACATTAACAGCTGCCAGAACAGCTGCATAATTAAATAATGTTAAATATATTAATTTAGTATTTGTTGTTATTAAAAATTTCCGCTGCCTTGTGTAGCGTATCATGTGATTGGGCTCCTCAAACAATAAAATTTTGCTTGTTTTTGAAAACAATAATTAAAAGAAAACTTTATTTAAAGTTATAAAATGACTACGTGTTTGTTGTTTTTACATATAAATTGTGATGTTAGAGAGAAAAATTTAGTTTCAGGTTTCAACAAAAATATTGTTGCGAGTACGAAATAATTTTTTTTTTAAATTTCTAGTTTTTTGTTAATAAAAAATTTGATGAAAATAAATTTAAATTTCAAGTTTCTATGTCTCGTTTATTAGTTAAAAAATTTTTGAGTAAAGAAGAAATTATTTTATATATTTGTATTTATTCTACACTTGATTGAAAATTTATACAAAGCAAAAATTTTGTAATCGCTTGTATTTCCTAATATTGATAAAACTTATCGAATGATAAATGTTAAACAAACTGTCGTAGTATGCTCACTTTTGGACATTTATGATCGCTTTGCTTTTGGAAATCATCATGAAAAAATAAACGCTACGAAATTTTACCCTATTTGCTTTCACAATCCGTCATCAACTCAATTTATTGCCAGTTCAGTTCAGTTATGAAGATTATTTTTGACCAAATAGATTTGATAATAACCATATGAAGTGAAACCAATCTACAGACTCATTTATATCCAGAAAAATTCTCTCCCTGGTGTGGTTTAAATGTTGGTATCATCATTAAATCTTAAAAATTTTAAAAGTAAAGCCAGAATTCGCGTAACGAAAGATTCATGACGTTCACTGTGGCAAGGTAGGGCCCCAAAAAGATGGCGCCATCAACTCTTTGAAATTTAATTTCTTTCGATAAATTGATTTCAACAAATTGTCATGTGATAAGACAAATCTGGTGTGTGGCCACGTGTAGTCATTGATTTGTGCTAATAAAGCTCCCTTCATACTATAACACTGAGTATTAAGATTTTCATTGGATTTTGTAAGAAGGAATTCATATGAGAATTGTTGTGATTGTCAAGAAATCTAACTTAACATAATATTTTGCTTTCACACTATCACACTTCAAACAACATGAATATTACCAAGCAGGTACGAAATTTAAGCAACGGCGGTGCGAAAGTGCCGCCTCATGACAATTTTTGGCCGTTCAGCTTATTAGTAAATAAAAACACAAAACAAATAAAGTTATAAAAAATTGCAGCTATTTGTACTTTGTCCATATGTAAGCGACAAGCATAGGGGCAGTTTTAAGCAGTTGCAAGACAAAGAAAAGATAGCGTAGACGCGGCCCACTATCGTGTGCGATGCAGCTGGCATGTTTCTTTGCTCAACAGCTGCTTTTGTTATTTTTTTTTCTTTTTCGTTCACATCATGACACTTTCTCATAGGATTTTAGTTTTTGACAAGTCTTAATATTCAGTATTTTAGGAGCTTAAACCAGCATCGATTGACGACTCGGATGCAAATATTGTTCATGATATTCGGGACATACGGACAGCATTGTTCGAAAATGTTGCCCTAAGTGAAACATTCACAAGAATAAACGAGGATCCTTGTCCCGAAAATTATTTTCAAATAAGAATGCCTTTTTTCGAAAAAAAATTTAAGTTATTCATATTTTTTTTTAAATTTTAAGTACATTGGGGCTGAAAAAGACACGGTATAAAAAAAATTTGGTTTTGTTGACATCAGGTGGCTCAATTTATGATGCATTGTTAACGATATTAGAAAATTGTATTCCAAACGAAAGTTGAAATATTCGCCAATAGTTTTAATCATATACTGAATGGCTTTTTAATATAACGAAATAGTTTTCAACTTATTTTCAAATTAATAATTTTAGAACAACAGAAATTTTTAAGAAAAACACAAGAAAAAGTTCAATTGGAATTATGATGTCTTATTCATGGCTTATATACTGCTCCAGACGTTTTTAAAATAAATGAGAAATTCTTGGTGTCTGCTTCTAACAAAACTTCACATAATTAAAGATAAATAAGCTTTTACTGTGAACCTTTCAGGCCTTCCAGGATTGGCATAGTTAAGTCCAAGCATGCAAGCTTAGGATAAGTCGTCTATTATTTGCCATTAAAATTTAAAATCTTTCAAGGCC